>OZ014519.1:708165064-708765064 GCA_963966055.1 Lathyrus aphaca | reverse complement strand
CCAGGACCTGTTCCTTATGAAAGCAGTAATGCCATACCTTGGCACTACGACTCTGATCTCTACTGCGACGGGAAGAAAATCACTCTAGATTCATCGACCTCTTCACCACAAGTTGACAATGTCGGGGGAGGCGGAGGCTTCACTAGAATAGGACGCCTTTTTGCCTCACAAACGCCAAGGCCCAATGCTGAAGCAAAAGCTACTGCTAAGGAAAAAGGGAAGAGTGTGGTACTTGAAGAGCCAGCTGTCAAAGAAACTCCGAAGACGTCTTTTGAACAAGAAGTGGACGAGTTCATGAGAATAATCAAAAAGAGTGATTACAAAGTGGTGGACCAGCTTCATCAGACACCCTCCAAAATCTCTATATTATCACTGTTAATGTGTTCCGAAGCCCATAGGAATGCATTGTTGAAGGTCCTGCACGCAGCATATGTGCCGGAAGAGATTACTGTTAATCAGTTAGAAACTGTTGTTGCAAATGTTAACACCAGTCATGGACTGGGCTTTACAAATGCTGATTTAACAACGGAGGGACGCAACCATAACAAGGCTTTACATATCACCTTAAAATGCAAAGGTGCCGTTCTTTCTCATGTGCTGGTGGACACTGGGTCTTCACTCAATGTCCTCCCAAAGAAAGCCTTGGTGAAGCTAGAGTATGATGGTTTGGCATTGCGTCCAAGTAATTTGGTGGTGAGAGCATTTGATGGCTCTAAGAGATAAGTGCTTGGAGAGATTGATCTACCTGTGTTGATTGGCCCACAGACCTTTAAAACTACCTTCTTCGTGATAGACATACAGCCGGCCTACAACTGTTTGTTGGGTAGACCCTGGATTCACGCTGCTGGCGCTGTTACGTCTACCCTTCACCAGAAGTTAAAATTTGAGTGGGAAGGCCAGATCATCACAATCTGTGGGGAGGAAGACATTTTTGTTAACCAGCTGGCTACTTACAAGTACATAGAGATGGATGGGGAGATCCATGAGACTATGAGTCAGGGATTTGAGGCCCTTAACATCAATGAAGCCACTGCTGTATCTGGAACTTCCATCACTTCATATCAACAAGCCCGAAAGGTTGTTGAGGAGGGTACCGCTCAAGGCTGGGGCAAGCTGCTGCCAGTTGAAAAGAAAGAAGACAGATTCGGGTTGGGTTACAGACCAACTCGACAAGATCAACCAGAGGCTGCAACGGAGCCCAAATTTGTCAGCGGGGGGATGCTTACCCCGGATGCTGTGAACAGTCTGGAAGACGAGGAAGAAGACGAACGCAACCTGGAAAGCTGGATACGTCCAAGGATCCCGGGGAACCAAGTCTCAAACTGGTCTTCCCAGGAAATTATAAGAGTTACTCCTGCAGAGTAATTATTATTTCCTGTCTTTAAGCATGCATCAAGTCCTGCATCTTGCCCAAGATGTCAGGGCTCATTTTGTAATCGGGCCATCTTGTATTTTGTGCAAACGATCAATTAATGAATATCAGGACATCTTTTGCAAATGAGTCTCTTTTTTCCCGCTCACTGTTTTTCATTTTTTATTTTTTGTACAAAAATAAAGTGGCAATGTTTTTCAAAATAATAACTTCATTTTCACTTTTTTCTAAACAAGATAAAACTGATCACTAAAATGAACAAATCTAAACCCTTACAGAGAGTGCCCTCCAGACTGCACCGACAACGACACTGCTATGACTTCGTATGACTTTGACAATCCGATTAATCAAGCCGATGAAGGGGTTAAAGAAGATTATGAGCTACCTGAAGAACTAGCCAGGTTGTTAAGGCAAGAGGAAAAAGTTATCACTCCTCATCAGGAGGAAGTTGAGACAGTTAATCTTGGTACCGAAGAAGACTTGAAAGAAGTGAAAATCGGGGCCCGCCTACAAGATTCAGTGAAGGAACAACTTATTAACATGCTTCGGAAGTATGTGGATGTTTTCGCTTGGTCTTATCAGGATATGCCAGGTCTGGATACCGACATTGTTATGCACAAGTGTCGTACCTCGAAAAATACGATCCTAAAACAAAATAACAGAGCCGCCACCTAATTCTATTTATTCTACGAGAGAAAAGGGAGATATAGATACAACCTAATAAAGGATAAGAAATGGTTTACGAAACCAAATTCTAAGTTCGGGAGTCGGTTACGCAAGGGGAAGGTATTAGCACCCCTCACGTCCGTTGTACTCAACGGGAACCACTTAGCTAATTATGCGATTAAATGTTTGATCTTAAGTCTTTGTCTTCTAAATGGTTATTAATATGTTTGTTTGAAAGAAAAGAAAGTTTTTAAATTAATATTAAGACGGAGAAAGGATTAAAGTTTTTAAATAGAGAAATAATTGAATTTTTTATTAGGGTGCTCGTGAAGGAATAAAATCCCCGTGCCTACGTATTCCCTTGTGCAATGGGAAAGTCAGAGCTTCGTAGTTCGTGCTACTACGGTTTGCAATTTTTTAAATGAACGATTGTTTGAAATGCATTCTACTGTTAAGCATTGGCTTATACTCGCGGTGGAGGCTGAAGCGCTAGCTTGTTCGAAATATAGAATGATCTAAACAATGTTTTTTTTAGAGAAAAGGTGTTTGAATTTTGTTAAGATGTTTTAAACGAAAGGGCGAATGAACCATCGCGTGGGGCTAGCCCAGTTGCAGTTCAATCCAGAACGTGCGGAATGCTAGACTCCGAAATTCTGTCTTTCGATAATTAATTATAAAAATGATTTAAATTTGTTGGTATACGAATGATGATTGAACCATCGCGTGGGGCTAGCCCATTTGCGGTTCAATCCAGAACGTGCGGAATGCTAGACTCCGGAATTCTGTTTTCGTACGTTATTTTGATAAATGATTTGAATATTTTGATATACGAATGGTGATTGAACCCTTGCGTAGGGCTAGCCCAGTTGCGGTCCAATCCAGAACGTGCGGAATGCTAGACTCCAGAATTCTGTTTTCGTAATTTAATTTAAATAAATGATTTGAATATTTTGTTTTTAGACGTTTTGAATAACGAAGGAGTGAACGAACAATACGCGTGGGGCTAGCCCAGTTGCAGTTCGTTCTAGAACGTGCGGAGTGCTAGACTCCGGAGCTCTATTCCTTGTTAATTAAATTAAGATGCGTAAAAAGTCGTACAGATGGCAATTACTTGGTAATCGACTTACGTGTGTGTGAAGTGTAGGCGTATTTTAAAAGTGTTCGCTTGGCGTTGGACCAAGAATTTTTGTTATATTTTCTTGAAATGATTAGTTTTTTTTATGGTGATTCGTATTTGTTTTTTTGTATATTTATTTCTTTCGTCATAAACACAAGAATAAATCCAAAGAAGTGAGCAAAACAAAATGTCTTCATTCAACCACATAAGAACGGGTAACAATCATCAAGCATGCACCATATAAATCATATGTGTGGAATCGAGCAAACAAAATAAAATAATAATTAACTAGATAAACTAAAAGGATTATAAATTAATTAATGAATTAAAATAAAATAATTAACTTACATGAATTATTTTTTTAGAATTTAACAGAAATAATAATCAAAACAATAAACTACAAAGAAATATGGAAGTAAAATAAGAAGAAATAAAATAAAAAAAAAGCTGGATTATAAAGAGAGGAGGGGCCAGTAGAAATTCAGGCATAGGCCCACAAAGATAAGGTCCAGACGGATCTGCTTATAGGGAAAATGGTTGGGTCATGGATCGACCCGGTTCACTTAAAAAAAGGGTGTTGAAATTAGGAAACCCAAAAACAATCAGCTGCTGCAGTATTTGAAAAATGATCCACCCACTTATTACGTTTAAATCCTAATTAAGGTGCTAAAAAAAAGACAAAAAAATGGTACACTCTCTCACGCTCATCTTTATTCCTCCTCCAACAACCAGCCACGTAGCCTACAACACCAACGAGCTTTGTTTATCCTA
The DNA here is from genome assembly GCA_963966055.1 of Lathyrus aphaca. Lineage (NCBI taxonomy): Eukaryota > Viridiplantae > Streptophyta > Magnoliopsida > Fabales > Fabaceae > Lathyrus > Lathyrus aphaca. The sequence goes on along the minus strand of OZ014519.1, from coordinate 708,761,138 downwards.
AAGAATAGGAAACAAGACCAACTAGTCCCAAGACTGAGTATTTAACCTCACATTAAATGTTAAAAAAAAATCTAAAAAAAATAAAATAATCGCAGACTGTTTCTCTCCCTATATATCATTATCCCTTTACCACAACAAATATGCCTCTTTCTTTCCTCACAGAGGGATGAAACCCCTGCCTTCATTTGCATCGCTTAATTTAAAGGAAAAAAAACAAATCTTAAATCCTAATCCCAGATTGGGAATATCTATTCTGAAAGTTCATCAACGAAAATAAAAAAAGAACACTGCAAAACCCTAACCCCCAAACTCCGAATCCCTAACCAATCATGCTCATCGACATTCAACAACAAATCATACTTGGTACGGAAGATGCAACAACACACAACAACCCAGGAAGAAAATCAGAGGAGTTACCCGTAAAATGTGGAAATTTCAGTTTGAGACTCCTCACGGTAAGCCAAATCCCTCCTCGACCCTTCTTCCGATGCGTGTGCACCTTCGATTCTTAACCTTTTCTTCTGCTCTTCGCTTCCTTTTTTATGGTTGTGGTTGTAAATTTCTTGTTCTGTGTTCTTTTGGATTTTTGATTGCCTCTGATAAAAGTGTTTAGGGTTTTTTGATATATGTTTTGATGCGGCTCCCCTCTCTTTGAAACTTCCTTCCCTTTTTATAACTTGGAATTAGGGTTTGCGTCCTTGAAAAAAAATGCTGGGAAATTGAAATTTGATACGTCTGTTAGGCTCTTTCTGTGTCAAAACCTGTTTTTTGCTATATTGGTGAAACTGGGTTCAGTATGTTTGACCTAGTTCGAAATGAACTAAAAGATTCAATCTGGATTGGATGAGAAAGTTAGTTTCAATTGATTCAATTGCGTCTTTTACTGTTGTGAATTCATGCTTTCTCTTTTAACCGTGGTAACAAAACTTTTGCAGGGAAGGAAACAACTTAAGACAAATTCACGCAGGTGAAACACAGGCTGGACAAATGGTACTATGAAGCTGCTTGTTCTGATGATCGGATGAGTAGCAGGACTAAGACTAACTTCTCATCATTCGCTCTCTTAGTTTTAACAGTTTTCAACTTAGATTCTGCTTGTGCTTTCTTTGATAAATGTCTTTTTATCATCTTTGTACTCAGGTCTGCACTTAGGAAATATCTCAGATATGCTCGTTGCGAAATCTTCATCAAGCGTCTCACTGAACCGTTATGCGCGCAAGTGGACCTTTTGACCTCTATTCGAAGATTTTCTTCTTCTTCTGGACTTGAATGGCTTGTGGTCAATGCTGCCTGCCGCGACAATGGCTGAAGGCGGCGAGTAGGGAGTGGAGTTGTCCTGCCTCTCGAGATAGTTCTGAAGATAGTGGTCGTATTAAGGGACGGTTGAGTCTCTCCCCATTCATACGCATCCAAGAGATGTAGGCTTCATTTTCTTCGTCTTCAGGTCTTGCACAAGCCTTTCCTTTGCGTAATCTTCGTATTAACCGTTCAGGCTCTTCTTCCTCCTCTGAATCTTCAAGGTTGAAACGAGTAACAACAGTTGTTGTAACTCGGCCGGATACGACATCATCACGTTTTGGAAGAACTTTTTGGAAATTGTTCATTAGCAGTTGTTGTAGTTCTGTCAGAAACAAGGTCCTCATGTCTTGAGAAGCCATCACAAGATGCATTTCCCTTTGCTTCAGCCTTTTGAATAATGCTAGATTCAGGAACTGTCTTGGACTCTGCTTGTGGTACAATTGGTTCATGTCTAGTAGGTGAAGCCTGCTCCCTAATTGGCACACTACCAGTCCTACCAGGTTGTGAACCAGCATGATTTGATTCAACCACTTGAGCGCTTTGAGGAAACTGGCCTCCGACATCCACCAGATCATAATATGCATGATGATACCGAGGAAATTTTCCAGAAGCAGCACCAAGCAAGGGATGATTGTGTGGCATCTAGCAGGAGAAATATCTTCTCTCTCATAGGCAAATCAGACTTTTTCTTTGTATTTTCACAAGAATAGGAAAAAAATCGATATCAATCCCTGCCCCTGAATAGGCTTGCCAGTATTGTTCATCAACATTTCTAGCAACGTGACAGCATAAAGTTGAGTGGTTGATGCTTAATCTAAAACTCTTAATATGAAATCTTAATTGTTCTGTATTTGACTACATGTTGTTACAATGAGTTCAAACTAACCTCATCACAACTAATGAAAAAACTAAAGACATCAAAACATGGGAATTTGACTGAACACTTAAAAATAGGAACTTGGAATTGAGATAGAAGTGGAAATAAAATTGGAAAATAAATTATAACTTAAAATGAAATAGAAATTTGGGAACTTGGAAATGAATTTTGAACTTGAAATTGGAATTGGATTTAAATTTATAATAAAAGAATTGGAATTGGATTTAATCTCATAGTAAAAAAGAATTGAAATTTAGAAGTAGAAACTGAAATTAAAAAAATTCAAAAATTAAAAAAAGCTTGAAAATAAAGTATAGAAATAATGAAAAAGAATAGAAAATAATATAAAATTTGAAAAAATAAAAATAGAATAAAATTCATAAATAAAGGCTTGATAATGAGAAAAAATAAATAAAACCTGTTGCAAACAAAAGGTAAAGTGACTAACAAGCATCTCAGTATACTAATGACAGTATGACTGTATGAATAAAAAGTTAGGGGTAAAATTTGGGGTGTGACAACAAGCTGCCTCTAAAAGAAGACTTTCCTCCAGTAAAACAGAAGTTGCGCCGTACTCGTCCGGATATGGCTATGAAGATAAAAGAAGAGGTACAAAAGCAGTGGGACGCCGGTTTCCTTGTTGTAACTAGTTACCCGCCGTGGGTTGCTAACATTGTACCCGTGCCTAAGAAGGATGGCAAAGTACGGATGTGTGTGGATTACCGGGATATGAATAGAGTTAGCCCGAAAGATGATTTCCCATTACCTCACATTGATGTATTGGTCGACAACACGACTCAGTTCTCGGTGTTCTCCTTCATGGATGTATTTTCAGGATATAATCAGATCAAGATGTCACCTGAAGACATGGAGAAGACAACTTTCATCACACCCTGGGGCACATTCTGTTATAAGGTAATGCCATTCAGACTGAAGAATGCTGGTGCCACTTATCAAAGGGCTATGGTAACATTATTCCACGACATGATCCACAAAGAAATTGAATGTTATGTGGATGACATGATTGCCAAGTCCCTCACAGAAGAAGACCACCTGGTGAATCTGTTTAAGCTATTCAAACGCCTGAGGAAGTACCAGCTGAAGCTAAACCCCAACAAATGCACATTCGGGGTACGGTCCGGTAAACTGCTGGGATTTATTGTAAGTGAAAAGGGGATTGAAGTTGACCTTGACAAAGTCAAAGCCATTCAAGAAATGCCTGCACCAAAGACTGAAGAAGAAGTTCGGGGGTTTTTAGGTAGATTGAACTACATTTCAAGGTTCATATCTCACTTTACAGCAACCTGTGAGCCCCTGTTCAAGTTGTTAAGGAAAGAACAAACGGTCAGGTGGAATGAAGACTTCCAGAAGGCTTTTGACAAAATCAAGGAGTACTTACAAGAACCTCCAATCCTTATGCCTCCAGTTGAAGGAAGACCTCTAATAATGTACTTGACAATATTAGAAGAGTCAATGGGGTGTGTGTTGGGCCAGCATGACGAGTCTGGTCAAAAAAAGTATGCAATATACTACCTAAGCAAAACGTTTACCGACTGTGAACAACGTTATTCACTGCTCGAGAAAACTTGATGTGCTTTAGCGTGGGCTGCTCGCCGACTAAGGCAGTATATGTTGACCCACACTACTTTATTGATTTCAAAGATGGACCCAGTCAAGTATATATTTGAGAAGTCAGCACTTACTGGACGGGTTGCAAGATGGCAAATGATTCTCACAGAATACGACATTCAGTAGACGTCTCAGAAAGCCATTATAGGCAGTGTACTGTCTGATTATCTGGCTGAGCAACCCATTGATGATTACCAGCCTATGAGATTTGACTTCCCTGATGAAGACATCATGTTCATAAAAGCAAAAGATCATGAAGAGCCTGTTCACACCGAAGGGCCTGACCCAGAAGAAGAATGGACAATGATGTTTGATGAGGCTGTTAATATGAATGGTCGTGGAGTTGGTGCAGTACTCATTACACCTAAAGGAGTTCACATGCCTTTCTCGGCAAAACTCACCTTTAACTGCACTAACAATGAAGCTGAATACGAAGCCTGTATCATGGGTCTTGAGGAAGCCATTGACCTCAGGATCAAGACTTTTACTATATTCGGAGATTCAGCTCTGGTAATCAATCAAACCAACGACAAATGGTACACTCACCAGGAGCATCTGATTCCATACCGGGATTATACGAGGAGATTACTGACTTTCTTCACAATAGTCAAACTTGAGTATATCCCTCGAGATGAAAATCAGTTTGAAGATGCTCTAGCTACCATTTCCTCCATGATCAAAGTTCAAGCTGCCAACTTTGTGCCTCGGATTTCAGTATCCAGACTTGACAGACCAGCATACGTATTCTTGATAGACAATGCTAAAGAAGATAAGCCATGGTTCTATGACATCAAATGCTTCTTAGAGGACCAAACATACCCACCTGGGGCATCATCCAATGATAAGAAGACATTGAGAAGGCTAGCTGGTAGTTTCTTCCTGAATGCTGATGATTCCTTGTACAAGCGCAACTTTGACATGGTACTTCTCAGATGTGTTGATAAAGTAGAAGCAGACTTGCTGATGCACGAAGTGCATGAAGGATCTTTTGGTACCCATGTTGGAGGACATGCAATGGATAAGAAATTGTTGAGATCAGGTTACTACTGGATCACAATGGATGCAGACTGTTGTGCTTATGCCAGAAAGTGCCACAAATGCCAGATTTATGCAGACAAAGTGCATATACCTCCGAATCCTTTGAATGTGATGTCTTCACCTTGGCCCTTTGCCATGTGGGGAATTGATATGATTGGAAAGATCGAACCGACTGCTTCAAATGGCCACAGATTCATCCTGGTAGCCATTGACTATTTTACCAAGTGGGTTGAAGCAGCTTCATATGCAAATGTCACTAGGTAGGTGGTAGTCCGATTCCTGAAGAGAGACATCATATGTCGGTATGGAGTGCCCGAGCGAATCATTACTGATAATGGTTCCAACTTGAACAACAAGATGATGGCAGAACTATGCCGGGACTTCAAGATCCAACACCACAACTCTTCTCCTTACAGGCCAAAGATGAATGGCGCTGTTGAGGCAGCTAATAAGAATATCAAGAAGATTGTGCAAAAGATTGTGGTCACATACAAAGACTGGCATGAAATGCTACCATTTTCCTTGCACGGGTACCGTACCTCAATCAGAACATCCACTGGGGCAACACCGTATCAGCTTGTGTATGGTATGGAGGCAGTCCTACCTGTTGAAGTTGAATTACCCTCGTTACGGGTACTTATGGATGTAAAGCTGAATGAAGCAGAATGGGTCTGTTCTCGGTAAAATCAACTGAATCTGATCGAAGAAAAGAGATTAGCTGCAATCTGTCATGGGCAGTTGTATCAGAAAAGAATGAAGAAAGCCTTCGATCAAAAAGTCAGGCTTCGGGAATACCAAGTAGGAGATCTTGTGCTGAAAAGGCTCCTTCCTCCTCATGCAGACCACAGGGGCAAGTGGACTCCGAACTACGATGATCCATTCATAGTAAGGAAAGTTTTCTCTGGTGGAGCACTGATGCTCACTACTATGGATGGTGAAGATTTCCTGTCCCCTGTGAATTCAGATGCAGTTAAAAAATACTTCGCATAAAATGACCCGCTGGACATAAAAACAAAATGTAAGTCCAGGCAAAAATAGGGCATCCCGACGAGTCAAAAACAAAATAAAAGACTCGGGTAAAAATAAGGGAAAATAAAAAAAATGTACACCCGCTGAGTTGAAAATCCGCATTGGACAACTCATGCAAAAATGGGTATCCCGGTGGATTGAAAACCCGAAAGGGCGATCCACGCAAAATAAGGGAATAAGCGAACAACTGCATTTTGAATTCGTCTGTATCCCTCACAACATGGCAAGCTTCGAAAGGCTAAAGCATCGGTCAAAATCAACCTTCTTCAGAAAGCAAGATGAGAAGAACGTCAAGGTCATACGGGTCATAGCAAAGGGAAGCTCACTAAAGCGTCGTCAACATTGCCATCACCTTCTTTGTTTCTCAATTTTGTAACAATCTCCTCATTTCAGGGGATTTGTTTCTTTGATTGTATTTGCCAATTCAGGGCACACAAATTAATAAAATCAGATTTTTTAGTCACACTCCGTCCTATATATTTTATTTCATTTGCAAAAATGTCTGATATCCTTGATATAATGGTTGCATAAAAACAGATGTGCCTCGCTAATCACATGCTTGCAGGAAATATATTTTTACTTCCAGGAATGTCTAACTCCTGTGATGGAATCCAGTAAGGGATACCCCGGGGTACTTGTGTGTTTCTTTGTCATAACAGGATTGCAGGTATTCAAAGTGCAACATGGGGCATGAAAGGTGTTCCCCCCAGAAAATTTGCTAAATCATTATTTCCTCAGCACGTCTTCCAAACAGCACCAGAGAAGCTCTCTCTCCCCATCAGAGTTGTCAGGCATCACTTCTCCAGCACATCTTTTAGAGCAGTACCAGAAGATACTCATATCCCCAACTGAGTTGTTAGATATTATCATCCTCAGCAGGATCCCCCACATAAATCTCTAGGAATATCATTTAGTGATCTTTCTCTTCCCCAGCCGAGTGCTAGACAGAGAACCATCTCCCCACAGAGCTCCAGCCTCTCCCAGAAGAACAATGTTTGAATTTCCTGCACAACAAAGTGACGAAAGCTTCCGCGTCCCCAACTGGGCTCCTCATTTACAGAGATAGGTCTATCAGTGACCAATTTCCCCAAGCAGAGCCATATATCAGATCTACCAATGATCTCATATTCCCAACTGGGATTTTCTTTCAAGCAGATCAGTCAGAGATCTCCGCAGGCAACGGGACCCGAATCCCGAATCGGTATCTTTGCATAATCATAGCATTTACATCATATTTCCCCTTAGAGCGTAGCATTTTGTCTAATACGGAGCATTACGGCAAAAATCAAACATATTGCATAAGTCACGAGCCAGGTTTTGAATCAGTCACCTGTACATACCTACATTCCATTAGCAATGTATATAAAGACTCACAGTCCACGCAGAAAGCCAAAGCGTTCCCTTTGCACTTCTAAAAATACAGATACATGCTCCTTTTGGCACTCGTCTGTGTCATCTTTCCCCAGAAAGTCACCAGAACACTACCTACAAACAAATACTTATACATAACCTGTTTTTCTCGACACTCGTCCGTGTCATCTCATATTTCCCCAGCAGAAAGCCAAAGCATCCCCTTTGCACTCACAAATACATGTTAATATATACTCACTCGACACTCGTCCGTGTCATATCCTCCCCTGCAAATATAAACCACAAACAGATATCTATACACTCTTTGGACACTCGTCTGTGTCACCACTCACCAGCATGGTTTCCTAATTACTTATTGTAAACCAAAAACACTTGTTTATAATACACTTCTTTTGACACTCATCCGTGTCATTCTATCCCCCAAGGATCGCCAGAATATCTTTTATACCTATAAGTTCATAACTTATATACTTTCTCTTTTGACACCCGTCTGTGTCATACTCTCCCCGGCAAGTTGAACACTCATCTGTGTCTCACTCAAGTTTTTACTCATACAGATACTTGTCCGTATCTTGTATACACCACTTATATCCCCACAGATTCGACACTCGTCCGTGTTCTTTGTTAACTAGTTGGTACTCGTCTGTACCATCATCTCTGAACATGCGTCAACGTTGTTTGTACCGATACTCGTCCGTATCATAGTCCTAAGGATGCTCGTCCGCATCTTTAATCTATTCACAGTGTCAGACACTTATACCATTTTATTTCTTGGATGTAAACACTTGTCCGTGTTTACCATTCCCCAGCAAGTCCCTAGCAAAATTTCCTTCTGACATTCATCCTATGTCATGATACTTGCGGCAGCTGTACCCTGCAAGGTGATCGTCCTTCACCTTTGGATGACCGTCCCCCATCCTTCCCTCAGCGGAGTCTCCATTATTGGAACCCTTTTATATCCGGCGTTTGTCCTATGTCGTGATATTTTAGCAGCCGTCCCCTGCTAGGTGATCGTTCTTCACCTTTTTGATGATCGTCCTTCATCATTTTATCCGATGGCCATCCCCATCGTTGATCTTGTTATCTGACATTCATCCTATGTCATGGTAAATCCCAGAGCAGCCGTACCCTGCTAGGTGATCGTCCTTCACCTCTTGATGATCGTCCTTCATCATGCTTATCCGATGGCCGTCCCCATCGTCGACCTTTTCTATCCGACATTCGTCCTATGTCGTGATACTTTCGGCAGCCGTACCCTGCCAGGTGATCGTCCTTCACCTTGGATGACCGTCCCTCATCCTTATCCCCAACAGAGCAGCCGTCCCCTGCTAGGTGATCGTCCTTCACCTTTGATGACCGTCCCTCATCATTTAACCCGATGGTCGTCCCCATCGTTGTTTACCCTTTACTTTGCAAACCTGATGGTCATCCCCATCATTGATTTTACCTTTAATCCCCAGAGAATCTTGTTTCTTTACCTTGATGGCCGTCCCCATCATGATCTCTTTGTATCCCTAGCATGTCGGTCGTCCCCGTTATTGCTTTATCCCCCAACAGTCGTCCTCTGCTCGATGGTCGTCCTCCATCGCCCGCACTTTTATAATTATACTTTACTACCTTTTACAGTCTATATCCCTTTTCTTCTTCACCCAGTGAGTGCAAATTTTGGACTGTCTTTGGTATTCTACCAAAAGTTATCATGTTTGCCTGTAAGCCGATGCTTACATCCTGCACAGCTAACTCATGTTTGAATAAGGGCATCTGTAAACACCCCAAATTTGCCCTCACTAAGTTCACACCATGGCTTGTGATCTTTCATACTTGCATTAGTTTAATCATGGCATATCATATGGCATTTTTGCTTCACTTCATTAGGTCAAGTTCGTCTGCATCTAGGGTTTGTGATCTGGGCAATCCAAGATCCGTTTGAGCCACTCCAAAGGTCTTCAATCATCTCAAGAGGGTCCATGTATTTTCAATCATCATATTTTATCCTCCAAAGATCAAGGAAGTCAAAGAATCACAAGAACTGGCAAGGCATGGAAGCAGAGCCAAGGTTTAACTACACAGATGACCTGAAATTAGGGTTTTGGTTTCAGAGGCCATAACTCCAATTTTTTTGGTCATTCTTGTTTCTATTGGTCTTAATATGTTATAATGATCATACATACCAAGTTTGATGAAGAAATTCATTATGGAAGTCATCTGATCACTGGGTAACTTCTTGAGCAAGTCAGAGCCAAATCAGGGCATCTGAGGCCCCCAACATGGAACCAAAGTGGATTTTTCATCAAATTGAAGTTATTTGGTCTTTATTTTATCAATTAAGTGTTTATAAGTTCACAAATTTGAAGAAAAGTGAGCAAAACCAAAAGTTGCCAAAAATGGGAATGACTTGTAATGTAAAACTTTCCATTTTGGGAAAGTTTTTCAACCTCCTCTTTCTCAACCAAAAATGCTTCAAATGGAAAATTGTTGGTCATGAAAGTTGTAGATTGAATCATTCCCTTTTCAAAAAGTACAAGAACAAGATCTAATTCATTTTAGAACTCAAGTTATGGCTTTCCAAAGTTGGCAAAAATCACATAATTTCAAGTTTCATGCCAAAGAGGGAATTTTGCAAATTCAAGTTCTAAACACTTTCAAAACCTCTAAGTGACCTCTTTGCATCATTACAACATATTGCAACTCATCAAAATCAGAATTGCACAAAATTCACAAAGGATCATGCCTTGGATCACAAGCTTCCATAAGCCATTTTCCATCAAATTCAAAAAAAAGGAATTCTTGCAAGAATGGTTTCCAAGGGTTGGTATGACTTCTAATTGGTCTCAAAACATAATAACAACATCACATAGCTCATTTTGCTGCAAATTGCCCAAGAATTCACAAGATTTCATGCCTTGGTTCACAAGAAACTTCAAAGAGGGCAAAATGCAAAACTTATGCCATCTTGCTATCCAAGCCATCCAGCTGCATCTTTTTGATCCTAGGGCTCACCATAAACCATGCTGAGGCAAGACACCCCATTGAACCACTTCTGTTCCAGCCCATGCTTATAGTACACATACTTTTGACTTTTTTTTGCAAAACAAGCCATACCAATCAAGCTGTGACATTACCAACTTTCTGACCAATCACAATACCTTATACTAACCAAAAGCAATACAAAACACACCACACACAAGCCAGAACTCTCCCACAAGTCAGGATTCACAAAACTTGCCAAAAACTCGATTCCTTCGAAACTCTCTGTCCAGCCATCAAACCACAAGACCAACTTCACCATTCATTCAGAAAAAATTCATAGAGCATAAACCACCCTTCACTTTGCCCTGAAACTCAAACACGATTTCTGGTGCAGCAGGAACAAAACCCTCAAACCAAGCCATATAAACTTGTTCTAAGCCTCACATCATCCTCAGGAGGTTCATAGGAGTGGACTTGCACCAAAGAAGGGTCCAGAAAGCCCAGAATCAGAAGGTTCAATTTCAGGTATAGCTCAAGAACTTTTTTCTCAGAGCTTTGATTTTAAGTTACAATGTGATAAAGCATGTTTCTCTGATCATTATGCACTTTGAATCATTGAAAATGGTCAAGTATTTAGGATGTATTCAACTTCTGAAAATTTGGTCAGTTTTCCGTTTGGTTTCGATTCTCTCTCTTGGGGCAAAATAAATTGTTTTTGTTCATGGATTCTTGTTGTTTGATGTTAGAGGATGAATTCTAGAGATTTTGGCATGTTTTTATGGCCTAGGGAGTGATTTGGAAATTTTTCAGGGGAGGTGTGGCCGGAGAAGATGACCGGAGGTCATTTCCGGCCACCTGAAAGTAATTAAATGCTAATTAGGGTTAGAGTTTCATGTTTAAATCTGGACCCTTAGATGTGTCTTTCCCGCGTGAGATGAAGGGCTAGGATTAGATCATTAGTTTTAATTTAGGATTAAATAATTAATTAATCAGGTTTAGCTGGGTTTGAATTCTGTCCCTTGGATTTGGCGCGTGGTCAATAGATATAAACCCAGAATCAATCCCCACCATCCATTCAGCATACTTTTGTTTATTTCTTTTTTTTAATTCATTTTTCTTATTTATTTTGTACGAATTTTTAAAAATAGTAAAAAATATCAAAAAATTCTGAAAAGTTTTATCAAACATTTTATTAATTTTCAGAAACCAAAAATATTTTTGTTTTAATTTTTTGCATTAAAAAAATATTTTTAAATCATTTAAATGTTTTATTTAATTAAGTAATGAAAATTAATTAATTAAAAACACATTTAAGTATTTAAAAATCACCAAAAAAATCAGATAACATTCTTGGACATTTTGAAACATTTACAAACTCACCATACAAATTTCTTTTTGGTTTTGATCATGCTTTGACATTTTTTCATTGAATTAGGGTTCTTAAATTTGTTTATTTCTAACCCTAACTTCAAAAATCCATAACTTTTAAACCAAGGTGAGTTTGTGAATGATTCTTTTTGCATTGTTCTATGCATGAATCCTAGTTTCTAAAAACATTTTTGTTTCATTTTTATCTTTCATTTTCAATTTGTTTGGCATTTTGCATTGAGGATCACCCTAAAAACCCTAGAAACTTAGGAATTTCATAACTCCTTCTAGGTTTAGCTTCTGACTTCCCCCTTTGGATGGTAACTTAGTATAATTTTAGGGTTTCTTTGAGTGCATTTTCAATTTTTTATCTTATGATTTGCTTCTATTTTTGAGTTTTGCATCTCACATGTTCATATAACCCTAATTTCTCATCTTCATTTGCATTCATCTTGTATATGCTTGCATTCAAGAACTTGCCATGACATTTTGTGCATTCACATGACATATAAGACATCTTAGGACATATTAGAATCATGTTTGATCATTTCATCATCCATTTGCCATTTTATGCATTCATTTCATTTCATGTGCATTCATGAACTTTCATGCTTCCTTTCATGCTTCATTTGCATCTTCATTGCTTGTATGATCATTCACATCTCATGACATACATTGACATCATCTCTTAGCATCATTTGCACCATGAACATGCTTCTGGTTTTGGTTTGCATCATTGCATACTTTTCATTTTCATTTCATTTTCATTTCCTTTTACTAACTTTTCAGGTGGTAAGTTACTTTGAGAAGTGAATTTGCCTTCACTTCTCACAATCTCTTCTCATCTCTCTTATGCATCTTTGCTGCATTTTGTATGTGTTTTAGAGTGAGCTTTCTCATTCATGCCCTTCCTTATTTTCTTTCTTCAAGCAACTTATCTTCTTAAGTGAAGTAAGTTGACTTGCTTCTTTCTGCTTCTCCTCCTTCCATCTTTCTTCTTCCTTGGTGGCTCTTCCTGAAGATCTCTTGCAAGCCTCATAAACCCTAGGAATACCCAAGCATGATCACAATTACGGTTTGATTAGTCCCCCATTAGTTTTACCTTTGTGTCATCTCTTGTGTCTTCTCTTCTCATCTCTTAATCAGGGACTAAACCTTAAAGGTTTTAAGGCTTTGTGATTAAGGTTATGCCTGCATCCTTCTCTTAGGATGGAGTGTATAACTTTAATCCTAAGTGTTAAACCCTTAATGTGTTTAAATCCTTTAATCAATCCATTTAATAATAACTAAGACATCAAGCTTGTAACTTGGGCCTTGCATTAGGGTTCTAATTCTTCCTTAATTGGTTAAGAAGGACTAACCCCAGTGTTAATGGACAAGTCCCCCTCAAGTTGTCTTACAAACCATAAAGTCCACTTCTTAATCTTATTATTAACTTAAAATCCACTTTAATAAAGGCTTTGTTTTGTCATGAGGTTAATCCCTAATCATGGATTAAGTTGAGGAGCCTTCCTCAGCTTAAATGTTCTCATTTATCATCCTTCTATTAGGATGGTGTAATGAGTCCATTAAATCCTTGATTATGGCTTAAACTCATTACTTAACACTAAACAAAAACTCCAAAAACATCTAAATAAATGCAAGTAGGCTAATGATCTTAATCCTACATCATGGTGATTAAGTGTGAGGTGTTTACTTCATACTTAAGGTACTCTCATTACCCCTAATTAGAGGGAAGATGTGATGAGTTTACTAACCCTTGGTTTAGGCTTAAGCTCATTTTCTTATGACAAACTCCAAAAGCAATAAAAGATTGAAAACACAAAAACAAACAATAATCATCTCCTTCGGGATTCTCTTCTCACCATATTCACTCACAAACGAGAACTTGCTTCTTCCGTCTAATGCAATATAGTTTGCACCTGAGCCAGACAGGTCATACACTTGAGCATAGGCAAGCAAGTAGTTCACAAGTCAATTTATCTTTCAGTCTCTTTGAGTCGAACTACGGTGTTCTGACTTCCTCATTGCACGAGAGGATACGTAGGCATAACTTAACAGTTATCGAACAAAAGTCTCTGTATATTCCCCCTCTTCCAGCATTATTATTTTAAGCCTCATAGTCTTGAGCTTTGCACTCTTTCCTTACACTGACACTCCTTCACTTCACTTCACATTTCTTTTGCACTGACACTTGCTTTCTTTTCCAGCTTTTGCACACAAAATAGCACTGACACTACCCCTTTAAACACAAACTTTCAAGCGTGGATCCCGTCGAGTACGGCGGACAATCTGGGTGCTAATACCTTCCCAGGTTGTAACCAACACCCTTTCTCAGTTTCTCTGGTTCGCGACCGTCTTGTCCATATCTTTCTAGGTTTATGCAGCATTACCTTTCCTTCGGGATAAAAATGCCTAGCTGGCAACTCTTTTCAATTCATCTTCATGTTCTGTCTCTCTCGCCGACCGTTCGCGCTTGTACAGGGATGCAAATCTTTGGGAGCGACAGTATGTCATTAAACTCATAAGGAACCAAAGGATTTTGGTCAGTAGGATGTATGGGATCAATGACTATGTTAGGCAACACTGTGTTAGAAAACAAATGTGGTATCTTGGATTGTGTGAAAAGGAAATATAGACTCATGGAAAATAACATCTCTAGTGATTAGATTTTATTAGTTTCAAGAATTAAAAGTTTGTAACCTTTTGTACCTGGTGGATATCCAAGTAGTACACAGGGTATTGCACGAGGGGTAAAATTGTTTCTATATGCAATAATGGTGGACGCATAGTGTAACACCCCAAAATTTGCCCTCTCATTTTCATGCCATTTAGCATATCCTTTCATACATTGCATTGCATTTAGATCACAATTGCATCATAAACATACATGAATATACATCTCCATTTGAGCTTTCACAGGTTGCGACTGGCCTTTATTTTTTCATGCGGAACGTGCACAAGAATCTTAGAAGAAACCAAAAGTTCTCGGTTGATTCAAAGGAGTTTAAGCAGAATATCAGTTTTATGGTGCAGTTTGCAAAAGTTGTAACTTATGCTCGGAAACTCATTTTGGCTTGAAACTCAATAGTTTAGACTATTTCGGTATTCTCTACAACTTTTGTGTTCGGCTCGGAGGCCAATTCATCAAGGAAAATGGCGGGAATTATTTGTTTTTGAAATTTCGGTTTCGCCGATTAACTGTGCTAGCGGTATTCAAGAGTTCGTAACTTCTGATTGGGTCAACATGTCTGAGAGATTCATATGCCAAAAGTTCCGTCTTGATATCCTTTCTAACTTTTGGGTTTTGGCCGAGAACTAATTCTTTGAAGAAGATCTCAGAATGTGCGAGTCTTTAGAGTCGACATAGTGAAAAACAGTGCTGAACCGGTGAGTTTTGAACACTAAAAAATTCATAACTCTTGGCTCGTTCATCGAATTGATGTTGTTTCGGTGCCTAAAATTCCGTTTAGATGTTATATTCATTATGTGAATTTAGTTTGGTTTAGGTCCGAGCGAAAGGATCTCGAAAATGCGTATTACCAGTAAGGTTCTTTGATGCAGTGCACTGTCTGTCAGATTTTGTAAAATTCATAACTCGGTCAATTTTCATCGGATATCACCCGTTCTTGAAGCGTTGGTTCACAAATTTTATCCTCTTCAATTTCAAATACAAAAGTGAGTTCGAACGGTGCTCCAAAGATTGTCGTTTTGGTTTATTTCACAAAACTGAAGTGTTGAACCGAAGAAAAATGCTGAAAGTGGTTTCACGAGAAAATTCATATCTCCCTCGTCGTTTGTCCGGTTGAGCTTAGATTTTAACACCAGGTCACTGACTCATAGATCTACAACTTTTCTGACAAAGTCGAGTCGAGATTATGCTCCGAAGAGGTTGACCTCGTCACATTTCCGAGTAGCGGACACCAAATAAGCCGAAAAAACAACTTATTCAGTGACGTCTTGCAGCTTAAACGTATCGATCGAACTCGATTTTGATCGTATGATGTTCGTTCTTTTTGTGTTGCAACCATGATTCAAAGGTGGACCATGTTGTGGAAGGTTCAGAGTCGGAATTTCTTGCCGAAGATATTGTTATTTTCACTTAAGCCGAAATTCTACCTTTTGTCTTTCATTTTACACTCCACTATATATTCTTTTGACCCACAATTTGTCTCATAACTTCAATCATAATTTACAAACACCAAAAAACTCTCACAAACCCTCTCTAAAGGATCAAAGTTCATTCTCTCAACTCTTTCTCAAGAACACAACAACAACTTCATCAAGAACTCAAGAACACAACAATTTCGATCAAGCTTCCGGTAGCCGAGCCGCCACGAACCACCACCTCCGGTCAACTTCACCACCGTAAGACCATCATCTTCCGCCACCGGCAGCCGCGCGGCCTCTCCTCCTCTCCTCCGTTCTTGGTCGCGTCTCACTTCCTTCGGATTCGCAATTTCTTCGTCGATTCTTCATTCGGTAAGCTTCTTAAACTTTAATTCATGAATAATTGTTGAATTGTTTCTTGAATTGAATTTTGAAGTTGAATTAATCTTGTGGAGATTATGTGCATTGATTCATGATTTGATTATTGATTGATTCTTGATTAATTTATCCTAATAATTGTTGTGGTGCATGATTGAAAAGGCTTGGTAAAGTTGACATAGAATAATCGGTGAATGTTAGGTGTTTGACAAAATTCCTAAGAGAGCTAATTATTATGACTTGATATTGATTGAAGTGCTTGACTTTTAAATTCATGCTTGTTTCAATATGCAAATTTGAAATAGGATAGGTTGAGGCTTAATTGTTGATGTTGTTCATGTGTCGCGTGTCGAGAATATGTTTTGGTCATAACTTCCTAACCGTAGCGCGTTTTTGCGAATGTGAATAGTGTAAATTGACTTTGTTGATTATTTCGGAGCCATTGGTGAACTTTTTAGTCGATTTCGGACAATTTTTTCCGGCTATTTTGCTACTGCCAGCCGACGAAATCGGCCAAAAAGTATCACTTCCAAGCGGAATTTTCAAAAACCGATTGCATATTTGAATCCGTTGGCACGTTTGCAAGTTACCATGCGATTTTCGTTCAATTCCGAGTCGGTGATTTTTGACGCATTTTTTCGTTTTAAGGCTTTTTATGTTCGGTTTGGTGCGGTTTTGATGCACTGGTCTTGTTTTGACTTGTACTTATGTTTGTTGATCATTTTCCATTCATTGCATGTGAATTTGTTCGATTCCGGTTTGAGTTTGCATGTTGTTTATATTAGTGCATAAGTGCTGCCCCGTTTTGAAATGTAAATTTCAATGCATGCCCATGACTCGTATATTCATATTTCTACTTGATTTGGAGTTGTGAGGCATAGGTGCAACTTCCGGTTGCACCTCTTTTTGGTTTCTAATGCGTTTGTTGAGTTCATGCAAGGTTCTCGCAAAGATCTTAACGACGGTCGTTTGGTTGGTATTCCACTTTAATTGTGGGATACCTTTGGATTCAAATGATATTTTGTGCCGTTGTTTTTGTTTCGATTATGGGGAATCTTCACAAAGCAATTATGGAAGATGAGCATTTATTTTTCTCATGGGAGATTACAAGTCTTGGCTTGAAGTTTTTTTGGATTTCTTTTATGTGAAAGAATCGGCACTTCGACCAAGTAAGTAATCTCGATTCTCTACTTTAATGCATCATTCTAGTTGTATGCGACTTAGGATCATATAACTTAAGGTGCATACTGAGCCCTCCCACCTGAGGCATTGGATTTATTTGTGATATATATTGATATGTGTCGATTTCGGAGTTTAGGGATTAGGTTACGGATTAGAGAATTCGATTCCTTTCACTTTCCCTTAAAATATCGTTTTTTCCCGTTTCGTCGCAATTATTAAAAATAGTTTTAGGTGTGATAAAATTCTGGAAAAATTCATGAGTGATCCTCATCCTCTTAATTAATTTGTCATATTTTTTGTTTCCAGATTTGGATGGTTTCAATATTTTATTTGGATTTTAGATCACAAACTGTCCCAAAAAGGAAGGTTTTGGCATAAGGGACCGAACTCGATTTTTCCCCATAGGTGTGAGACCTATTTTTTGTGTATGATTAATTACTTTAATTTGTGACATTTTGATGCTCCTTAGTCATTTTTTTCATAATTTTAGATGCCCTTTTTTATCCACTTTGTGGAGTCGTTTTTTGGGTAATCATTCATTGCTACCTTGCTAGTCAAGTAATTGTTTTGGCATTCTGGTGCATAATTTTAAGGAATCCTTTTGGACCATGTGAGATAATGACTTTATTATTCCAGGGATTTAATTTCATAATTTTGTAAGGCTTTTTGCTATTTTTCCATGTCACCTAGATCCTAGGTTGATTCATGTGTTTATGTGTCGCATAACCTAAATGTTAAGAAGGCATTCATGCCATTTTCTTGAGGGGATTTTTGGTAGCTTTTAGGAGTTGATTATAGGTCATTTGTATGTCTTTAATTCCAGTAATAGGTCATTTTTTGAACCATACTCATTTGGTTTGTTTTGGTGCTTTAAAATGCATACTTATGTGAACTAATCTTTAACCTAAACTAGATTCTCTTCTCCTCTAAATAATAACATGAATTATATGGAAATCATTAATGCCTATTCATGCATTCTAAGTGCATCTCATACCTTGTATGCTACTGACCCATAATCATTTCATTCATATTCACATGCCATTCTTCCTTAACTTTCATCATGTGCGATCTTATGCGATTTTTGTTCGTTTCTTCTCATATCTTCTTCTCATTGCTCCATATGCCTAAACCATTGCATCCATGATTGTATATTCATTCATCCATCTTCATAAGCATTCACTACTGACTTTGATGTTCATTTCATGTATTAATTCATGTTTGTAAGCCATATGCATTCATACTTCATCCATAAACCCTAATTTGCATTTATGTGAACTTAGGTGAACTTTTTGTACATAGTTTGACATAGTTTGATCTTGTGGGGTATCCTAGCATCCTTAGGGATCTATATCATGTAGCTACTGATTTTAGAAGTCATGTAACCTTTACGTACCTTCACCTTTAGACTTAGGTCTTATTTTGAACCCTAGTTCCATTCTAGGACATTTATGGTACTTAATCGCTTTTATGCTTTGATTTTACTTTCAATATGCATTGTCATGCTAACTTTTGTTTTGTAGGGGGGAAGATTGAGGTAAGCATTACTTCATTCCTATCTCTTATGCATTTTAATTGTGTTTGCTTTAGCACTTTGTGCTTTGCTTTTAGGCTTTCCCTTTCTTTAGAGACAACTTAACTTCCTTAGGAAGTAAGTTAGTTTCTAAGCTCTCTTTTCTTCTTTTCCTTTTCTTCCTTAGGATTAGAATACCTCATTAACCATAGGACCTCTCTTGTAAATAAACAAATAAAATATCGGGTTGTGTCTTAGTCCCCTTAGTTTGTCCTTTTTGCAACTTGAGTCTTTCTTTCTCATCTCATAAAGAAAAGCAATAAAACACTTAATAAAAATCGAACTTTCTTGTACGACACGAGACTTTGTTGCGGAGTGTTTATATGCGTCCTGTTTCGGGGCGAGGTATAAATATTCACCGCGATGGATAGGTCTTAGTACAAGACCGTTCACAAATAACTTCAAAACACTCCTCTTAAAAGACAAAAACAAATAACAAGCGACTATCCTGCGGGAACTTCTCTTCTCATCTCATTCACTCACAACGCGAACTCGCGACGACTTGTCACACATGCAAGACGGTAAACGCACTCGTACCAGACGAGCCTGCAACACCTGAGCATAGACATACGCAGTTCCAACATAAAAAACACAAACAAATAGTTCCCGCCTTAGTTAGGCGAACTACGTCGACTCTGATCCTCATTATCCCGATGAGGTACGTAGGCAGCGGGGTATGGCCCGTTCGAGCACATTCTTTATTTTCCCTACATTTTCCCCTTTCTTTCCATTTTCTTATTCCATTCTCATTTCCATTCCCATTCCAGTTCCAGTGACAGTTTTATTCAGCAGCTTTATTTTCTCACCCTTTGAAACAAGCAAGCAAGCGTGGATCCCGTCGGGTATGACGGACGATCTGGGGTGCTAATACCTTCCCAGGTCGTAACCGACTCCCGAACTCAGATCTTTGGTTCGCAAGGCCTCGTCCTTTCCTTCTTCCTTAGGTTTGTGCAACATTACCTTTCCCATTCTTTCGGGATAAAAATGTCTGGCTGGCGACTCTAACCTTTCCGCGCCACTTTCGCGTTTGTACTAGGATGAAAATCCCAGGAGTGACAGCTGGCGACTCTGCTGGGGACTAACCTGATTCTTCCGGTTTCCCTTGTAGAGTCAATCCTAGCGCCTGTTTGGTTTTGTTTCTTCGAGGTATTTATCTGTTTGCTGCCGTGTGCTTTAGTTTAGCTTTACTGTTTTCATTTAGAGCTTTACTTTACCGCATTTATTTACCACTTTCGGTATTTTATTTTCCATGCATCATATTATACTGGACTGTCTGGCTGTGCTGGTTTTCATTTTTTCTGTGGGATGGGAGTTACTGTGAGATAAGCCAACTACCCGGCTTGAGTGCACTATAGGATTAGCGTGGACACTTTATGCTCACATGGTTACATGATGAGTGGTGATGTGTTCCACACCCAGATTGCGACTGTCTCGGGACTATTCTGAGTGGGGGTTCTTCTCCACTTCAGGGTACAACCTTGATAGTTATGTGCATCTGGTGACCGATCTTCGAGGACCTTAATGGAAACACCCCTCTCCAGTGATGACAGTGGCAGACCACATTTGTTGGCAAACCCACTCGCATCCGAGGGTCCACTGGGAACTCGCATAGGATGACCTGGTTCTCTCATAGGAATCCAGTCAAGGCAAACTGTTCGTATGACGGTAGTATTGTACCCTTCGGGATGAATGTACTATTGTTTCTCGACTCAGTGCTTGAAGCTAGAAACTTGTGAGGGATGCTTGTTTTTCCGGACTCAACTGAGACCTCCCTGAGTAGTACATAATGCCAAACCGATTCCCTGATTTGGTCATGAGCCATTTCTCGGAAATGGTGAACGTATTATTGCTATTCGGCTTTGAGAGTCCGTGATGTTGACCCAGGTAGCACACCCGTGAGATTGGGAGGGGTTTACAGGTTTGCAGGAACCCTTAACTTCAACATACCCGCTTTGCCAGTGTTGTTTATGATATTATCTGGTGCTATATGGTTCTTTGATTCTGAGACCCGGGATTTCTATTCAGAGAGATTGTTACTATGATTACCATGGTGACCCTGATATTGTGACTGCTATTATGACTCTCCACAGATACTTGGCTCGTTGTTCAACTTCAACACCATCAGTGACTATTCTATTATATGATCCAGTTCTACAGTTATTGGGTTCTCAGTTATGGGGTTCTATACAGAGATGGTGCCGTTATTGGGGTTCTATACAAACAGTTGGTTCACTGTTCAACACTAACATCACACCATTGATCACACGTCTGTTGCATACATGACATCATAGCATTTTTGCACACATGTTCAGTTATTTCGGAGGATCACATATCTGAATCATGCTCTTGGATTTTTTCTGTATAAAAAAAAACTTGAATCAAAGCAGATAGATTCCTCAGAATTAACTGAACATGGCATTTGCATACATCCTTGCATTCTTGACAGGTGTTCAGAGACAAATTATTTTCCTGACTTGATTTCCCTTCACAATGGACAACTTGAATCACAGTCATCGAGGTATATATTTGAAGCAGCTCCGGGCGGAGGTAACCGAATGAAGACCCAACTGGGGCAATTCAGGGCAGAGGTACAAGCTTTATTTCAGAACCAGGAACTGCTGAAAGAAGAAGTCAACCAGATGAAGACTCAGATGAGCTTGGTAATCCTGAATGTCGTGTCAAAGAAATGGATCTATTTTCATCCCTAGTGAGGGGAACTACGCTGCTCTGATTCTCCATTGGTCAATGGAGATACGTAGGCAAGAGATCATGCAAGATCTTTCCGAGCAACCTTATTTATCAACTTCCTTTATCAACCTCTTCCCTCCAGATGTCGTTTTTCATCATCCAACCTCAGCTTCCCAAGAGAGTCCTAGGACCAAAGCATATGGGTAAAGGCCGGAACAACTTGAGAAGAAGTTTGATCATATTCTGATGTCGTACACGCAACAAGTTTCCTTATTTACTCAAATTTGAACTGGTTGAGTTAGACGCATCAGGATCATCTCTGACAAAGCTTTCTTTGGGGTTTCAATGCCAAGTACGATTACCATTCTGGGGCACCTGGCCTGTTAATTGAAGATTGCAAGTCTTTCAGAGGCAAAAGTGAAGACGAGTTCCCGAATTTGATCGACTCAAAGGTCATCGTGTCAGAAATTCTGCTCATATATTGAAATCTCCTCATCAAATGGGTCTCCCAATTTACAAAGGCGTCTTCAGAAGCAATAAGTCCAGACGGAGTCAAGTCTCCTCAATGATGGCAATGTTCAGCTTCTTTACTGCATTTTCATTTGTAGTTTATATTGTTTGTTTAAACATTTGTATACATGCATGAAACATATTTGTTTTTGAATGATAACCATAATAAAATGCACATGTTTTTCTTGAAGTAATCCATTCGTATTCACTCATGATTTTATGTATGTACATTGCAATACCAACTGTTGAGCTTAAACTCTATCACGGAGAATGACGAAATGAAAACGCAAAAATCTCTAATTGTGTGCTTTTGAGAAAGACCCTGTTGACGATGTACATGCATTGTTTCAAATCCTAAACACCGGAGATATAAGGGAGATAGACCCTCTCCAACCCATTTGAGCCTTGAAGTAGGAGTTTCTTTTTGCATGAAAAAAACCCTTGCACTTAACCCAGGGGCAGGGTAGGCGTCAGTTAGTTTGACCGAGCGTTCAAATTTCAAAAGGAATGCACACATGAGGATCCATTACCTTTCGTTGTGCAAAATCAAGAGGTCCAAAGACCAGAAACCACAATGGTTATCCCAATCAAGAGTCCAAAGACCGGAAACCACATTGGTTATTACTCATTGACCAGAGAATGAGGCAGTCACAACCCTTTCAAAGCAATCAATACAACCAGTGTCACACGATTTGTTCAAAAAAAAGAATTAAAAAAAATGATGAAAGAGCCCGCTAAGTCGAAACTTGAAAACAAACGACTTAGGAAAAAATTAGGGCATCCCGCTGGACTTCACAATCAAAGATTCACAAGAATCAGTCCAGGCAAAAGTTAGGGATAAGCAAAATAATGCAAAAGCGAAAGACGAAAAGGATTACACAAGAAAGATCCTTGAACAAGAACAAAGTCGTGTGATACAGACACAAAAAACGAAGGGATAACTGACTCCAAACAACAACCTGAGTGGTGCTTAAACCGTTAGTGTGATTGGTTCCTCAATCATCACAAAACCCCTTTTCGAAAGGTGAGCGCTTGTGCCAAGCTAGCTGAAAATAGGAATGGAGAACATCACGAAGATGGGTGGGCACAAATAAACTTCGAACCTATATCTTTTGTTTCTATAACCGTGAACCAGGCCACGATACAACCCTCAAAAGTCCTAACTGAAACAAGGTTATTTTTGAGAGCGTACTACCACGAGATCGCGTTCTTGACTCCTATGAGTTGTGTTAAAAGTTCTTTGTTGGTGTTGCATGTGCATGCTTTCATTCATCAAAAATCAATGTCGTATCTTAACCAGTGATTCACTCACAAAGGTTGGCGACATCTTTTTACGGTAAAACTTCAAGATTAACATGTGTGTTGCATTAGAATTTTCATTCTTATAATAAACATTTTCTGCTTGCATATATTTGTTGGGCATCATAAAAATTCACATACGAAACTTCAGTCCAGAAGCTTAATCTTGCCAAGTTGAGAAGTCTGAAACTTCCGAAGGACAATCTGTCGAGGTGCACTTTTTAAGAAAACTCCATCGAGTAGGGACTTTCCCAACATTCCTGGTAAGAGCCAACTAATCTGGGGCAATCATGTCGAGCAATCTCTTCAAAATTCAGTCAAGCTGGGGCAATCACTTCGAGATTCAAATCTCTCAAAGAGCCATCAGGGGAAGCATTATTCAAAATTCAGCCAAACTGGGGCAACCAATTCGAGATCAAATCTCTCAAAGAGCCATCAGTCGGAGGCATTCATTCAAATTTCAGCCAAACTGGGGCAATCACTTCGAGATCCAATCTCTCGAAGAATAGTTGATCTGGGTGTTTTCTTCAAAGCAGTCATTCAGGGGTGATCACTTCAAGACTTGTACTAGAGCAGGCCACCACAGGAGCATGAGAAATATTATCTCCCGAAGACGGTTTATCAGAAGCACCTACCCAAGGTTCAAAATACTAGGACACACTATCTCACAGTGATATGAGGTTTCTCATGAATCCTTGCGAGGAAAATTCTTGCACAGACCATGCAGTCTGGGGCAGTTATTTCGAGATCCAACGAATCTCTCCAAGAGTTTGAAGACACTGAGGCATTTCGTATGTCATGTTTTTTGTAAAATCCTCTTGAGACATTTTCTTCCGATGGACCTTAATCCGAGGCGAGTTGAAAATTGAAAAGAACCATTGTTCACTCATGATTAGTTGGCAACTTATCAACCCAGGGCTAGGAGCAAAGCCATTGTCAGCATAGTACTTCAGGAGTTGTTTCATCGGCGGACTTCATCGATCATAATTCCTTAGCAAGTCTCATTAGACAATCCCTTCTCCAGTAGTGCGGCAAATGGAAGGTTGTTTCTTGAGAAGAAGGGTATCATCATCTCTCATTCCCAACATTAGAGGATTTATCTCTTATCCCCAACGAGGGGCAACTTAAACTCTTATCTTCAGCAGGAAGCTTTATCATTGACATCCTCCATCATCCCCAGCCATGTGGAAGTTGAAAGTTAACCCAGCAAGGTAGCAGAGAGTGGGTGTCGTCCCCAAGCAGAAGCTTCCCTTCAGACGGGGGCAATTCTCAGCAGTATAAGGAGTGTTTTGCCTCCCCAGCAGTTGCTTCCTCAGCAATGTCATGCCTTTGGTTCCCAACCAAGTCAGAAGGTCCTCACTTCCCCACCAGAGTTCAAGAAGGGTCCATCTCCAGCAGGGTCTTGGCACTCCTATCTCAAAGTCCAATTTATTTTTGGCAGTGGCGGTTGTTCAGAGCTGGTGAATTATTAACAGCTTTCCCCGTAGAGTTGTTACCTCATCACGATGAGCCAGATCAATGCAGTGATCATCGTTTCTCCCCAGCCAAGTTATCTGGGATACCTGCAGTCTCCTTATCAGGAGATCTCCTTGCATTTGCATATGCATAATCATCATTACATCTGCATCCTCCAAAGCGTAGCATTTCCATCGCCACGGAGCATTACGCCATAAATTCAAACATATGCATGCCAGCATGGGCCAGTTTTGAGGTATATTACATAAGACCCGTTACATCTCCAATCATATTGAAGTGTTCCCCACAGAATGCAACTTCGTTTCCCAGGGTGGTTACTTCTACCAAGTCTTGTTGTTATCCCCAAGTGAGTATTGTTTCAGTACAACAATCTCATTTTCTCGCGTCTCCGTTTCAGTACAACGGTCACGTCTCGGGTTATCATTTAAGTACAATGATCCTGTTTTCTTGGGTTCTCGTTTAAGTAGAATGATCCCATTCTTTTCGAGTCTCCATTTAAGTACAATGGTCTCGTCTTTGAGTCTTGTTTCAGTACAACAGTCTCATTTTTTTCGCGTCCCCGTTTCAGTACAACGGTCGCGTCTTGGGCTCTCGTTTAAGTACAACGATCCCGTTCCTTTCGAGTCTCCATTTAAGTACAATGGCCTCGTCTT
This sequence comes from Lathyrus aphaca, assembly GCA_963966055.1. Taxonomy (NCBI): domain Eukaryota; kingdom Viridiplantae; phylum Streptophyta; class Magnoliopsida; order Fabales; family Fabaceae; genus Lathyrus; species Lathyrus aphaca. The sequence continues at coordinate 708,735,691 of OZ014519.1, read as the reverse complement.
TGAGTCTTGTTTCAGTACAACAGTCTCATTTTTTCGCGTCTCCGTTTCAGTACAACGGTCGCGTCTTGGGCTCTCGTTTAAGTACAACGATCCCGTTCCTTTCGAGTCTCCATTTAAGTACAATGGTCTCGTCTTTGAGTCTTGTTTCAGTACAACAGTCTCATCTTTTCGCGTCTCCGTTTCAGTACAACGGTCGCGTCTTGGGCTCTCGTTTAAGTACAACGATCCCGTTCCTTTCGAGTCTCCATTTAAGTACAATGGTCTCGTATTTGAGTCTTGTTTCAGTACAACAGTCTCATTTTCTTCGCGCCTCCGTTTAAGTACAACGGTCGTGTCTTGGGCTCTCGTTTAAGTACAACGATCTCGTTCGTTTCGAGTCTCCATTTAAGTACAATGGTCTCGTCTTTGAGTCTTGTTTCAGTACAACAGTCTCATCTTTTCGCGTCTCCGTTTCAGTACAACGGTCGCGTCTCGGGCTCTCGTTTAAGTACAACGATCCCGTTCCTTTCGAGTCTCCATTTAAGTACAATGGTCTCGTATTTGAGTCTTGTTTCAGTACAATAGTCTCATATTTTCGCGTCTCCGTTTCAGTACAACGGTCACGTCTTGGGCTCTCGTTTATGTACAACGATCCCGTTCCATCTTGTCCTATTTTCTTTGTGTCTGGTTACCGCCTGCGGCCGGTATACCTTTGCGTCTCCATTCGAGGATGGTTTCGTGTTAGATCCGAGGATCTTTTGATTTGTCATTCGAGGATGGCATTTCTTTCCTTCAAGTCCTTCGAGGTTGGTCTTGTTGTTGTGACTATTATTCGAAGATAGTAGTTCACTTTTTGAGCTTATTGATCGAGGTCAGTTTGTCTCTTTTGCAAAGTCTGTCTGAGGTCAGCTTTGTGTTTGGTTATCAGTCGAGGCTGGTATACCTTTGCGTCTCCATTCGAGGATGGTTTCGTGTTAGATCCGAGGATCTTTTGATTTGTCATTCGAGGATGGCATTTCTTTCCTTCAAGTCCTTCTGCGGTTGGTCTTGTTGTTGTGACTATTATTCGAAGATAGTAGTTCACTTTTTGAGCTTATTGATCGAGGTCAGTTTGTCTCTTTTGCAAAGTCTGTCTGAGGTCAGCTTTGTGTTTGGTTATCAGTCGAGGCTGGTATACCTTTGCGTCTCCATTCGAGGATGGTTTCGTGTTAGATCCGAGGATCTTTTGATTTGTCATGCGAGGATGGCATTTCTTTCCTTCAAGTCCTTCTGCGGTTGGTCTTGTTGTTGTGGCTATTATTCGAGGATAGTAGTTCACTTTTTGAGCTTATTGATCGAGGTCAGTTTGTCTCTTTTGCAAAGTCTGTCTGAGGTTAGCTTTGTGTTTGGTTATCAATCGAGGCTGGTATACCTTTGCGTCTCCATTCGAGGATGGTTTCGTGTTAGATCCGAGGATCTTTTGGATTGTCATTCGAGGATGGCATTTCTTTTCTTCAAGTCCTTCTGCGGTTGGTCTTGTTTTTGTTTGGTGTGACTATTATTCGAAGATAGTAGTTCACTTTTGGAGCTTATTGATCAAGGTCAGTTTGTCTCTCTTGCAAAGTCTGTCCGAGGTCAGTCTTTGTTGTTGATGGTTATCGCCTGCGGCCGATATACTATCGTGTTTCTATTCAAGGAGGGTTTTAGTACTGGATCCGAGGATCCCGTGTGAGTGGTCATTCGAGGATGGCATTCTTCCCAGCATATTTCCACCTGGTTCTATTTTCGCTACCTATTCAGAGGTCAAAACAAAAAATATATAAATAAATAAATGGGCAGATGGCATTTCTGTTGCCCTCGGTGTGCAAATTTTCAGGTTTTATTCGAGTATTCAATCACTCCATACCTTGAACGTCTAAAAGCTATTGCAATTATCCATTCAAGTCTGCAGATGATTGAATAGGGGCAGCTGTAACACCCCAAAATTTGCCCTCTCATTTTCATGCCATTTAACATATCCTTTCATACATTGCATTGCATTTAGATCACAATTGCATCATAAACATACATGAATATACATCTCCATTTGAGCTTTCACAGATTGCGACTGGCCTTTATTTTTTCATGCGGAACGTGCACAAGAATCTTAGAAGAAACCAAAAGTTCTCGGTTGATTCAAAGGAGTTTAAGCAGAATATCAGTTTTATGGTGCAGTTTGCAAAAGTTGTAACTTATGCTCGGAAACTCATTTTGGCTTGAAACTCAATAGTTTAGACTATTTCGGTATTCTCTACAACTTTTGTGTTCGGCTCGGAGGCCAATTCATCAAGGAAAATGGCGGGAATTATTTGTTTTTGAAATTTCGGTTTCGCCAATTAACTGTGCTAGCGGTATTCAAGAGTTCGTAACTTCTGATTGGGTCAACATGTCTGAGAGATTCATATGCCAAAAGTTCCGTCTTGATATCCTTTCTAACTTTTGGGTTTTGGCCGAGAACTAATTCTTTGAAGAAGATCTCAGAATGTGCGAGTCTTTAGAGTCGACATAGTGAAAAACAGTGCTGAACCGGTGAGTTTTGAACACTAAAAAATTCATAACTCTTGGCTCGTCCATCGAATTGATGTTGTTTCGGTGCCTAAAATTCCGTTTAGATGTTATCTTCATTATGTGAATTCAGTTTGGTTTAGGTCCGAGCGGAAGGATCTCGAAAATGCGTATTACCAGTAAGGTTTTTTGATGTAGTGCACTATCTGTCAGATTTTGTAAAATTCATAACTCGGTCAATTTTCATCGGATATCACCCGTTCTTGAAGCGTTGGTTCACAAATTTTATCCTCTTCAATTTCAAATACAAAAGTGAGTTCGAACGGTGCTCCAAAGATTGCCGTTTTGGTTTATTTCACAAAACTGAAGTGTTGAACCGAAGAAAAATGCTGAAAGTGGTTTCACGAGAAAATTCATATCTCCCTCGTCGTTTGTCCGGTTGAGCTTAGATTTTAACACCAGGTCACTGACTCATAGATCTACAACTTTGCTGACAAAGTCGAGTCGAGATTATGCTCCGAAGAGGTTGACCTCGTCACATTTCCGAGTAGCGGACACCAAATAAGCCGAAAAAACAACTTATTCAGTGACGTCTTGCAGCTTAAACGTATTGATCGCACTCGATTTTGATTGTATGATGTTCGTTCTTTTTGTGTTGCAACCGTGATTCAAAGGTGGACGATGTTGTGGAAGGTTCAGAGTCGAAATTTCTTGCTGAAAATATTGTTATTTTCACTTAAGCCGAAATTCTACCTTTTGTCTTTCATTTTACACTCCACTATATATTCTTTTGACCCACAATTTGTCTCATAACTTCAATCATAATTTACAAACACCAAAAAACTCTCACAAACTCTCTCTAAAGGATCAAAGTTCATTCTCTCAACTCTTTCTCAAGAACACAACAACAACTTCATCAAGAACTCAAGAACACAACAATTCCGATCAAGCTTCCGGTAGCCGAGCCGCCACGAACCACCACCTCCGGTCAACTTCACCACCGTAAGACCATCATCTTCCGCCACCGTCAGCCGCGCGGCCTCTCCTCCTCTCCTCCGTTCTTGATCGCGTCTCACTTCCTTCAGATTCGCAATTTCTTCGTCGATTCTTCATTCGGTAAACTTCTTAAACTTTAATTAATGAATAATTGTTGAATTGTTTCTTGAATTGAATTTTGAAGTTGAATTAATCTTGTGGAGATTATGTGCATTGATTCATGATTTGATTATTGATTGATTCTTGATTAATTTATCCTAATAATTGTTGTGGTGCATGATTGAAAAGGCTTGGTAAAGTTGACATAGAATAATCGGTGAATGTTAGGTGTTTGACAAAATTCCTAAGAGAGCTAATTATTATGACTTGATATTGATTGAAGTGCTTGACTTTTAAATTCATGGTTGTTTCAATATGCAAATTTGAAATAGGATAGGTTGAGGCTTAATTGTTGATGTTGTTCATGTGTCGCGTGTCGAGAATATGTTTTGGTCATAACTTCCTAACCGTAGCGCGTTTTTGCGAATGTGAATAGTGTAAATTGACTTTGTTGATTATTTCGGAGCCATTGGTGAACTTTTTAGTCGATTTCGGACAATTTTTCCCGGCTATTTTGCTACTGCCAGCCGACGAAATCGGCCAAAAAGTATCACTTCCAAGCGGAATTTTCAAAAACCGATTGCATATTTGAATCCGTTGGCACGTTTGCAAGTTACCATGCGATTTTCGTTCAATTCCGAGTCGGTGATTTTTGACGCATTTTTTCGTTTTAAGGCTTTTTATGTTCGGTTTGGTGCGGTTTTGATGCATTGGTCTTGTTTTGACTTGTACTTATGTTTGTTGATCATTTTCCATTCATTGCATGTGAATTTGTTTGATTCCGGTTTGAGTTTGCATGTTGTTTATATTAGTGCATAAGTGCTGCCCCGTTTTGAAATGTAAATTTCAATGCATGTCCATGACTCGTATATTCATATTTCTACTTGATTTGGAGTTGTGAGGCATAGGTGCAACTTCCGGTTGCACCTCTTTTTGGTTTCTAATGCGTTTGTTGAGTTCATGCAGGTTCTCGCAAAGATCTTAACGACGGTTGTTTGGTTGGTATTCCACTTTAATTGTGGGATACCTTTGGATTCAAATGATATTTTGTGCCATTGTTTTTGTTTCGATTATGGGGAATCTTCACAAAGCAATTATGGAAGATGAGCATTTATTTTTCTCATGGGAGATTACAAGTCTTGGCTTGAAGTTTTTTTGGATTTCTTTTATGTGAAAGAATCGGCACTTCGACCAAGTAAGTAATCTCGATTCTCTACTTTAATGCATCATTCTAGTTGTATGCGACTTAGGATCATATAACTTAAGGTGCATACTGAGCCCTCCCACCTGAGGCATTGGATTTATTTGTGATATATATTGATATGTGTCGATTTCGGAGTTTAGGGATTAGGTTACGGATTAGAGAATTCGATTCCTTTCACTTTCCCTTAAAATATCGTTTTTTCCCGTTTCGTCGCAATTATTAAAAATAGTTTTAGGTGTGATAAAATTCTGGAAAAATTCATGAGTGATCCTCATCCTCTTAATTAATTTTTCATATTTTTTGTTTCCAGATTTGGGTGGTTTCAATATTTTATTTGGATTTTAGATCACAAGCTGTCCCAAAAAGGAAGGTTTTGGCATAAGGGACCGAAATCGATTTTTCCCCATAGGTGTGATACCTATTTTTTGTGTATGATTAATTACTGTAATTTGTGACATTTTGATGCTCCTTAGTCATTTTTTTCATAATTTTAGATTCCATTTTTTATCCACTTTGTGGAGTCGTTTTTTGGGTGATCATTCATTGCTACCTTGCTAGTCAAGTAATTGTTTTGGCATTTTGGTGCATAATTTTAAGGAATCCTTTTGGACCATGTGAGATAATGACTTTATTATTCCAGGTATTTAATTTCATAATTTTTTAAGGCTTTTTTCTATTTTTCCATGTCACCTAGATCCTAGGTTGATTCATGTGTTTATGTGTCGCATAACCTAAATGTTAAGAAGGCATTCATGCCATTTTCTTGAGGGGATTTTTGGTAGCTTTTAGGAGTTGATTATAGGTCATTTGTATGTCTTTAATTCCAGTAATAGGTCATTTTTTGAACCATACTCATTTGGTTTGTTTTGGTGCTTTAAAATGCATACTTATGTGAACTAATCTTTAACCTAAACTAGATTCTCTTCTCCTCTAAATAATAACATGAATTATATGGAAATCATTAATTCCTATTCATGCATTCTAAGTGAATCTAATACCTTGTATGCTACTGACCCATAATCATTTCATTCATATTCACATGCCATTCTTCCTTAACTTTCATCATGTGCGATCTTATGCGATTTTTGTTCGTTTCTTCTCATATCTTCTTCTCATTGCTCCATATGCCTAAACCATTGCATCCATGATTGTATATTCATTCATCCATCTTCATAAGCATTAACTACTGACTTTGATGTTCATTTCATGTATTAATTCATGTTTGTAAGCCATATGCATTCATACTTCATCCATAAACCCTAATTTGCATTTATGTGAACTTAGGTGAACTTTTTGTACATAGTTTGACATAGTTTGATCTTGTGGGGTATCCTAGCATCCTTAGGGATCTATATCATGTAGCTACTGATTTTAGAAGTCATGTAACCTTTAGGTACCTTCACCTTTAGACTTAGGTCTTATTTTGAACCCTAGTTCCATTCTAGGACGTTTATGGTACTTAATCGCTTTTATGCTTTGATTTTACTTTCAATATGCATTGTCATGCTAACTTTTGTTTTGTAGGGGGGAAGATTGAGGTAAGCATTATTTCATTCCTATCTCTTATGCATTTTAATTGTGTTTGCCTTAGCACTTTGTGCTTTGCTTTTAGGCTTTCCCTTTCTTTAGAGACAACTTAACTTCCTTAGGAAGTAAGTTAGTTTCTAAGCTCTCTTTTCTTCTTTTCCTTTTCTTCCTTAGGATTAGAATACCTCATTAACCATAGGACCTCTCTTGTAAATAAACAAATAAAATTAGGGTTGTGTCTTAGTCCCCTTAGTTTGTCCTTTTTGCAACTTGAGTCTTTCTTTCTCATCTCATAAAGAAAAACAATAAAACACTTAATAAAAATCGAACTTTCTTGTACGACACGAGACTTTGTTGCGGAGTGTTTATATGCGTCCTGTTTCGGGGCGAGGTATAAATATTCACCGCGATGGATAGGTCTTAGTACAATACCGTTCACAAACAACTTCAAAAAATTCCTCTTAAAAGACAAAAACAAATAACAAGCGACTATCCTGCGGGAACTTCTCTTCTCATCTCATTCACTCACAACGCGAACTCGCGACGACTTGTCACACATGCAAGACGGTAAACGCACTCGTACCAGACGAGCCTGCAACACCTGAGCATAGACATACGCAGTTCCAGCATAAAAAACACAAACAAATAGTTCCCGCCTTAGTTAGGCGAACTACGTCGACTCTGATCCTCATTATCCCGATGAGGTACGTAGGCAGCGGGGTAGGGCCCGTTCGAGCACATTCTTTATTTTCCCTACATTTCCCCCTTTCTTTCCATTTTCTTATTCCATTATCATTTCCATTCCCATTCCAGTTCCAGTGACAGTTTTATTCAGCAGCTTTATTTTCTCACCCTTTGAAACAAGCAAGCAAGCGTGGATCCCGTCGGGTACGACGGACGATCTGGGGTGCTAATACCTTCCCAGGTCGTAACCGACTCCCGAACTCAGATCTTTGTTTCGCAAGGCCTCGTCCTTTCCTTCTTCCTTAGGTTTGTGCAACATTACCTTTCCCATTCTTTCGGGATAAAAATGTCTGGCTGGCGACTCTAACCTTTCCGCGCCACTTTCGCGTTTGTACTAGGATGAAAATCCCGGGAGCGACACATAGCACAAACAACCAAACACTCTCAAGGAAGCATAATCAGGAAGTTTTCCATGTAACAATTCATATGGAGATTTGTTGTTCAAACCATGAGAAGGTGTCCTATTTATCAAGAAGGCATTTGTGTTCACACAGTCACCCCAAAACTGAATTGGAACCTTGGATTGAAACAAAAAAGCTCTTTCCACATTGAGAAGATGTTGATGCTTCCTTTCCACTACTGAATTTTGTTGTGGTCTATGAGGACAAGAAAACTGATGGATAACTCCTTTTGTCTGTAAGAACTCACTCAATTGCAACTCCTTTGCATTATCACTGCGAATGCCTTTAACAGAAGCATTAAACTGAGTTTTTACATGTTTGAAAAACAACTTAATCAACATAGTTGCTCCAGACTTATGTTTCATTAAGTGTATCCAAGTGTACCTTGTACTGTCATAAAAAATAGTCAAAAAGTAATGTGAGCCATCATAGGTAGGTTTGGTAAATGATCCCCACACATCAAATTGAATTAATTCAAAAGGTAAATCACTATGATTGTTATTTGAAGTAAATGGTAATCGATGAAATTTTGCAAGAGGACAAACATTACAAAGTTCATTATATAATGCATCTAAAGGAAACAAATTAGGAACTTTATTGTAAATAGCTTTCAATACTTGATTAGATAATGACCTAATCTAGCATGCCATGTAGAAATAAAAATGTTACCAACAAAATTACAAGTTGGTATATTGAACAAATTCTTATTTGAACACCCATCAAGAGCAACAGTAGGAAATTTAGGATCAACTTTAAGGAAGTAAAGGTCATGAGTATGATCACCCTTGCGAATCACCTTCCCCGTGTGACTGTCCTGAATTATGAATCCAATATCAGAAAAAACAACAGATAATTTGGAGTATTTGACCAACTGACTAATAGATAAAAGATTGATATTGAACCGTGGAATGTATAACACATTGTGCAAAGTCAAATTTGATCCTAAAACTATTGTGCCTACTACAGATACAAGGACTTTTGTGTTATTAGGTAAGGAAACAAATTTGTTAGAGAGGGGTTTGTAAGAGCTAAACAATTTCAAGGAGTGCACAATGTGAGATGTGGCTCCTTGTCGCTCCCACCAAATGACACCTCAGGTCAGAAGGGGTACAAACGCGAACGGTCGGCGAAAGGAGAGAGGAAATGAATAGAGTCGCCAGCTAGGCATTTTTATCCCGAAGGAAAGGCAATGCTGCATAGACCTAGAAAAATATGGATAAGACGGTCGCGAACCAGAGAGACTGAGAAAGGGGGTTGGTTACAACCTGGGAAGGTATTAGCACCCAGATTGTCCGTCGTACTCGACGGGATCCACGCTTAAAATATTTGTGTTTTAAAGGGGTAGTGTCAGTGCAATTTGTGTATCAAAGCTGGAAAGAATGCAAGTGTCAGTGTAAAAGAAAAGTGAAGTGTATAAGAGAAGTGTCAGTGTAAGAACAAGAGTGTAATGCCCAAGACTATGAGTCCTAAAGAATGAGGCTGGAGAGAGAGGGAATATTCAGAGACTTTTGTTCGATAACTATTAAGTTATGCCTACGTATCCTCTCGTGCAATGAGGAAGTCAGAACACCGTAGTTCGACCCAAAGAGACTGAAAGATGAATTGACTTGATGAACTGCTTATTTGCCTATGCTCAAGTGTATGACCTGTCTGGCTCAGGTGCAAACTGTCTTGCATTAGACGGAAGAAGCAAGTTCTCGTTTATGAGTGAATGAGATGAGAAAAGAATCCCCGAGGAGACGATTATTGTTTGTTTTTGGTATTTTCAATCTTTTATTGCTTTTTGAATTTGTCATAAGTTAATGAGCTTACACCTAAACCAAGGGTTAATAAACTTATCACATCTTCCCTCTGATTAGGGGTAATGAGAATACCTTAAGTATGAAGCAAACACCTCACACTTAATCACCTTGATGTAGGATTAAGATCATTAACCTACTTGTGATTATTTAGATGTTTTTGTTGTTTTTGTTTAGTGTTAAGTAATGAGTTTAAGCCATAATCAAGGATTTAATGGACTCATTACACCATCCTAATAGAAGGATAATAGATGAGAACATTTAAGCTGAGAAAGACTCCTTAACTTAATCCATGATTAGGGATTAACCTCCTGACAAAACAAAGCCTTTAATAAGTGGATTTTAGTTAATGGTAAGATGAGGAGGTGTTTTTTATGGTTTGTAAGACAACTTGAGGGGGACTTGTCCATTAACACTAGGGTTAGTCCTTCTTAACCAATTAAGGAAGAATTAGAACCCTAATGCAAGGCCCAAGTTACAAGCTTGATGTCTTGATAATTATTAAGTGAATTGATTAAAGGATTTAAACACATTAAGGGTTTAACACTTAGGATTAAAGTTATACACTCCATCCTAATAGAAGGATGCAGGCATAAGCTTAATCACAAAGCCTTAAAGCCTTTAGGGTTTAGTCCCTGGTTATGAGATGAGAAGAGAAGACTCAAAGATGACACAAAGGTAAAAGCTAAATGGGGGACAAATCAAAACCCTAATTGTTATCATACTTGGAGATCCTAGGGTTTGTGAGGCTTAAGAGAGGAGGAATCTTCAAAGAGCCACCAAGGAGAGAAACAGATGAAAGGAGCAAGAAGCAGAGAGAAGCAAAACAACTTGCTTCACTTAAGAAGACAAGTTGCTTGAAGAGAGAAAGTAAGATGAGCAAGAATGAGCAAGCTCAATCCAAAACACATACAAAAATGCAGCAAAGGAAGCATGAAAGAGATGAAAAGAGAATGTGATAAGTGAAGGCAAATTCACTTCTCAAACAAACTTACCACCTGAAATGTTAGCAAAAGAAAAGAAATGCAATGCAAATGAGATTAGATGTGATGATGCAAACCAAAGTCAGAAGCAAATACATGATGATAATGATGCTAAGGGATGATGCAAACATGAGGCAAGACATGAGAATGATCAAACAAGCATATGGATACAAATGAAGCATGCATTGATTCATGAATGTACATGAAAAGTTATGAAATATAATGAACATACAACATGGCAAATGAAAGATGCAATGATCAAACATGGTTCCAATATGTCCTAATATGTATTATGAATCATGAGGATGCACAAAATGTCATGGCAAGTCATGGTATGCAAGCAAATGAGAAATGGATGCAAAGGTAAGCACAAATTAGGGTTTATGATCAACACACAAAGCAAAATCCAAAACCAGAAGCAAGAGACATGATAAAAATTTGAAAATGCTATCAAAGATACCCTAAACCTATACAAACTCACTGCCCAAAGGAGGGGATCCAACTCTTAATCTAGTGGAAGTTATGAATTTCCTAAGATTGCTAGGGTTTTGGGGTACCTTGTCAAGAAAAATGCAAAACAAATTGAAAATGCAAGATCAATTCAAACCAATTTTATCCTATAAACTACATGCTATAAAAGATGCAATGCAAGAAGAATCATTACCCAACTCTCAATGGTTAGGCAGCAATGATTTTTTGAAGTTTGAAACAAAATATTGCCTTGAAATGAAATTAATTCCAATGAAAATGATCAAAAGGCATCAAGAACAAAAAAGAAATTTGGTTTGAGAGTTGGACAATGTTTCTAAATGTTCCTAAATGCAACATCAATTTTTTTGTGATTTTTAAATACCTAAATGTATTTTTAATTAATTAATTCTCATTAACTAATTAAAAATAATCATTTAAATGATTTAAAAATAATTTTTAATGCAAAAAATAAAAATAAAAATATTTTTGAGATGAGAAAAATATTCTAAGTCAGCATTCAAAAAATGAGATTTTTGTGATTTGTTTTACTATTTTTAATAAAATGAGAAAGAAAATGCAAGAAAAATGAAATTAAAATGAAAATAAATGAAAGTCAACAGATCCAGTGGCTGAGATTTGAACCTAGGGCGTGGGAATTGACTTGGCGCGTGATCTGAGGGTTGAAATTCAAACCTGGCTAATTTCTGTTTTAAAATTAATTAAACTGGATTTATTTAATTAATTGAGGATTAGGGCATAATGATGAGATCCTGGCCACACGTTTGCGCGCAAGTCAACCAAAGTCAGCCTGATCTAAGGTCCACATTCAAAGTTCATTTAATGACACAATTAGGGTTTAATGACCTTCAGGTGGCCGGAGAAGACTTCTGGTCGTCTTCTCCGGCGAGACCTTCAACCTATCTCTCTCAAAACCTCACTAAAACATGCCAAAATCTCCAGATCAACTCAACTAAACATCCTAAACAAGAATCCAACAACAAAACTCATTTATTTTTGATGAATCATGAAGAACAAACAAAAATCAAATTCACGGGCAAAGTTTCAGACAAACCATACAACCTCATTTCTGCATCATTTTCAAAAATTCAAAGCTCATTGCATTCAGGGAAACATGTAGATCATTTTAGTAACTTAAAACAAGGTTCCTGGAAAAAATAAATTTTGAAACTACCTGAAGTGAAGCTTTCAGTTTGGGGCTTTCAGGCTGCCTCCTTGCTTCAAAGCTTCTCCAATGGACCTCTTGAGGATGCTTTGAGGTTTAGTTTGATTGGAAAGTGGCTAATTTGTGAGATTGATCAAGTTCTGTTCAGTGAGGGAGAGAAATCGTGTTTTGTTTGTGTGAGGTATTTGGCTGTTTCAATGGTTGGTTTATGATCAGTGAGTCATTTTGAGATCAATGGTGAAGTTGGTTTGAAGAATGGTTGAGTGAGCTAAGAGATTGGAATGGTTTTGCAAGTTGGAGGATTTTTGATAACTATGGCTTGGAGTGTGTTTCAGCATGAGTTGTGTGGTGTTATGGCTTGCCTTTGGTCCACTTATCACTCATGGATAGGTCTGTGGAGTGGTTGTGCCCTATTGTGATTGGTATGGGTCTTTTGCAAAAAAGTCAAGCTTTGTGTAAGAGAGGTATGGGCCAATGGTAGGTCAAGTACAAGAGGGGTGTCTTGCGCAGCAAGGAATGAGGAGGACCATGGGATCAGTTTTGAAGCCAGCCAGCAAATGGATTAGGGTTTGTGTGAGGTTTTGCAACTTTGTTCATCTTTGGCCCTTTTGAAGTTTCTTGATCCATAAGTCATGAAAATGGACAAACTCTTGGTGCATTCTGAATTTTAGGCAATGGTTTATGCTTGTACAAAGATTAGAAGTCCATTTGGAAGCACAATTTGTCTTGGCAAGTGATTTTGCAACTTTGCCTCTTTGGTAGAAAACTTGAAATTATGTGATTTTTCCCAACTTTGACAAGCCATAACTTTTGATCCAAAGTGAATTAGAATGAGTTCTTGTACTTTTTGAAAAGGGAATGATCCATTCTACAACTTTCATGACCAAAGTTTTCTCATTTGAGGCATTTTTGAATCAAAAAGCAAGGGTTGAAAAGGTTTCCCAAAATGGCAAGTTTCCATTATAAGTCATTTTCCCAAAAAGGCAAATTTGCAAATGACTTGAAATTCTTCAATATTGTGAACTTACAACATCTTCCATGATCAAATAAAGATCATACACATTCAAAATGTTGATGAACACCCCTTGGTTGGGTCATTGGGGGCCTCAGATGCCCTGATTTTGCACTGACTTGCTCAAGAAGTCAACCCTTGATCAGATGCCTTCCCCATGGAATTTCTTCATGAAAATTTATATGCATGATCCCTATACCATATAGAGACCAATAGAAACAAGAATGACCAAAAAATTTGGAGTTATGGCCTCTGAAACCAAAACCCTAATTCTTGGTTATCTGTGCAGTTAAGCCTGGCTCTACTTCCATGCCATTCTCAGTTCTTGTGATTTTTGACTTTCTTGACTTTGAGAGGATATAATATGATGCTTGAACATACATGGACCCCTTTGAAGTGATTGATGACCTTTGAAGTGGCTCAAGAGGCTCTTGGATTGCTCAGATCACAAACCCTAGATGCAAATGACTTTGAACCAATGCAGTGAATCAAAAATGCAATATGAGATGCTATGATTGAACTTATGCATATGAAGAGATCACAAGCCATGGTGTGAATGGGTGAGGGCAAATTTGGGGTGTTTACACTCCTGAATCAACAACCCAAATACATGTTAAGGGGTAATCATTGTGATGCGATGAGGAAAAAACCATACCAACTGAATCACCTGATGTGAAAGTTTCTCCAAGATTAGATTGACGAGCCGTCTATACTTATAAGCAATGAGTTGTTGATATTGCTTTGTGTTTAGTGATGTTGCATCTTCCATGACATATGTGTTGACGACATTAGCAACAGGTTGTGAAGATGTTGTACCTTTGTTCTTTCGATAGCCAGGTGGATATCCATAGAGTTTGAAGCATTTGCCTTTGATGTGGCCATGAATCCCACAGTGAGAGCATAAAGGCCTATCTTTCTTCACATTCTTGGACTTGGCACCATTTGAATCATTGACAGCATATGCTAAAGTTTCAGTATTATCACTTGCAATTGAATTGATCACTCTTTACTTCTCTTCTTGAATTACAAGTGAAAACACACGACTAATAGAGGGTAAAGGATCCATGAGAAGGATTTGGATATGAATAAAATTGAAACTTTCATTCAAACCTAACAAGAACGTTAGAACATACTCACGATTGATGTGTTCAATCAAGGGACTAACACCACCACATACACACTGATGAATATGACGGAATTTGACTAGCTCTTCCCAAAGACCTTTAATCTTGGAGTAGTAGGCACCAACAGAGAGTGTGCCTTGAGTACAAGTGATGAAATCCTTGCGAAGTTGAAACAAACGCGGACCGTTGTTTTGTAGAAAGCGCTCCTAGAGATCATTCCAAATTGTCACTGCGGTGGATGCGTAGATGGTGCTTGCGGTGAGCTTTTGGATATTGAGTTCAAAAGTCAGGATGCAACAACATTGTCATTGCGTTGCCAAAGTTGAAACTGAGGATTGTCATCCGGAGGTTGATAACGAGAAAATGTATCGATTATATTGCTATGTTTCATTACCGTTTTATCGCATAATTGTCGTTTTAACACCCGATTCCTCGAGTTTTCCGTACCATTTTGCAGGTACATCGTATACAGAGCTAAATCATGAGCCACAAGCAAAAGGAGCGAAAACAACCATAAAAAGATGAAGAAATGAAGAATGCTGCAAAACCTGCATATTTTGTAGCACTCACGGTCGTCACCTAGGTGTCACGACCGTGACACCCCAAAAGGAGCAATCACGACCGTGACATATCCCTCACGACCGTGACACTTATTCTACAAGGGACACGAACGTGATGCCCTTGTCACGACCGTGACAAGGGAAAAATAGGTTATTTGACTGAAGACTTGGTCGTAACGTTACGTGCATATGAAATGCCTATTTCCCAGCTGACCCTGTATCCACGTTCCTGGATTTTCTCAAATGCTCCTACGAAGCCCAAGCAACAAGTTCAACCACCAGCCCATTTAATCTTCTATAAATAGCTTAATTCAATTGAACAATATACAGAGTTTTATTTTATTAATTTCTTGCGGAAGCTCTGCCGAATTATTTTACACCCTTATTATTTTTCCAGCATTATTTTCATTGCTTTATTTTTATTGTATCCAAACCCAACCTATAACAATTTCCATTATCAGGAAATTGTTATAAAATTTATTTGTTTCAAAGCCTTCAGAATTTTGTTTATTTCCGATTCCGACGAATACTCCGAGCTTTCCAGCCTGTGGAAGAAGGAGTCTGCCATTTTTATTGTTAACCAGGTTTATATTAATTTGCAATTTTATATTTATGTTGAATATTTATTTTTCTGCCATGAATATTTCGTTTTATGTTTCTCTGCCTCTGTCTGGTTCAACAAAAATGAGTAGCTAATTACCTTAGGGTGGTATGTAATTAAAACAAACTAAATCGGTAAAATTAACTATAGGCTTAAAATAATTAAGAGCTTAACATTCTGGCTGATACTTTTTATTATAAAATCGACCTTTTTGTTACGAGAGTAAGGAATGTGTATTAGGTTAGGTCAAGACCACGAGAGTGTGATATTTTAACCAGATAGCTAAAGTTAGGCATTTAAATTAAACACAGCGAGAGCGCTTTAAAATAAATTAGAATTACTAAGTTTCCAAAAATTATCTCTAAACACTTATGGGCTAGCGAGAGCAGGCATAGGGCTTTAGGGGTAAGATCTGAGATAAGACCACAAGAGTGTGAGTTAAAGGTATTTAAACTGGTAACCTCTACAAAATAGATTAAGTGAACCATCTTTATAAGCCTAGGTTAGATTGACCCGCCTAAGTTAGTATAATTACATACCGACCGCCTTAGTATTATTTTATTAAACTTAAATTTAATTCCCGCCTTTAATCTTTAAAAACAACAAAAAATCGTGACAACCCTTCACCTTAGCTAAACTAGAAGTTCATCTAGCACTAAGTAACCATAGAGTCCATGTGGATCGATAATCTTAAATATTACTTCGATAGGCTGTGCACTGGCAGTTAAGATACCGCTAGACACATAATTAGATACGTCTTTAGCCCATCAATTTTTTGGCGCCGTTGCCGGGGACCTTAATTTAGTTACTAGTGCACTTTAGGTAGCATTGTCTAGACTAAGGTAACAACTTTTTTCTTTTCTTAATCTAAATTCCCGAGTGTATGCCAAGTACTCGCTCTAAAGGCGAAGACTTGCAACCTCTAATCCCAGAATCGGAACGCTTCTTACACGTAAGAAGACGGATATTCGATTACGAACAAAGTTACAATATTCCAGATCTTCAATTAGATCCACCTAAACCAGCCGTAACATCAAAGGACGCAGAGATGGCTGAAGAACAGAATCACCCACTCAAATATTACGCTAGTCCTTCGCAAGCTGAACCGCATTCCAGCATTGCCGCACCGGCTATCAACCGAAATGATTTCGAACTAAAACCTTCGTTGATATCAGCCGTGCAACAAAATCAATTCGCCGGAAATCCTACCGAGGATCCGAACCTTCATCTTTCGATCTTTGTGCAATACGCAGATACCGTAAAAGCCAATGGAGTTACCCAAGAAGCTATTAGACTACGTTTGTTTCCTTTTTCACTTCGAGACAGAGCAAGAGCCTGGCTTCAATCTGTGAGCCTCTTAGTTTTTGATCGATTATGAATTTTAAAGTGGTTTATGATTGATTCTATGATATGTCATATGTTTTATCACTTTAGTTCTTTTGATCTTCCTTGTTTGTGAATGTGCTGAAAAATACGCATAATGAATCGATTCATTATGGCTTGAATCGATTCATGTTGTAGTGTAAATTCTGGTGTTCATTGATTAGGCATTTGCTGAAAAATTCGCATAATGAATTGATTCATTATGTCTTGAATCGATTCATGCTGTTAGGTGAATTCTGGTTTTCGCATAATGAATCGATTCATCTTGCTATGTATCGATTCATCCAATTTAATAAATTCTGTTTTTCTAAAAACCAATCAGTATGAATCGATTCATGTTGACTGGGATCGATTCATTGTTCTGTTATTTTTGACTAACAGTTTCTGCAGCATATATATATGCATTTGTTTTTCATTTTGGACACAGATCACAGATTACAGAAATTGTGCATACGAATTTTCAGTAGTGATTGAACATTGAAGAACACATCAAGATAGGGTTTGTGGTGTGTTGGAACTTCAATTTTGTGGAGCAAGCTTGAAATCTAGAATCAAGATATCTTCATCATCTTCTCAAAGTTCTTATTCAAGAACATCAACAAGAGTGTTTGCTGTCCTGTGAATTGAAGACTTTAGAGATAAAGTTCAGTGGTACGATCGTAGATCTAGCTGATTTGAAGATTGATAGGAGATTTCAAGGGAAAAACCAGCTGGGTTTTCCTTCAAGAATGGACGTGTTCTTGAGGGTTTTGTGAGTCAAGTTTACAAGTCAAATTCAGCCGCAGCGAGAGTTTTGGGAATCAGTGGATTCCGCAAATAGGTCGTGGAACCGGTGGTTTGATTGTGAAGCTTGCGGGAAATCTCGATTGGGCTCAAATCGAGTGGAGGTTGATACAATAGGAAATTCTAGGAGTTTAGAATTCTGGATTTTGTATTCAAACCTTGTAATCAACGGATACAGCAACTTTGATATAAGATTTCTCAATTTCGATTTGAAATTGAGAGGGAGACGTACCCACACGCGAGGACGACCGTGGGGAACTTCCTTACCAAATCTCGGCGTATTGTTTCTTCTCTCTATCTTTACTTTCGTATTATATTTGTGTTACGATTCATTGTAAATTGATTTATTGATAGGTGCATTCAACTGCTTTCATATTGTGTGGTTTATTCTTTATCGTAGCAATCGTTAAATCCAGCACGTCATCGCTTGTCTGGTCTTCTAGTGGCCGGTTCAGAATAGACGCTTGCTCTATTTGGGACCTTTGCTTCCATAATACTTTGAAAAACTCTGAAAAAGTTTTAAATCCGTGAAAACAAGGGTGTGATCCATTCACCCCCCCTCTAGATCACTCGCCACAGCGTCTAACAAGTGGTATCAGAGCACCGGTTCGCTGGTGCTTTGTGGCTGCCTGTAACGCTATGGATTCTGAACCAAAGGGGGCGTACAATAGAGCTCCTGTTTTCAACGGTGAAAATTATGGCTATTGGAAAGACTGCATGCGAGTACATATAAATTCTGTTGATAGGCGCGTTTGGGCTGCCATTCAAAATGGTCCTTTTCAAATTACCATGATGAATGAGGCAGGAGCCATAGTACCTAAACCAGAAGACAATTGGGATGAAAAAGATGAGAGAAAGTGGTCAAGTGATTGGAGAGCTCGAAATATGCTAATTTCAACACTTAGTGCAGATGAGTATTATCGAGTTTCCCATTGCTCGACAGCTAAAGAAATGTGGGATGCTTTAGAAATTGCTCATGAGGGTACAACTGAAGTAAAACAGTCCCGCATTAACACACTAAATCAAGATTTCGAACTCTTTCGCATGAAACAAGGAGAATCAATTTCTGACATGCAAAAGAGATTTGTTCATCTTATTAATCGTTTGAATGCACTTGGAAAACCGGTTTCCAATGATATTTCTACTAATAAAATTCTGAGATGTCTTAGCAGGGAATGGCAACCTAAAGTGACAGCTATCAAGGAAGCCAATGATCTAACGACACTCACAATGACTACTTTGTTTGGAAAGCTGGAAGAACATCAGCAAGAACTAGAAAGTCTAGAAAAGTTTGAAAACAAAAGAAAAAAGGGAAAAGAGAAGAACAAAGACAAAGAGGGTGAGAAGAGGCCTATAGCTCTTATGGCTTCAAACTCAAAGTCCTCACAAAAAGAGCTAAGCAACAATGAGTCAAGTAGTGACGAAGACTCCGGTGACGAAGAAATGGGACTTTTTGTTAGGAGATATAATAGATTCATTTGAAAGAATGGGATAAAGCACTCCGACAAAAATCTCATAAACTTTAGAAGACAATCTATGGATTCAAAACAAGAAGAGGTTAAGAAGAATAGAGAAAGAGGGTCTTGCTTTAATTGTGGCAAGTCCGGTCATTATAAAACGGATTGTCCTTTAAAGAAAAAGGATAATGGAAAAGCTCATCCAAGAAGGTTTAATAATAAGCAAAGAAGAGCTTACATTGCTTGGGAAAGTGATAGTGATTCATCAAGTACACAATGCACAAGTGATAGCGATGAAACCGCAAATTTGTGTCTTATGGCTCACACCAAAAATCAGTCCCATCACAAGAAGAAAAATGATGATAAAAAGGTAAAACAAGCTTATTACAACAACTTTTCTTCATTATCTTTTTCTGAATTAAAAGTAGCTTTTGAAAAACTGCATAATGAAGCTAAAGAAGCATTTAAAAGGTTAGCTTCCGATAAAAGAATCTTTTCTTACTTGGAAGGTAAAGTACAATATGCTGAAAAAGATTTAGAATGCTTAAAAGCTAGTATTGCAGAAAATTCAAAAGCTATTGATATTGATGGCTGTAGTAAAATTAGGCATTGTGAAAGGTGCCACATTTGGCAACAAGAGGTCATCTCTCTTAAAGCTAAGTTGGAGAAAGCCTTGCAACCTAAGATTACTTATGCTGTTGATACTAGATTGTTCAAAAAGTCATTAAATCCTCCGTATGCAAAATATTCTTTTGTTCCAAAGGATTTAAAGACTAATAGTAAACACTATCATTATCGTAGTGTTTGTCACTATTGTTGTCGTGCTGGCCATACCATTGAGAAATGCAAGTTTAGAAGATTTCTTGTTCCTAAAGGCATTTACCAATGGAAGGCTAAAGGCAACCATGTTATTACTTACCCACTTGGACCCAATAAAAATTGGGCACCTTCTTCTCTCTTTTGATATTGTAGGATGAGTGTCTTGCATCCATGGAAGGAAGATGGTTTCTGGACAGCGGATGTTCAAGGCACATGACGGGTGACATATCACTTTTTATTGACTTCAAAGCAAAGAAAAAGGGGTATGTTACTTATGGAGACAATAACAAAGGAGCAATACTTGGTAAAGGTAGTGTAGGTAATCCCTCTACCACTACTATTTCTGAAGTACATCTTGTAGAGGGACTTAAACACAACTTGTTAAGTATAAGTCAACTATGCGACAAAGGTTATAAAGTGTCTTTCACAAAAACATGTTGCAAAATTGAACATACCGAACAAAATGTTGTGTTTAAGGGTGTTAGAGTAAACAATATATATATGTTTGATCTATTGAGTGTATCCTTAACAAGCACTAAATGTCTAGTTGCCCTAAATGATGATTCATGGCTATGGCATAGACGCTTAGCGCATGTTAATTTCGATTTGCTTAACAAGGTTATATCCAAGGATCTAGTGATAGGTCTTCCAAAAATAAAGTTTTCAAAAGACCACCTATGTGATACTTGCCAAATGGGAAAACAAACAAGGGTCTCTTTCAAATCTAAAAATATAATTTCAACTTCAAGACCCCTTGAGATTCTCCATATGGATCTCTTTGGACCATCTAGGACAAAGAGCTTAGGTGGAAACTATTACGGTTTTGTAATAGTAGATGACTACTCTAGATTTACTTGGACTATATTTCTTCAAAGCAAAGATGAAACATATTCTGCTTTCAAAAGTTTTGCAAAGCTGTCCCAAAATAAAATGAATTCTAAAATAGTTACAATCCGAAGCGATCATGGAGGTGAATTTCAAAACCACCTCTTTGATAAATTTTGTGACAAGTATGGCATTGAGCATAACTTTTCAGCTCCTCGAACTCCACAACAAAACGGTGTTGTGGAACGTAAAAATCGAGTTTTAGAGGAATTGGCAAGAACAATGCTAAATGAGGGTGGCTTACCAAAATACTTTTGGGCCGATGCAGTAAGTACGGCTTGTTATGTTCTCAATAGGATTCTAATTCGTCCTATTCTGAATAAAACTCCTTATGAAATCCTAAAAGGTAGAAAGCCCAACTTGTCTCATCTTCATGTGTTCGGTTGTAAATGTTTTGTCTTGAATAAAGGTAAGGAAAATCTTGGGAAGTTTGATGCTAAAGCTGATGAAGGCATTTTTCTAGGTTACTCTCAATCAAGCAAAACATATAGAGTTTATATAATAGGCGTTTACTTTCTGTCGAAGAATCTGTCCATGTTTCTTTTGATGAGTCTTACCCAAAAATTGTCGGAAAAGGTATCCCTTTTAATGATGCAGGTGTATCTACACAAGACATACTCAAAGAAGCTGGTTCGGAAATTGATCAATCCGAGGCGGTTGCTATTGAGAAGGAGGAAGATACATGTATTGAAAAAGATAAAGAGGAAGGAACATCCGAAGTAAAGGATCTTCCACTAGCATGGAAATCCTCTAAAGACCATCCCATAGACAATATATTGGGAGACATTTCAAAAGGAGTCTTGACTCGTTCTAAGATAAGTAATTTTTGTTCTCACTTCGCTTTTGTATCACAAGTAGAACCTAAAAATGCCAAAGAGGCCTTGATTGATGAATTTTGGCTAATGGCCATGCAAGAAGAGCTAAATCAATTTAAGAGAAATGACGTTTGGGAACTTGTCCCTCGTCCGCGAGATCATCATATCATAGGCACCAAATGGCTTTTTAGGAATAAACTAGACGAAAGCGGGGTGATAACTAGAAATAAGGCACGCTTGGTAGCACAAGGATATAACCAAGAGGAGGGCATAGATTATGAGGAGACTTATGCTCCTGTTGCTCGCCTTGAAGCTATACGTCTTTTGCTTGCCTATGCGTGTTCCATGAATTTTAAGCTTTACCAAATGGACGTAAAGAGTGCATTCTTAAATGGTGTTATAAATGAAGAGGTATATGTTTCACAACCTCCTGGTTTTGAAAATTCTGAATATCTAGATCATGTCTACAAGTTAAAACGTGCTTTATATGGTCTTAAGCAAGCACCTCGTGTGTGGTACGAAAGACTTAGTAAATTTTTACTTGATCATGGATATTCTAGAGGTAAAGTGGATAATACACTCTTCATTAAACACAAAGGAAAACACATTATTTTAGTTCAAATTTATGTAGACGATATCATATTTGGATCAACTAACATACACTTGGTCGAGGAATTTTCTAAAGTTATGCAGGGAGAGTTTGAGATGAGTCTCATGGGGGAGTTGAATTACTTCTTAGGCCTCCAAATAAAGCAACTTGATGAAGGTACAGCAGTATGTCAAACAAAATATTGTAGAAAGCTGCTCAAACGGTTTAGAATGAATGATTCTAAATCAATTGACACTCCTATGCCTACCAATGGAAACTTGGATAAAGATGAACATGGTAAGTGTGTTGATGTCAAAAGGTATCGAGGTATGATCGGATCTCTTTTGTATCTTACTGCGTCTAGACCAGACATCATGTTTAGTGTGTGTATGTGTGCAAGATATCAATCAAATCCTAAGGAATCTCACCTAAAATCAGTCAAGCGTATATTTAGGTACCTCAATGGAACATCTAAATATGGGCTTTGGTATTCCAAAGGAGGTGATTGTAGTTTAATAGGTTTTTCTGATTCTGATTTTGCTGGCTGCAAATCAGATAGGAAAAGCACTAGTGGCACTTGTCATCTATTTTCAAATTCTTTGATAAGTTGGCATAGTAAAAAGCAAGTATCCGTAGCTTTGTCTGCTGCAGAAGCTGAGTATGTCGCAGCCGGTAGCTGTTGTGCTCAAATTCTGTGGCTAAGACAGCAACTACAGGACTTTGATATTGAACTTAAACGTATACCAATTAAATGTGACAACACTAGTGCCATTAACCTCACTAAGAATCCTGTTTTACACTCGCGCACCAAACATATTGAGATTCGACATCACTTTCTTCGTGATCATGTTGAAAAAGGGGATGTCATTTTTGAACATGTTTATTCTAAAAATCAGCTTGCTGACATTTTCACTAAACCTTTGGCAACTGAACCGTTCTTCAACATTCGTCGCGAGTTGGGAATTCTTGATCTCTCCACTTTGTTGTCTTAAGCTTGATTGACACTACTTCTATTTATCTCATCATATTTGTTAAGTTTTGTTTGTAGCCTATAGTGTCTTACAAGAGTACTATGATAGAGGTAATATCGTTTCCTCTCTTCTCCTTGATAATGATATATGATCAATGTATGTTTTTGATTAATGATCATTGGTTTATGTGAATTTCTGTTCATATGATTGTTTGAACTTGAATATTTGGGATTCTTCAGTTTGCATACCTTATTGTATTTCAATTAAATGCTAATGAGTGTTTTTGCTTCTGCATAAGTGTATTTCTGCATAACAAGTGTGTCAATTCTTGAAAAATCACTGAAATATTCAAAATTTCGAAATATGAATCGATCCCTACACTTATGAATCGATTCATGATTTAATTTTACAGATTTTTTAAAATTCAGTTACAGCATGCATCGATTCATGCTCACTTGGATCGATCCCTTCTCATTTACAAAACAAAAATTCGCAACATGAATCGATCCCAACTAGCTTGAATCGATTCATGGATTAATTTTGACAATTTTTTTTTTGGACAGTTACAGTATGTATCGATACATACTTTCATGAATCGATGCATAGCAGTTATCTCTTAAAATTTTCGAATAATGAATCGATACATACATCAATGAATCGATCCATACTGACGAAATTTCAGTTTTTCTTTAATGAATCGACACATCAGCATTCCCCATTACATTTGTAACTGTTTCAATATCCCATTATCTCCATTATCTCTCTCATTATCTCATTACATCAGTTACATCATTTGCATCATAACCCTAAAAACCCCTCTTCTTCTCTCAAACCCTAAAACCTTCACAATGCCTCCAAGAGTAATGGTACCAAGAGAAAGAATCAAGAGAAAAGGAAAGGAACATATTGGGTCTTCTTCTCAAGCTCCTCCTGTTCCAGAAATCCCTCCATCTGGGGCTGCTCTCCTTCATCCGGCTGTCAATGAAGAGTTTGAAACTTCCTTCAAATCAAGGTTAGTTATGAAACCTCATATGTTTGATCCTAGTGATGCACGTACTCTAGGATTAGAAGAGGTTGCTGGGTTGGTTGATGCACAAAACTTTGGTTTCTTTTTATATGTCAAAGATGAATATCATGAGGATTTTATACGTGCATTTTATGCTGGCGTGAAAACTGCAAGGGGATATATGTTTAAATGCTTGATTGGAACAAGAACATATCGTTTTGATGCTGCTGACTGGGCTACTGTGTTTGGTATGCCATCTGAGTTGGACGATTTACAGATGTGGCATGACCAGAATTTCGAAACAGATTTTAAATTGAAGCCATTCTGTGCATCCATTTCTAAGTTGGATAGACCCCTTGCTGATGATGAGCAACTAACATCAGGGATGATCAAAAGTGTCCCACGGATCCTGCATTGGATTCTTTCGCACATATTGCGTCCAAGGTCCGGTGGTCACTCTCGTCTGGACAAGCCGGATATTCATCTCCTATACATTTTCATGAAAAAGATTCCACTGAATTGGGCAAATTACTTTGTCAAACGAATCTTCCTGACACGAAACAGCTCCAAGAACATATCTCCTGCTTATACTTCTCAAATCATGAGGATTCTGAAATTTTGGAAAATTACATTTCCTCCTGTGCCTCTTCTACCAGTTTCAAGTGTGCAGGAATTCAACCATGCTACACTTTCTCACATGGGGTATCGATGGGACATCGAGCGTAGGTGTTACTACTTCTTTGAACGAAGCACACATACTCGCATCTACAACTTTGATAACCCGGCTGAACACATATATGTAGAAGAAATCAGAGATGAAGATATGGAAGAAGCTGAAATTCCTGCTCCCGATGCGCCGGCAAACACCGGTTGGGGTGAGTGGATACCACAAAGGTGGTCTCCCACTAATTATGATCCTGCTCCTTCGTCGGCTGCACCGACTTCATCCACTGCTGCTCCAGCTTATCTCACTGATATGTTTGCACAGATGGAAGTGGCAAACAATGCTCGGCATGAGGAAGCTCGTTCTTGGCATGTCCAACAATCTGAATGGCATAAGGAGCATCGTGAGTGGCATGACGAACATACTCGTATGTACCACAATCAATATTCCTGGCATACGGAGCTAGTTAAGTGGCATCAAGTGTTTTATAATGAGATGTCCGGCTTTATGGATGACTGTCGTTCTCATCCGGGTATCATGGAAAGGTTTCAAAGTACCGAAGTCCAGAGGCGTTTTCGGCGCTATGCGTTTATGGGGCAGAATCCAGATGAGATGCCTCCTCCACCACCTCCTCCAAGTTTCCGTGATCCTGACCGTGATGATGCGGAGTCATGTGGTGGCCATACCCCTCATTGAAGCATTTCATTTTGCATTTCATATTTGTGTGTTGCTTAAGACATAGTTTGCATTTCTCGTTTGAACAATTTGTTTCGGTTTGGCTTTGTAATTCGTATTTTTTTAATTTCACTGCTTGTTTATGATATTTGCTTTTGTTTCACTCGTTTACGCCTTCTTATTCATTCTTTGTGAGTGATTTTTTTTTTCATTATATCTTAGTTTTGCTGTTTCTCTTTTATTCATCCTCTATAATCCTTTCTTGCTGTTGACAAAAGGGGGAGAAAAAGTGTGACAACAATATGGGCACAAACTCAGGGGGAGTTCTCTCTTTCTCTCACTTCAAAATTTGTCATCATCAAAAAGGGGGAGTTTGTGAGCCTCTTAGTTTTTGATCGATTATGAATTTTAAAGTGGTTTATGATTGATTCTATGATATGTCATATGTTTTATCACTTTAGTTCTTTTGATCTTCCTTGTTTGTGAATGTGCTGAAAAATACGCATAATGAATCGATTCATTATGGCTTGAATCAATTCATGTTGTAGTGTAAATTCTGGTGTTCATTGATTAGGCATTTGCTGAAAAATTCGCATAATGAATCGATTCATTATGTCTTGAATCGATTCATGCTGTTAGGTAAATTCTGGTTTTCGCATAATGAATCGATTCATCTTGCTATGTATCGATTCATCCAATTTAATAAATTCTGTTTTTCTAAAAACCAATCAGTATGAATCGATTCATGTTGACTGGGATCGATTCATTGTTCTGTTATTTTTGACTAACAGTTTCTGCAGCATATATATATGCATTTGTTTTTCATTTTGGACACAGATCACAGATTACAGAAATTGTGCATACGAATTTTCAGTAGTGATTGAACATTGAAGAACACATCAAGATAGGGTTTGTGGTGTGTTGGAACTTCAATTTTGTGGAGCAAGCTTGAAATCTAGAATCAAGATATCTTCATCATCTTCTCAAAGTTCTTATTCAAGAACATCAACAAGAGTGTTTGCTGTCCTGTGAATTGAAGACTTTAGAGATAAAGTTCAGTGGTACGATCGTAGATCTAGCTGATTTGAAGATTGATAGGAGATTTCAAGGGAAAAACCAGCTGGGTTTTCCTTCAAGAACGGACGTGTTATTTAGGGTTTTGTGAGTCAAGTTTACAAGTCAAATTCAGCCGCAGCGAGAGTTTTGGGAATCGGTGGATTCCGCAAATAGGTCGTGGAACCGGTGGTTTGATTGTGAAGCTTGCGGGAAATCTCGATTGGGCTCAAATCGAGTGGAGGTTGATACAATAGGAAATTCTAGGAGTTTAGAATTCTGGATTTTGTATTCAAACCTTGTAATCAACGGATACAGCAACTTTGATATAAGATTTCTCAATTTCGATTTGAAATTGAGAGGGAGACGTACCCACACGCGAGGACGACCGTGGGGAACTTCCTTACCAAATCTCGGCGTATTGTTTCTTCTCTCTATCTTTACTTTCGTATTATATTTGTGTTACGATTCATTGGAAATTGATTTAGTGATAGGTGCATTCAACTGCTTTCATATTGTGTGGTTTATTCTTTATCGTAGCAATCGTTAAATCCAGCACGTCATCGCTTGTCTGGTCTTCTAGTGGTCGGTTCAGAATAGACGCTTGCTCTATTTGGGACCTTTGCTTCCATAATACTTTGAAAAACTCTGAAAAAGTTTTAAATCCGTGAAAACAAGGGTGTGATCCATTCACCCCCCCTCTAGATCACTCGCCACAGCGTCTAACACAATCTCTGCCTTCGAACTCAGTAACTACGTGGGAGGAACTAAAGAGAGTTTTCTTGACCAGATATTTCCCACCTAGCAAGACAGCTATGCTGAGAGCTCAGATCAACGAATTTAAGCAAAGGGAAAACGAATCACTATTCGAAGCTTGGGAACGCTATAAGGATATGCTGAGACTTTGTCCACATCAAGGATTAGTAGAATGGATGGTCATCCATACCTTCTATAATGGACTCTTGTACAATACAAGAATGATAATTGACGCTGCTGCAGGCGGTGCACTGATGGACAAAGAATATAATGATGCCTATGCACTTATCGAAAGTATGGCTCAAAACCATTACCAATGGGGAAGCGAGAGAGTCACAACTGAGAAACCAACAAAAGGAGGTATGTACGAAGTGAGTAGTATGGACCAAGTCAATGCAAAGTTTGACCAACTAAACCAAAAGATCGACAACTTGGCCATAACACCAACAGCCACCGTGGCTGCAGTAACACCTAACTGTGAGTTATGTGGAGTTCCAGGACATGAAGTCCCTGATTGTCAACTATTAACAGGAATTCCCACAGATCAAGTGAATTATGCTCAAGGAAACCCATACTCAAACCCATACAACCCAGGTTGGAAGAACCATCCGAACTTCTCCTATAAGAATAACAATGCTTTATACGCACCAGGTCAAGCACCAGCTACACCACCAGGATATCAAAAGACTGCTCCTAATGTCCCTAGAAAATCGAACCTTGAGTTGATGATGGAGAACTTTATAGCTAACCAATCTCAAACAAACAAGGATTTCTTAAACCAAAACATTCACACTAGTGAGCAGATTAAGCAATTAGTAAGCAAAGTAGATGCATTAGCTACACATAACAAAATGCTTGAAACTCAGATTTCACAAGTAGCTCAACAACAAGCACCTACCGCTGCACCAGCTGGAGTATTTCCTGGACAACCTTAACCTAATCCGAAAGGACATGCCAATGCTGTGATATTAAGAAGTGGCAAAGAACTTGACGGACCTACCTATCCAAGACTTGACAATCCAGCCATGTACCAAAAACCAGATAAACCGACTGAAATGGTGAATGATCCAGAAGAAAAGGAAGATGATAATCAAGAGGCAGTGGAGAAAGAAAAGCCTTATGTACCTCCACCACCCTATAAAACACCAATTCCGTACCCTCAGAGATTAACCAATTCCAAGACGATGGGTCAGTTTAAGAAATTTGTCGAACTTCTGAAACAGTTGAATATTACTATTCCGTTTACAGAAGCGATCACTCAAATGCCCTCGTATGCTAAGTTTTTAAAAGAAATCTTATCCAATAAGAAAAAGATAGAGGATAACGGAACAGTTACACTTACTGCTGAGTGTAGCGCCATAATTCAGAATAATATGCCTCCTAAGCTAAAAGATCCAGGAAGTTTCTCTATACCCTGTGTAATAGGAAAATTCGTCATTGACAAAGCTCTATGCGATTTAGGAGCCAGTATCAGTGTTATGCCCTTAACAATTTGCAAAAGGCTAGACATGGGAGACCTAAGACCAACTAAAATGTCTGTTCAACTAGCCGATCGCTCTGTTAAATATCCTGTAGGCATACTAGAAAACGTCCCAGTACGTATAGGACAATTCTACATCCCTACTGATTTCATAATCATGGACATCTCTGAAGACTCCACTACACCTATCATACTAGGAAGACCATTCTTAGCTACCGCCGGAGCTATAATAGACGTAAAAAGAGGAAAGCTAACCTTTGAAGTAGGTGAAGAGAAAGTTGAATTTATTTTAACACAATTCTTACAATCACCAGCTATAGAGGATACATGCTATCTATTGGACGTAATTGACGAATGTGTAAGAGAAATGGAAATGAAAGAAACTACCTATTCTGAAATTATGAAAATTCAAATCCCTCCAATTTTCGAAGATGATAATTGGCGTGCACCGTATCAAGACGATAGTCTAAGCGAAAGTTTAGCACTTACACCGGATCCCATGCCAAGTAAAGATAAACCTACATTAGGATTAAAAACTTTACCTAATAACCTAAGGTATGAATTCTTAGACATTGAATGTAAAAGACCAGTTATAATAAATTCCAGTTTAGGAACTATAGAAACAAAGAAACTTTTAGATGTCTTAAAGAAATATCCAACTGCATTAGGATATAACATATCTGATCTCAAAGGAATATGCCCTTCAATCTGTATGCATCGTATTCTGCTAGAAGAAGATTGCAAAACCTCCAGAGAATCTCAAAGAAGAATTAACCCGATCCTTAGCACTGTAGTGAAAGAAGAAGTTAAGAAACTACTAGATGCCAGAATAATATATCCAATCTCTGATAGTAAATGGGTTAGTCCAGTACATGTAGTTCCAAAGAAAGGAGGTATCACTGTAGTGAAAAACGCTCAAGGCGAATCGATATCGCAAAGAGTAGTGACGGGACATAGAGTGTGCATAGATTATCGTAAACTAAACAAAGCCACTCGAAAAGATCATTTCCCACTACCCTTTATAGATCAAATGTTAGAACGATTAGCCAAGCATTCTTATTTCTGTTATCTTGATGGTTACTCAGGATTTTTCCAAATCCCTATCCACCCAGATGATCAAGAGAAGACTACATTCACATGCCCCTATGGAACGTTCGCTTATAGACGAATGCCCTTTGGATTATGCAACGCTCCTGCAACCTTTCAAAGATGTATGATGTCAATCTTCGCAGATTTTATAGACAACATCATGGAAGTGTTCATGGACGACTTCTCTGTATGCGGGCAAAGTTTTGAAGGTTGCCTATCAAATTTAGAAATGGTGTTAGAAAGATGTGTAAAAGTAAACCTCGTGCTTAACTGGGAGAAATGTCATTTTATGTTCAGAGAAGGAATCGTATTAGGACACGTTATATCCGACAAGGGAATTGAAGTTGATAAAGCTAAGATAGAAGTCATAAAAGATCTTCAACCCCCTAAAACCGTTCGAGAAATACGAAGCTTTTTAGGACACGCCGGTTTTTACCGACGATTCATCAAAGAATTCTCGAAAATCACTAAACCTCTTACTGGTTTATTAATGAAAGACGCTGAGTTCATATTCAATGAAGATTGTCTTAAAGCATTCGAAACTCTAAAAACAGCCCTCATCACCGCACCAATCATGCAACCTCCTGACTGGAGATTACCTTTCGAAATCATGTGCGATGCGAGTGACTATGCTGTAGGCGCAGTTCTAGGCCAGAGGAAGGAAAAGAAACTTCATGCGATTTACTATGCCAGTAGAACCTTAGATTCTGCTCAGATGAACTACGCCACTACTGAAAAAGAACTGTTAGCAGTTGTCTTTGCGCTTGACAAATTCCGTTCTTACCTAGAAGGAGCGAAAATAATCGTCTACACAGACCATGCTGCTATCAGATATCTATTAACTAAGAAAGATGCTAAACCGAGACTCTTGAGATGGATTTTACTCTTAAAAGAGTTTGATCTCGAAATAAAAGATAAGAAAGGTACTGAAAACGTCGTAGCGGACCATTTATCTAGAATAGAAGTTATTAAACCCGAACAAGTGCCGATTAACGATGATTTTCCGTATGAACAGCTGATAGCACAAATAGGAAGCGACCCAATCCAGTTAGACATAAATGAACCATACCCTGTGGAAACAATCCAAACGACTGTAGGACTGCCATGGTACGCTGACATTATTAACTACCTAGCTGCAGGAGATCTTCCACCTGATTTAACCTATCAGCAGAAAAAGAAATTCTTTCACAATCTCAATCATTATTATTGGGATGAACCATTATTGTTCAAAAGAGGACCCGATGGAATCTTTCGTCGATGTATTCCCGAAGAAGAAATAGAAGATGTCATTGCTCAATGCCATTCATCTCCTTATGGTGGACATGCAAGCACTTCCAAGACTTGTGCAAAAATCTTGCAAGCCGGCCTATTCTGGCCTAATCTATGGAAAGATGTCCACATCGCTGTTATAAATTGCGATCGGTGTCAACGCACCGGTAATATTTCAAGAAGATATGAAATGCCTCAAAAAGGAATATTAGAAGTAGAAATCTTTGACGTCTGGGGAATAGATTTCATGGGACCATTCCCATCATCTTTCGGTAATAATTACATACTCGTAGCTGTTGATTATGTTTCAAAATGGATCGAAGCTATAGCTTCTCCTACAAATGACACACGAGTAGTAATAAAGCTTTTCAAAAATATAATATTTCCCAGATTTGGTGTGCCTAGACTCGTCATAAGTGACGGTGGCTCACACTTCATTTCAAAAATCTTTGACAAATTACTATCTAAGTATGGAGTAAGACACCGTGTGGCAACACGATATCATCCACAAACAAGTGGACAATTCGAAGTCTCGAACAGAGAAATCAAACAAATCTTAGAAAAGACTGTCGCCATATCTCGGAAAGATTGGTCATCTAAACTTAATGAAGCTTTATGGGCTTATAGGACCGCTTACAAGACACCCATAAGAACTACACCTTTCAAATTAATTTATGGAAAATCTTGTCACCTCCCGGTAGAACTAGAACACAAAGCTTATTGGGCAATCAAAACTCTCAATATAAACTATAATACTGCAGGAGAAAAGCGAATCCTAGATATTAACGAATTAGAAGAATTAAGGCTAGATGCTTATGAGAATGCTAAGATATATAAAGAAAGAACTAAGCAATGGCATGATAAACGCCTATCTAGGAAAGAATTTAGTGTGGGAGACGTTGTACTCCTCTTTAATTCAAGACTTAGGCTCTTTCCTGGAAAATTGAAATCTAGATGGTCAGGACCCTTTGAAATAACTAGAGTGTTCCCGAGTGGAGCAATAGAAATTAAGGGTAGGAATAGTGAACCATTCATAGTAAACGGACAACGTTTAAAACATTATCATAAATTTGAAAATAGAGATTATGCGAATAGTCTAAGGCTTTTAGAGTTGTCCACTAATTCCCCTGATTAATCTACACCTAAGCATTACGTCAGGCTTTTGACGATAAAAACAGCACTTAGTGGGAGGCAACCCATTTACTCATTTAATCATTTAAATCATTTAAAATCATTTTCATCATTTTATTTTGTCATTTATTATTTTATTATTAGTTCATTTGCTTTGTCATTTTATTATAGTTTTATTTCATTATTACTACTATTGCCTTTAATTTATGCATTTTATTTCCTTAATTTTCCTTATTTTAATCTTAAATCACTTTTACAGATTTTCTAAAAGTCTTTTCCACTTTCCTTCTCCCCCTTATTTGTTTCCTCCGTATTTGCACTGACCATGGCTAACCAACCGATAAACCATATGGAAACCAAATTTAGAGGTAGGAACCAAAGAATGAAATTTGAAGAGTTATCACAGAGGCCAATGGATTTGACCCTGTACCCGGATGATCTGACTATGGAAACCCTAGGTATACATGATAGCATCCTGCACTTGTTTAACCGACTTGGATGGGAGAATGCACTGATTCAACATAAGTTTGTGACTTACCGCGAGCTCACCCTTGAGTTCCTTAGCTCCTTTGTTTACCTACCCGAGCGCGGTTTTGGATTCAGGAAGGGATTTATCAGTTTCCGCCTATTTGGAATAGAATATGACTTTAACCATAAAGAACTAGCTGACTTATTAGGATTCCCTAGTGGACCCTTTGCTTTTACTACCACACAGGTAGAATTGATGGACATTGAGCTGGATTTCTTTTGGGGAACATTAACCGGAAACTACCACCCTGAACCAAATAGCATGAACAATGATGAGATACATAACCCAGATATCCGTTACTTCCATAAGATTCTTGCCCACACCTTCTTTGGAAAAGAAGAAAACCTTACCGGAGTATCTAAAGATGAGATATTCATTATGTCATGTTTCACTAATGGACAGCCTGTCAATGGTGTGCCTTTCATGATGCAAACCTTCACCCAAATCCAATAAGAACATGAATTACCTATATTAGTAGGAGGTCTTGTAACCATGATTGCTGATGCCTTAGGACTTAGATACCAATTGCACAGGTGCAACCGTTTAGGTACCATCCGTCCTATGAATCTTAACTTTTGCTTTAATCGCCATATCATAAGGAATTTAGGACATCCGCCTTTCGAGTACCTAATCCGGAATGAGGTAGTAACCCTGTTCACACTACCAAACCATGCTAGAGTAAGTGTTCACAATAAGGATAACTGGCTTTATGAGTTAACCCCACCTGACTATCCATCTACTCCTGAAACACCTCAGTCTTACAAGATAAAAGATGATATAATGACCGATGTCGAAAGTGACCCTGAGACACCTCCTGGTTACCATGACATTGACCACACTGACGAAGTGATTGAAACCCCTGAAGTGAATCAAGTAGATTATGCCAACAACTTACAGAATATCATGAACACTCTTGAAGCTTACCAAACTGATATAAATACTGTTAAGGATGAGATTAAGAGCATGCGATTGGACATTATAGGTCTAACTGACATAACCTGTGAACAATTCTATCACCTGAACTCCGCAATCGAAGATTTGAAGAAACACTTTTGAAAATGCTATAGTGATCTAGCTTATTTTACTTATTGTTTTTGTTTCTAGTTAGTTTTACTTTTCGCAAACAATTTCGTACCGTATTTTCATTAATGTAATTTCATTTCAATTATCAAATGCAAAGCACTTCTAGTTTACAAATTTTTCCATTTTAATCAATTTATATGTTTTTCAATCTATATACTGTTATGCTTGAATTGGTTCATATTCTATACAATCTCTCGTGTGGTGCAATTTACAAGTATTATGTTGAAATTATTTATTATATGGTGTTTATATTTAATATTGAGTGAGAAGTGATCAAAAATATTATAAAAATTATATGAAGCGTGAGAGATAATGCTTTCTGGAAATTATTCAAGGAATTCAACCCTCACAGTCGTCACACCCCCCTAACGATCGTGACAAGCTAATTAGCGTGTCACGACCGTCATCTCCTTGTCACGACCGTGACAACCCTAATTATAGAATTCGTGAGAAACAGAACTGTTTCTTCTTCGAAACCTCTTCATCTTCTTCTTCCATAACTTTCAAAACCACCCATTATCTCCCCCAACTTCCGTAACCTCCCATTACCAAATTAAATCCCATTAACCTCTCCATTATCACCACACCTATCACATTCTCACCTTCCGATATTTATCCGAACCATTATTTCTCTCATTTTATCACTTTTTCACAAAAATCCAAACTCCTCATCTCCCACTTTTGTTCTTGCATGCAATGGAAGCTATTCAATTTAGAGAGGGTGAGAATGGAGAAAACCAGAGAGAAAGATTCATCCGATTCCAGAACCGTGGCGTGCAACCCACACGTTATATCGACACTGCCTGTTTGAGAGAATTGGGAATGCTTAACAGTGTCAAGAGCCTGCTTCAAAAAGTCGGTCTGTGGGATCTCTGCAGTCAGCCCCAACCCACATTCGAGCTTCTGACATTGGAATTCCTAAGCTCGTTCCATTACATCACTCCCGCCGGTTCTCAGAGTCAACTTACTGGTTTCGCTAAGTTCAGATTGCATGGTCGGGAGTTCGAACTTTCACAAAACAGGATAGCCGAGTTGCTAGGCTTCGATCACGGGAATGAAGCTCACTTCCGCGTGCTGGACAATTTCAGTGAAACCGCTTTCACTTTATGGCACGACATAATCAACACCCGTGCCTCAGCCTTCCAGAGCCTTAATGCTACACATATCCACAACCCGACAATCAGATATTTTCACCGAATCATTTGCAACACCATCTTTGCACAAGAGAGTAACCATAAGCTCAACTCCAAGGAGCTTCTGTTCTTGCACTGCGCTCTAAATGACGAGCCAATCAATGCTGCCCCGTTCATGCTTTCTCACATCCAGGCCATTGCGCAAAGAGGCGCAACCCCATTTTACATAGGCGGCATTGTCACCACCCTCGCCATTCAGTTGGGGCTTGGTGACTTGGTCGTAGATTTGCCTTTCAGAGCCGCCGAGTTCCTAACGAAGAGCTATTGCAGGTCCGCTCACTTGATTGCGCAGAGAGAGGATGGCAGATATAGCCCTGTTATCCACGACACTGTTTATCACCACATCATTCTGCCGTCCCGTGACCGCATCGATCCGTCTAGCCGAGCCAACTGGCTCTTTGCTTTACCGGATGCTGCCGGCCACGCCCCCATTCATGATGATCAGGCCGACCCTCCAGCGGATGAGATGCAAGACGCCATGGATGCAGCTGAGCCTGTCCAGGACATTCCCGAGTCATCTACCCGACAACCTCCTGCACAAGAATTCACTCTTGAGGACGTCCTCCGTGCGATTTATCAGCAAAACCAGATGAATGCCGCACTGGAGCGAAGGCAGAAGGAGCAACATGATGCTTTACTCCGCACTATTGCAACCAACCAGACAGCTACTGATGAGAAGCTCGGAGAAATTTTTAGCGAGCTAGAGGCTTTGCGCATTGACATCACTACTATCACCGGTACCGGTTCTGATCTTGAAGCGACTCCGACCAGACGCTCCCGCACCAGAAGCCGAGCCCGCGGTCCTCAGCAGCCTTAGTTTTAGTTTTTGCTTATGTTTGTTTTTCATTTTCGTTGTTTGTATTGTACTTTTACCGCTATTATATCACAACATTGAGGACAATGTCTGATATAGTGTGGGAGAGGTACCTTTCATTTTCCGCATTTTCCCTTTTCGCACTTTTCCATTCTGTTGTATTTCCATTCCGTTGTATTTCTTTTCGTAAAGTTAATGAAACGAGCAATTTTTGTGCTATTTTCTTTAGTTTCGAACTTTCCCCGTTTATTTAGCCATACCAAAAAAAAAATCTTTAATTATTCGCATTACCCGACTTACCTACGAAATCATAATTAGGAAGATGAGAACGATTCAACAAGATCAATACAGTCTTGACACCTTAGACTTCCCACTTAAGCAATCCCGTTCCGATGATTGTAACGACTACACCTTAAGTTTCAGTTCAAAAGTAACCCCTAGTAGTTTATACTAGCAGTCAGCACCGTCTGAGCACAAACCACGTGGGGAGCCGATGAATATAAGCGTTTGATGCCTAATCTAAAATAATCCTTCATATCTCGAGGCAAATGAAAAGAAATTGCACCAAAGTACACGGTCGCATATAAGAAACGAGAAATACGAGAAGGAGTCCATTGCGGGTTGGTTCAGAGGTACTGGTTCTGAACTTGGTAGGGCGTGCTACGGCTCGATCCCCCACAACCTCCAAATCGGATTATGTATGTAGGGTTACCACATCCGTGTACCAGACCCCGTGCTTTTAAAGGATCAAATTCGCTAACCGGCTACTCCACTACGTGCGTGCTAAGGCAAAGGGCTTAATGTGATTGCGCTAGAATGAAACCGGGCGAAATAAGATCGAAAGACTCTAGGTGAAATCGTAAAGCAATTGCCAAATGTGTCGTTTAACAGGAAGTCGACGACTTAGCTTGTTGCTTGTGTCATTAATGTATCGTTAGTGTTTTATCAAAGTACCGGTTTATCCGACAAAACGATCCCTCGTACGGTTTGTTATGTGTGTGCGTCGATAAAAACTTGTCCGACGATTTTCAACCGACTATTTGCTTGAGGACAAGCAAAGGTTTAAGTTTGGGGAAGTTTGATAACGAGAAAATGTATCGATTATATTGCTATGTTTCATTACCGTTTTATCGCATAATTGTCGTTTTAACACCCGATTCCTCGAGTTTTCCTTACCATTTTGCAGGTACATCGTATACAGAGCTAAATCATGAGCCACAAGCAAAAGGAGCGAAAACAACCATAAAAAGATGAAGAAATGAAGAATGCTGCAAAACCTGCATATTTTGTAGCACTCACGGTCGTCACCTAGGTGTCACGACCGTGACACCCCAAAAGGAGCAATCACGACCGTGACATATCCCTCACGACCGTGACACTTATTCTACAAGGGACACGAACATGATGCCCTTGTCATGACCGTGACAAGAGAAAAATAGGTTATTTGACTGAAGACTTGGTCGTAACGTTACGTGCATATGAAATGCCTATTTCCCAGCCGACCCTGTATCCACGTTCCTGGATTTTCTCAAATGCTCCTACGAAGCCCAAGCAACAAGTTCAACCACCAGCCCATTTAATCTTCTATAAATAGCTTAATTCAATTGAACAATATACAGAGTTTTATTTTATTAATTTCTTGCGGAAGCTCTGCCGAATTATTTTACACCCTTATTATTTTTCCAGCATTATTTTCATTGCTTTATTTTTATTGTATCCAAACCCAACCTATAACAATTTCCAATATCAGGAAATTGTTATAAAATTTATTTGTTCCAAAGCCTTCAGAATTTTTAGTTTATTTCCGATTCCGACGAATACTCCGAGCTTTCCAGCCTGTGGAAGAAGGAGTCTGCCATTTTTATTGTTAACCAGGTTTATATTAATTTGCAATTTTATATTTATGTTGAATATTTATTTTTCTGCCATGAATATTTCGTTTTATGTTTCTCTGCCTCTGTCTGGTTCAACAAAAATGAGTAGCTAATTACCTTAGGGCGGTATGTAATTAAAACAAACTAAATCGGTAAAATCAACTATAGGCTTAAAATAATTAAGATTTTAACATTCTGGCTGATACTTTTTATTATAAAATTGACCTTTTTGTTACGAGAGTAAGGAATGTGTATTAGGTTAGGTCAAGACCACGAGAGTGTGAGATTTTAACCAGATAGCTAAAGTTAGGCATTTAAATTAAACACAGCGAGAGCGCTTTAAAATAAATTAGAATTACTAAGTTTCCAAAAATTATCTCTAAACACTTATGGGCTAGCGAGAGCAGGCATAGGGCTTTAGGGGTAAGATCTGAGATAAGACCACGAGAGTGTGAGTTAAAGGTATTTAAACTGGTAACCTCTACAGAATAGATTAAGTGAACCATCTTTATAAGCCTAGGTTAGATTGACCCGCCTAAGTTAGTATAATTACATACCGACCGCCTTAGTATTATTTTATTAAACTTAAATTTAATTCCCGCCTTTAATCTTTAAAAACAACAAAAAATCGTGACAACCCTTCACCTTAGCTAAACTAGAAGTTCATCTAGCACTAAGTAACCATAGAGTCCCTGTGGATCGATAATCTTAAATATTACTTCGATAGGCTGTGCACTTGCAGTTAAGATACTGCTAGACACATAATTAGATACGTCTTTAGCCCATCAGAGGTTGCGGAATCGATCCATTAACGAATCCAACTTTGTTCTTTGCATGAAGAGCTATGAGCATCGCGCGCCGTCACGACGGATAATTTTCTTACGTCAAGAGATGCGATACGAGAACAAGACCAGGATGATCTGAGTGATGAATGAAGAATGGATTTTGTTGTTGATCTTCCATGATGATGAACAAAAACAAGGAAATGTGGAAGTAAAAACACAAATCTTGAGCTAAGATTTGATGTAAATTTCTACTTATACCATATTGAGTTTTGCTGAATCATGAAGATACAGAGCTTGCAGCCATGGAAATGGTGCAGCTGAACGAAGAAGAAAACTCAGATTTGGGAACTGTAACTGAATTCAGTTACATTCAGTTTCAATCAATCTTCAAAGAAGTACAATAGTGACCATATATACATTCTAGAAACAAGGGATTAACTTATCTACAAACTCAAGTCTTATCCCTCACCGTAATTACTATGTTATCTTAATAATGTGTAATGCGTAATTAGTCGCACTTATGATCAAAATCAAATTTTAACATATTTTAATTAATTTGATTAAAACACATAAAACCTAAAATCAAGACCGTCTATTCTTGATGAAACAATATCCACATATGACTAACTATGTACAATTACAAAACTATAATTCGTTAATATGTTTAAATGGAAAGTATGTTAGTATTTATCACCCCATACTTTAACTCAACACTAGAACAATAAAGTCAACCTTATATATTACTTATCTTTCTATAGTTTATTTAGGTTTATCCATATGCATGAACATGCAATTACACTCGTGCATCAAAACAGATGCTCAAATCCTTGGGATGGGTCCTTTTGTATGATGGATCCAGTCTGTACTTGAGTTAAAAAATTCTGGAAGGTACAACAATATTTAATGCTACCACAAGGTATGCTTTCTCTAGGCCAAGCCTATCAATACTTTATTTGTACTCTACTTATGTAACTACATATGATATTATAATATTAATGCAATAAGATAGCATATTGGGTACTACATATAATAGCTAACAAACATGTTTGTGCATAGTACCTGAAAAGTACATGCATCACAATAAGAGTTGTGAACATAACAGCCTCGAGTGATGAATCATCCGTCTTAATCTCCCATGCTATAGATAGGAAATGTTGCACCGACTATCACGACACACGACAAGGAAATAAGGTGGAAACTTGACTTTGAATCTTCAAAAATTCTTTCTCAATCTAAACTTTAGATTTATCTTTTTAATGAAAATCTTATCTAAGGATGAAAATAAGCATACTTCATGCATGAATACTAGTTACTCCTTTATTTTTTCTTCTTTTGGTTAAGTGGTTTAGTGAACATAACTATCAATTGAGTTAGTTTAATATGACATTGAATATATATATATATATATATATATATATATATATATATATATATATATATATATATATATATATATATATATATATATATATATATATATATATATATATATATATATATATATATAATTCTTATGTCTAAGAATATATTGATCCTGCATCCACTGTATATCAATTGTGGTATCAGAGTTTGGTTGTCAAATCTAAGGTAATTTTCTTCATTAAACAAATTGTTATAACAATTACTGGCTAAATTTATGTTATGATAGGTTGATTAAGCTTAGTTAAAACTAATCATCTAACTTTTTCTCATAACTTTTTATTAACAAGCAAACAACCTTTTTGTCGCACCTCGAAAAAATACGATCCTAAAATAAACAACAGAGTCGCCACCTAATTCTATTTATTCTACGAGAGAAAAGGGAGATATAGACACAACCTAAATAAAGGATAAGAATGGTCAACGAAACCACTAATCTAAGTTCGGGAGTCAGTTACGCAAGGGGAAGGTATTAGGCACCCCTCACGTCCGTTGTACTCAACGGGAACCTCTTAGTCTAATTTGCGCTTTAAATGTTAACTTGTTATTATTGTCTTCTTTTACTGATTAAAGTTTGTTAAAATTACTTGTAAAGAAATATTTTAATTATTATTACGAGGGAAAGATTAGAGTTTTTTATTATTGTGCTCGCGAAGGATTAAAATCCTCGTGCCTACGTATTTCCTTGTGCAATGGGAAAGTCAGAGCTTCGTAGTTCGTGCTACTACGATTTGTTTTTTTTATAGAACGGCTGTTTGAAAAAGATTTCTACCGCTAAGCGTTGGCTTATTTGCGAAATAGAAAGATTTAAACAGTGTTCGTTTTGAGAAAAGATATTTGATCTTTGTTAAAGATGTTTTAAACGAAAGGGTGAATGAACCATCGCGTGGGGCTAGCCCAATTGCGGTCCAATCCAGAAGGTGCGAAATGCTAGACTCCGGAGTTCTGTCTTTCGTTATTTAATTTAAATAAATGATTTGGATGTTTTTTATACGAATGGTGATTGAACCAACGCGTGAGGCTAGCCCATTTGCGGTTCAATCCAGAACGTGCGGAATGCTAGACTCCGGAGTTCCTTTTTTCGTAAATTAATTAAGATGAATTGAATTGGTGCAGATGGCGATCACAAATGACCGACTTACGTGTGTGCGAAATGAGTTTATGAAATTATCCAGTGTATTTTTTTTAAGTGTTTATTTGGCGTTGGACCAAATGATTAACTTGCCCTTTTTTGAAATAATTGTTTTAGCGTGAGCGCATTCACTTCTTACCCTTTTTTTTTTACAAATTATAACCGAGATAAGGAAATAACAGTTAAAAATCGATACAAGTCGTACGTTCTCATCATAAACCTAATGTCGCGTAAAAAGAGCGAAAACAAACAACATAACGCATAAATAAATAAACACAAGGTAGTTGATTAAAAAACGAAATAATTAACTAATTGATTATTTAAATTAAAATATTAATAAACAAAAGAAACAAATTTTTTTAAAAAAGATACTACTAAAAAAAGAGTTAGATTTGTTAAAAGAAAAAAAAGAAAAAAAATTAAATGAAGACAAACTTAAATAATAGAGGTGGGTTAAGCAGGTGGGGGGCTGACGGCAAAGCCCGTAGGCCCATGAAGTAAGACCGGCCGGGTCGGGTCGGACCCGGATCCGGTTCGGCGGGTTCTTACCAAAAAGGACTGAAACAAAACCTAGGGCTATTTCAAACGTTTTTCCCTAAAATGGCAAAACAAGCATCAACCATTCCTCTAACATTTTCATCGCAACCTCTTCTTACCAATCTCAACGAAACCTCCTCTTACAATCTCCCTCTCTCAACGAAACTTCCTAAAACCCTAATCTCTCCATCCTCCATTCATTCAAACCTCTATCTCTCGAGCTTGCAATGCCGTCACCGAAACTCCAAAAGCAAATCAACAAAAACTCTCAACAAAAGCCCTAATCCCCAATTCAGGAGAGCCTAAATCCAGGCATTTATTCATGCGATAAGCCGAATCAACATCAAAGTAGAAATCGAACTAGGACATCAAACAATGAACAAACAATGAAGTCGAAGGGCAACTTCGAACAGATGCTCATCGAACAAAAAAAAGAGTGAAAGGGTGCGAACGAGTGTTACCTACTCTGAACGTTCTCAGAGCGACAAGCTTCCTCAAGGTATTCGGTTGACTCCTCTCCTTCTCTTATTCGCCCTCTTCCTTCTTTTGTTGTGCGATACAAGTGAGCTTGGGCTCCCTCTGGTATTGCCGCGGCTAGGGTTCAGTTTCTTCGGATGTTTTTCTTTGTGAAATTTTTCCGCCGTTAGGGATTTTTATGAACTTAGGGTTTTTGTTCTCCCTGTTGATCCAAGTCCTGGCTTTGAATTTTGGTTGCCGTTTTTTGTGTGAACAAAAAAGAATACCTTAGGGTTTTTTGATTACCGTCCCTTGTATTGAACACAAACTCTGCTTTTATATCATGAATTAGGGTTCACGCTCCCTCAAAATCCCGTTGGAAATTTCTCACTAAATCGTATCATTTTCTGCTTTCTGATGTCAAAAGTAAATTTTGCTAAAAATGTGAAATCCCCTATGTTGCTTTTTGTTCGAAACACGCGATCCTTGCTTTTCTGTTTGAATTTTCCTTTTGACCATAACACTGTGCTGGCCTTATGCACTTGGCTTTGGTCCTTTCGTTACTGATATCGAGATTTTTCCTTTTTGCAAATTTAATCACCAATTAATGTCTTAATCTTGATGCAAGTCTGATGCTGCAGGGTCTGTACCAATCTGGGTCGTAGTAGGTCTTTGAGGGTGAAGTGTTACGTCCTTTGGATATATCAGTTCCAAATGGTGATAGCTCTTTTTGTGTTTGCAGGTTGACAGAAAACCAAACGACATCTATTTGTGAATTCAACTGTTAAAGGTGGTATTTTGGAACGGGATGCGAGGTCAGACTGTATGATACGAGGCTTGGGTTGCAAATTGTGTTTGCTGTGTCTTGGGGAGAGTGACTGCTGAAGGTACAAGCAGCAGGTATAAGTTATTGACCTTTTAAATTAACAATATTTCCACATACTTTCAGCATTTCAAAAGTGTTAGCCCTTTTTGCGTATCCGTCCTTTTCCTGATCAGCTTTTGTTTGGCTTGATTACAATTGATACAGCATAGCCTCCTTATGTTTAACTTGAATTAGTTTGGACTGTTGCAGCAGGTTCCCTTGGTGAGTGAAAGGTTATTTGGATATGTCAACATTAAATCCATTCTTTTGGTAATATTTTCTCATGCTTGTGCAGGTTTGAAGTAAACAAACGCATCAGCCTGCAGGTTATTGTTGAGGGTAGCAGGGTGCAGTCAGCTTATGCCAATTTGCAGGTGGTGGTTCAACCGTGACTAGCCTTGTGGATCTACAACTAAATGAAGCCCAAAAATAGGATAGTCTTGGAATTTCTTGTGTGTTTTTTTTGTATCTTAGTCCAACAAGTATCCTAACTATTTCTACATTTAATTTTTTTGTATATGTGACTCTGTGAATACTTAAAACAAATTCTTTTGGAAGGAAAAGCTGTCTATCTTGACGTCCTATCATTTTTAGTGATGTAATATTAAATGGACTTCACTTTCATTCTACAATAACCGAGGAAAACAGTTCTTTTTATATTTCCTGGTCTTAATGAAATTTCGTACATCTCCTTTGATAGTGGACAAACCAACTCTGCATCCTGCTCTTTCTAAAAAACAACTTTGCCAACCAACTTGTAGAATCTTTTTGTTTTACTTTGAGTTTTTAGTGGAGTCAAAGAATCTTTATTCCTGGTTCAAATGGAATATCATCCTCTTGAAACATGGCTTGGCTTCTTAATAATAAATTCAATGAAATAAATTCATGGTAACCTTCTTTGACATATGGTACCGGTTAAACAGGATAACTTTGCAAATCAAGGAACTTTGATGAAAAGATTAATGTCTCAGAAAAAACTTCTATTCAAAACACCTCAACTTAGATTCCATCTCTTTACTAAAACGAGACTGCATATGAATTATGGAAAAGCTGCATCTTGTATCTTGAATTTTATATCCTCGAGAAAACCTTGTGATTTGATGTTGAGAAGCAAATAAATGACTGAATAACTAACGAGTCCTGATACAAACGTCCATGGTGATAGAATTCTAAAGTCCAACCCCCAAAATCGAGTGAAATAAACTTAAAATAAAGAAACCCCCCCCCCCACTAACTCCATGGATCCTCCAATTTCATGCTTTGAGCAAAACTGAAGATATGCGGGATATGAATCATGACTTGCATGCAATGCGTATGTAATGCGTAAACTGCGAAAAATAACAAAACAACGAGAAAAAGGGAAAATTTTGGGGTGCAACAGCTGCCCCTATTCAAACGGCTTAAGCCTGAAAGGTAGTAGAAGTTTGAATACTAAAAGAACCAAAATTTGCACTCAACAGAGTAGGGAAAGTGTGGTGGAGATGCCTGATAAAACAAGAATTAGTGTGATGCAAAAGATGATTCTACTGAGCATTAGACACACATGATCGGAACAAAATCCAAATGAGAAATCCTCCGAGCGTAACCATATGACAATTGGTTAATCTATGACAACATGCATCGGGGAGATGTCATTTGACAGAACTTTCATCATACTTCTCTTTTTTCTGTAAGAGACAGCCATATGATGGAAA
This sequence comes from Lathyrus aphaca, assembly GCA_963966055.1. Lineage (NCBI taxonomy): Eukaryota > Viridiplantae > Streptophyta > Magnoliopsida > Fabales > Fabaceae > Lathyrus > Lathyrus aphaca. The sequence continues at coordinate 708,691,279 of OZ014519.1, read as the reverse complement.
ACAAACTCCACGCTCAAACTTCTCAACGTGTATGGAAGAGATGGCCATTTGACTGGAATTGGAAAAATTCACAACAAACTTCTCAACTTGTCTGGAAGAGATAGCCATTTGTTGGATAAGTAAAGAGATTCATATCAAACTTCTCGACTTGTATGGAAGAGATGGCCATTTGACGGAAATTGGAAAAATTCACAACAAACTTCACAACTTGTCTGGAAGAGATAGCCATTTGAAAATTGGAATCACGACAAACTTCCCACCTTGTCTGGATGAGATGCCATTTGCCGAACATTGGAATCACGACAAACTTCCCACCTTGTCTGGATGAGACGCCATTTGCCGAACAAACTTCTCACCTTGTCTGGATGAGATGCCATTTGTTGGAAATTGGAATCACGACAAACTTCCCACCTTGTCTGGATGAGATGCCATTTGCCGAACAAACTTCTCATCTTGTCTGGATGAGATGCCATTTGTTGGAAATTGGAATCACGACAAACTTCCCACCTTGTTTGGATGAGATGCCATTTGCCGAACAAACTTCTCATCTTGTCTGGATGAGATGCCATTTGTTGGAAATAAAGAGAATCATGACAAACTTCCCACCTTGTCTGGATGAGATGCCATTTGCCGAACAAACTTCTCACCTTGTCTGGATGAGATGCCATTTGTTGGAAATTGGAATCACGACAAACTTCCCACCTTGTTTGGATGAGATGCCATTTGCCGAACAAACTTCTCACCTTGTCTGGATGAGATGCCATTTGTTGGAAATTGGAATCACGACAAACTTCCCACCTTGTTTGGATGAGATTCCATTTGCCGAACAAACTTCTCACCTTGTATGGATGAGATGCCATTTGTTGGAAATTGGAATCACGACAAACTTCCAACCTTGTTTGGATGAGATGCCATTTGCCGAACAAACTTCTCACCTTGTCTGGATGAGATGCCATTTGTTGGAAATTGGAATCACGACAAACTTCCCACCTTGTTTGGATGAGATGCCATTTGTCGAACAAACTTCTCACCTTGTCTGGATGAGATGCCATTTGTTGGAAATTGGAATCGCGACAAACTTCCCACCTTGTTTGGATGAGATGCCATTTGCCGAACAAACTTCTCACCTTGTCTGGATGAGATGCCATTTGTTGGAAATTGGAATCACGACAAACTTCCCACCTTGTTTGGATGAGATTCCATTTGACGAACAAACTTCTCACCTTGTCTGGATGAGATGCCAATTGTTGGAAATTGGAATCACGACAAACTTCCCACCTTGTTTGGATGAGATGCCATTTGCCGAACAAACTTCTCACCTTGTCTGGATGAGATGCCATTTGTTGGAAATTGGAATCACGACAAACTTCCCACCTTGTTTGGATGAGATGCCATTTGCCGAACAAACTTCTCACCTTGTCTGGATGAGATGCCATTTGTTGGAAATTGGAATCACGACAAACTTCCCACCTTGTTTGGATGAGATGCCATTTGCCGAACAAACTTCTCACCTTGTCTAGATGAGATGCCATTTGTTGGAAATTGGAATCACGACAAACTTCCCACCTTGTTTGGATGAGATTCCATTTGCCGAACAAACTTCTCACCTTGTCTGGATGAGATGCCATTTGTTGAAAAGAAACCTTGCTGAGGAGGAACAAATTGCTCGAAAAGAGAATGCCATCTATTGATTTACTAGGAAATCTATTCGATAAGAAACAAGCTTCTCAAATAAAGAGACTGCCACTTGTTGATTCCGATTAGAGATCCAGGGATAAGAACAAGCTTCTCCAATAAAGAGACTGCCACTTGTTGTCAGGTATAAGTAATCCAAGGGAATGTTGTAGTAACACTGCTGGAGAGCAAAATTTGTCTTCAACGGAAGCCTCCAATAAATTCCTTCTGGGAAACTAAACGTCCAGAGGTGAAAAATAAATGCACTCCAATCGGGATTGCTGGGGATGGAACGACTGCTCGGGAAGAAACCACCATCTGTTGATTTACTCAAAAGTTCGAAGACAAAACAAACTTCTCAAATAAAGAGACGGTCACTTGTTGTCGGTATAAGTAATCCAAGGGAATGTTGTAGCAACACTGCTGGAAAACAAAGTTTGTTTTCAATGGAAGCCTTCAATAAATTTCTTCTGGGAAACTAAGCATTCAAAGGTGCAAAATAAATGCACTTTCCAATTGGTAGTTCATTTATCAAAAATTGCCGACGACCAAAATTCAATCCAAGAACGAGCTGGAAAGAAACTGTCAAGCAAAACACCAACCCATGAGGAATGAACTCAAATGGGGTCTTATCCTATCCAAGTGTGGAAAGGAGAACTAAAGCAAAAGTCCTCCATGAGGGTAAAATCTCAGTGGGAAATTAGAAAGAATGTACATTTTCTGCCTAAGGCTGACAACTCTATCTTGAGAGAGACACATCACTTGGGGATAAACGCGACCAAGGTGAAGGAGGTATGCATTAATGAATGCGACATGAATATGCATATGAATATGAATATGAATTCAATTATGATGTACATGAATGTATATGTTATGTTTATGCTGACAAACAGACAAAACAGACACATAAGATAGATTGGTGAGAAGAACACAACAACCGGATGCTCGACCAGTCTCAACAAGACGTTAGCGACCCATAACGCAGTTGACCTTGACAAGGATGAAATGGTTTATCTTCTGCCGGGGAATCAAACCAAAAATCTACCCAAGTAAATTTAATCAGGCTCACACAGGTACATCAGGCTTACATCTTACCAAAGGCGCTGAGTAACAAAAATTCTATCACAGAAGAATGAGTCGCATAAGTAACACTCCAATGACCCATATTGGAGAAACATGAGCATGCCGTATTTAACGAGATAATTATTTCACATCTTGCATTTCAACCATTCTTGGAACAACCATTAACGTCCATCTTTCGGTTCGCCAACTTAGTAAGTATACACACATTTAAACAAATATAGTAAAAGGCTTTTTTTTTGTTTCGAAAATCATTATTAATAACAGTGTCATTTTTTGAGATGAAGATAGAATAAGAATTGCAAGCAAAGGCATAGGCTCAAATTTTCATTAATGGAATGGTAATCTGCCAATAGCGGGATTCCATAGATCTTTACAAAAGTGGAATAAATGGTAATGAAATGGAAAAGACTACATTAAAATTACAATGACCATTATTTCCTCCAACTACTTTGAATCCCCGGCATTCTTGAGCTTGAATTAGATTTGAAGAAATCTTGGCACACGATGTTGTCATCATAACCCGATACAGTTACTTGCCTTTATCCCTAACTTTTGCCTGGACTGCCCTTTCAGGTTTTCAATCCAGCGGGATGATTATTTTCTATTTATGTCTCTAACTTTTGCCTGAGTCGCCCTTTCGGGTTTTCGACCCACCGAGACGCTCTTTTTTTCCTAAGTCGCCCTTTCAGGTTTTCGACTTACCGAGCTGTTCTTTTTATTTTTATTAGGCGAAGTATTTCTTGACTGTATCTGCATTTGTAGGACGAGCGAATTCCTCGCCATCCATCGTTGCGAGGATTAGCGCGCCGCCTGAAAAAACTCTCTTGACAACATACGGGCCATCATAATTAAGAGCCCATTTGCCCCTAGAATCTGATATAAAAGGCTGGAGTTTCTTAATCACGAGGTCGCCTTCCCTGAACACACGAGGATGAACCTTCTTATCAAAAGCCTTCTTCATCCTTTGTTGATATAACTGCCCATGGCATAAAGCTGTCATCCTTTTCTCTTCAATCAGATTCAAATCATCATACCTACTTTGGCACCATTCAGCTTCTGTTAACTTGGCTTCCATCAAAACTCTCATTGACGGGATTTCAACTTCCACGGGGAGTACGGCCTCCATGCCATATACCAAGGAGAAAGGAGTTGCCCCTGTCGACGTGCGAACTGAAGTGCGATATCCGTGTAAAGCAAAGGGGAGCATCTCGTGCCAATCCTTATAAGTGACGATCATCTTCTGAATGATCTTCTTGATATTCTTGTTAGCGGCCTCCACTGCCCCGTTCATCTTAGGCCTGTAGGGAGAAGAGTTATGATGTTCAATCTTGAACTCCGCGCACATTTCCTTCATCATTTTGTTGTTCAGGTTTGATCCATTATCAGTGATGATCCTACTCGGGATACCATACCGGCAAATGAGGTTGTTTTTGATGAATCGGACTACCACCTGTCTAGTCACATTGGCGTAGGAAGCTGCCTCTACCCATTTTGTAAAGTAGTCAATGGCCACTAGGATGAAACGATGTCCATTGGAAGCTTTCGGCTCAATCATACCAATCATATCGATGCCCCACATGGAAAAGGGCCACGGAGAAGAAAGAACGTTGAGAAGAGTCAGAGGGATATGAACCTTATCGGCGTAAACCTGACATTTATGACATTTCTTCACATATTTGCAGCAATCGGATTCCATTGTCAACCAGTAATACCCTGCCCTCAGCATCCTTCTAGCCATAGCATGTCCATTAGCGTGAGTGCCGAATGATCCTTCATGAATTTCCCTCATCAGTATTTCCGCTTCATGCTTATCTACACACCTGAGTAAAACCATATCAAAATTTCTCTTGTACAAAACACCTTGACTCAGAAAGAAGTTATTGGCCAACCTCCTCAGAGTCTTTCGGTCCTTGTTGGATGCCCCTGGCGGATATTCCTGGTGTCGTAAGAAACACTCGATGTCGTAGTACCATGGTTTTTCGTCAACAACTTCTTCCAAGGTGAACACATAAGCAGGTCTATTAAGGCTCATAATTTCAATCTTCGGCACATCGTTCTGTCGGTTTACAACAATCATGGAGGAGATGGTAGCCAGAGCATCATCCATTATGTTCTCGCTGCGAGGTACCTGGTGAAACTCAATTTTATTAAAGAATGTCGAGATCCTCCTCGCATAATCCCTGTATGGAATTAAGTGAGGCTGTAGGACTTCCCACTTCCCCTTGATCTGATTGATCACTAGGGCTGAGTCACCATATACATCTAAGTTCTTGATTCTTAAATCAACTGCTTCTTCCAAGCCCATGATGCAAGCTTCGTACTCGGCTTCATTATTGGTGCAATTGAACGTCACTCTTGCAGCGAAAGGGATATGAGCTCCTTGGGGGGTTACAATCATTGCCCCAATTCCTTTTCTGTACAAATTTACAGCTCCATCGAAAACTAATCCCCATTGGGACCCCGGTTCTGGCCCTTCGTCGAGGGGAGGCTCATCACAATCTTTCATCTTCAAGTACATGACATCTTCGTCTGGAAAATCGAACTTTACAGGTTCGTAATCGTCAATGGGTTGATGGGCTAGATGGTCGGCTAAAATACTTCCTTTAATAGCCTTCTGAGTGTGGTACTCGATATCATATTCTGATAGTAACATTTGCCAACGAGCAATTCTTCCTGTCAGGGCCGGTTTTTCAAAGATATACTTAATCGGATCCATCCTTGAAATCAACCAGGTAGTGTGATTAATCATGTATTGTCGGAGACGTCGAGCTGCCCAAGCTAAAGCACAACAGGTTTTCTCGATTATAGAGTATCGGGACCCACAATCTGTAAATTTCTTGCTTAGGTAATAGATGGCGTGCTCCTTCCATCCTGTTTCGTCTTGTTGCCCGAGCACACAACCCATGGAATCTTCTAGTATCGTTAAGTACATGATCAGAGGTCTTCCTTCAACTGGAGGGACCAAGATAGGCGGCTCCAGTAAATAATCTTTGAGGTTATCAAAAGCCTTTTGACAATCTTCAGTCCACTTGCAATTTTGATTCTTTCGCAGGAGTTTGAAGATCGGCCCACAGGTCGCAGTCATATTAGAAATAAATCTGGAGATGTAATTTAGACGACCTAAAAATCCCCTTACTTGTTTTTCTGTCTTTGGTGCGGGCATCTCTCGAATGGCCTTGACTTTGTCGGGATCTACTTCAATACCTTTCTGGCTGACAACGAAACCCAACAACTTCCCTGACCGAACACCGAATGTGCATTTGTCGGGGTTCAGGAGAAGTTTGTACTTCCTCAAACGTTGGAACAACTTCAACAAGTACTCCACATGCTCTTCCTCGGTTTTGGATTTAGCAATCATGTCATCAACGTATACTTCGATTTCTTTGTGCATCATGTCATGGAACAGTGTTGTCATTGCTCTTTGGTAAGTCGCGCCTGCATTCTTCAAACCGAAAGGCATTACCTGGTAGCAAAACGTTCCCCAAGGTGTAATAAATGAAGTCTTCTCCATATCCTCCGGGGCCATTCGAATCTGGTTGTATCCGGAGAAACCATCCATGAATGAGAAAACTTTGAACTTAGCTGTACTGTCGACCAACATGTCAATATGGGGTAGCGGGAAATCGTCCTTAGGGCTGGCTTTGTTCAGATCTCTGTAATCGACACACATTCTGACTTTCCCATCTTTCTTCGGCACGGGTACTATATTGGCTAACCATTGCGGATACTCGGAAGTGACAAGGAATCCTGCGTCAATCTGCTTCTGAACTTCCTCCTTAATTTTGATAGCCATGTCAGGGCGTGATCTCCTCAACTTCTGTTTGATCGGCGGGCATTCTGGTTTCAAAGGAAGGCGATGTTCCACGATACGGGTATCCAATCCCGGCATATCCCGGTAGGACCAAGCAAACACATCCGCATACTCTTTCAAAAGTTCTATCATTCTTTCCTTGACGTCGGGGATGAGTAGCGCGCCGATTTTGACTTCCTTCCTATCATCTTCTATCCCCAGATTAATTACCTCCACTGCTTCTTTGTATGGCTGGATAGTCTCCTCCTCATTCTCCAGTAGCCGTGAGATCTCATCAGGGACCTCTTCATCATTATCTTCTTCAGCCTCAAACACCGGGAACTCAAAGTTGGGAGTAGGTAATGGGTCATGCTTTTCAATGGGGTTTTTTATGATTAATTTGCACATATGATTGATGTTTTATTTTAGCACTAGACAAATGGAAGCGTATGCAGATTTTTTTTGAAAAATGAAACTTTTTATTTATGCAAACATGTAGATGTGTTTTTTTTTTTTTAGGATTACCACTTTTCCGAAAGGCAAAAAGTAAAAATGACAAAAGATAAAGGAAGTCGAAAAATAACACTTTCATTAATGATTGTTTAATTTTCGAAACAAAAAGGCCCAACAAAATTACTCTCTTGCTTTGGGCAGGGCAAAGAGGAAACAAAATTCTTAAATTGCATAAAGAGAAAACCCTACAAAAGTACTCTCTCGCTTCGGGCAGAGCGAGAGGTTAACACAAAATCATTACTTAGATAGGCGAACGACAGATGGGATATCAACAGCAGTCCAATTCTGGCACAAAGCTCCATGCACAATAAAGTCTGGTAAATCTTCTTCAGAATCGTCCTCGGTAATTGCGTCCACTTCTGGCGGAGTTGGACTCATGAATCCTCCACTGCGGAAACTTTCCTGTATTGGGCAGATGACACCTTCATCCCTTGTAAGTCTTGCAGATTCGGGCGAAAAACCGACTCCTTCACGGGCCTTATTCTCGTTTAAAACCACAATCTTTCCCCACCCTTCAGACGAACCACTCTCAACAACCTGCTGAGCATCTTTGAAAGAAGAAATGGATGCCCCTTTCTTCTTCACTTCTTTATCGGCAATGGTTATGGCCTGGAAACGGGTTCCAATATCATCTTCTGGTTCCACATATGAAAAAGAGGAGAGATGACTCACAATCATAGCCTGCTCCCCAAACACTGTCACCAACTTTCCTTGACTTACGAACTTGAGTTTTTGATGCAAGGTTGAAGTTACGGCACCTGCTTCATGGATCCAAGGGCGGCCCAATAAGCAACTGTACGCAGCCTTGATGTCCATTACTTGGAATGTGATCTGAAAGGTATGAGGTCCAATTGTTATAGGCAAATCCACTTCTCCGATAACAGTCTTCCGGGACCCATCGAAAGCTTTGACAATAACCCCACTGACTCTCATAGGAGTGCCCTGAAAGGCTAACATTGAGAGAGTTGACTTTGGCATAACATTTAGCGAAGAGCCAGTGTCTATCAGCACACTAGACAAAGCGTCGGTCTTGCAATTAACAGAGATATTCAATGCCATGTTGTGGTTTCTTCCCTGCTCCGGGAGCTCTTCGTCACAGAAGCTAAGATTGTTGCAAACAGTTATATTCGCAACAATATTGTCGAATTGGCCAATGGTGACATCATGATCCACAAATGCTTGCTCTAAAACCTTCTGCAAAGCCTCCCGATGCGCCTCAGAGCTCATCAGAAGAGATAAGATTGAAATTCTCGAAGGCGTGCTCAAAAGCTGATCCACTACGTTGTAATCGCTTTTCCTGATCAGCTTTAGCACTTCATCATCTCCCTTGTTATGATTTGTATTGCTTGACTGGCCTACTTGCTTAAAAGTGTTCTCCGATGGAGTTTCTTTATGCATCACAGTTTCTTTGGCTTTGTTAGGGAATACCCTCCCGCTTCTGGTAACTCGGCTGACATCAGCAATGTTGACAATGGATGGTAATGGAACCTCCCTCCCGTTTTCAATCATGGTTGCATTATATCTGTATGGTATGGCCCTTTCAGACTAGTATGGCATTGGTCCTGGTACAACAATGACCAATGGAGTTGTAGCGATCCTCCTACTGTCGTAGGTGATCTCTATGGGTCCTGGTTCATTAAATTGTGGTATTATGACAAATGCCTCTTCATCAATTTCAACATCATTAGGGTTTCTGGGATACATTATTCTGATAGACCTTTGATCCAACATCCTCTGAAGATCTTCTCGCACTAAGCGACACCCCCGTTGATTAACGGAACAGATTCTGCACGACTCGTAATCATGTATCCCGTTGTGGAAGTAGATAAGCTCTGCCAATTCTGCATGTTTTTGCACTAAGGACCCTCGGATCAATCTGACGTCATAAACAACATATTCCCCTGGACAACCGTGTACCATATTCACCGAGGCCCCTCCGTGTGGAGGCAAAGGATTCGCTTGAATATTCGGATTGGTATCTTTAAACGTCAGCACACCATTTTTAATCAAATTTTGAACATCGGCCTTAAAGCTATAACAGTTTTCGACATTGTGGCCAGACCTGCCTTGATGATAAACACAAAACTGGTCAGCTTTGAATCCATAAGTGGGATTCCTGGGTGGTGGGAGGGGAGGTCTTGTTTGAATATGCCCCTTTTGCAGTAGAGCAGGAAATAATTCTGCGTAAGTCATTGGTATAGGGTCGTAGGCAAGTGTTCTCGGTATACGATTGTTGTTGTATTGGTGGTGAACCTGTTGTGGAGGCTGTTGTTGCCGCTGCTGGAATTGTTGAGGTTGATGCTGATGTTGGTGTTGTGGAGTGGTTTGCTGATTTTGAGGGGAAAATGGCCGGTAATTAGGACCTGGAGCTGTATTGATAATCGGGGTGATTGCAGCCACCTGCTGCTGATAACTTCTTCTCTGGTGAATGGCACTAACTTCCTGCTCTTTCTTTTTGTGGAAACCATTTCCGAATTTCTTGATGCCACTGGATGACCCTGTTTCTTTTGCTAAACGCCCTTCTCTAACGGCCTCTTCAAGCCGCATTCCCATATTTACCATTTCAGTAAAGTCACTGGGTGCGCTTGCGATCATGCGGTCATAATAGAACGTGCTCAACGTCTTCAGATAAATTTTGGTCATTTCTTTTTCTTCCAAAGGTGGGGATATTTGAGTCGCGACCTCACGCCAACGTTGAGCATATTCCTTGAAACTTTCCTTATCCTTCTGCGACATACTCCGGAGTTGATCTCTGTCCGGGGCCATGTCAAGGTTATACTTATACTGTCGGATGAAAGCTTCTCCTAGATCGTTGAAGGTCCGGATTTTTGCGCTGTCCAAACTCATATACCACTTGAGGGCAGCACCTGTCAAGCTGTCCTGGAAATAATGGATCAGTAACGGGTCATTGTCTTGCTGGGTGGACATCTTTCGGGCGTACATGATTAAGTGGCTCTGAGGACATGAGTTTCCTTTATATTTTTCAAACTCAGGTACCCTGAACTTGTGCGGAACCCTGACATTGGGGACCAAGCAAAGATCAGAAGCCTTTCTTACGAACAGATCCTGGCCTCGGAGTGCTCTAATCTCGTTTTGCATTTCTAGAAAACGATCCTGGAACTCATCCAATCTCTCGTCTACTCCTGCGTTTTCACTTGGTGCTGTGTGGAAAGGGGGATCTTCGTTGTAATGGGCAGTGTGTATTACAGGCTGAGGAGTAGTCATTACAGCAGCAATGTGTGAGACATGTGGTTGATGATTCTCTGGTATGAAATCACGAGGGATGCCCCACGGGAAACCAGTGGTTACGACATGTTGGGAATCATTGCTAGGGGCCGCGGTCGTTGGGATGGCCATGGCCTCGGTCCTCTGTCCAGTCTCCTGAGAATTTTGAGACGTCTGATTCTGCGCAGCGGCCATTGTCTCCATCATATTGGTAAGCCTTTCCAAACTATCCTTCAAAGCAGTTACTTCTCCCCTGAGCTCTTGATTTTCCTGCTCGAGTCTTTCCATCCTCCTGCGACGGTCGGCTCCGGTTTTGTATGGACGAAACAGTTTGACGACTGGGTAAAAAGACACGCATGAGCCTCATGTTTTATCAAAATGCAGCAAATGATGGAAATGTATGAATGCCATGCCACAAAATGTTAATTTCAGGAAACACAATCACCAATATCAAAATTATAAATGTGCAACATTCAAAACATCACAGAGGTCAAGGACTATAGGAAATACTCCAAACTTCATTCATTCTTAAATAATCATGACTTAAAATATCAAGTACAAATATTCTGGTTCGTTAACTATTACAAAAATAACGCCAATTCTCTTCTGAAATGAACAAAATAAATAAAGCAAAATAAATTACAACTGTAAGACTAATTCTTGGGTCTCTGGGTACTACATTCTTTCACCTCTTCCTTGAAAGTCTTCAACATGTTTTGGCATATTGAGAGAAAGTAACTCACAGCTGGGTAGGATCCATCGTCTTCAAATTCCCCTCTTGCCATAGAGAGTCGGAAAGGTAGTTCTTCGATCTGCAAGTTGCACCATTCAATAAGCCGATTAAGCTTATCACGGTACATGTCTCTTTCCTTAATCCGATCTTGTACAGCTTGCTGGTATCCCTGGAAGTGACCCTATACCTCATCTTTTGCTGACTCCCAAATGTCACGATCTTTGATCAAAGCCTCGTATTGTTCCTTCCAATACTGGGCGTTTCCTTCAGCACGATTCACCTCTTGGCATTTGAAATCCCAATCTTCCACGGTGAATCGTGAGACATTCATGGCCTGCATCCTAAGCTCATATTCCTGATTCGAACTTCTCACTGCCTCCTCAAGTGCTGCGGTAAGCTCTGCAATTTTCTTCTCGAATTCAGCTCTTTCGATCTTTGCCTTTTTAGTCGCCCGGACATACCAATCCTCATTATTCGCGCTCTTCCGGCAAACCCTGTTTAAATCCTCCTTCAAGTGAACCACCGTTCCATAAGTCTGATCCAGACACCCTTTAACATTATTCTTCTTTCGCTCTTCTTCGTTGGCCTTTTCTTGAATTGTTTCGAATTGAACAGTTTTACGAGCCAAGTCATACCTCAATTCATTCCTTTCGTGGGTGACCCGGTGCAGTTTTGAACTGAGCTCCTCGTTTTCTTTCCCAAGATTGGCTACCTTCATTCGAAGTTCCTCTACTTCTTCAAGGGATATTGGTTCATGCACATGAGGCTTGGGGAGTGCTTCTCCAGAAAAGGGTAGTTTGACGATTTGGACTCTTTCAAGAACCCATTGTCGGTAGGGTATCCTGACCACTCCATCTCGTTTCCTTAGCTCGGAGCCTTTGGTGTGAACTTTTTCCCAAGAACGACATATCCTGAAGAGTAATGCTGGATCATCCACACCTCTATTGTGAAGTATCATCTCTTCCAATTCGGCGTCTTCTGGTTTTCCTAGCATAGGGTATTCGTGCTGCCGTATAGCTAAAATGGGATTATAACTAATGCACCCTTTTGATCCCATTAGTGGTACATTTCTGAAATTCCCACAGCTCATAATGATTCGGTCAACATCCAACTTGTTGGGATACCAGGCGATGTCTCTTTCAGTGAGGGAAGCTAACATTTGGGACCATTCCCCGCCTGTCATCTTGGGAATTAGAGCATTGCGTTTGAAAACGTGAGATGTGAGCCATTTATACAGCAATGGGAAACAAAAAGTCAAAACAACACCTTTCTTCTCGTGACGGAGGTGGAGATTATAGAACACGTCTGCCAATAACGGATATACTGGGCTTTGACCTTCTTTCCAAACCGCCCAGAATATATTAATCTCCGCCGTATCAATGAAATCTTTGAAAGTGGGAAATAAAACCAGACCGTAAATGAGGAGAGCCAATACATTGACTAAAGCAGCCCATTGACGTTCCTTTATTAATTTCTTGCTTTCCTGCTCTAAGAATAGCTTATGGAAACCCCAAAATTCTCTCTTCTGCTTCCAGTTAGCTTTAGCTGTGGCAATGGGGATCTGAAGAGCTTCCGCTAATACCTCCACCGCGAAGGATTAAAATCCTCGTGCCTACGTATTCCCTTGTGCAATGGGAAAGTCAGAGCTTCGTAGTTCGTGCTACTACGATTTGTTTTTTTATAGAACGGCTGTTTGAAAAAGATTTCTACCGCTAAGCGTTGGCTTATTTGCGAAATAGAAAGATTTAAACAGTGTTCGTTTTGAGAAAAGATATTTGATCTTTGTTAAAGATGTTTTAAACGAAAGTGTGAATGAACCATCGCGTGGGGCTAGCCCAATTGCGGTCCAATCCAGAAGGTGCAGAATGCTATACTCCGGAGTTCTGTCTTTCGTGATTTAATTTAAATAAATGATTTGGATGTTTTTTATACGAATGGTGATTGAACCAACGCGTGAGGCTAGCCCATTTGCGGTTCAATCCAGAACGTGCGGAATGCTAGACTCCGGAGTTCCTTTTTTCGTAAATTAATTAAGATGAATTGAATTGGTGCAGATGGCGATCACAAATGACCGACTTATGTGTGTGCGAAATGAGTTTATGAAATTATCCAGTGTATTTTTTTTAAGTGTTTATTTGGCGTTGGACCAAATGATTAACTTGCCCTTTTTTGAAATAATTGTTTTAGCGTGAGCGCATTCACTTCTTACCCCTTTTTTTTTACAAATTATAACCGAGATAAGGAAATAACAGTTAAAAATTGATACAAGTCGTACGTTCTCATCATAAACCTAATGTCGCGTAAAAAGGGCGAAAACAAACAACATAACGCATAAATAAATAAACACAAGGTAGTTGATTAAAAAACGAAATAATTAACTAATTGATTATTTAAATTAAAATATTAATAAACAAAAGAAACAAATTTTTTTAAAAAAGATACTACTAAAAAAAGAGTTAGATTTGTTAAAAGAAAAAAAAGAAAAAAAAAATTAAATGAAGACAAACTTAAATAACAGAGGTGGGTTAAGCAGGTGGGGGGCTGACAGCAAAGCCCGTAGGCCCACGAAGTAAGACCGGCCGGGTCGGGTCGGACCCGGATCCAGTTCGGCGGGTTCTTACCAAAAAGGACTGAAACAAAACCTAGGGCTATTTCAAACGTTTTTCCCTAAAATGGCAAAACAAGCATCAGCCATTCCTCTAACATTTTCATCGCAACCTCTTCTTACCAATCTCAACGAAACCTCCTCTCACAATCTCCCTCTCTCAACGAAACTTCCTAAAACCCTAATCTCTCCATCCTCCATTCATTCAAACCTTTATCTCTCGAGCTTGCAATGCCGTCACCGAAACTCCAAAAGCAAATCAACAAAAACTCTCAACAAAAGCCCTAATCCCCAATTTAGGAGAGCCTAAATCCAGGCATTTATTCATGCGATAAGCCGAATCAACATCAAAGTAGAAATCGAACTAGGACATCAAACAATGAACAAACAATGAAGTCGAAGGGCAACTTCGAACAGATGCTCATCGAACAAAAAAAAGAGTGAAAGGGTGCGAACGAGTTTTACCTACTCTGAACGTTCTCAGAGCGACGAGCTTCCTCAATGTATTCGGTTGACTCCTCTCCTTCTCTTATTCGCCCTCTTCCTTCTTTTGTTGTGCGATACAAGTGAGCTTAGGCTCCCTCTAGTATTGCCGCGGCTAGGGTTCAGTTTCTTCGGATGTTTTTCTTTGTGAAATTTTTCCGCCGTTAGGGTTTTTTATGAACTTAGGGTTTTTGTTCTCCCTGTTGATCCAAGTCCTTGCTTTGAATTTTTGTTGCCGTTTTTTGTGTGAACAAAAAAGAATACCTTAGGGTTTTTTGATTGTCGTCCCTTGTATTGAACACAAACTCTGCTTTTATATCATGAATTAGGGTTCACACTCCCTCAAAATCCCGTTGGAAATTTCTCACTAAATCGTATCATTTTCTGCTTTCTGATGTCAAAAGTAAATTTTGCTAAAAATGTGAAATCCCCTCTGTTGCTTTTTGTTCGAAACACGCGATCCTTGCTTTTCTGTTTGAATTTTCCTTTTGACCATAACACTTTGCTGGCCTTATGCACTTGGCTTTGGTCCTTTCGTTACTGATATCGAGATTTTTCCTTTTTGCAAATTTAATCACCAATTAATGTCTTAATCTTGATGCAGGTCTGATGCTGCAGGGTCTGTACCAATCTGGGTCGTAGCAGGTCTTTGAGGGTGAAGTGTTACGTCCTTTGGATATATCAGTTCCAAATGGTGATAGCTCTTTTTGTGTTTGCAGGTTGACATAAAACCAAACGACATCTATTTGTGAATTCAACTGTTAAAGGTGGTATTTTGGAACGGGATGCGAGGTCAGACTGTATGATACGAGGCTTGGGTTGCAAATTGTGTTTGCTGTGTCTTGGGGAGAGTGATTGCTGAAGGTACAAGCAGCAAGTATAAGTTATTGACCTTTTAAATTAACAATATTTCCACATACTTTCAGCATTTCAAAAGTGTTAGCCCTTTTTGCGTATCCGTCCTTTTCCTGATCAGCTTTTGTTTGGCTTGATTACAATTGATACAGCATAGCCTCCTTATGTTTAACTTGAATTAGTTTGGACTGCTGCAGCAAGTTCCCTTGGTGAGTGAAAGGTTCTTTGGATATGTCAACATTAAATCCATTCTTTTGGTAATATTTTCTCATGCTTGTGCAGGTTTGAAGTAAACAAACGCATCAGCCTGCAGGTTATTGTTGAGGGTAGCAGGGTGCAGTCAGCTTATGCCAATTTGCAGGTGGTGGTTCAACCGTGACTAGCCTTGTGGATCTACAACTAAATGAAGCCCAAAAATAGGATAGTCTTGGAATTTCTTGTGTGTTTGTTTGTATCTTAGTCCAACAAGTATCCTAACTATTTCTACATTTAATTTTTTTGTATATGTGACTCTGTGAATACTTAAAACAAATTCTTTTGGAAGGAAAAGCTGTCTATCTTGACGTCCTGTCATTTTTAGTGATGTAATATTAAATGGACTTCACTTTCATTCTACAATAACCGAGGAAAACAGTTCTTTTTATATTTCCTGGTCTTACTGAAATTTCGTACATCTCCTTTGATAGTGGACAAACCAACTCTGCATCATGCTCTTTCTAAAAAACAACTTTGCCAACCAACTTGTAGAATCTTTTTGTTTTACTTTGAGTTTTTAGTGGAGTCAAAGAATCTTTATTCCTGGTTCAAATGGAATATCATCCTCTTGAAACATGGCTTGGCTTCTTAATAATAAATTCAATGAAATAAATTCATGGTAACCTTCTTTGACATATGGTACCGGTTAAACAGGATAACTTTGCAAATCAAGGAACTTTGATGAAAAGATTAATGTCTCAGAAAAAACTTCTATTCAAAACACCTCAACTTAGATTCCATCTCTTTACTAAAACGAGACTGCATATGAATTATGGAAAAGCTGCATCTTGTATCTTGAATTTTATATCCTCGAGAAAACCTTGTGATTTGATGTTGAGAAGCAAATAAATGACTGAATAACTAACGAGTCCTGATACAAACGTCCATGGTGATAGAATTCTAAAGTCCAACCCCCAAAATCGAGTGAAATAAACTTAAAATAAAGAAACCCCCCCCCCCCACTAACTCCATGGATCCTCCAATTTCATGCTTTGAGCAAAACTGAAGATATGCGGGGTATGAATCATGACTTGCATGCAATGCGTATGTAATGCGTAAACTGCGAAAAATAACAAAACAACGAGAAAAAGGGCAAATTTTGGGGTGCAACACTTTTCAAAGTGTTTCTTAAAACTAAAAAATATTTTTAGTGTTTTCTGTTAAGTTCATCTTTTTATCCCAGGGAAGGGAGTTGTTGATGATTTCAAAAAGAAATTTTTTGCTAAAATCATTTTGATATCTTGGATTTGGGAGAAATCCTTATATCCCTTCGGATTGATAGTTAAACAATTTGTTGTTCGCTTAGATGAGTTTTAATTGGTTGTTGTTTCTGTTAATATTATGTTATGAGTTCAAGTAATCTATTTAGATTTAACTTTGTGTATCAACCAATCACAACATTCTTAGCTTGTTCCTTTTATGGATTCTAATGATGACAATCATCAAAACAATTTAATAAAAAATGAAGAACTAGTAGAATATCCAAGAAATCTAGATAGACTCAATAAATGGGTTATACCCTCCGTTCCTTCTAATTAGATTTATAGTTTTGGTAAGATGGATATTTTTTCTCGTTTTGCTGTTAAAACTCGAGCAAATAATTCAAATTTCAGAAGAAAAACAAGCAATCAAAACTTTAACTAAAAGAGATTTAAAACCTTTTAAAAATTATAATTTATCCATATTGGATTGGTTCAATTTGCTTTAAAATCTTTAACATTATAAGGTTTAAATTCTAGCATAATGGTTTATATTAGAGATGATAGATGTAAAAATTTTAAACAATCTTTAGCTACTATGGTAGAGACAAGTTTGTGTCATGGACCAGTCTACTTTGATGTTTCACCTAATTTAAATCTATCTTTATCTGATAAGAATTTATTAGATGCTATTTAGTTAATTATTCATACTAACGGCTACAATTTCAAAACTGGAAGTGAAATCATAGTAATATGCTATAGAATTTATTATAAGGTTCTTACTACGCTTAATCCTAAAGCAAAGCAATTATCGTTTATCAGAACTACTACTTTGGTTCAAACCAATTTATTAACTTCCAATGTTGCAACCAATAAATTAATAAAGTGGGATGAAATAAATTTCCTAGAGACATGGTCTCTTCCTCAGGAAATAGATCCTGAACCTATCCTTAATAGGGATATAGATCAAATAATTCAGACTACTGAAGGAGATTTAGAAATAAACTTCACTCCTAAAAGAATAATTAGGATACCCAAATCTCTATCTGTTAGGCACCCAGTTAGTGAATTTTACACAACTTCTAGTCAATTACCTAGACCTTCTACATCTCAAATAAGAGAAGAGATAGAATTCGTTGAAAATATAAGACTTAGCGAAAATAGAATTCCCCAAGCGATTTACCAAAAACCAAAAACTCCAAGAGTAGAATCACATACTCCATCATATATGAATTTCCAATTATAATATTAGATTATTCCCCTGGTAGTAAGCTAAGACAACTCATCAATGACGAGTTTCAACATGAGAGATACACTCAATTCAGGAAATTAGTTTTTTTTTTAAATTTTCAAAACCCGAATTATCCCAATTTAAAGATGAGTACTACTCTCAAATGAGCCTTGAGCAAGATTTCGTTCCTTTTGTTAAATGGTTTGTTAATTACTTCGTAAGTAAAAAACAAGAAGAAATCCTTGTTTTACAAAAACCTTGGGAAAACATTAGAGGAAAAATAATGGAATTTCCTTTTCCCCCTGAACAAACAATAAGTTTGAGTCAAAATACTGAAGTTACCCCTTACTTTAACCTTCAGTTACAAAGAGAAGAACAAAATCAAGTTACACTTAAGGAATTAAATTCTGTCATCAGGTCTCAAAATTATACCAATGCTTACCTTGTGTGTTTAGGTGAACAATTTATATCTTTGGAAAAAGATCTCTTATCCATAAAAGATCTTTTAGAAAAACAAATAGCACGTCAAGATATTATTATTAACTACATAAATAAACCTAAGGACCAAATGTCCATATCCACTATTTCGGATGTTCCTATAGTGCAATCTCCCGTTTCCATAGAAGGATTTAAAATGGAAATCAATGGTCAAGAATTTGTTCGTATTTTAGAATTAAAGTTAAAAGGTCTTAATATCACAGTTATGTCTCAGGAAGATTATTTTGAGGATAATAACGAAAACCATATTGACCAACTATCTGATATATTAGCTAATTTAGACATTAGTAACCTTGACATTAATAATACTAATAGTATAAATCTTGTTTATCCTCCTAAACCCATAGAAAAGTATTATTACAAACATTCCTCACTACAAGATTTGCTCTTTGAGGAACCGAAACCATTCCAAAATTCTTATTCATGAAATGAATGGAATGTTGATGGTCTTAATGACAAATAAATTATAGATACAATCCATAAGATGATCATGTATTCTACTGTTTGCAAGGAACATGGAAATTCAGATAGTTCAATAGCATCCTTTATAACCACAAGATTTGTTGGCCAACTTAGAGGCTGGTGGGAACATTATCTCACCTAATCTAAAAAATTAGAGATTCTTAATCACAAGAAAATCATTAAGATTGAGCCAGGAACCAGTACAAGGACTATTTTGGCTACGACCACCACAGGAGAAGAAGATGCAGTGTATACTCGGTGTCTTTCCATCTTACAATATTTTTAGGAATCAATGTCCCCATTGGAGAAAAGATCCAGACACTTCTCCAAAACTTTAGGTGTCCTTCTCTTACCCATTTTAGATGGTATAAGGATACTTTTCTTTTAAGAGTTTATCAATTGAACAATCTCAATTCTTTGCATTGGAAAGCAAAATTTATTGATGCATTACCCTATATCTTTTCTGAAAAGGTTAGACAATCTTTAAGATAGAAAAAAGATGGGATAAATATAAATTATTTTGACCTTACGTATGGTCATATAATTAGCACTTGTGTTAATGAAGGATTAGCTTTATGTAATGACATAAAACTTAGAAATCAACTTAAAAAACAAAAGCTTTCGGAGAAACAACAACTTGGTGAATTTTGCGAACAATTTGCTTTTGATCTAGGAAAAACTCCAAATAGTAAAAAGAAAAAAGGAAAAATTTTCCGCAGTAAACCTTATAAGGTAAGTAAAAAAATTCTTATAAGAATAAGAAAAAGAGTCACTACAATAAAAGTAGACCTAAAGAAAAATCTTTTGACCCTAAAGGAAAAAGAAAAGCCAACAGGCTTGACATAACGTATCATAAATGTGGCAAATCTTACCATTATGTCAACCAATGTTGGACTAAAAAAGCTCTTAATGAGATAGAAGATGAACAATTGTGTTCTCAATTAGAGAAAGTTTTACTTCTCAATTCTGATTCTGAAAATTATTCTTCAGAAGAAGATAATATGATTTATGTATCCTCTACTAAATGCTCTTCTGAATATTCTGACAATAATGATTGTCAATGTAATCAATTAAATTACTAAGAATCAATTGTTGATGTGAATGGGTTAAATGTTTTAACCTCGGAACAGGATGAAGCTATAAAAGTTATAGAATCCATTTATGATAAAAAATATTAAAAAGAAAAATACTTAAGGTCTTAATTCAAGAAAACTTAAAAAAAGGATTTTTCCTATTATTAAAGAAGCACCTTACCAATTAAGTGAGGTTTTGTATAGATTTTGACAGTCTAATATCCGTGAAACTCTTGTTTCTATTATGGATTTACATAGATAAATAAATCTCTTAAAGAATGAAATATCTCAGATTAAAAGAAAAAACAATAGTTTATCTCAAAGATTCACTTTTTTAGAATCTAGTAATTCAAAGGTTGAAGAGATATCTTCAACTAGTAATCCTTCACATAGTAATGAATTCATTTCTCTTATAGATAGAGTAATCTCTCAAAAATGGTTTGTTAGAATAACTTTAGTTATTAATAGAAATTTAATATTAGAAAATGAAGTTTCCCTTATTGATAATGGTGTTGATTTAAATTGCCTTCAAGAAGGAATTATTCCAACTAAATATTTTGATAAAACTACACAATCTCTTACCCAAGCTAGATAAGATAAACTCACGGTTAATTATAAATTGTCTAATGTTTATGTTTGAAAAAAACATATTTGTTTACCCACTCATTTTATTCTTGTAAAAATTTTAACTCATATTATTATATTAGGAACTCCCTTTCTGCATAAACTTGTGCCTCTAGTTAATGTTGACCAAAAGGGAATTACCTCCATTATCAATAATAAAATAATTACTTTTGAATTTATTACCGATCCTCATACTAGGATGATTAATAAGTTAAAGATATTCTTCTTAAAAAAAGAAAGACAAATTTGTTTTCTTAAGGAAGAATTGGATTTATTAAACATCACTTCTCAACTTAAAAAACCTGAAATTCAAAATTAAATTAAATTAATTGATCAACAGTTTAGAGATGAAATTTGCAATGATTTACCTAATATCTTTTGGGATAGAAAGAAACATGTTATTTCTTTAGCTTATCTTGATGACTTTAGTGAAAGTCTGATTCCTAATAAAGTTATGCCTGCTCAAATGAACCATGAGTATTTGGATTTATGCAAAAAAGAAATAGAATCTCTTTTAGAGAAAAAAAACAATTAGAAAATTCAAATCTCCTTGGAGTTGCACAACTTTTTATGTTAATAATGTTGCTGAAAAAGAAAGAGGGGTTTGAAACACCCTTATAACCCCACGAAATAAAACACAATAATTACTAAATTAAATCATAATACATCTCAGAAAGGTGCCACATTTTCTTCATAAAGTGTCTTAACAACATCATTACTCTGTAACACGGGTTTTTAAAATATTTAGATTATTCATTTCTTTTATAAACCAGTAATCAAATTAAATGTTGCAGCGGAATCATAACTTCATAAAACTTCATTTATTTCATCAAAACATCAAGACCCTAGGTCATTGTCAACAAACATCATCAACTTAAAATCAACATCTAGTAATTCATAAAAATCAACCTAACATACAACATAGAATTCACTTAAACGTGTCCCACCCAATGTTACATCTATCAGAGCAAGACACCATATCACTAAATAAACGACACGAAAATAAATCTTCCAGCTACATCCAGGCACCAATTTGATTCTTGAGTATCTACAGGATGACATAATAGACTACAATACCCCGTAATCTATTTAATGCTCTGAATAATATTAATTGATATCAATAATGTTCTGGGATGCTATGAGAGATTTTAACAAAAATAATTAGAGTAATCCGCATGACTTATTTCTATTAACTAATATTAGCTGACTCAGAGGTTTTATTAAATTGTGGATTAAGAGAAATTTTTGGATACTCTCTATTTGGACCTGTTGTGAGGGAAAATATGTTTTCCCTGATAACTTAAGTTTTCTTTTCTTTATGTTTCATAAAGGAGAAACATAGTAAGAAGAGAAGGAAAAGAGAAAGAAAGAAGAGAAGAGGGAAGAAGAAGAAGAAAAGCTTGAAGAAGAAGAAGAAGAAGCTCTTGAACCCTTGAAGCTCCATCATCCATTCATCTCTCAATCTTCTCAATCATCTTGCTAGAGGTGGGTTCTTAGTTAGACGCTTTTGTTTTAGATTTTGGTTGAGTTTTAGAGTTTATGAGTTTTAGGGTTTTGATAGAAAAATCTTAGAATCGGTAGTTTAAACGATTAGAAATCGATAAAAATGCTTGAACATGCTGACATTTGGTATAGGAACATTTGTTGTGATTGTTTTGATGTTTGATGATGATTTGGTGAAGTTTTGGAAAAGTTCCATATGTGAAAAACGTGTTTTTGCTGCTACTGACTTATGGTTAACCCAGGGCGTTAACCGGTTAACAAAGTTGTTATGCGCTACTGGATTCTGTTTTCTGGTGTGGTTAACCGGTTAATCCCATACGTTAACCGGTTAACACTGTAAGTGTGAGGAAAATATTATTTTGTTCCAACTTTGAAAATTCATAACTTTTTCCTCGTTTATCCGATTTACTTGTTCTTTATATCGTTTTGAAGCTAAAAATATATATTATTTTATGATGGCAAGAAATATTATTTTTACCCGACTTTTCCGATTAACCATAATTATGTTAATTAGGGAATTTGTGAGCTTTTGAGAATAAAAAGAAATAACTTGTGAGGTAGTTAGGGTTACCCTAGGTTGATACAAACTGATTTATGAAAATGCTTATATGTCGATACTCGAATAGTATCCTCGTATTAATTAGTGGTGACTGGATGTAGGTTGTGTTCCCACCGCCTTATAATCCTAATTTAATTATGTTTAACACGTGTCAAGGTCCCATGAGGCGGGACAGCCGGGGAGACATAATTAATATATCGATTCGATATCCCTCAATGGATGACCGTGACCCATGTTGAAGTGCCCCGGTGTGGCTGGGCGGGGAAAGTGTCCATTAGGATAAGTAACGAGTGACCCGTGTCGAGATCTCTGTGTGTGGGATGGTCGTGGAAAGTTACTTTATGGTAAGGTACCGTGACCCGTGCTGAAGTGCCCTGGTGTGGCTGGGCAGGCAAAGTACCTTTGGTAGATAATGAGTGACCCGTGCTTGTTTGCCACTGGTGTGGCTGGACGGGGAAAGTTATCTACACATTAAGGATTCAGTGACATGCGTCGTATTGCCCTTGTGGTCGGCCGGGGAAAGATGCCTTAAAGCACATTGTGTGCTCCATTTTTATTTTACCTTATGTCTCTAATTATCATATGAACTCGAATTCTAAGTTTTCCCCCGACTTGAATAGTGGTTAGATTCGAACCTTTAGAGCCGAGAGAACTCTAAGATAGGGTACTCACTGAGATGTTTTATCTCACCCCCATGTTGTTGTTATTTCAGGTGTTTCGGGTTCCGCAAAGGGTAAGGATAAGGCAGTTTGATTATCCTTGCTTGTTTGATGGCTTTTCCTTCCGATGTGGACTGAGATCTTCGGATCTAGTTCTTAGACTTTTATCTTTTTGAACATCTTGTATTATTATAGCCTTTTGTATTAGTTCCTTGTGTTGTAGTGGCTATACGTATGCAATATGTTACTAAGAACTTGTTGTATTTCAGTACCAAACTTAAATTTATATATGAAAAATATGCTTTGATGTATGTCTTTTATATATGGGTATTACAGTTGGTATCAGAGCAGGCCGTATCCTCGACCTAGCCTTGGAATATTATAAGTGTTTCTTTTCGTTCATATATGTAATCTCGTTGTACAGCTAAATGTTATGTTTATGGTATTGAGCCTGATCAACTTAATCTTGTTTTGATGACATTTAGGGATATGGCTAGTGGACGTAGAACTCGTGGTCGGCCTAGTGTCACTCCTCCTGTTAATGATCAGCTGGGTGGTGAAGGGAATGCTCCTCTATTTCAGTTCATGCAGCAGATGCAACAACAACAGAACCAGTTTATGCAGGAGATGGTGCACCAGATGAATAAGGGTCTTCATCCTCAGGTGGTTGTTCCTGAAACTGAAGGTGGAACTTTATATGATTTCTTCCGCGTGAATCCTCAAGAATTTCATGGTGGTTTGGATCCAGTTAAAGCTCATGAATGGATAACTGGAATGGAGAGAATATTTCAGATCGTGCTATGTAGTAAAGATAATAAGGTGACTTTTACGTCACATTTGTTGAAAGGTCCTGCAGCTAGGTGGTGGGAGAGTGCTTCTAATCTCATGATTGTGCAAGGGATTCCGAAGGTGTGGAACAGTTTAAGATAACTTTCATGGAGAAGTATTTTCCAAGTTCTTTGAGGACCCATAAAGAGTTTGAATTTTAGCAGCTTAAGCAAGGAAACATGATTGTGGCCAATTATGCATAAAAGTTTGAAGACATAGCGGCTTATTCTAGGAAAGCTATGTATGCTCCAGATGAGAAGTGGAAGATTGATTGGTTTTTGTTTGGACTAAGGGCTGAGATTTCTCATAGTTTCTCTTAGAGGGAGTTCACTACTTATTCTGAAATGTTAAGACAATGTTATGTTGCTGAGCATAGTTTGAAGAAGGTGCAAGCTGAAGCAAATGCTGGAAGAGTTGTTCAAAGTGACCATGGAAGGACTAATTAACCTTTTAGACCAATTTCACCACCCTTCAAAGGGAAACAAGTTCAAAGTGTTGGACCTAGCACTCCACCTTTGTGTAAGATATGTAACAAACATCATTTTGGTAGGTGTCAAAGTGGAGGATTAAGGTGTTACAATTGTAATGAAGTGGGCCATTTGTCAAGAGATTGTACAAAGCCAAGGAATCAAGTTCAAGGAAGAGTGTATACCCTAGATGCAAGGAAGACTAAAGCTGACAACTCTCTTATTGCGGGTATATGTCTTGTTAATGAACATCCTTGTCTTGTTTTATTTGATTATGGAGCGACACACTCTTTTGTGTCTACTAGTTATGTGAAGCGACTTGGGTTACAATTTTTTCCCTTTTCTCCTCTTATGGTGGTTACTACCGCTATGGATGAAACCGTAGAGACACCTCTTATGTGTGAAAATTATACTTTGTTCGTGGATGTTAGAGTTTTCCAGATTGATCTTATTTGTCCGCCCCTTAAGAAAGTTGATGTTATCCTGGGAATGGATTGGTTATCTGCTAACTCTGTGTTTATTGGGTTTGAAGATAAGTTGATCCTTATTCCTTCCGTGGAAGCGCCTCCGAAAGATGTGTTGACAATAATATTAGAACGTACGGTTGGAATGGTAAACTTTTTGTTTGAAAACGAGAAATCTGTTTTACTGGTCCATACTAAATAAGTGAGTAATGGTCAGCAAGTTCTGAATATTCCAGTAGTTTGTAAATTTCCTGAACTCTTTCCCGAGAATGTCACTTCCTTACCTCCGGTGAGGGAAGTTGAATTCTCAGTTGACCTGATACTGGGGACGACTCCTATATCTGTTTCCCCTTATCGGATGGCACTGCTTGAGTTAAGAGATTTGAAGGATCGGTTAGAGGATTTGATGGCAAAGCATTTCGTTAGGCCAAATGTTTCACCGTGGGGAGCTCCTGTTCTATTGGTAAAGAAGAAGGACGGTGGTATGTGGTTGTGTATTGACTACCGTAAGTTGAACAAGGTTGCTATCAAGAACAAGTATCCCTTACCGAGGATAGACGACCTTTTAGATCAATTGAAAGGAGCATGTGTGTTCTCTAAGATTGATCTGAGGTCGGGCTATCATCAGATTCGTGTGAAGAGTTCCGATGTACCAAAGACTGTGTTCAGAACCCGTTATTGTCATTATGAATTCCTAGTGATGCCTTTCGGTGTGACGAATGCTCCAGCTGTTTTTATGGATTACATGAACCGGATATTTCAGGCTTATTTAGATCAGTTTGTTGTAATCTTTATTGATGACATTCTTATTTATTCTCGTACTCCACAAGAGCACGGAAAGCATTTGAGGATTGTTCTATCGATACTACAAGAGAAGTAACTTTTTGCCAAGTTTAGCAAGTGTGAATTTTGGATGTCAGAATGCTTCGGAGGTGAGAAGTTTCTTAGGTTTGGCAGGTTAATACAGAAGGTTCATCAAAGGTTTTTCTCAGTTGGCGCTACCATTGACTAAGCTTACTAGAAAGGACTTTGCTTATGAATGGGATTCTAGTTGTGAGCAAAGTTTCTTGTGTTTGAAATAAAGATTGACAACTGCTCCGGTTTTGATCATTCTTGATCCTAGCAAGTCTTACGAAGTGTTTTGCGATGCTTCTAAGATGGGATTAGGAGGTATTCTTATGCAAGAAGGTCAAGTTGTGGCTTATGCTTCTCGACAGTTGAAGGTTCATGAGAATATTTATCCAACACATGATTTGGAATTAGAGGTCGTGGTGTTTACCTTAAAGGTGTGGCGGCATTACCTCTATGGTGTGCGTTTTGAAATGTTCAGTGACCATAAGAGTTTGAAGTATCTCTTTGATCAGAAGGAATTGAATATGAGATAAAGAAGGTGGATGGAGTAATTGAAGGATTATGACCTTGAATTGAAGTATCATCCGGGAAAAGCGAACAAAGTGGCAGATGCTTTAAGTCGGAAAGTGATTCATGGTGCCGATTTGATGGTGTTGGAATATGCATTGTTAGAGAAGTTTTGAGATCTTAATCTTTAATTTGTTTGGGCTCCGAATGGTGTGATTATAGGAAATTTGAATATCAATTCTACATTAAGAAGCGAGATTCAACAAGCACAAGTTCTAGATGAGAAATTGCAAGAGATGTTACTCCAACCGGTTTTTTGTAAAAGCGTTGGATGGGATTATCCTATTTAACCAAAGGATTTGTGTTCCGGATGATGATGTGTTAAAGAGAAAGATTTTGGAAGAAGCCCATAAAGGTTCCTTTATGATACATCCGGGTTCCTCGAAGATGTATCGAGACTTGAAGAAAGAGTATTGGTGGTTCAGTATGAAGAAGGATATTGTGGTATTTGTATTTGAATGTGCGGTGTGCCAACAAGTGAAGATCGAGCACAAAGACCAGGTGGTTTGTTACAACCTTTGGAAATTTCAATTTGGAAGTGGGATAGTATTTTTATGGATTTTGCAGTGGGCTTACCTAGTACTCAAGGTGGTTATGATTCTGTTTGGGTAATTGTAGATCGACTAACGAAATCAGTGCTTTTATTAGCCGTTAAGACTACATACAAGGCAAGTCATATTGCGAGGTTGTTTATTGTTGAGATTGTAAGGTTACATGGTGTTCCATCTAGCATTGTGTCTGATAGAGATCCAAAGTTTACTTCGAGGTTTTGGAAGGTGTTCCAACAAGCTATAGGTACGAATTTACGTTTGAGCACTTCTAATAATCCTCAAACGGATGGTCAGACGGAACATACAATTCAAACGATGGAAGACATGTTAAGAGCTTGTGTGTTAGAAATTAAAGGAAATTGGAAGGAACTTTTGCCTTTGATCGAGTTCTCTTATAATAACAGTTACCATGCGAGCATCAGAATGGCTCCGTATGAGGCTTTATATGGAAGGAAGTGTTTGACGCCTTTGTGTTGGTCGGAAGTGGGTGAAAATAGAATTTTGGGACCCTAAGTTATTCAAGAGGCTATGGAAAAGATTCGGATGATTCGAAATAAAATTAAGTAAGCCCAAGACCTTCAGAAGAGTTATGCTGACAATCGAAGGAGGCCTTTGGAATTTGATAAGGGTGACCATGTTTATTTGAAAGATACCCCGAGATTGAGATTGAGAGGACCATTTAAGTCGCGCAAGTTAAGTCCGAGATACGTAGGACCGTATCAGATCTTAGAAAGGATTGGTGAAGTTGCTTACATATTATCCTTACCACCCTCTATGTCTGAAATGCATGATGTTTTTCATGTATCTTAACTCTATAGGTTCGTTCCTGATCCTTTTCATCTTATTCTTCTGGATTCCATCGAGATAGAAGCGGACTTGAATTTTGAACCCCAACCGAGTCGCATTGTTGGAAGAGAAACCAAGGTGTTAAGGTGCAATGGGACGTGATGCATCCGGGAGATGCTACGTGGGATCTAGAATCAGAGAAGCAGGAAGCATATCCTCACCTGTTCAGGTAATCTTTAAATTCGAGGTTGAATTTCTATTTAAGGGGGGAGGATGTAATACCCCGTAATTTATTTAATGCTCTGAATATATTAATTGATAACAATAATGTTCCAGGATGCTCTGAGAGATTTTAACAAAAATAATTAGATCAATCCACGGGACTTATTTCTATTAACTAATATTAGCTGACTCAGAGGTTTTATTAAATTGTGGATTAAGAGACATTTTTGGATACTCTCTATTTGGACCGTTGTGAGGGAAAATAGGTTTTCCCTAATAAGCTAAGTTTTCTTTTCTTTATGTTTCATAAAGAAGAAACATAGTAAGAAGAGAAGGAAAAGAGAAAGAAAGAAGAGAAGAGGGAAGAAGAAGAAAAGCTTGAAGAAGAAGAACAAGCTCTTGAACCCTTGAAGCTCCATCATACATTCATCTCTCAATCTTCTCAATCATCTTGCTAGAGGTGGGATCTTAGTTAGAAGCTTTTGTTTTAGATTTTGGTTGAGTTTTAGAGTTTATGAGTTTTAGGGTTTTGATAGAAAAATCTTAGAATCGGCAGTTTAAACAGTTTGAAATCGATAAAAATGCTTGAGCATGCTGGCATTTGGTATAGGAACCTTTGTTGTGATTGTTTTGATGTTTAATGATGATTTGGTGAAGTTTTGGAAAAGTTCCATATGTGAAAAACGTGTTTTTGTTGCTACTGACTTCTGGTTAACCGGTTAACCCAGGGTGTTAACCCGTTAACGCAACTGTTATGCGCTACTGGATTCTGTTTTCTGGTGTGGTTAACCGATTAACCCCATGCATTAACTGATTAACATTGTAAGTGTGAGGAAAATATTATTTTGTTCCAACTTTGAAAATTCATAATGTTTTCCTCGTTTATCCGATTTACTTTTTCTTTATATCGTTTTGAAGCTAAAAATATGTATTATCTTATGATGCCAAGAAATATTATTTTTGCCCGACTTTTACTTGACTTTTCTGATTAACCATAATTATGTTAATTAGGGAATTTGTGAGCTTTTGAGAATAAAAAGAAATAACTTGTGAGGTAGTTAGGGTTACCCTAGGTTGATACAAACTGATTTAGTGACATGACAATGCTTATATGTCGATACTCGAATAGTATCCTCGTATTAAGTAGTTGTGAATGGACGGAGGTTGTGTTCCCATCGCGCTATAATCTTAATTTAATTATGTTTAGCTCGTGTCGAGGTCCCATGAGGCGGGAGGGCCGGGGAGACATAATTAATCTGTGGATTCGATATCCCTTAATGGATGACTGTGACCCGTGCTGGAGTACCTTGATGTTGTTGGGCGGAGAAAGTGTCCATTAGGATAAGTAACAAGTGACATGTGTCGAGATCTCCGTTTGTGGGATGGAAGGGGAAAGTTAATTTGTGGTAAGGTACCGTGACCCGTGCTGAAGTGCTTTGGTGTGGCTGGGCAAGGAAAGTACCTTTAGTAGATAATGAGTGACCCGTGCTTGTTTGCCACTGGTGTGGTTAGGCGGGGAAAGTTATCTACATGTTAAGGATTGAGTGACCCGTGTCGTATTGCCCTTGTGGTTGGCCGGGGAAATATGCCTTAAAGCACATTGTGTGCTCTGTTTTTATTTTACCTTATGTCACTAATTATCATATGAACTTGAAGTCTAAGTTTTCCCCCGACTTGAATAGTGGTTAGATTCGAACCTTTAGAGCCGAGAGAACTCTAAGATAGGGAACTCACTGAGATGTTTTATCTCACCCTATGTTGTTGTTATTATTTCAGGTGTTTCAAGTTCCGCAAAGGGTAAGGATAAGGTGGTTTGATTATCCTTGCTTGTTTGGTGGCTTTTCCTTCCGCTGTGGACTTTTGAGATCTTCGGATCTAGATCTTAGAGTTTTATCTTTTTGAATATCTTGTATTATTATAGCCTTTTTTATTAGTATCTTATGTTGTAGTGGCTATACTTATGCAATGTGTTACTAAGAACTTGTTGTATTTCAATACCAAACTTAAATTTATATATGAAAAATATTCTTTGATGTATGTCTTTTATATATGGGTATTACATAGACCATCACCAATGACAGGCAAGGTGATTAATCACAAATCAATATAATCGAAATAAAGTGAAGATAATCATATAGCAATTCATCATCGAGCAACACAAAAATATTCTCATTCATCAACACATCATCAAACTCATCAAACATCTAATTAACACATATGCATTATGCTATGCCACTGTAACACCCCAAATTTGTCCTCTCCCTTTTTATCATCATTTTCACATCATAATCATCATAAGCATATCATATCCTTAGCATCTAGCATACAAAAATGAGGCATAACACTCACATGTTCTAGCATTGGGCATATGATCAGTTATCTGGAAATTCATGATCCTACAAGTCAGAGAAAAGAGCCAAGTGACATTTCAAAAGATTCACAAGGGCTTCTCATATTCCATATAAGCTCAAAGTTGCCTACAAGAGCCATGAAGGGTGGGAAATCATCAGAAGATCAAGGAAGCAATAATCTCCTACACAAATGAATCATGAACTAGGGTTTTGCTTTTGAGCATGGATTGCTTGTATCTTTGACCAATTCCTATGGTCAAAGTCCATTATATGATATGTGAAGCCTATGGATGAAATTTGGTGAGAAAACTCATTGAGGAAGTTAGTCAATTCTTCAGTTACTTGTAAGTGAAGAAATTGGTCAAACTGGGCATCTGAAAAGTCAACTGTGAGAATTCAAGGGGTCCAATCCCATGTTGTAAGTCAAGGGACCTTCTTAAGCTCAAATAAGACCTTTGGTGATCTTAAAGAACAAGAATCAAGAGATTTCGAAGGAATTTCCATTTTTGGCATGTGACACGTAATGGAAGTTTCCATTTTTGGCAAGTTTTGCCCTAATCTTCAAAGGCTTCTTTCATGATCAATATGGTTCCAATTGAATTTTCTTCAAACATGAAAGTTATAGAAAATGTTCTCCTATTTCCAAAAATCACAAGAACTCATCCATAACATTTGTGGTTTGGAAATTATGATCATTTGAAGTTGGACTTATTTTAGGGTTTTACATGAAAACCAACTTTCTACCAAGTTGCAAAATGGGTTGTAACTCATTTCCAAGGTGGCCTATGAGCAAAATAAGATCATAATATCATAGTACATGGCATGAAAAGGATTTGGCCCAAAGAAAATCATCAAATTCGTGCATGGATGGAGAGAAAATTACAAAGTGTAAAAAGTGCAAAATCATACAAAGAGCATGATACATTCACATCCAAGGGTTGAGATCATTTCATTTATGATTAATGAGTGGTGTGTGATCAGTTTGTTCACATGGGCAAGGGTTTGCACGCATGAGTAAGGATATCACACTTTTCTTTCCTAATTTTTCACTCCCATCACACTCTTCATGCTTTTATTTGATCACAAACCCTAATCAACATTCAAATATCATCATCTATAAGCAACACACACGAATTTTGGAAGCTCAACCTCTCTCATTTCACCATTCTCAACTCTCTTGCATTTTTTCTTTTCTCTTCGAAACTCACAAACCATACACACATTGCCATTTCTTCTTCCACAATCATGATCAGTGAAGTTCAAGGAGCAAGAATCTACCATTAATTCCAGATGAAAGCAAGGTTTTCTCACATTGCATTCAAGAGCATATTTGTTCGAATCTCAAGATCGAGAGAGATACAAGATATCTCTCTTGCATTTATTTTGCAAGGAGAGTCCAGGGGAGGTTGATCTGTAGCTAGAGAAGGGATTTCTTGAGCTATTTTGAGAGTTAAAACTTTTAGGTAAGCTCTAAATTCATAGATCTGGAAATGATTTTAGTTGTGTGCTTTATGATCTACTCACTTCATTGATTATACTGATGTGCTTAGGTTTGAATTTGAGTGAATATTGAATGAGTATGTTTGATTTGAAGATTGATGTGTGGAACTTTCTATCTTTGATCTGCTTTGTTCTCTAAGTATTTTTGAATTTTATTGATGGATTCATGATCAGCATAGCAAGATGAGTGGATCTGGAGATTTTGAATTGTTTCTGTGAATTTGTGTTCTTGCGTATGAGTTTCCCGGCGCCGGATCTAGGGCTCCGGTCGCCGGTTTCTGGAAAATTGATTTGAATTTGAAATTAAAGGAGATGACTTCAAAGTCGTGCGATTGTTTGATCTGAATGGTCCCTAAAGTGACAACACATTAAAATTGCATCCTCCCTCTCACGTGCTCTCTTTTTAATTTTTTTATGAATAATACGTTGTGTTTGCTATCCCACTCTAACTATCGTGTGCACTTGCTTAGATGTAGTGGTTTGTTGACTTTGTTGATCATGTTGACTTATTAGCACGCGTGAGATTGCTCTCTTGGTTGTTGTTTTTCCTGATTTCTTTTGAATTTCCATATTAAGTATTGTGTAATACGCTGAAGTCATTGGGCTTTGTATTGCTTCCCACGCCCCCTGTTTGATGCCCAAGCCAATAATGAGCTAATTTGGGCTGCTATTTTCACCTCCTCTTGTTTATTTCATTTTATTTTATTTTCTTTTTCTTATTTCATTTCTAATTTTTAAAAATAGCTATGATCATCAAAAAATCACCAAAACAATCATGTAGGTCAATTTTAGTTTTCTTTAATTTTGTACTTTTTTTATTTTCCATTTATTTTTATTTTTCGTGCATGAAATATTTGTGTGGTTTATTTTCTTTTCTTTATTCATTTTAAATGCATGTTGTCTTGTTTAATTTTCATTTTGATCATAGATTTGAATTTTGAGTTGGTTCTATTTTCTCTAGATCATGGACAGGATGTAGTTTGTTAGTGATTTATCTCATAATTTTTAGGAATTTGTAAGTTGAATTATGTCAAGTTTCTTTGCGCGTGATCTTCAAACCATAATTGTAATGTATGACCTCCATTACCCTAGCTTGCTTCTGTTTGTGGACCTCTTCTTTTGGTATGTTGTTTTTATGAGTTTAAGGAACACTTACGCTCAATTGTAGAATTTTTGAATGAAGTTTTTATTTAATGTGGATTTTCTTGTTTGCTTGCCTTAATTGGTGCTTTCCTTGTTGCATGCTTGATTCTTAGGTTAAGAGGGCACTTGTGCCAACTCCTATAGGTTTCTTCGGGTCCTTTTTACATGAGTATAGGTCATTGGTCCTTGTATAATGTTTGCATCTTGACTTGCTTTGAAGTACTTGTTCTTGAAGGTTCTCACACTTGTATGTATGCTCACTTCACTTCTTAGGCCTAGTTGTTTCTCATGTTGATAATATTTGAACTTGTATGTTTCCTTTCATGATTTCTTTTATTTCTTAGGCACTTCTTTGAGGTTTTAGGGTTCTGTTCTTGAAGTGTATGATGCTTGTTTACTTTGTGTGCCTTGTGTTATCCCATAGATGTTTAGTTCTTTCATAGTGACTTGAATTGTTGTATGATGAGTTGTTTGCTCTAATACTTTCATGTTTTTATGTGTGTAATCGTAGCATGTGAATGAAGTGTATTACTTCTGGTTGTGATGTTTTAAATTGATTTTTTTCTAGCTTACATTTCATTTGGTTTTAATTGTTTCATCTTATTACTTGTATATTTTCTAACCTTTCCTTATAGGGGCTTATGGCAAGTGAAGTGTGGATGACATCCACATTTCAAGTCTTCATCTCACCTTTTATTTTTGTTTTCTCATTTATCTTTGTGATATGCCTTATGCCATCTTGTGATTAACTTCATATCTTTCCCCCTTAGAAACAACTTATCTCCTTTAGAGGAGTAAGTTGTATTCTAGTTTCTCCTCTTCTTCTTCTTCTTCTTCTTCTTTTCTTTATTTCCTTCTTCATTAGGATAGAGTTAAAACTACACTAACCTAGGACTTCCATGCATGATAATACTTAGGATTGTTAGTCCCCCTTAGTTTTTACCTTTGAGATCCTTTTGGTGCTCTCTCTTTCTCATCTTCATACAAAACCTAAAAAACATCTAATAATAGTTGAGTTGCCCTCCCCTTTGTCATCATATTAAAGAAAAAGCATAAAAAACACTTCTTCATCTTAATTCACAAAAGCATTTAATAATACAAACAAGTTAGTGAATTTAAATCCTAATCTTAGGAAACAAGTTTGAGGATCTTCTTCATTCTTGATGGACTTGTTAGTCATTCTATTTTGGGATGTGATAATGAGGACATATTCCTTAGAAAATGATTTACTTTCACTTCCTTGTGCCACACTCATAAAAAAACTCCTAAAAAACACTGGACAAACAATAAACGTCTCTCCTTCGGGACTTCTCTTCTCATCACCTTCACTCTTTACGTGCAAACTTGCTCCTACTTGTCATTTTGCAAGACGGTAACGCACTCGTGCCAGACGAGCCTGCAACACCTGAGCATTGACATAGGCAGTTCAAGCCTTAAGATACAAGCAATATTTCCACCCCTAGTTTGGGGAACTACGGCGTCTCTGATCCTCATGTCCAACTGAGGTACGTATGTAGCGGGGTAGGTCCCGTTCGATCACTCTTTTATTTTCCCTACATTTTCCCCATTTCTTTTATTTTCTTATCCAGTTCAGTTCCTTTTTTCAGTAGCTTTCATTTCTTCACCCTTTGAAACATTTTCTTTGCAAGCGTGGATCCCGTCGGGTACGATAGACGATCTGAGGTACTAATACCTTCCCAGGTTGTAACCGACTCCCGAACCCATATTTTTTGGTTCGCAGGACCTGTGTCCTTCTTTTTATTTTCTTCTGGTTTGTGCAGCATTACCATTCTCGTTCCTTTGGGATAAAAATGTCTGGCTGGCGACTCTACCCATTTCCGCGCCATTTCCGCGTTTGTACCAGGATGGAAATCCAGGGAGCGACAACTGGCGACTTTGCTGGGGATCGAACCCAGAATCTCTAGTTCCCTTAAGAGTCTATCCTAGAGCTTGTTTGTTTCTGTTTCGTTGGGTGTTGATTGTTTGTTGTTGTGTGTATATGTTACTGTTGTTTATTTACAATTTATTTACGGCTTTATTTACTACTTTTAGCATTTTATTTTCATGCATTATATTATTGGACTATCTAGATTCGTTTTCTGTTTGGTGGGTTGGGGGTTACTTGTGATTTGTGAGATGAGACTAGCCAAATAACCGGCTTGAGTGCACCATAGGACTTAGTGTGGACAATCACTTTGGCCCCATGGTATCTTGTCATGAGGGTATTAGTTCTTTCACACCCAGATTCACGACCGTCTTGGAAGTGTCTTGATATAGGGATCTTCCCTACTTCATTACATAACCTTGATAGTTATGTGCGGCTG
Organism: Lathyrus aphaca; assembly: GCA_963966055.1. Classification (NCBI taxonomy): domain Eukaryota; kingdom Viridiplantae; phylum Streptophyta; class Magnoliopsida; order Fabales; family Fabaceae; genus Lathyrus; species Lathyrus aphaca. The sequence goes on along the minus strand of OZ014519.1, from coordinate 708,656,200 downwards.
GGGACCGATCATTGAGAACCTTATGGAAACATCCCTCTCTAGTGGTGATAGTGGCAGACCACATTCTGTGGCAAACCCATTCGCACCCGAGGGCCCACTTGGAACTCACATAGGATGGCCTGTTTTTCCTGGACTCAGCTGAGACCTCCCTGAGTAGTACATAATGCCAAACTGATTCCCTGATTTGGTCATGAGCCATTTCTCGGAAATGGTGAAATTATTATTGCTTCTCGGCTTTGAGAATCCGTGATGTTTGACCCGGAGCACACCCGTGAGATTGGGAGGAGTTTACAGGTTTGCAGGAACTCGTTAACCTCATCATACCCACACTGCCAATACAGTCTTATGTGTTGATTTGTTTGCTTTGACTTTGGAATTCTTGAGTTACTTAGTTCTGGACTTTGATCTGAAGTTATTTGTGACTCACCTGAATGTATATGTGGGTTGTTATTCAAAGGACCTAGAGTTTTTGTTCACTTGGCTCTTGTATCCAATACCCAGACAGTTCCAGATTGATTGTATATGTCTTGCATTTGCATTTGCATCATATCATAGCATTCTTAACATCTTAGTATTTTCATTTTTCAGGTTGCATTTTTCACACCCTGTTCTGGTATCTACTAGTTTTCCATATCCAGATGGCAAGCATTATCACAGCTCTCAAAAAGAACAATGCACACTACACCTTTCCACAACCAGAGGTGAAGAAATTGCACCAGTTGAAGGGTCTAATGAATGATAAGGTCTTAGGATATTTCAGTGCCAGCTTTGGACAGATCCTCAGGTACATGGACAAGCCAACAAAAGAGCAGAAGGATTGTATTCATACTCTTCTCTAGTTCTATGACGCTCCACTACGCTGTTTTGTATTCCCAGATTATGTTTTGGCACCTACATTGGAGGAAATTTCCAGCTTGTTGCATATCCCTCTTATAGGAAGTCAGCCTTATTACAACTCAGGAAGAGTGCTCCAGGCAGAGGAGATTGCTCAGAGATGTCATTTGCCTTTGAGTAGGGTGGAACATGGGTTGAGTAGTAGCAAAGGGAAAGGATTGCCTTTTAATGTGCCAATATAGGAGGCACTAGCATATGCTCAGGAGAATCAATGGACACAGTTCAGTGTACTTTTAGCTTTGATGATTTATGGGATTAGCTTATTCCTAGAAGATCAATGGATTATTAGCTTGGGGGCCATTTCCATTTTCTTCAGAAGGAATCCCACACCAACTCTGCTAGGTGATTTTTATTATGGAGTTCACTATAGGAACGAGAAGAGGGGGGTCATGTGAGTTGTTTTGTATCTCTGTTTGTTGATTGATTTGCTAGACATTTGTCCAAAGTGGGGCCATTCAAAGATCTAAGGGGAGAGTGGAAGTGGTCTCGTAGATTGATGGGATTGACTGCAAGTGATATAAGTTGGGGATATGACAAAGATGTATTAGGGAAAGAGATGATTGTGAAGTGTAACTGGTTTCCTAATGTTCCTTTGATTGGAAGGAAAGGAATGATCAATTACAATCCAATTGTGGCTAGAAGACAGCTTGGATACCCTTTGAAAGAACCCCTTCTGATGAGGATGTGAGAGAATCATTATACCTTCCTATTGAAGTAAACACAGACATGGTTGTCCAAGTATTCCAAGCTTGGGACATCAGGAATCAAAAGGGAAAGAAAGAGTTTGGAAGAGTGGATCCAAACATGTATGAACCCTTTGCAACATGGTTGAAGAATTGTGTCGAGATTACTTTGTTGCCTTTCTCATTGGAGCTTCCCCTCTGCCCAAAGGAAGTAGTTTCACTGGTCCCCACTGCACAGAATACTGTTCCTTTAGAAGATTATCAAAAACTTGTAGCCCAGTTGAAGGGATTGAAATTGGAACATGCAGAAATGATTAGCTTACACCACCAAATGGCTCTTTCCAAGTTGACTTTAGAAGAGAAGTTGCACAAGGTGCAGGTGTACCAAGAAGCTAAGGACAAGGAGTTGGCAGAGAGAGAGAGAGAGAGGCTTACTTCCAAAGAAGGGGCTTGATGGACATCAAGAGGGAAGAGAAGTTCAGGAAAAATAAGAAGACTCTCAGGGATGCTAGGCAAACTCTCACTTGGATACAGGGGAAGAGAGATCAAGATCAAGCAGAGTACATGAAGAAAGAGGAGATGTTTGAGCTACAAATTGCTTCTCAAAGATAAGAGTTAGAGCAGGCTTACAAAATACAACAAGAAGTGTCTCAGCAGCTTAATGAGGCCCTTTTAGAGATGGAAGACCTCAGAAGAAGATCAGATGTGAAGAGAACTAGAGTAGAGCTGGAGCTTGCAGATGAAGGGCCAGAGTCTTCCTACAGCTTAGAATTTTAGTTTGCATATATTTTCTTGTATTTTTTATTACCTACAGGATTGTTGTAGGAATCTAAGTTGTTTTGATGTACTTTGTTTTTTTGTAAAACTTGAAACCCTGCGGGGATGGTATTTGTGCCTTAGGGCTTCTGATTTATGCATTTTATCTTGTCATACTCTTTGAGCTTGGTGTTTTTCCAACTTGTTGGGGAAATGGTGTGAAAACATTGAAAGAGATATTTGCAGAAGATTATTTCAAAGGCCATCTGGATTCTTCAATAAGATACCAGAACTGGGGAGAAATTCCCTGATAATGAAAGCATGAAGATTGCATTGCATGTAACAGTGTTGTTGTTTTGCAGGTACGGTCTTTGGGTTTCTAACGTCTCTTCTAATTTCAGTAACTATAGCTCCAAAGAAAGTTCCCAAGAAGATTCACAGATATACAACAAAGGAGAATAGAGAAAGAGTGACGGATTAGATGTAGGCTGATTTGGCAGACTTACGTACAAGAATGGACCAGTTCATGGCCTTTATGGCTGGTATGGGTGTTGCACCCCAAAATTTTCCCTCACCTAGACAAGAAATTATGTACTAAGGTGTCCCAAGAGGTTCACAAGGTTCACAAGGTTCATAAGGTATCTCAAGAGGTTCACAAGGTTCACAATTAGTCAGAACGTTTGACAATTCCCTCAGACAAAGCATCCTCATAAGCAATGCATCATAAACTAGGGTTTTGGGTTTCATCAGGCTAAATGGACTTCCAAGGCTTCAAGTGAGATTCATAACATCCTATATGTCTTCAAGAATCCCTATGTCAAGTTTCAAGGCTTTCCCAAAAAGTTTGCTCAGTCAGATGATCAGATATGCAAAAATCAGTCAAAGTGGTTAAAAAGTCAAACTAAGGTCAACTATGGTCAAACCAAAGTTAAACTTCATGCTTTTTTGCCAAAATAAAGTTTATGAAGTAAAATTCATCATTTTATCAAGGGTTGATCATGATTCATCAAGGAAGTTTCAGATCATCAAGAATCAGGAGTTTCTAAATTAGGGTTTTCATAGGAAAAGTCAACTGAACTTTGACCAGCCATAACTTTCACATGCTTCATCAAAAATTTCCCATCTAAAGCTCATTTTGAAGGAAATTGAATTCTCTACAACTTTGTGTCTCACAAGCCAAGCCCAAAAATGCTTCATTTGGAAGGTATGAGCTAAGACATTATAGGTCATTTTAAAAGTCAACAAAAAGTCAACATCTTCCAAAGGGCATAATTTGAAAATGGTAAAGGATATGGACATGAAACCAAAGAGGTTGGTTAGAGGACTCTCTAAGATTTCCAAAATGTCCAAGAACACCTTCATAGCCTTAAAATTGAGGGATTTGTGCCTTTTCAAAGTTGGGAAATTTTTTAGAGGTATATTGAGCAAATGGGGTCTTAGAACCAATTCTTTCCACATGGGCTTGCAATTTTATGACCCAATCCTTACCATGACATCATGCACGACTTAAATATCATTTATTCATATTTTTATAGTTTATTTTTTATTTATTTTGATTTTATTCATTAAAAATAAATTTAAATCAAAATAAAATATGAAAACTCAATATTTAAATTTGATTCTTGTTCTAGAAGATCATAAACTCCATTTAACTTGATTGGATACACTCCAAATTCGTGCAAGGCTTTAAGAGCATGAAAATATTTGATTTTTCTCACTTTTAGGATCATATCTTTCTTCACCATCAAGTTATCCAAAAAGCCCAACCATTCATCAATTTCTTGACCTAATTCTCTTCACTATAAGACCATGAGCATAACACAATACAAGGGGACGAAAATCAGAGGCAAGGTAAGTGAGTTGAGGTTTCAAAAAAGTGAAGAAAAGTGGAATTAGGTTTCATTGATTCAAGGCCTTAACAAGAGAATTAAAGGTGTAGAATTGTTCCTTGAGGTCTCATGAACATGTTTCAATCATCATTTACATCAAAATCATGCTAAAAATACCTAACCGAATCGTTCTTGTTCAAGTTTTATGTATTTTTCGATTTCATATTTTTATGCATTATCAATTGATTCTAATGGCTGGTTTGTGTTTGTAATGACCTTAGGATACTTTCTGGACAATTAGATTGAAGGTTCATGACCTGAATCGTGAAATACCATTGTTAGGGTTAGAGCTCTCAAATTGGGGATTCACGATTTACCTAATATAAATGAATAATGAAATCATGGTTGGACTGTATACATTGCAAGGATCATGTTTCTATATTATTTCAATTAACGTTGCTTGGCCCAGTGGTATTGACGTGCGTGTGTGATGTCTATAACTTGTGTTCGGTTCTTGGTGACACCATATTTTGCTCAATTTTTTCAATTATTCAGTTTACATAATTTATTATCATTGATTGTTGTTCCATAGGCAGACGCGCCCCATGTGGCTGAATGGTAAGAGTTGTGTTTGAAATTGGAAAGGGCTGGGGTTCGAATCCCACCTCCCACCAATTTTTTTGCCTTTTTTCATCATATTTTGCAGGTTTACTATATAATATATTCCACTCAATATGCATACAAGCCACGCACGCAGCCCAGTGGTTCTTCCTCAGACTGGTAATGGCGAGGCCCTGGGTTCAAATCCAGGCCTCCCCCTTTTTTTAAAAACTTTGTTTTTGTTTTATTTTTCTTTTATTAATTATGTAATTATATTAATTTAATTTAATTATCTAATTAACTAATTTATTAACCCTAATTTTAACTTCAATATATATTATATCATAATATTTATTTATTTTTAAATAAATACTAATTATTCTTTCTAAATAATTGTATTAATCTTTATTATATATAATTTGTAAATAACCTATTTAAATCTTATTTAATTTCTAAACCTAAATTCTTAACCCTAATTTTTCTTAATTAAAATACTAACCCTAATTTTTCTTCTAACCCTAAAAATTAACTTATTTTTTCTAAACCCTAATTAATATAATCTTTATTTTTATTAATATGTAAATAACTTAGTATTTTTCTTCTTATTATTATTGTTATATTTTCTTAATTAACCTTTAAAATTTTCTAATATTTGTTTAACCTAAAAAAAATTTCTCTTTTAAAATTTTAATTTTTGATTTCTTAATTTCTTCTTATTATTATTATCATTATTATTATTGTTATTATTTTGTTATTGCTAATATTTGATTATTGTTTATTTATTATTCTTATTATATTTATTATTATTATTTTATTTTGATTATTATGTATCTGCCAAAGCCATGTAATATTTGTAGGTTTATTTTCTATCTTTATTTTATTTTGTAAATATTTTATTGTATGGTTAGTAATCTTTGGGTGTTTATAACCTATATGTGATTAAAAATAACTTAAAAAATTAATTTAAATAAGATAAATACTTGAATATAAACACTCACACACGTAAGTCGATCTTTGATCACCATCTTGCACTTCCTAGGGTATCTCTCTCAGTTGCCTTAAATATGGTCAAGTCCCTCGATATAGGGGTGTCTTAAGCAAAGTCCCTTCATAAAAATCATCAAGTCCCTACAGTTTAAAAGATCAAGTCCCTTCGAGGTTGCCTACGATAATGATCTTGTCCATTCGAATAAATGATGATAGTCCCTACGAATTGCTAAAGACATCCCTTAAGTTGCCTTCTATGACCATACGATGACCCTACGCTTGTCCCTTAACACATCCAAGGTAATGACTACCTATTCCTTAATAATAGGGATAGTCTTACCATTGAAAGAATATACGAGAACACGAAAGACTTAATCTAGGGTAGGTACCTCATAGTTACTTGTTCACTCTTCAAAAATACTTTTTACACCTCACTTTCTTAAACATTTTTCAAAACAAGGCTTTGTATACATCCATACGAGGATCATTACAAAGTACTTAGAAAAATTTCTAATCACACACTACACACTTTTCAAAAACAATTTAAGTGAGCTAAGTAACTAGGAGCCCATGGATAACCATGGATATAAAGGGTGCTAACACATTCCCTTTATATAACCTACCCCCCGAACTCAAGTCTTTTAAAATAGGTCTTTCCTGTTCTTTTATGTCCTTTCCATTTGGATAAAATAAAAGTCGGTGGTGACTCTTGCTATCCGCAATATTTATAGAAAGTCAGTTCTCCCACCGTGTTACAGAACTGGCGACTCTGCGGGGATTTAATAAAAGAGGGGACCCTTAGGAATTAGATCACTTAAATTGTTTGCCTTGTTTGCTTTATACTTATCTGTTGGGCTTTTTTTTGTGTGAAAGATCCTAACCCGGATCTAGTGTACCTTAGGTAAATGGCAATAGACCAAGGAAACTGTACGGCTTATACCGATATGGTTGATATGGTGGCCATAGTTAGTGTGACTTCTTGGTTGGTGCTTATGTTCCTTAAGTAAGTTGAGGATAATATGAGGCTGCCATATGTTGTCAATACACTGACTGACTTTTAGAACCCTAGTCATCCCATATTGGCCTTTAGAAAGTAGTGAGATAGCCGGCTTTGGTGAAGACTGAAGTTGGTTAATACTCGATACTACGCTCATTGAGATCCTAAACTTGGAGGGTTTTGGTTGGCAAGTAAGTTGCCTACTGAACAACCACCCTAGGGAAGGATCAGTGATATTGAGATCCCTTAGAACCTGGTTACTTTTGTAGGACAGGATGAACCAACTAAACTTCAAGGGAGGGTACTTACCTTTAAACCTCATGCAAGCCTTCAAGCCTAGGGATATTGTGTGACTTGTTTGTGTGTGCCACATGTTTGTGATTGTGCATAACATCATAGCATCATCATGCATCATAAGCATAGCATTTTCACTAACCATTTCAAGGACCAAAGGATTTATCTTTGTTCTTTGTTGTAGGTTATGGCTTCTGCTCGTAGGAATACTATCTGGATCAAATTTGTAGGAATACCTCCTAAGCTTAAGGAATTGGTCTCTCAAGTTTCTGAAAATTCCCAGTTCATCAAGAGGCATGGTCACCTACTGGATCTAGTCACTTCAGGGTTCAATGAAGACATGATGAGTGTTCTGTTTCAGTTCTTTGATCCTAAACATCATTGCTTCACATTTCCCGATTATCAGCTGGTTCCTACAATGGAAGAGTTCTCCAAACTATTGAGTATACCCATCCTTGATCAAAGACCCTTCACAGGCTTAGAAAAAGAGCCTAAACCTGAAGTCATTGTTGCAGCCCTACATCTGAAGAAATCAGACATTGTCCTAGAAACGAGAAGTGGAGTTAAAGGTATCATTGCTAAGGTATTGATGGAGAAAGCTTAATTGTTCTTGAAGGCTATGAGTTATGATGCTTTTGAAGAGATCTTGGCCTTATTGATCTATAGCTTAGTGTTGTTCCCTAATCTAGACCAGTTCATAGACGTACACGCCATCAACATATTTCTGACTCGTAATCCAGTGCCTACAGTACTTTGAGACATCTTACACTCTCTTCATACTCGTACTACGAAGGCGCGAGGAACTCTGATGTGTTGCATACCTCTTTTGTCTATGTGGTTTATTTCTTAACTTCCTCGATCAGTGATGAAGAATGAACAAGGGTTAAGGTGGTCTAAAAGGATCATGTCACTTTCTCATTCAGACATTCATTGGTGTTCTAGATCTATGGAGAATGTTACTATCATTGACCGTTGTGGGGAGTTCCCTAATGTACCACTCCTTGGCATAAGAGGGGGCATTACCTACAATATTTCTTTAGCTCTACGTCAGTTTAGTTATGCTCAGAGTGATGGTCCTCATGACATGCTTATTCAAGGTATTGTGTTCGACTACGACAACGATCTGCAAGGTTACCGTCAAAGGTTCATACGAGCTTGGGGTAAAGTGAACAAGGTTAACAGCATAACTCTGGAACCAAAGTACTCCATTCCTATGCAACCTTATCTCAGATGGGTACGAGCACATGCTCAGACTCTTATGATGCCATATCCTGCTATCCTGCCAATTACCATGGAGCCTGTTGCTGAAGGAGATACTCCTTATATTGTAACACCCCAAAATTTGCCCTCTCATTTATTACCACTAACTGGCTTATGTTTACAGTCATCTGTCTTTTTCACTAGGTCATAATACTCTCAATCATATATTCGCATTGAATTCCTCGGGCCCGAGATCAAAGCATTTCCTTATGATATGAATTGTTGTTATTTGGAGGTGATTCATCTAGCCATGGCACTCGAATTAGGACGAAGGTTTGAACTAACGACATCACGAGCATCTTTTTTATCAAAACTCATCCAATTACCAGGCTTTTATGTGCCAAGACTTATTAGGAGTTTATTCCTTATTCAGTGACAGAAGATCCTCATCAGGATCTAGCTTACCTTTTCAATTAGTGTTTTGTGTAAGGTATTGCGGTTTATAGATTAAATCATGGTAATCTGGTTTCGAGGAATAGTTCAGAGGTTTGTAAAATTCAGTTTTGGTATGATCTACGGATTTAATTCAAGACTGATTAATGGTTTGCCTTATCTCTTGCGGATTGATCTAATTTGGTCTCAGAAACGACCTTTCTTTGGGGGTTCGATCCAGTTATCGCCATATGAGATGTTATTCAAGGTGTAAGTTGATTTGGATCCAGTGAAGAATTATCCATTCAAGCGGTTACTTAATACCATGAATTCAGGATGTGCGAATTAATCAAATGGATCAAAGTTTTTTCCAAAGCATGTAGATCGGGGTATCTAGTCATGTTTCGTTACCTAGAATTCAAGATATAAGTTTTTTTTCTAACCGATGGCCATTCTCATCTAGATATCCCGTTTCGACATAACCTGTTTCGTTAGTCCAATTGACTAGATTCTCGTCCACTCTTAGCCAAATTCAATAAAAAGGAAATTTTATGTTCAAATATAAGTCAATTCTTATCTTCAACCATAACCCAGTTATATTGTATCCAAATATCTATTTTAAAGGCCCATATTCGTTTGACCATGTTAATTATAAGTTTCGTGGTCCATATTCGTTTAAAGTCGGAAGAGAGTTATATTATATTCGTTTATCAAATGTTTATTATGAAAATAGAAGAAAGTTAAACTAAACACAAAATTCAGAAGAGGGGGAAGTATTGTCCAGATTCATTCAAATCACAAAGGAAACTCAAAGATCCAGCTACAACAATTGTTCACAGCAGGAGTATCAAAAATTACAAGAGAAAAGCCATACAAAAATTCAGTTGAAAAATTCATACACAACTCTAAACAAAAAGAAAGCCTCTACCTAATTTGTAACTAACTCTTAACAGAATTTATCACAAGTTTACACTCATGATCCCATGACTTTCATCATCTATAAAAAGGCATTCCTGCAACTTTGAAGAGGATGATTATTTTCTGAATTTCAACGCTCTTCAATCATCCATCTTCTTCTTCTCATTCAGTTCACAAATCCTGAATTTCTTCATCTTCTTCTCCATCCAGCTCACTTCCTTCATCATAATTTTCATGTCACTCTTCTCCACCATTTTTGCATCTCCTTCACCTTTTTACATCGCTAGCATCAACTATAACCTGCAAGATTCAACCACAACTCATAACCAGTCCAGAATCGCAAGAAAGAGAAGTAGAAGAGGAGCATCACCAAAACAAATCACAAAGAAGAAGGAGATTACCATAATTAGAGACATAACTCAGAAAATGCTCCAGAAAACGTCAATCATCTCAATCCAATTCTTCAAGCAGTAAGACATTGGGCTTCGCCAACAAGTCATTACCTTCTTGATCAACCCCTCCGCATCAAGAACCCTAATTGAGTGAGCATCAATCACCATCTTCAACTATCACCATCAATCCGCGGAAACCGCAACCCGCATCACGAAAAAGCATGGCATCAAGTTCAACTATCAACTCAGATTGAAAGTCACAAGAACATTGTGAACAATCAACATCAGAACAGCTCAATCAATCACCAATCATAATTCAGAACCATTGGAAAAAACCAGAGTTGGAAGAAGAAGATCTATGATTCCAACAAGTTCAGATATGGGGAAAAGAAGAATGAAATCGGAATTTTGATGTTTACCGAAACGAGATACCAAGCCGGCAAGTGAATCTTTAATCTCCACTTTCAAAAAGTCATCACCTTCAAGCTGCCACACTATGGCTTCATCCTCAAGAGCGCCATCATCTCGAATTCAACATCGCAGTTATCGTCTTCAACTGATACTCCAATCTTCATCATTATGTCACCATCACCAATCTTCATATAATCCTCAAGCATTCCCAAGAACCCTTCAATGGAAGCCTCCATCAATCTACATCAAACCTGCGAGAATACAGCTAAGAATCAAGTTTCCATCTTTGGATAAAATCATTCAACAAAAGCAAGAACAATATTCGAATAAAATCATTCAACAATGATTCGCAACAACCAAGTCTCGCCAAGAAACGTAATCAGAAGCCAAGCAGAAGAAGCGAACGAATTAAGGAGAACGATGGAGATAAACGCACATACCTGAGCTATTACTGTCTTAATCGTCACTGAGTTTTTGCAGGCGTGATCGGTGAGTTCTTACGTCAAGCTGATAGGAGGGGTATGTTTGAGCAAGGCGAAGGAAGCCACGACACGGAAGGATTTCGAATCTCGCCTCATCGTCAAGCTTTGTGTCGACGGAGAAACCGAAGCAAGAGCGAGACACTTCGACGTTCTTTATCAGGCGAATACGACTTCACTGATTCCTTTCTTCAACCTCAACGGTTCTTCGATCCGTTGAAGGTTTTTTTTCTTGGTGATGTTGAGATGAGAGAAGGGATGATGTGATGGTTCACGGAGTCGGCACGTCTTGGATGTCACCGGAGTACCGTCGACGGCGCAGTTAGGTCTTCTTGAGCTAGAGAGATGGGGGGTTGTGAGGAGAAAGCATATAAGAGCATAGAATGGTTGGAGAGGACTGTTAGACAGGGGTTCATCCTCTTCATTTGCTCGCGGCAGCGCTGCGAAGAGGAAGATGGTGGCCGCTAGGGTTTCGGAAGGTGGAAATTGGGGGGAGTATGAAAGACACGTTTATAAGGTCTGAACTTTTGACTTCCCTTTAGGAATTGATTTTGTTTCTTTTTTGGATTAATTAGAAAATTAAGAGTCATAATTTTGTTTTAAGGTGCCGATAAAAAGGATTAAAATTCATTAAAAAAGAGCAAAATGTGTGTATGACCATTAAGATTTGCTGTTAATTCCCACCGTATTTTGATTCTTTGAAGATAAGTCTGAGTTTAGGCCCAATCCGGCGGTGACACGTGTCACCGTCCGGTTGGACCATTTTTGTTGTAATCTTCTCCTCTTTCCTCTGCGAATTGGGCCCAGGCAACGGCTATTCCCACCCCTATCTCAAGCCCAGTTTCATTATTAACTGAAAAATATACTTCCTACACCCCCTTTCTATTTCTTTTCCTTTTAATTTCTATTTCATATAGCTTTTAATTTAATTCACAAATAAATAGTAAAACACATATTAAAATTCTATAAAAAATATATTAGAATATTAACTAAATTTAGAACCATTCCCAATTCTTATTTTCTAAATATAATCATTTTTCAATTTTAATTCGATTTTTGATTTTAATTGGTTTATATTGAGTTTTCACATGAACATATAAATTTGTACAATTTATTTTTACCACTTCCTGTAACATTTTGGATCCATTCTTTTTGCTATGATTAGAGGGCAAATTGAAGTACCTAGAATATTTTTGGTGTATTTTTTAGGACTTTTTTTTTCTACTGTTTTGGTAGTATGATTTGTATAAATTTGTGATTAAACTTTCGATAGATTTAGGTGACCATTTACCATAGTTAGACTTAGAATTTTTAAGAGATTTTTTAACATAGTGTTATAATCAGGTTTAAGACCCTCGGGAATTAATTTCACATTTTTCCATGACTTTTGATATTTTTTGTCATTTTAATTCATTTTCATCATATTATGCATATTCATGGTTCATGTCATTCACTAACTATTTGCTTTTTTGTGCAAGGTATGTTTTCAAGGATTGGCTTATGGACTTGGATTTTTTTTGTGTGTCTCAATTATGTTTGTGTGCTTTGTGATGTAATAGCTTAGTAATTGTATGCTTTTATGATTTCCATAATTAGGATAGAAAAGATAAAACAAATCGTTAGAAGACGAAATCTCAAAAATGAAACAAATAAGACTCGATCCAACGTCGAGTAAGTTTTCAAATAAACAAATAAAGTTGCATGTGACTTTAAGGTTCCTAGATTACCATCGTTCCACTCCATTCAACCAAAAGCAAGCCTTGTATGTTGCACACCATAAGTCGTGCGTCTCAGCACCACGCAATCGACCCACCCGATCCATTGTTTCACCCCAGTTACATTTCATACACGTTTTTACCCACCATGACTTAGGAGGACCATATTGTTCACTATTAACTTCTTTTACTTGCATTTCTAGTTTAATATCTCTTAGGTAGATTTATTATTTCAAACCTCACTAACCATAGGTTATCTTCAAACTCAACTAACGTAGGGTAAGTCTAGTTTCCCTTAGAATTTTTCCTTTGATAACTTGAGTCTCACTTCTCATCTTTAAAAGAAAATAAAAAACACTTAATAAAGGAAAATATGTACAATGCGCCACGAGCCTTAAGCTATACGGGAAATGATTAGCGGAGGTCTTCTTCACTCTTCTAGGATGCTTTACAAACGTTCCATTGGGGGCGATCTTGGAAAGTATTCGCTCCTGTGTCATAGTCTTTAGTGTTGTACATATGAAAAACAGAAATTCAAAACACTTCTTATAAAAGACAACAAACCAAGAAGTCACGTCTTCTCTTCTCATCTCATACTCTTTGTGGACGAACATGACTTGTCTCGACAGTTCAAACAGCGATACGGTAAACACCCTCGAGTCAGAGCCGGTAACACCTAAGCTAGAACTATGGCAACGTCATCCTAAAAATCACAAACGAGTATAAGCCTTAGTTAGACGAACTACGGCGTCTCTGATCCTCATTTATCCCGATGAGGTACGTAGGCAGTGGGGTAGGGCCCATTCGAGCACAATCTTTCTTTTTCCCTACATTTTCCCCTTTTATTCCCATTTTCCAATTCCATTTCTTTTCTCAATTACATTCCATTCCAGATAGTCATTCTTTCATTCAAACAGCACATTATTTTTCACCCTTTGAAAACAGACTTTTAAGCGTGGATCCCGTCGGGTACGGCGGACGGATTGGGGTGCTAATACCTTCTCAATTCGTAATCGACTTCCGTATCCAGATCTTTGGTTCGCAAGGCCTCGTCCTTTTCCTTCTTCCTTAGGTTTGTGCAACATTACCTTTCCCATTCCTTTGGGATAAAAATGTCTGGCTGGCGACTCTAACCTTTCCGCGCCACTTTCGCGTTTGTACTAGGATGAAAATCCCGGGAGCGACAGCTGGCGACTCTACTGGGGACTTTTAGAAATTCTAATTTCCCCTTTGAGAGTCAATCCTAGCGCTTGTCTATTTTGTTTTCTTTGGGTGCTTATTCATTCGCTGTTATGCTTTAGTTTAGCTTTACTGTTTTGTTTACAGTTTATCGCTTTCCTTTACAGCTTTTTGCACTTTACTTTACGGTCACATATACTGGCATATACTGTACTGGCTGTTCTGGTTTTCCTTGGCGGGATGGGATTATTATGAGATAAGCCAAATACCCGGCTTGAGTATACACATAGGATTTAGAGTGGACAGTCGTATGGCTTGCGTGGTCTTGAGCACGTGTAGTTTTCACGAGTCCCACACCCAGACCAGGCTCTCTTGGGATATGTTCTATACTGCCTAGGCAGACCATAGAATGTTCTCACCTGAGCTGTTAACACTGGGAACTGATCATCGAGGACCTTAGTGGAAACAACCCTCTCCAGTGGTGACAGTGGCAGACCACATTTTGTGGCAAACCCATTCGCACCCGAGGGCCCACTAGGAAATCGCATAGGATGACCTTGTTCTCTCGTAAGAACCTGGTTAAAGCAACTGGTCGTATGACGGTAGTATTGTACCCTTCGGGATGAATGTACTATTGTTTCTCGACTTCAATGCTTGAAGCCGGGAACTTATGAGGGATGCTTGTTTTTCCAGAATTCAGCTGAGGCCTCCCTGAGTAGTACATAATGCCAAACCGATTCCCTGATTTGGTCATGAGCCATTTTTCGGAAATGGTGAATGTATTATTGTTATTCGGCTTTGAGAGTCTGTGATGTTGACCCGTAGTAGCACACCCGTGAGATTGGGAGGGGTTTACAGGTTTGCAGGAACCCTAAAAACTTCCAACATACCCGCTTTTTCCAGTATTACTCCGTGTTATGATCCGGTCCTATATGATACTTGGTTGAGAATTCTGGAACTTCTACACAGAGATACTGATATCATGATCTTCACCAACATTTGGTTATCTGATCCACACCAGCATCGGACCGCTGACCACATTCCAGTTGCATACATGACATCATAGCATTTTAGCATACATGTTCAGTTACTTCTAAGGATCCCATATCTGAATTATGTCGGATTTTCTTCTGCATTAAAACTGGAATCAAAACAGATGGATTCCTTGGAAATAACCGAACATGGCATTTGCATACATCCTTGCATTTTTACAGGTGTTCAGAGACAAATTCTTATCCTGACCTGGTTTCTCTCCAGAATGGTCAATTTGAATCATGATTGTCAAGGTATGGAACAACTCCGAGCGGAGATGACTGAGATGAAGGCCCAACTGGGGCATGTTATAGTGGACATTCGAGCATTGTCCCAAGATCGGAAATTGCTAAGAGAAGAATTCAACCTGATGAAGACTCAGATAAAGCTGCTTACAGGAAACATGAATGTTATGTCGAAAAAGGAAAATAGTTGTGCGTCTGCTTTTCAAACAGAAGGTCATGCTTCTCCCATCTCTTTGGGATGTCCACTAAATCAGGGTTCTTTAGGTGGATTTCCTCTACAGTTCTAATCGCTGCACCAGCAATCGCCGCTTGGCAGTCAGGAAGAGCATCAGATAGGAGTCAACTTCACATGTGAACTAAATGATCCTACACCAATCGTCACTAAAGAAGTGAGCACTTTCTTTCCTTGTCAGGGATCCTCCTCACCTGCTACGCCTTGGTTTCCAGGAGAAATACTTCAACAGGTTTCGTCTATAGCTCCTCCATGGGTAGCAACCTGTCATCAACAGGAGCAAGAAAGGGTTATTGATCCGATACCCGTGTCTTATGCTGAATTATGTCCACAACTGTTCAAAATGGGTTTGATTGAGTGTCACGAGTTAACTCCTCCTTCAGCATGCATGAATACAAAAAAGATGGTCAATTTTCCTTCTTCTAGAATCATTGCTCAGGCCAAATCTTCAAAGGGGCTGCATCAACAATCTTCATTCACTCCTCGGCCGAATATGAGTAAGAAAGTACAGAGACATGTCAGGCGTCCAACGCAATGTCAACAACGAAGTTTTCAATCACGACCATAGGGTCAACAACAACAGGTACAGAGACTGTTTCAGGAAAGAACAAGAGCGAGGAACCGCAGACTTGATCCTATCCCATGTCCATATGTTGTATTGCTCCCAGAACTGCTAAAGTTGAACCTGGTCGAGCTTCGTACCATGAGACCTCCTCCTCCTGACAATCTACCTCCGAATTTTGATGCTAATGCCAGATGCGAATTCCATTCAGGTGCTCAGGGGCACAGTATTGAGAAATGTTGGGCTTTTCAGAATAAGGTACAGGACTTAGTTGACTCCAAGGCGATCAATTTTGCTCCTCTCCCAAATGTACTCCAGAATCCAATGCCTAGTCATAATGGAACCGGTGTCACGGTTATTCTACCAGATGGTTCACGTTAAGCTGAAGTCTTCAAGTTAATTACCCAGGACGCCAGGGTATTCATGAAGAAAATATAGCCAGCAGTATTCAAATACTTTCAGTGGTGGCATTCATGTGTTTGCCTTTCTTCATTGTTCATTTTCATCCCTATTTAGGGGAACTGCGTCGCTCTGATTCTTCATTGGTCATCAGTCAATGAAGATACATAGGCAGAAGGTCATCAGGTCTTTCCGAGCAACCTTATGGGGCAACTTTACGCCCCAGTTTCACTCTTCCCTTCAGATATCTCGTGTCAGAGTCAGAAAAGTTAGAAGAAGAAGTATGACTACCATGGTTAGGTATACAGCTATGAATTGAAGATTACAAGTCCGTGAAAGATCTATTGATCGCTGAAAGTATCCAAGACTGACAGGTCCAGACGGAGCCAAGCCTCATCGACTATGGCAATATTCAGTTTCTTTACTACATTTCCGTTGGTTTTCTTTTATGTGTTAAACATTTGTCTACATGTATGAAATTTGTTTGCTTTTGAATGTTAGTAATAATAAAACTCACATGTTTCTCTTGAAGTAATTCATTTGCATTCCCTTATAATTTTGCATGTGTACATCGCAATACCAGTTGTCGTGCTTAAATTCTATGAAGGAGAATGACGAAACAAAAACGCAAAATCTTTAATTGTGTGCTCTCAAGTAAAGGCCCTGTTGACGATGTACAGGCTTTGTTTCGAATCCCTAAACACTGGAGATATAAGGAAGATAGACCCTTGCTAACCCATTTGAGCCTTGAAGTAGGAGTTTCTTTTCACATGAAAAAACCCTCACATGTAACCCAGGGGCAGGGTAGATGTCAGCTAGTCGGACCAAGCGTTCAGGCTTTCATAAAGGAGTGTATTTGAAGATCCATTGCATTCTACTATGCTAATCAAAGAGGTCCAAAGACCCAAAACCAC
The DNA here is from genome assembly GCA_963966055.1 of Lathyrus aphaca. Lineage (NCBI taxonomy): Eukaryota > Viridiplantae > Streptophyta > Magnoliopsida > Fabales > Fabaceae > Lathyrus > Lathyrus aphaca. The sequence goes on along the minus strand of OZ014519.1, from coordinate 708,639,050 downwards.
AATGGTTATCCAAGTCAAAAGGTCCAAAGACTGAAAACCACAATGGTTATCCTTCATCGACCAAAGAATGAGGCAGTCACAACCCTCGCAAAGCAATCAAGACAAACAATGTCACGCGACTTGTTCAAAATACAAAAAAAAAAGAAAAAAGAAAAGAAAAGGCCCGCTAAGTCGAAACTTGAAAACAAGCGACTTAGGCAAAAGTTAGGGCATCCCGCTGGACTTCACAATCAAAGATTCACAAGAATTCGTCCAGGCAAAAGTTAGGGATAAGCAAAATAACGCAAAAGCGAAAGACAGAAAGGATTACATAAGAAAGATCCTCAAATAAGAACAAAGTCGTATGACATAGACACGAAAGATAGAGGAGTGATTGACTCTCAGCAATAACCTGATTGGTGTTTGAACTAATAGCAGCAATGGTTCCTCAACCGACGTGAAACCTTTATGAAAGGTGAATGCTTGTGAAAACTAGCTAAATATAGGAATGGAGAACATCACGAAGAGTGGGTGGGCACTAATAAACTTCGAGCCTATATCTTTTGTTTCTATAACCGTGAACCAGGCCACGATACAACCCTTAAAAGTCCTAACTGAAACAGGGTTAATTTGAGAGCGCGCTACTACGAGACCGCGTTCCTGACTCCTAAGAGTTATGCTAAAAGACATTTGTTGGTATTGCGTGTACATACTTTCATTCAAAATAAGGCTGTATCCTAACCAGTGATTCGCTCACGAAGGTTTACGATCCCTTTTCAAAACTTCGAAGATTTACATGTGTGTTGCATTAGAATTTTCATTCTAAGAATAAACATTTTTGCTTGCATACATTTGTTTGGCATTATAAATGGTTCACATGCAGAAATTCAATCCAGAAGCTTAAGCTTGCCAAGTTGAGAAGTTTAAAACTTCTGAAAGACTGTCACGTCGAGGTGCGCTTTTCTAAGAAAGCTTCATTGAGCAAGGACTTTCCTAATTAGTCACAATAAGAGCTAGTCAATCCGGGGCAGTTAAGTCGAGCAATCTCTTCAAACTTCAGTCAAACTGGGGCAATCACCTCGAGATTCAGATCTCTCCAAGAGCGCAGATTAGTCAGTTAAGTGCAAAACTATTTAAGTACTCGTACTAGGGCAGGCCACTCCAATAGTACGAGAGTCCATTCTTTCCCGAAGACAGACGATCGGAAGTATTTACCCGGAGTTTAGAATACCATGGTCACTTGTCAAGCCAACTATCTCGTTCAGCACTTCTGACAGATACAAACTTATCTGCATTGGCAATGGTTACCTCCTCAGCAAGGTTATTACACTGGTTCATACAGTCGTTACGATACCTAAGAGTTTAAAGACACCAAGTCTTTTGTAAAATCCTCTTGAGGTAAAATCCATATGGAAGCAATTGATCCCCAGCACGAGACAACTTGAAATCTTTCCTCCTCAGCAGGACGTGTCTCGGTGTTGTCTTCACCAACAAGCAAATAGAAGTTATCCTCATTAAAGTCATCATTTTTTCCTTCAGACGTTTTCCTTGATCTCGGTTCCTCAACAGATCCAAGGCAATTCCTATTCCCCTAGAAGATTTCAGATAAATCATTCTCCTCCCCAGCAGATCCATAAGAGTGGATAATCCCCAATAGTCGAGGTATCCTCAGGCACGGCCCTCAAATCTAAAAGTCCAATTTATTTTTGGCAAAGGTGGTAATTCGGGACAAATGAATTATTCACGCTCTTCTCCAACAGAGATGTTATCCCTACAAGACTTCTTGAGATCGAATTCGCGATCATTGTGTTTCCCCCACAGAGTTAGCAGAGACTTATTACTTCCGCGTCAGGAATTTCTTTTGCACTCACACCAGTTTGTTAACGATACTCAAGACATGACATCTCCAGTGACATGGGGCAACATGCCATGCAATTCAACAGATTTCAAAGTCCAGCCGCAGACTGGCCAAAGTCCATCTTCGGGTGGCAGATTTCAAAGTCCAGCCGCAGACTGGCCAAAGTCCATCTTCGGGTGGCAAATTTCAAAAGTCTCCCGTAGTGAGAAAAAGCCTCTCGTAGTGAGCAAAAGTCCACCCGCAGTGTGGCAAATTTCAAAAGTCCCCCGCAGTGGGCAAAAGTCCCCCGCAGTGGGCAAAAGTCTCCCATAGTGAGCAAAAGTCCAGCCGCAGACTGGCCAAAGTCCATCTTTGGGTGGCAAGTTTCAAAAGTCCCCCACAGTGGGCAAAAGTCTCCCACAGTGAGCAAACGTCCAGCCGCAGACTGGCCAAAGTCCATCTTCGGGTGGCAAGTTTCAAAAGTCTCCCACAGTGAGCAAAAGTCCAGCCGCAGACTGACCAAAGTCCATCTTCGGGTGGCAAGTTTCAAAAGTCCCCCACAGTGGGCAAAAGTCTCCCACAGTGAGCAAAAGTCCAGCCGCAGACTGGCCAAAGTCCATCTTCGGGAGGCAAGTTTCAAAAATCTCCCGCAGCGAGCAGAAGTCCACCCGCAATGTGGCAAACCCTTAAAGTCCACCCGCAGTGTGGCAAATTATCCAGCAATCCACCCGCAGTGTGGTAAAGTATCTGAAGCCCAACCGCAGATTGGCAAAAGTCCATCCTCAGGGTGGCAAAGTATCTTAAAATTCTATCACAAGTTGATCAAAGTCCACCCACAGCGTGGCAAGTCGTTATTTGTCTAACTCCATCCAATAATACACCATTGAGGCATTGTTGAAGCCTATCAAAGTCCACTCTCATTGTGGCAAGTCAGTAATCCTCTGGCATCATTCAAAGGCATCCTCTGTTTACTATTCTCTCCATTATAATTATATCCAAGCAGAGTTCGTTCGGTTGAGCTTATTTCTCTGTTCTTCCGTCGCAGAGTGCAAATTTTCTGGTTGTTTTTAGTATTCAATCCCTGCATACTTCAAACGTCTGAAAGCAGCTGCTATCATCCATTCAAGTCTACAGTGATTGAATAGGGGCAGCTGTAACACCCCAAAATTTGCCCTCTCATTTATTACCACTAACTGGCTTATGTTTACAGTCATCTGTCTTTTTCACTAGGTCATAATACTCTCAATCATATATTCGCATTGAATTCCTCGGGCCCGAGATCAAAGCATTTCCTTATGATATGAATTGTTGTTATTTGGAGGTGATTCATCTAGCCATGGCACTCGAATTAGGACGAAGGTTTGAACTAACGACATCACGAGCATCTTTTTATCAAAACTCTTCCAATTACCAGGCTTTTATTTGCCAAGACTTATTAGGAGTTTATTCCTTATTCAGTGACAGAAGATCCTCATCAGGATCTAGCTTACCTTTTCAATTAGTGTTTTGTGTAAGGTATTGCGGTTTATAGATTAAATCATGGTAATCTGGTTTCGAGGAATAGTTCAGAGGTTTGTAAAATTCAGCTTTGGTATGATCTACGGATTTAATTCAAGACTGATTAATGGTTTGCCTTATCTCTTGCGGATTGATCTAATTTGGTCTCAGAAACGACCTTTCTTTGGGGGTTCGATCCAGTTATCGCCATATGAGATGTTATTCAAGGTGTAAGTTGATTTGGATCCAGTGAAGAATTATCCATTCAAGCGGTTACTTAATACCATGAATTCAGGATGTGCGAATTAATCAAATGGATCAAAGTTTTTTCCAAAGCATGTAGATCGGGGTATCTAGTCATGTTTCGTTACCTAGAATTCAAGATATAAGTTTTTTTTCTAACCGATGGCCATTCTCATCTAGATATCCCGTTTCGACATAACCTGTTTCGTTAGTCCAATTGACTAGATTCTCGTCCACTCTTAGCCAAATTCAATAAAAAGGAAATTTTATGTTCAAATATAAGTCAATTCTTATCTTCAACCATAACCCAGTTATATTGTATCCAAATATCTATTTTAAAGGCCCATATTCGTTTGACCATGTCAATTATAAGTTTCGTGGTCCATATTCGTTTAAAGTCGGAAGAGAGTTATATTATATTCGTTTATCAAATGTCTATTATGAAAATAGAAGAAAGTTAAACTAAACACAAAATTCAGAAGAGGGGGAAGTATTGTCCAGATTCATTCAAATCACAAAGGAAACTCAAAGATCCAGCTACAACAATTGTTCACAGCAGGAGTATCAAAAATTACAAGAGAAAAGCCATATAAAAATTCAGTTGAAAAATTCATACACAACTCTAAACAAAAAGAAAGTCTCTAACTAATTTGTAACTAACTCTTAACAGAATTTATCACAAGTTTACACTCATGATCCCATGACTTTCATCATCTATAAAAAGGCATTCCTGCAACTTTGAAGAGGATCATTATTTTCTGAATTTCAACGCTCTTCAATCATCCATCTTCTTCTTCTCATTCAGTTCACAAATCCTGAATTTCTTCATCTTCTTCTCCATCCAGCTCACTTCCTTCATCATAATTTTCATGTCACTCTTCTCCACCATTTTTGCATCTCCTTCACCTTTTTACATCGCTAGCATCAACTATAACCTGCAGGATTCAACCACAACTCATAACCAGTCCAGAATCACAAGAAAGAGAAGTAGAAGAGGAGCATCACCAAAACAAATCACAAAGAAGAAGGAGATTACCATAATTAGAGACATAACTCAGAAAATGCTCCAGAAAACGTCAATCATCTCAATCCAATTCTTCAAGCAGTAAGACATTGGGCTTCGCCAACAAGTCATTACCTTCTTGATCAACCCCTCCGCATCAAGAACCCTAATTGAGTGAGCTTCAATCACCATCTTCAACTATCACCATCAATCCGCGGAAACCGCAACCTGCATCACGAAAAAGCATGGCATCAAGTTCAACTATCAACTCAGATTGAAAGTCACAAGAACATTGTGAACAATCAACATCAGAACAGCTCAATCAATCACCAATCATAATTCAGAACCATTGGAAAAAACCAGAGTTGGAAGAAGAAGATCTATGATTCCAACAAGTTCAGATATGGGGAAAAGAAGAATGAAATCGGAATTTTGATGCTTACCGAAACGAGATACCAAGCCGGCAAGTGAATCTTTAATCTCCACTTTCAAAAAGTCATCACCTTCAAGCTGCCACACTATGGCTTCATCCTCAAGAGCACCATCATCTCGAATTCAACATTGTAGTTATCGTCTTCAACTGATACTCCAATCTTCATCATTATGTCACCATCACCAATCTTCATATAATCCTCAAGCATTCCCAAGAACCCTTCAATGGAAGCCTCCATCAATCTACATCAAATCTGCGAGAATACAGCTAAGAATCAAGTTTCCATCTTTGGATAAAATCATTCAACAAAAGCAAGAACAATATTCGAATAAAATCATTCAACAATGATTCGCAACAACCAAGTCTCGCCAAGAAACGTAATCAGAAGCCAAGCAGAAGAAGCGAACAAATTAAGGAGAACGATGGAGATAAACGCACATACCTGAGCTATTACTGTCTTAATCGTCACTGAGTTTTTGCAGGCGTGATCGGTGAGTTCTTACGTCAAGCTGATAGGAGGGGTATGTTTGAGCAAGGCGAAGGAAGCCACGGCACGGAGGGATTTCGAATCTCGCCTCATCGTCAAGCTTTGTGTCAACGGAGAAACCGAAGCAAGAGCGAGACACTTCGACGTTCTTCATCAGGCGAATACGACTTCACTGATTCCTTTCTTCAACCTCAATGGGTCTTCGATCGGTTGAAGGTTTTTTTTCTTGGTGATGTTGAGATGAAAGAAGGGATGATGTGATGGTTCACGGCGTCGGCACGTCTTGGATGTCACCGGAGTACCGTCGACGACGCAGTTAGGTCTTCTTGAGCTAGAGAGATGAGGGGGTTGTGAGGAGAAAGCGTATAAGAGCATAGAATGGTTTGAGAGGAGTGTTCGACAGGGGTTCATCCTCTTCATTTGCTCGCGGCAGCGCTGCGAAGAGGAAGATGGTGGCCGCTAGGGTTTCGGAAGGTGGAAATTGGGGGGAGTATGAAAGACACGTTTATAAGGTCTGAACTTTTGACTTCCCTTTAGGAATTGATTTTGTTTCTTTTTTGGATTAATTAGAAAATTAAGAGTCATAATTTTTTTTTAAGGTGCCGATAAAAAGGATTAAAATTCATTAAAAAAGAGCAAAATGTGTGTATGACCATTAAGATTTGCTGTTAATTCCCACCGTATTTTGATTCTTTGAAGATAAGTCTGAGTTTAGGCCCAATCCGGCGGTGACACGTGTCACCGTCCGATTGGACCATTTTTGTTGTAATCTTCTCCTCTTTCCTATGCGAATTGGGCCCAGGGAACTGCTATTCCCACCCCTATCTCAAGCCCAGTTTCATTATTAACTGAAAAATATACTTCCTACACCCCCTTTCTATTTCTTTTCCTTTTAATTTCTATTTCATATAGCTTTTAATTTAATTCACAAATAAATAGTAAAACACATATTAAAATTCTATAAAAAATATATTAGAATATTAACTAAATTTAGAACCATTCCCAATTCTTATTTTCTAAATATAATCATTTTTCAATTTTAATTCGATTTTTGATTTTAATTGGTTTATATTGAGTTTTCACATGAACACATAAATTTGTACAATTTATTTTTACCACTTCCTGTAACATTTTGGATCCATTCTTTTTGCTATGATTAGAGGCTAAATTGAAGTACCTAGAATATTTTTAGTGTATTTTTTAGGACTTTTTTTTCTACTATTTTGGTAGTATGATTTGTATAAATTTGTGATTAAACTTTCGATAGATTTAGGTGACCATTTACCATAGTTAGACTTAGAATTTTTAAGAGATTTTTTAACATAGTGTTATAATCAGGTTTAAGACCCTATGGAATTAATTTCACATTTTTTCCATGACTTTTGATATTTTTTTGTCATTTTCATCATATTATGCATATTCATGGTTCATGTCATTCACTAACTATTTGCTTTTTTGTGCAAGGTATGTTTTCAAGGATTGGCTTATGGACTTGGATATTTTTTTTTGTGTCTCAATTATGTTTGTGTGCTTTGTGATGTAATAGCTTAGTACTTGTATGCTTTTATGATTTCCATAATTAGGATAGAAAAGATAAAACAAATCGTTAGAAGACGAAATCTCAAAAATGAAACAAATAAGACTCGATCCAACGTCGAGTAAGTTTTCAAATAAACAAATAAAGTTGCATGTGACTTTAAGGTTCCTCGATTACCATTGTTCCACTCTATTCAACCAAAAGCAAGCCTTGTATGTTGCACACCATAAGTCGTGCGTCTCAGCACCACGCAATCGACCCACCCGATCCATTGTTTCATCCCAGTTACATTTCATACACGTTCTTACCCACCATGACTTAGGAGGACCATATTGTTCACTATTAACTTCTTTTACTTGCATTTCTAGTTTAATATCTCTTAGGTAGATTTATTATTTCAAACCTCACTAACCATAGGTTATCTTCAAACTCAACTAACGTAGGGTAAGTCTAGTTTCCCTTAGAATTTTTCCTTTGATAACTTGAGTCTCACTTCTCATCTTTAAAAGAAAATAAAAAACACTTAATAAAGGAAAATATGTACAATGCGCCACGAGCCTTAAGCTATATGGGAAATGATTAGTGGAGGTCTCCTTCACTCTTCTAGGATGCTTTACAAACGTTCCATTGGGGGCGATCTTGGAAAGTATTCGCTCCTGTGTCATAGTCTTTAGTGTTGTACATATGAAAAACAGAAATTCAAAACACTTCTTATAAAAGACAACAAACCAAGAAGTCACGTCTTCTCTTCTCATCTCATACTCTTTGCGGACGAACATGACTTGTCTCGACAGTTCAAACAGCGATACGGTAAACACCCTCGAGTCAGAGCCGGTAACACCTGAGCTAGAACTATGGCAACGTCATCCTAAAAATCACAAACGAGTATAAGCCTTAGTTAGACGAACTACGACGTCTCTGATCCTCATTTATCCCGATGAGGTACGTAGGCAGTGGGGTAGGGCCCATTCGAGCACAATCTTTCTTTTTCCCTACATTTTCCCCTTTTATTCCCATTTTCCAATTCCATTTCTTTTCTCAATTCCATTCCATTCCAAATAGTCATTCTTTCATTCAAACAACACATTATTTTTCACCCTTTGAAAACAGACTTTTAAGCGTGGATCCCGTCGGGTACGGCAGACGGATTGGGGTGCTAATACATTCTCAATTCGTAATCGACTTCCGTATCCAGATCTTTGGTTCGCAAGGCCTCGTCCTTTTCCTTCTTCCTTAGGTTTGTGCAACATTACCTTTCCCATTCCTTTGGGATAAAAATGTCTGGCTGGCGACTCTAACCTTTCCGCGCCACTTTCGCGTTTGTACTAGGATGAAAATCCCGGGAGCGACAGCTGGCGACTCTGCTGGGGACTTTTAGAAATTCTAATTTCCCCTTTGAGAGTCAATCCTAGCGCTTGTCTATTTTGTTTTCTTTGGGTGTTTATTCATTCGCTGTTATGCTTTAGTTTAGCTTTACTGTTTTGTTTACAGTTTATCGCTTTCCTTTACAGCTTTATTTACAGCTTTTTGCACTTTACTTTACGGTCACATATACTGGCATATACTGTACTGGCTGTTCTGGTTTTCCTTGGCGGGATGGGATTATTATGAGATAAGCCAAATACCCGGCTTGAGTATACACATAGGATTTAGAGTGGGCAGTCGTGTGGCTTGCGTGGTCTTTGCAACGTTGGGAAATTTTTTAGAGGTATATTGAGCAAATGGGGTCTTAAAACCAATTATTTCCACATGGGCTTGCAATTTTGTGATCCAATCTTTACCATGACATCATGCACGACCCAATTCTCATTTATTCAGATTTTTATAATTTATTTTAAATTTATTTTGATTTTATTCATTAAAAATCAATTTAAATCAAAATAAAATATGAAAACTCAATATTTAGATTTGATTCTTGTTCTAGAAGCTCATAAATAACATTAAGATGGTTTGATACACTTCCAAATTCGTGCACACCCTTTGGAGTATGAAAAGATGTGATTTTTTGTCAAATTTATGATTGATCTTTCTTCACACTCAACTCATCCAAAAACCCAAACAATCCACTATTTTTTTGACCTAATTTGACTCTACTACATAAGCATAAGAGAACCACTGCAAGAGGGGACGAAAAAATTGGGAGGAAGAGGCACTTTCATATTCAAGAAATTTTCAAGAAAGGTGAGATTTGGTTTTGAACTTAGAGGCTATTTCCAGGCCTTTTCAAGGTTGAAACCTCTTTTATGATGATCATTAAACACATCTCAACCCCCAATAGCATCTGAATCGCTCTCATGAACCTTAACCGAATTGCTTTTTTCTCACTTATGCATTTTTTCGAATCCGTAAATATAACTATTAATAATTGAATTTGACGTTTGTTTTGTGTTTATTACAATGCATAGATACTTTCTGGATGGTTTAATTGAATGTTAGGTACAAGAAATAAGATCCGCCATTGTTAGGGTTCCACCTTCGAGTTTGGGACTTTGAGATTCAGGCCATTTAAGAATATTCTAAGGACATAACTGAGTCGTGTGGATCATGGGGGTTCAATTTATATAATTTTTATGGATTAATCATGTGTGTTTCTTAAGTTGTTCAAATACAGGCTTGTAGTGACACTCAGAAAACCGTAGGTAGAAATCTCCAGAAAACCGTCGCTAAAGGCCATCATCCTGAGGTTGAAGATGATGGCGCCAAAATCTGGTTTTGAAAAATGCATTTATTTTATATATTTTTGTTTATGGCATAACTCTTAATTGCGTAGGTGGCTTGGTGGTAAAGTATCAGTGTTGGAATCATAGGGACCTGGGTTCGATCCCAGGCTCCCTTATTTTTTGGCTGAACGTTTTATTTCCTTTTTGTTTTGTTATTATTTGTTTTTTTTTTCTCTATTTACTTTATTATTTAATTATTAACATATTAGGTTAAATAGAAATTAATTACAATTAAGATTAATTAAGATAATCACTTTATTTTTCTTAAATAAATTAATAAAAATAATTAATTACTTTTAAAAAAAAAGAAGAAAATTTCATTGATAAATCTTTAGTTTTCTTTTAAATCAATTAGTTGGTTTTTTTATTATTTATTTGTATATAACTTTTATTATTTATGTTTTTGTAAATAAAAACCTAGTTAACATCTTTTATAATTCTAATTAAAAAAATTTAATTATTTCTCTAATAATAATCTTGTATATAATTAGTCCATTATATTTTAATTAATTACTAATTATTAATTATACCATACTTTTCTTAATAAATTTATTTTACCACTTTTTTTTTAATTCTTAACCTAATTTTATACTAACCCTAAAATGAATACTAATCACATTATTTATTTATTTATTTATTTATTTATATAATTTTGCTTTATTATTTTTGTTTATATTTAATTCTTGCTTTATTTAAATTATTAGAGAAACAATGTATAAGTTTAATATTATTGTAATTTATTTTTCCGCTTATTATTTTGTATCTGCCAAAGCCTTGTAATAGCTTAGAAATTTATTTTCCGTCTTTATTTTATTATTATTTAACTGCCATGGTTAGTAAATAGGGAGTGTGAAAATTAATTGTAATTAACTTGGATTTAGAAAATTAATTAAAAAGATTAAATACTTGAAAATAAACACTCACACACGTAAGTCGATCTTTGATCGCCATCTCACACTTTCTAGGGTTACTCCTCATGTTGCCTACTTCTAAGGTCAAGTAAGGTGTCTTAAAGCAAAGTCCTTTTATTAATATCATCAAGTCCCTTTAAGTTTATAAGATCAAGTCCCTTCGAGGTTGCCTACGATAAATGATCTTATCCCTTCGAATAAAAGATGATAAGTCCCTACGAATTGCTAAAGACACCTTGCAGTTGCCTAAATTCAAATGCCCCTTCATATGTCCCTTATCACATCCAAGGTAATGACTACCTATTCCTTAATAATAGGGATAGTCTTACCATTGAAAGAACACATAAGAACAGTAAAGACTTAACATAGGGTAGGTTCCTCTTAAGTACTTGCTCACACATTTCAAAATACATTTTACACTTCACATTTCAAAACATTTTCAAACAAGGCTTTGTATACATCCATACGAGGATCATTATAGAGTACTTAGAAAATTTTTAATCACACACTACACCTCTCTCAAAACAATTTAAAGTGAGCTAAGTAACTAAGAGCCCATGGATAACCATGGATATAAAGGGTGCTAACACCTTCCCTTTGTATAACCTACCCCCCGAACTCAATCTTTTTAAGGTCTTTCCTGTTCTTTTATGTCCTTTCCTTTTGGATAAAATAAAAGTCGGTGGCGACTCTTGCTATCCGCAACATAACTAAAAGTCAGTTATCCCACTGTGTTACAGAACTGGCGACTCTGTTGGGGAAGTTTAAAGAGGGGTACCCTTAGGAATTAGGTCACTTTAAATTTTTTTGCTTTGTTTGCTTTACTTTACTTGTTGGAGCTTTTTGTGTGAAAGATCCTAACCCGGATCTAGTGTACCTTAGGTAAATGGCAATAGACCAAGGAAAATGTACGGCATATACCGATATGGTTGATCTGGTGGCCATAGTTAGTGTGACTTCTTGGTTGGTGCTTATGTTCCTTAAGCAAGTTGAGGATAATATGAGGCTGCCATTAGTTATCAATACACTAACTAACTTTTAGAACCCTAGTCATCCCATATTGGCCATTAGAAAGTAGTGAGATAACCGGCTTTGGTGAAGACTGAAGTTGGTTGATACTCGATGCTACACTCATTGAGATTCTAAACTTTGAGGGTTTTGGTTGGCAAGTAAGTTGCCTACTGAACAACCACCCTTGTGAAGGATCAATGATATTGAGATCCCTTAGAACCTGGTTACTTTATAGGACATGATGAACCAACTAAACTTCAGGGGAGGATATTTACCTTTAAACCTCATGCAAGCCTTCAAACCTAGGGCTATTGTGTGACTTGTTTGTGTGTGCCACATGTTTGTGATTGGGCATAACATCATAGCATCATCATGCATCATAAGCCTAGCATTTTCACTAACCATTTCAAGGACCAAAGGATTTATCTTTGTTCTTTATTGCAGGTCATGGCTTCTGCTCGTAGGAATACTATCTGGATTAACTTTGTAGGGATACCTTCTTTGCTTAAAGAATTGGTCTCTCAAGTTTCTGAAAACTCCCAATTCATCAAGAGGCATGGTCACCTACTGGATCTAATCACTTCAGGGTTCAATGAAGACATGATGAGTGTCCTATTTCAGTTCTTTGATCCTAAACATCATTGCTTCATATTCCCCGATTATCAGCTGGTTCCTACAATGGAGGAGTTCTCCAAACTACTGGGTATACCTATCCTTGATCAGAGACTCTTCACAGGCTTAGAGAAAGAGCCTAAACCTGAAGTCATTACTGCAACCTTACATTTGAAGAAATCAAACATTGTTCTAGAAACGAGAAAAGGAGTTAAGGGTATTCTTGCTAAGGTATTGATGGAGAAAGCTCAAGTGTTCCTGAAGGCTATGAGTTATGATGCTTTTGAGGAGATCTTAGCCCTATTGATCTATGGCTTAGTATTGTTCCCCAATCCAGACCAGCTCATAGACATACACGCCATCAACATATTTCTGACTCATAATCCAGTGCCTACATTGCTTGGAGACATCTTACATTCTCTTCATACTCGTACTACAAAGGCCCGAGGAACTCTGATGTGTTGTATACCTCTATTGTCTAGGTGGTTTATTTCTCACCTTCCTCGATCAGTGATGAAGAATGAACAAGGGTTCAGGTGGTCCAAGAGGATTATGTCACTTTCTCATTCAGATATTCATTGGTGCTCTCGATCTATAGAGAATGTTACTATTATTGACCGTTTTGGGGAGTTCCCTAATGTGCCACTTCTTGGCATAAGAGGGGGCATTACTTACAATCCTTCTGTAGCTCTACGCCAGTTTGGTTACGCTCGGAGTGATGGTCCTCATGACATGCTTATTCAGGGTATTGTGTTCGACTACGACAACGATCTGCAAATTTACCATCAAAGGTTTATACGAGCATGGGGTAAAGTGGACAAGGTTGACAGCAAGACTCTGGAACCCAAATACACCATTCTTATGGAACCTTATCTCAGATGGGTGCGATCTCGTGCTCAGACTCTTATGATGCCATATCCTGCCATCCTGCCAGTTACCATGGAGCCTGTTGCTGAAGGAGATACTTCTTATATCATTCTTCATCCAGACATGCCCACTGACATGGAGGAGTTATAAAGGTCCTGGATCCAGTTGAAGGAGCAAAAGGATACTTTTGAGACTCATTTCAAAGCTAGTCAAGAGAGAATCCTAGAGTTGACAAAACAACTTCACGAGGAGCGGAATCTCAACTCATACCTCAACACAAAGAGGAAACGTCCATGGGAGACTTAAAACCCCATCTTTGTATTCATTTCATTTTTGTTGTAAGCCCAGGAGGCAAACAAGTTTATTGATTACTAATAAAAGTTTCATTTCTGGCTCTTTTAAACAAATTTAAATCCTGCGGTCCTTGAAAACATTGCATAAGCATATACATACCATATCATTGCATCATAAGTTTCACAACAGGTTTCTCATCTTCTCGCTGTTTATTTCAGCAGAAATGGCTCTCGAACAATCTGTCAAAGATCTTCAAGCTCAGAATGCTCAGTTTCAAGAAATGATTCTGAATTTGTCCAAGGGCAAGAATAGTTGAAAGCATTGCTCTCTAAGGACATGAAGAAGAAGAATCCTGAGGACAACAAGGATGATCAGCTGAAACAACTACAAACTGAGATGGCAGAGATGAGGATCCAGATGAATGGCCAAATGGCTCTTATCCAGAGTTTGGCCCAGGGGTAAGAAGAGCTGAGAAGCTTTGTCAATAAGCTTCGACATAACAGAGTTGGGAATCTAATCATCAGTCAACCTCCGTTGAAACAAGCTGACTTGGCTGAAAGGAAAGTAAGGATAAGAGAAGGAAAGAGACAGGCTACTACTGATCATCCTTCAATGGAAGAAAGAAGGCCTTGTAAGGTTAATCCACTTCTATACAAGGAATGTAGAAGACAGTTCATCCGGTTTAGCACACCAATGTCACAAGTTTTGCAATGCCTGTTGGAGATGAAGTTGATTTCCTTGGAAAATTCTCCTAAAAATCCTAATACCTCCTCTCCTCGCTATAATCCCAAGGCAAGGTGTATGTATCACTCCGACTGTCCTGGACATGACAATAATAACTGTTGGGCATTGAAGAATAAGATTCAAGACCTAATTGACGAAGGAATACTCGAGGTTACACCAGAAGGCCAGGTTGAGTTCTCCTATCGTCCATCAAGCATCAAAGTTTCCAAATAACTGGAGTGACGAGTTTAGAGGAAGAGGCTTTGAGAACATTTGAATTTTCATTTGTAATTTCTTTTATTTTGTTTAAGCACTTACTATTATGTTAAACTTTTGTTTTCATTAATGCATTGCATATGTTTGTCTTGAATTAATCCATTCGTTTCACTATATTTTGAACTATGCTTCTTATTTCTATCTTGTGATATTTAACTCCTGATAAAGCTATGAGCCTGTAGAGGGAGGATGACAAAGACAATATCATAATCTTATGCAATATGCTTTTGAACTGATTATGCTGACGATGTACAGGCATTGTTTCAATTCCTAAACCGTGGAGATATAAGGAAGTTAATCCCTAGTCAACTCTTTTGAGCTTATGAAGTAGGAGTTTTTCATTCTCATACAAATTAAAACCCTTATTCATAACCTGGGGCAGTGTAGTTACTCGGTTAACTCAGCTATGCCAATTGTTTGTGTTGTACATAACTAATGATGTTTCCCTGTAATCACTAAAGTCTGCAAGTCAATATCTAGCAAAAGAAAATCTCACTAAGTCAAAACCTATGAAGGAGACTTAGTAAAAAAATTAAGACATCACGCTGGTTGTAATCTTGAAACAAACAATTCAGGCCAAAGGAAGGGATAATAAAGCCAAAAAAAAGAAAAAGAAAAAAAGAGGTCACTATGAATCCTCAACAAAGAAAGATGATTGAATGTTCAAATAAATTTTTGGTCTTTGAACCATCACAAATGGCAGTGTTACAATACCAAACTTCTTTGGAGCTTCAATGCATAAGTTAACCGAACATAGGACTGAAGAACATCATGGAGATTGGGTTGGGTACAAATAAAATTTGAGCCTTTATCCTTTGTTTCTTAAACCATGAACCAGGCCACGTTATAACCCTTTAAAAGTCCTAACTGAAGCATGGTTAGTTTGAAAGCATATTGCCACAAAAAGGTATCCTGACTCCTTTAGGGCTTATTATAAAACTTGAGTTAATATCACAGTTTTCACAAAAATTGTTTTTTCTAAAATAACTCTTTTTCAAAACTTCAAGACAGACATAAGCATTGCATTTTTGAATATATTTGTTTGCATATACCTGAGTGTTTGATAAACAGAGAAACTTACAGGATGAATGTTCAATAAACCAAAGTCTTTCTGATAAACAAAGTTGCTTCTTGGATCAAAGCCCATGTATACAAAGGGGCATAGTCATTATCTCCCAATCAAGGGGGCAGGCCATGATACTGCCTAACTCATTTGAGGCAATCAGGACAGGATTCAACTAAGTTTAAGTAGCCAGGGGCAGATCTCCTCATCTATCTAAATTACCAAGGGTAACATTACAGAGTTCATAATTCCAGGAGCATAGTCATTGTTTCCCAATCAAGGGGGCATACCAAGTTATTGTTCAATTCATTCGGGGAAATCAAGTCCAGATTCAACAATGCTTAATAGCCAGGGGCAACTCTCCTCGTATATTTGAATTACCAAGGGTAACATTACAAGGTTCATGATGTCAAGGGCATATTATTGTGGGGTATTCTGCTTATTTCTCTTGAGGTAACTACATTCAGATACTTCCATTATGGGACAATTCATCCTCAACCAAGGGGCAATGCTCTCTTTTCAAATCTAATATCCGGAGCGTATATGGTCCATCACAATTTGAAGACACGTTCCTTTCATTGTATTACCTTGATATTGGATTCTCAGCAAAAGCCATTGTGGAAATTAATTGTCTACGCCAGTAGTATCAGATGGTGTCAGTATCATGTCTTCAGATCCAACTATGAGGATTTCTGGGAAGGTATTCAGGAAATTTAAGAATCTCAGGAGCTCTAAATCCAATTGATTATACAATCTCAAAGTTGAAATGATTCTGTTTTCGAGTTCAGCTTTACTTTTCCCTCTTTATTCAGGGTTACTTTTCCCCTTTTACTAAAGCTAAAAACGTTTGTTGGTTATGTTTGAATGTATATATGCTTTTGAATATGATTGATGTTTACCAGAAATGCATAAAATGCAGTAATAGTATTTACTAAGGACGAACGAGGGAAGGAATTCAACGAAGCTTCGCCGGTTCATCCCCACAAGACAACTACAAATCTCCAGCAGGGCAAATCTATCTTTATAGATATTTCGGGTTACATCTCCCCTTGAATTTATGTCCGTCTCTTTTATCCTCAGTCAGGATACTCAGGAACTCATTCCTTCAATAGAGGTACGACGAGCGAAGACGGGAGTTTATAAATACTATACTATCAAACAAGACGGGAACGAGTTCCTCATATTCTTCAGCAATGAATCAGGATTTATTTTCCCTAGCCAGCAGTTATTAAACAAAGATAACCAGACGCTTCAGGCTGCATGATTCATACATACATCATTTATATCATAACATAACATATCCATAATGCATAATACATTTAATTAGATGCACCATGCCATGCATGCATACATATTGCATAAACTAACTTTTTCCTTGCAGGATGGTTATATACAGATAAAATACTATCAACAATTCACAACAGGTCAGAAACGATCTATAAGAAGGTCTAGTGCTGATACTTAATTCAGGGATGATCGCCACGAAGATTCATTGCTGATAATCATTACTCAAGTTATCCTTGGATAGTAGGCAAACGGTCTATATGAAGATATATTCCCTAATCCAGGATATTTTCAAGGGATATAATCGTCACGAAGATTTAATCCTGATATTCTTTTATCCTTGGATAGTAGGCAAACGGTCTATACGAAGATCTATTCCCTAATCCAGGATATTTTCAAGGGATATAATCGTCACGAAGATTTAATCCTGATATTCTTTTATCCTTGGATAGTAGGCAAATGGTCTATACGAAGATCTATTCCCTAATCCAGGGTATTTCCAGAAGAGATAATCGTCACGAAGATTTATTTCTACTGGTCTATTCAACAAGTCAAAACAGTTCATAGACGATCTATACGAAGGTCTAGTGCTGATACTTAATTCAAAAATAATCGCCACGAAGATTTGGTTCTGACACTTAAATTAAAGTATGTTCTTAGATATGGTTCAGAGACGATCTATACGAAGATCTAAGCCCTGACACTTAATGAAGGATATTCTTTTTCCCCAGAGATAATGCAGAGACGATCTATACGAAGGTCTAGTGCTGATACTTAATCATTACTCAAGATGTCCTTGGATAGTAGGCAAACAGTCTATACGAAGATCTATTCCCTAATCCAGGATATTTTCAAAGGATGTAATCGCCACGAAGATTTAATCCTGATACTTTTTTTGTCCTTGGATAGTAGGCAAACGGTCTATACGAAGATCTATTCCCTAATCCAGGATATTTTCAAGGGATATAATCGCCACGAGGATTTAATCCTGATATTCTTTTGTCCTTGGATAGTAGGCAAACGGTCTATACGAAGATCTATTCCCTAGTCCAGGATATTTTCAAAAGATTTAATCCTGATATTCTTTTGTCCTTGTATAGTAGGCAAACGATCTATATGAATATCTATTCCCTAGTCCAGGATATTTTCAGGAGATTTAATCCTGATATTCTTTTTGTTCTTGGATAGTAGGAAAACGGTCTATACGAAGATCTATTCCCTAATCCAGGATATTTCCAGAAGAGATAATCGTCACGAAGATTTATTTCTACTGGTCTATTCAACAATTCAAAACAGTTCAGAGACGATCCATACGAAGGTTTAGTGCTGATACTTAATTCAGAAAGAAATCGCCACGAAGATTTGGTTCTGACACTTAAATTAAAAGTATGTTCTTAGATACGATTCAGAGACGGCCTATACGAAGACCTAGTACTAATATCCAGTATCAACATCAAGATATTATCACCTCTTGATATTATGGATGGCATCTATAAGCCCATCTCCAGTTCTTCCAAGTGGAATCTTCAAGCCCACTTAAGCATATACAACTAATCATCAGTGTTACTTTACGCACCGGCAAGTGCAAATTTTTGGGCTTTTGTGTTCAATCCCCTTCAACCTTCCAAGTCACGAATGACACATATACCAATCTAACCCCTCAGGTTTCAGAAAATTGAACAGGGGCAGCTGTTGCACCCCAAAATTTGCCCTCACCAATACAGGACATTGTGTACTAAGGTGTTCCAAGAGGCTCACAAGGTTCACAATTAGTCAGAAAGTTTGACAATTCCCTCAGACAATGCATCTTCCTAAGCAATGCATCTTAAACTAGGGTTTTGACTTTCATCAGGCTAAATGGACTTCCAAGGCTTCAAGTGAGCTTCATAGCATCCTATATGTCTTCAAGAATCCCTATGTCAAGTTTCAAGGCTTTCCCAAAAGGTTTGCTCAATCAGATGATCAGATAGGCTAAAATCAGTCAAAGCAGTTAAAAAGTCAAACTGAGGTCAACTGTGGTCAAACCAAAGTCAAACTTCATGATTTTTTGCCAACATCAAGTATATGAAGTAAAATCCATCATTTGATCAAGGGTTGATCATGATTCATCAAGGAGATTTCAGATCATCAAGAATCAGGAATTAGGGTTTTCACAGGAAAAGTCAACTGAACTTTGACCAGCCATAACTTTCACATGCTTCATCAAAATTTTCCCATCCAAAGCTCATTTTGAAGGAAATTTAATTCTCTACAACTTTATGTCTCACAAGCCAAGCCCAAAAATGCTTCATTTGGAAGGTATGAGCTAAGACATTATAGGTCATCTTAAAAGTCAACAAAAAGTGAACAACTTCCAAAGATCATAACTTTAGAATGGTAAAAGATATGGACATGAGACCAAAGAGGTTGTTTAGAGGACTCTTTAAGCTTTCCAAAATGTCCAAGAACACCTTCATAGCATTAAAATTGAGGGATTTGTGCCTTTGCAAAGTTGGGAAATTTTTTAGAGGTATATTGAGCAAATGGGGTCTTAAAACCAATTCTTTCCACATAGGCTTACAAATTTGTGATCCAATCTTTACCATGACATCATGCACGACCCAATTCTCATTTATTCAGATTTTTATAATTTATTTTAAATTTATTTTGATTTTATTCATTAAAAATCAATTTAAATCAAAATAAAATATGAAAACTCAATATTTATATTTGATTCTTGTTCTAGAAGCTCATAAATAACATTAAGATGGTTTGATACACTTCCAAATTCGTGCACACCCTTTGGAGTATGAAAAGATGTGTTTTTTTGTCAAATTTATGATTGATCTTTCTTCACACTCAAGTCATCCAATAGCACAAACAATCCACTATTTTTTTGACCTAATTTGACTCTACTACATAAGCATAAGAGAACCACTGCAAGAGGGGACGAAAAAATTGGGAGGAAGAGGCACTTTCATATTCAAGAAATTTTCAAGAAAGGTGAGAATTGTTTTTGAACTTAGAGGCTATTTCCAGGCCTTTTCAAGGTTGAAACCTCTTTTATGATGATCATTAAACACATCTCAACCCCCAATAGCATCTGAATCGCTCTCATGAACCTTAACCGAATTGCTTTTTTCTCACTTATGCATTTTTTCGAATCCGTAAATATAACTATTAATAATTGAATTTGACATTTGTTTTGTGTTTATTACAATGCATAGATACTTTTTGGATGGTTTAATTGAATGTTAGGTACAAGAAACAAGATCCGCAATTGTTAGGGTTCCACCTTCGAGTTTGGGGCGTTGAGATTCAGGCCGTTTAAGAATATTCTAAGGACATAATTGAGTCGTGTGGATCATGGGGGTTCGATTTATATAATTTTTATGGATTAATCATGTGTGTTTCTTAAGTTGTTCGAATACAGGCTTGTAGTGACACTCAGAAAACCCTAGGTAGAAATCTCCAGAAAACCGTCGCTAAAGGCCCTCATCCTGAGGTTGAAGATGATGGCGCCAAAATCTGGTTTTGAAAAATGCATTTATTTTATATATTTTTGTTTATGGCATAACTCTTAATTGCGCAGGTGGCCTGGTGGTAAAGTATCAGTGTTGGAATCATAGGGACCTGGGTTCGATCCCAGGCTCCCTTATTTTTTGGCTGAACGTTTTCTTTCCTTTTTGTTTTGTTATTATTTGTTTTTTTCTCTATTTACTTTATTATTTAATAATTAACATATTAGGTTAAATAGAAATTAATTACAATTAAGATTAATTAAGATAATCACTTTATTTTTCTTAAATAAATTAATAAAAATAATTAATTACTTTTAAAAAAAAGAAGAAAATTTCATTGATAAATCTTTAGTTTTCTTTTAAATCAATTAGTTGGTTTTTTTATTATTTATTTGTATATAACTTTTATTATTTATGTTTTTGTAAATAAAAACCTAGTTAACATCTTTTATAATTCTAATTAAAAAAATTTAATTATTTCTCTAATAATAATCTTGTATATAATTAGTCCATTATATTTGAATTAATTACTAATTATTAATTATACCATACTTTTCTTAATAAATTTATTTTACCACTTTTTTTTTAATTCTTAACCTAATTTTATACTAACCCTAAAATGAATACTAATCCCATTATTTATTTATTTATTTATATAATTTTGTTTTATTATTTTTGTTTATATTTAATTCTTGCTTTATTTAAATTATTAGAGAAACAATGTATAGGTTTAATATTATTGTAATTTATTTTTCCGCTTATTATTTTGTATCTGCCAAAGCCTTGTAATAGCTTAGAAATTTATTTTCCGTCTTTATTTTATTATTATTTAACTGCCATGGTTAGTAAATAGGGAGTGTGAAAATTAATTGTAATTAACTTGGATTTAGAAAATTAATTAAAAAGATTAAATACTTGAAAATAAACACTCACACACGTAAGTCGATCTTTGATCGCCATCTCACAATTTCTAGGGTTACTCCTCATGTTGCCTACTTCTAAGGTCAAGTAAGGTGTCTTAAAGCAAAGTCCCTTCATTAATATCATCAAGTCCCTTTAAGTTTATAAGATCAAGTCCCTTCGAGGTTGCCTACGATAAATGATTTTGTCCCTTCGAATAAAAGATGATAAGTCCCTACGAATTGCTAAAGACACCTTGCAGCTGCCTAAATTCAAATGTCCCTTTATATGTCCCTTATCACATCCAAGGTAATGACTACCTATTCCTTAATAATAGGGATAGTCTTACCATTGAAAGAACACATAAGAACAGTAAAGACTTAACATATGGTAGGTTCCTCTTAAGTACTTGCTCACACATTTCAAAATACATTTTACACTTCACATTTCAAAACATTTTCAAACAAGACTTTGTATACATCCATACGAGGATCATTATAAAGTACTTAGAAAATTTTTAATCACACACTACACCTTTCTCAAAACAATTTAAAGTGAGCTAAGTAACTAAGAGCCCATGGATAACTATGGATATAAAGGGTGCTAACACCTTCCCTTTGTATAACCTACCCCCCGAACTCAAAATCTTTTTAAGGTTTTTCCTGTTCTTTTATGTCCTTTCCTTTTGGATAAAATAAAAGTCGGTGGCGACTCTTGCTATCTGCAACATAACTAAAAGTCAGTTCTCCCACCGTGTTACAATCGTTTACCGGTAAAAGAAGACTATCGTCCAAAGAAGCAGAAGGTTCGTCGCATGCGTCCTGAAATGTCAGAAAAGATTAAAGTAGAGGTGATGAAACAATTTGATGCAGGGTTCTTAGTTGTAACTTCTTATCCTCAATGGGTTGCAAACGTGGTACCGGTACCTAAGAAGGATGGTAAGGTACGCATGTGTGTGGATTACAGGGATTTGAATAAGGCTAGTCCTAAAGATGACTTTCCACTTCCACATATTGATGTTTTGGTAGACAACACTGCTCAGCATAAGGTATTCTCTTTCATGGTTGGTTTCTCTGGTTATAATCAGATTAAGATGGCACCAGAAGATATAGAGAAGACTACATTTGTTACAGAATGGGACACTTTTTGTTATAAGGTGATGCCATTTGGTTTAAAGAATGTTGGGGCAACATATCAGCGTGCTATGGTGGCTTTGTTTCATGATATGATTTACCATGAGATAGAGGTATATGTGGATGATATGATAGCCAGGTCCCAGAATGAGGAACAACACCTTGATCACCTACACAAGTTATTTGAGAGATTGAAGAAGTATAAACTGAGATTGAATCCAAACAAGTGTACTTTAGGAGTTAGGTCTGGTAAACTCCTAGGTTTCATTGTCAGTGGAAAAGGTATTGAAGTAGATCCTGCAAAAGTAAAAGCTATACAAGAGATGCTTGCTCCCCGTAATGAGAAGGAAGTTAGAGGTTTCTTGGGACGACTGAATTACATTGCAAGATTTATTTTCCAGCTAACTGCTACTTGTGAGCCAATCTTCAAGTTGTTGAAGAAAGATCTGGTAATGGAATGGAATGACGAGTGCCAGGTAGCCTTTGATGAGATCAAGAAATACCTCCAAGAACCTCCAATTTTGATGCCACCAGTTGATGGAAGACCCTTGATTATGTATTTAACAATATTAGACAACTCAATGGGGTGTGTGTTGGGGCAACATGACGAGTCTGGTCGAAAAGAGCAGGCAATATACTACCTTAGCAAAAAGTTTACCGACTGTGAAACAAGATACTCACTGCTCGAGAAAACTTGCTGTGCTTTGGCATGGGCTGCTCGCCGACTAAGACAGTATATGTTGACTCATACTACTTTGTTGATTTCAAAGATGGATCCAATCAAGTACATATTCGAGAAACCTGCTCTCTCCGGACGAATAGCGAGATGGCAAATGATTTTAACAGAATATGATATACAGTACACTACTCAGAAGGCCATTAAGGGTAGTGTAGTAGCTGATCATTTAGCTCATCAGGCAGTGGATGATTAACAGTCTATGAATTTTGAGTTCCCGGATGAAGACAGTATGATTGTTACTAAAGAACCTAGACAATATGACGGACCTGAACAGGGATCCCGATGGACTATGGTTTTTGATGGAGCTTCTAATACGCTTGGTAATGGTGTTGGTGTTGTGATCATTTCTCCTGAAGGTTGTCATACCCCAATTACTACTAGACTTTGTTTCTATTGTACCAATAACATGGCTGAATATGAAGCATGTATCATGGGTATCAAAGCTGCCATTGAGATGAAGATTCAGTTTCTGGACGTATATGGAGATTTAGCCTTGGTAGTTAGTCAGATTAAAGGAGATTGGGATACCAAGCACGCAAATATCATTCCTTACAGAGAGCATGTGTTGTCTTTGATCCCATATTTTGAAGAGATTACCTTTGGACATATCCCACGAGGAGAGAATCAGTTGGCAGACGCATTAGCCACCATGGCATCTATGTTTGAGATTAGTTGGGATGATGAAGCTCCCAGAATTACTATTGATAGATTTGAGGAACCTGCATATTGTAATGAGATTGATATTGAAGGAGTAGAGGGAACGCCTTGGTTCGATGAAGTAAAAAGGTATCTTGAAGCTCAGGAGTTCCCTGAAGGGGCATCTGTCAATGATAAAAAATTTTTGAGGAGGTTTTCTGCTAAGTTCTTCTTGAGTAATGGAATTTTGTACAAGCGCAATCATGATTTGACTTTGCTTCGTTGTGTGGATAAGAAGGAAGCAACAAAGATTATGGAAGACATGCATGATGGGACCTTTGGCACTCATTCTAGTGGTCATACCATGGCAAAGAAGATATTGAGAGCAGGTTACTATTGGACTACCATGGAAGCTGACTGCTATTAACATTCCAAAACATGTCACAAGTGTCAGATTTATGTTGATAAAGTGCATGTACCTCTAGTTCCGTTGAATGTGTTGACTGCTCTTTGGCTTTTTGCCATGTGGGGCATTGATATGATTGGTGAGATCAAGCCTACTGCTTCCAATGGGCATCGTTTCATCCTTGTTGCCATTGATTACTTTACAAAGTGGGTGGAGACAGCCTCATTTGCATTTGTTACTAAGAATGTTGTGGCTCGATTCATTAAGAATAATCTCATATGTAGGTATGGCATCCCTGAAAGGATTATCACAGATAATGGCTCTAATCTGAACAACACTATGATTACTGACCTCTGCACGTATATCAAGATTAAGCATCATAATTCTTCTCTGTATCGTCCAAAGATGAATGGGGCAGTAGAAGCTGCTAATAAGAACATCAAGAAGATTCTACAGAAGATGACTGTTACGTACAAGGATTGACATGAGATGTTACCATTTGCTCTTCATGGTTATCGCACTACAATATGTACTTCAACAGGGGCAACCCCATTCTCCTTAGTCTATGGTATGGAAGCAATTCTACCCATTGAAGTTCAGATCCCCTCCTTAAGAATCATGAAGGATGCAGGCTTGAATGAAGATGAATGGATTCAGACTCGACTGGACCAGATAAATTTGATTGATGAGAAAAGGCCGACAGTTGTTTGTCACGACCAGATGTACAAGAAACGGATGATCAAAGCTTTTAATAAGAAGGTTAAGCAAAAGGTATATCATACTGGAGACTTGGTAATCAAGCGTATCATATTACCACAAGGTGATCCTAGGGGCAAGTGGACTCCTACATATGAAGGACCATTTGTAGTCAAGAGGGTATTTTCAGGAGGTGCCATGATGCTTACTACCATGGATGGGGAAGATTTCCCACAGCCCGTAAACGCAGACATAGTTAAAAAATACTACGCATAAAAAGAGACCCGCTAGGTTGACTGGCCTAGGCAAAAATAAGGGCATCCCGGCGAACCAAAAAGGTTCGGGAAAAAATTAGGGATATATATAAAACAAATGTACACCCGGCAAGTCAAAAACCTGAAAAGGCGGCTTGGGCAAAAAAGGGTATCCCGGTGGATTGAAAACCTGAAAAGGCAATCCAGACAAAAGTTAGGGATTAAAGCGTATGACTATGTCTCGTTGGATCACTCATGTAACCTCAACCAGTTGTGCTACCTGAATCAAGTTCAAATAGATAAAGGATAAGATACTTGAAGATAATGGCAATAGTGGAATTGAAACTCAATAGGATTATTTTTCACATAGCTGTTTTTCTTTGTTTTTATAAACAATTTATGGCAAATTCCTCTTATTAGGATTTCTGTCTCCTTGTACAAACTTGCCTGTTTATAGGCCAATCTCTAAATAAATAAAGTCCCGTATTTGAATTCAAGTTTACTTTTCCCTTGTTTACTTAAGCGAAAACGTCCATTGGTTATATTTGAATGTGTGTATGCTTTTGAATATGATTGATGTTTACCAGAAATGCATAAAATGCAGTAATAGTATTTACTAAGGACGAACGAAGGTAGGAATTCAACGAAACTTCGCTGGTTCATCCCCACAGGGTAATCTTTACGGATATCCATACAAAACTCTTCAAGTAATATCTTATACTTCCCACTCGACGAAGTCTTCAAGTAGTTTCATATCCTTCGAAGAATTAAGTCTCCCGGGTCTATCCTTAGTCAGGATATTCAGGAACGTATTCCTTCAATAAAAAGCATGACGAACGAAGATGGGAGGTTCTAAGTACCATATTATTAAACAAGACGGGAACGAAGTCTTCATGTTCCTCAGCAACGAACCGAGATTTATTTTCCCCAGCCAGCAGTTGTTATACAGAGATACACAGACGCTTCAGGCTACATGATTCATACATACATCATTTACATTATATCATGGCATATGCATCCATAACCTATATGACATTCTTACTTAAGAGCATCATGCCATACATGCATACATCAAATAATCTTGCATAAACTAACCTCTCCTTTTCAGGATAGTTGCAGGCAGATAAACATTATCAACTCCTTGAAACATTTTAGAGACGATCTATACTAAGATCTAATGATGATACTTAATTCAGAGATAATCGATACGAAGGTTCATTTCTGATGATCAATACAAGTTGTACTTGGAAGGGTACGTAAATGATCTATACGAAGATTTAGTGCTTAATCCAGGATATTTCCAGAAGAGATAATCGTCACGAAGATTTATTTCTGATGGTCAACTATCTTTGGGATAATGTGTAAATGATCTATACGAAGATCTAGCACTTAATCCAAGAGATTCTTTCAGAAGAAGTTAGGGGATAATCGCCACGAAGATTGAATCCTGATATTCTTTTGGTCCTTGGGAAGGTATGTAAATGGTCTATACGAAGATCTATTACCTAATTCGGGATATTTTCAGAAGAGATAATCTCTACTAAGATTTATTTCTAATGGTCTATGCAACAGTTTATCTATGGGATGGTACATAAATGATCGATACGAAGATCTTGTACTTAGTCCAAGATATTACCAAAAGCAATTCAGAAAAGATCGCCACGAAGATTTGATTCTAATGCTTAAATTAAAGTATGTTCCTAAAGATGGTTCGGAGCCGATCTATACGAAGATCTAAGTACTGGCACCTAATGAAGGATATTCTTTTCCCTCAGAGATAATGCAGAGACGATCTATACGAAGATCTAGTGCTGACATTCAACTCAAACCATGTTACAGGAATGATTCAGAGACGGCCTATACGAAGACCTAGTACTGGTATCCAGTGACAGCCTACAAATACTTTCACCTTCTGGTATTAGGGATGTCATCTATAAGCCCATCTCCAGTTCATCTGAGTAACATCTTTAAGCCCACTCCAGCATATACAACCAATCAGCAGCGTTACTTTACACACCGGCGAGTGCAAATTTTTGGGCTTTTGTGTTCAATCCTCTTCAATCTTCCAAGTCACGAATGGCACACAGGTCAATCTAACTCCTCAGGTTTCAGAAAATTGAACAGGGGCAGCTGTTGCACCCCAAAATTTTCCCTCACCTAGACAAGACATTGTGTACTAAGGTGTCCCAAGAGGTTCACAAGTTTCACAAGGTATCTCAAGAGGTTCACAAGGTTCACAATTAGTCAGAAAGTTTGACAATTCCCTCAGACAAAGCATCTTCATAAGCAATGCATCCTAAACTAAGGTTTTGGGTTTCATCAGGCTAAATGGAATTCCAAGGCTTCAAGTGAGCTTCATAACATCCTATATGTCTTCAAGAATCCCTATGTCAAGTTTCAAGGCTTTCCCAAAAATTTTGCTCAGTCAGATGATCAGATATGCAAAAATCAAAGTGGTTAAAAAGTCAAACTGAGGTCAAACCAAAGTCAAACTTCATGTTTTTTTGCCAACATCAAGTTTATGAAGTAAAATTCATCATTTTATCAAGGGTTGATCATGATTCATCAAGGAAGTTTCAGATCATCAAGAATCAGGAGTTTCTAAATTAGGGTTTTTACAGGAAAAGTCAACTGAACTTTGACCAGCCATAACTTTCACATGCTTCATCAAAAATTTCCCATCCAAAGCTCATTTTGAAGGAAATTGAATTCTCTACAACTTTGTGTCTCACAAGCCAAGCCCGAAAATGCTTCATTTGGAAGGTATGAGCTAAGACATTATAGGTCATTTTAAAAGTCAACAAAAAGTCAACATCTTCCAAAGGGCATAATTTGAAAATGGTAAAGGATATCGACATGAGACCAAAGAGGTTGGTTATAGGACTCTCTAAGCTTTCCAAAATGTCAAAGAACACCTTCATAGCCTTAAAATTGAGGGATTTGTGCCTTTTCAAAGTTGGGAAATTTTTGAGAGGTATATTGAGCAAATGGGGTCTTAGAACCAATTCTTTCCACATGGGCTTGCAATTTTATGACCCAATCTTTACCATGACATCATACACGACTCAAATATCATTTATTCAGATTTTTATAGTTTATTTTTTATTTATTTTGATTTTATTCATTAAAAATCAATTTAACTCAAAATAAAATATGAAAACTCAATATTTAAATTTGATTCTTGTTCTAGAAGATCATAAACTCCATTTAACTTGATTGGATACATTCCAAATTCATGCAAGGCTTTAAGAGCATGAAAATATTTGATTTTTCTCACGTTTAGGATCATATCTTTCTTCACCATCAAGTTATCCAAAAAGCCCAACCATTCATCAATTTCTTGACCTATTTCTCTTCACTATAAGACCATGAGCATAACACAATACTAGGGGACGAAAATCAAAGGCAAGGTAAGTGAGTTGAGGTTTCAAAAAAGTGAAGAAAAGTGGAATTCGGTTTCATTGATTCAAGGCCTTAACAAGAGAATTAAAGGTGTAGAATTGTTCCTTGAGGTCTCATGAACATGTTTCAATCATCATTTACATCAAAATCATGCTAAAAATCCCTAACCTAATCGTTATTGTTCAAGTTTTATGTCTTTTTCGATTTCATATTTTTATGCATTATCAATTGATTCTAATGGCTGGTTTGTGTTTGTAATGACCTTAGGATACTTTCTGGACAATTAGATTGAAGGTTCATGACCTGAATCGTGAAATACCATTGTTAGGGTTAGAGCTCTCAAATTGGGGATTCACGATTTACTTAATATAAATGAATAATGAAATCATGGTTGGACTGTATACATTGCAAGGATCATGTCTGTGTTTAATTTGATGAAATTTTACATATTATGAAAGATATGATTTTCGCAGGTTCTTAAAATCAGAAATTCGCAGGAAAAGTTGTAAATAAATTCGCAGGTATTTGCACAGGTAAAAGGAAGAAGATGAAGTCAGATGGCGCCAAAGCTGGGATTTCAAAATTGAGATTAATATTTTATTATCATGTTTCTATATTATTTCAATTAACGTTGCTTGGCCCAGTGGTATTGGCGTGTGTGTGTGATGTCTATAACCTGTGTTCGGTTCTTGGTGACACCATATTTTGCTCAATTTTTTCAATTATTCAGTTTACATAATATATTATCATTGATTGTTGTTCCATAGGTAGACGCGCCCTATGTGGCTGAATGGTAAGAGCTGTGTTTGAAATTGGAAAGGGCTGGGGTTCGAATCCCACCTCCCACCAATTTTTTGCCTTTTTTCATCATATTTTGCAGGTTTACTATATAATATATTCCACTCAATATGCATACAAGCCACACACGCAGCCCAGTGGTTCTTCCTCAGACTGGTAATAGGGAGGTCCTGGGTTCAAATCTAGGTCTCCCCCTTTTTTTTAAAACTTTGTTTTTGTTTTATTTTTCTTTTATTAATTATGTAATTATATTAATTTAATCTAATTATCTAAGTAACTAATTTATTAACCCTAAATTTAACATAAATATATATTATATCATAATATTTATTTTTTTTAAATAAATATTAATTATTCTTTCTAAATAATTTTATTAATCTTTATTATATATAATTTGTAAATAACCTATTTAAATCTTATTAAATTTTTAAACCTAAATTCTTAACCCTAATTTTTCTTAATTAAAATACTAACCCTAATTTTTCTTCTAACCCTAAAAATTAACTTATTTTTTCTAAACCCTAATTAATATAATCTTTATTTTTATTAATATGTAAATAACTTAGTATTTTTCTTATTATTATTAAAGTTGTTATATTTTCTTAATTAACCTTTAAAATTTTCTAATATTTGTTTAACCTAAAATAATTTCTCTTTTAAAATTTTAATTTTTGATTTCTTAATTTCTTATTATTATTATCATTATTATTATTGTTATTATTTTGTTATTGCTAATATTTGATTATTGTTTATTTATTATTCTTATTATATTTATTATTATTATTTTATTTTGATTATTATGTATCTGCCAAAACCATTAATATTTGTAGGTTTATTTTCTATCTTTATTTTATTTTGTAAATATTTTATTGTATGGTTAGTAATCTTAGGGTGTGTATAACCTATATGTGATTAAAAATAACTTAGAAAATTAATTTAAATAAGATAAATACTTGAATATAAACACTCACACACGTAAGTCGATCTTTGATCGCCATCTTGCACTTCCTATGGTATCTCTCTCAGTTTCCTTAAATATGGTAAAGTCCCTCGAATATAGGGGTGTCTTAAGCAAAGTCCCTTCATAAAAATCATCAAGTCCCTACAGTTTAAAAGATCAAGTCCCTTCGAGGTTGCCTACGATAATAATCTTGTCCCTTCGAATAAATGATTATAGTCCCTACGAATTGCTAAAGACATCCCTTAAGTTGCCTTCTATGACCATACGATGACCATACGCTTGTCCCTTAACACATCCAAGGTAATGACTACTTATTCCTTAATAATAGGAATAGTCTTACCATTGAAAGAATATACGAGAACACGAAAGACTTAATCTAGGGTAGGTACCTCATAGTTACTTGCTCACTCTTCAAAAATACTTTTTACACCTCACTTTCTTAAACATTTTTCAAAACAAGGCTTTGTATACATCCATACGAGGATCATACAAAGTACTTAGAAAAATTTCTAATCACACACTACACACTTTTCAAAAACAATTTAAGTGAGCTAAGTAACTAAGAGCCCATGGATAACCATGGATATAAAGGGTGCTAACACCTTCCCTTTATATAACCTACCCCCCGAACTCAAGTCTTTTAAAATAGGTATTTCTTGTTCTTTTATGTCCTTTCCATTTGGATAAAATAAAAGTCGGTGGCGACTCTTGCTATCCGCAACATTTATAGAAAGTCAGTTCTCCCACCGTGTTACAATGGGTCAGACTCAGGAGCGCTTGCGAGAGTTGGTGGAAGGTAATCTAGTTAGGAACAATGGTCAAGGAGATGAAGGCAATCGCAATGGGACAGGCGCCCGTCATGCTGAAATTCCCGTGGTACAACCTGGTGTTACTATTATCAATGATGGAGTGAACAATCTTTAGATGGATGGACAAGATGAACAGTTTACACTGTTAGATGAGGCTGAAGGACAAGGGGCTGATATGAATCGTCACTTTGAAGAGATGGCTGAACAAATCTGTTCTATCCAATCCCAGAATTCCTTGGGATTTGATATTACTGATTTAGAGCTGGTACCCGGGGTGAGAATCCCTTACAAGTTTAAGGCTCCAACATTTGATAAGTACAACGGCACTGCATGCCCAAAAACTCATCTTCAATCTTTCGTTGGAAGAATCGTTGCCCACACGGATGATGAAAAGCTATGGATGTACTATTTCCAAGATAGTCTTGTTGGGGCGTCTTTGGAATGGTATATGAAGTTAAGCAGGGTTACTGTCAGAAGTTGGAAAGGTTTGGCGGAGGCATTTGTTAAGCAATACCAGTAAAATCTGGACATGGCTCTCAATTGCGCGCAGTTGCAAAGTATGTCACAGAATGCAAAAGAGTGTTTTAAAGAGTATGCTCAAAGATGGCGCCAGCTTGCTGCTAGGGTACAACCTCCGCTGCTAGAAAACGAGATGGCTGACATGTTCATGGGAACTTTGCAAGGAGTGTGTCGCTCCCGATAAATGGGACTAGCCCAAATAAAGGTACAGACGCGAACAGTCGGCGAGAGGGACAGTGAGAACACACAGCCGTGAACTCACTGGAGATGAATAGAGTCGCCAGCTAGGCATTTTTATCCCGGAGGAAAGGTAATGCTGCATAGACCTAGAAGGAGATGGATAAGACGGTTTGCGAACCAAAGAGACTGAGAAAGGGGGTTGGTTACAACCTGGGAAGGTATTAGCACCCAGATTGTCCGCCGTACTCGACGGGATCCACGCTTGAAAGATTTGTGTTTTAAAGGGGTAGTGTCAGTGCAATTTGTGTGTAAAAGGGCTGGAAAACAAAATGTACAGGTGTCAGTGTAAAGGAAGTGTGAAGTGCAGTATGTACAGTGTCAGTGTAAGAACAATCTTCAATGGAACCACCAGGAAGAAGATGAACAGGATCAAGAGAAGCAAAGTGACTTGCTTCATTCAAGAAGTCAAGTCACTTGAAGAAAGAAAGTGGGAGAAACAAGAATGAGCAAGCTCAATCTCAAACACATATATAAATGCAGCAATGGATGCAAGGGAGATGAAAAGAAAAGTTATGAGAAGTGAAGGCAAATTCACTTCTCAAGTTTACTCACCACCTGAAATGTTAGAAAAGAAATGCAATGCAATGCCAAATGAGGTGAAATGACATGATGAGAAACAAAAACAGAAGCATGATGATGATGATAATGATGTTATGAGATGCTACAAGCATGAGGCAAGGCATGGAGATGTTCATACAAGATTATGGATGCAAATGATGCAAGTTAAGGAGCCTGATCTTACATGAAAAGTTATGAAACATACATGGCAAACAAAATGGCAAATGTGGGATGCAATGATCAAACATGCTTTCTATATGTCTTAAGATGTCAAATGAATCAAATGGATGCTTGAAATGTCATGGCAAGTCATGTTATGCAAGAGAATGCAAAAGGGATGCAAATGAAAGCCCAAATTAGGGTTTATGGATCAAACAACAAACAAGAACCAAAAACAGAAGCAAACCCTAAGATAAAAAATGGAAAGTGCCACCCAAAGAAACCCTAATCCCATACTAAACCAATGTCCAAAGGGGAGGTCTCAACTCTCAACCAATCTCAAGTTATGATTTTTCTAAGATTCTAGGGTTTTTTAGGGTTCTTAACAAAAGAAATGCCAAACAATTTGAAATTGAAGGATCAAATCAAGGCCATTTTATCCTAGAAACTACATACCAAACACAAAACAAAGCAAAAAGAATCAATGTCCAACTCTTCTCAAATAGGCAGAAATGAATTTTTGAACTTAGGATCAAATTAATGCATAAAAAATGATTTAATTCAATGAAAAATTCTTAAAATGCATCAAGATCAAAAAAGAAATTTGGTTTGAAGGTTGGACAATGTTTCTAAATGTCTTAGAACATTTCATGGATTTTTTTGTAATTTTTAAATACCTAAAAGTATTTTTAATTAATTAATTTCCATTAATCAATTAAAAATAATCTTTTAAATATTTAAAAATATTTTTTTAATGATAAAAAATAAAATAAAAATATTTTTGGGTCTTAAAAATTAATAAAACTTTTATGAAAAAGTTTCATAATTTTTAAGAATTTTTTACTATTTTAAAATAAATATGCAAATTAATTGAAAAGAAAATGAATTAAAAATAAATAAAATGGAAGGTAATCAGGATGGAGGGATGAGATTCATTCTGGATTTGAATCTGTTGACTACGCGCGTCATCCAAGGGTCCAGGTTGACTCTGATTAAATTATTTAAATTATGTTTAATTAAGCTAACACGTGGATTAGGGCATAATCAGAGAGATCCAGGCCATACACTCACGCGGGAGGTCAACGGGTCAGAGGCATCTCACGGTCCAGATTCAAATGGTCATTAATCACGTAA
This sequence comes from Lathyrus aphaca, assembly GCA_963966055.1. NCBI lineage: Eukaryota > Viridiplantae > Streptophyta > Magnoliopsida > Fabales > Fabaceae > Lathyrus > Lathyrus aphaca. Next base: position 708,605,429 of record OZ014519.1, on the reverse strand, counting down.
TTAGGGCATAATCACTCTCAGGTGGCCGGAGAAGACTTCCGGTCGTCTTCTCCGGCCAGCAACTCCCCTGGAAAACTTCAAACTCCCTCAAATCGTAACAAAAACAAAATCTACGAATTGGGAAATGTTCTCCAACCTCTCACGAATCAAACCCCTCTCCTAAAACAAATTTCTTTTCCCTAACTAAGCTGAATCGAAGGAAATAAGAACTAGGGCACGCAAGCTTCAGAGAGCAATTAAACTCTCATTTCAAAACCATTTCAAAAACTAAGAGCACCAGGATATTCAGGGAAGCATAAGGAACAAGTTCATAACATGAAAAACAATTTCTGGAAAAATAATTTTCAAGCTACCTGAGATTTGGAGCTTTCAACCTGATGACTTTCTGGCCACTTCTTTCAGTGCAAACTACTCCACTTGATCCCCAGATGAAGTTTGAATGCTCAAGAAGAGTTTATGTTGGCTGGATAATGAGTTTCGACAGCTCCTGCTTCAACTCAGTTGAAAATGGCTATGGTGAAATAGGCAGCTTCAGGCCATTGTGAAAGGTTGTTTGTGATCCTGAGGGTGAATGGAGAAGCTTTGCAAGGTTTGTTTGGATGTTTGTGAGCTAGGGAGGGAGATTCGAATGGAACTGCAGTTTGAGGTGAGAAATGGCTATGGGGTGTTCTGGTTGATTCAGGCTTGTGTTCTTGCTGGTTTCTTCTCAATGATGCATGGTGAGTTGAATGGTGAAAATGGTTTGAGTGTTTCTTGGCTGGGCAGAGAGATTCGAAGGCTTATGCAGCTGGGGTGTATTTTGTGAATGTGTTGTTATGAATGGTTTCAGCCTTGCCTTGTACATGAAATGGCTTGCAAAATGATAATGTATTTTAATCCTATAGGTCAGATGATGTGACCTGGCCTATAGTGATTGGTAAGTTTGCTTTTGCAAAAAGTCAAGTTTTGTGTAAGGCAAGCATGGCTCATGATCTAGGCAAGTACATGGCATGGGCTGCGCAGCAAAGGGTGAGGTGAGAGGCTAGCCAAAGTCAGCATCCAATGTCATAAGTTGTAGGAAGTGAAATGAGTGGTTTTGCAACTTGTTGCTTCATGGTTCACATGAAAGAAAGTCTTGTTACATGAACCAAAACATGAGAAACCTTGGTCCAATTCTGACTTTTATGACTTAGAGGATGTTTGCATACTGGTTTGAAATGAATTAGAGGTTGCAATTGGCCTTGGTCCATGATTTTGCAAAATTCTCATTTGAGGCATGCCTTGAAAATCAATGATTTTAGCCAACTTTGTCACACCATAACTTTTGATCCAAGAAGAGTTTGATCATGTTCTTGTACTTTTTGAAAAGGGAAAAATGAGATCTACAAATTTCATGACCAAGGTTTTTCCATTTGAAGCATTTTTGGATCAATAATCAAAGCTTGAAAAATGACCTAAAATGGAGCATTCTTGAAAAGTCAACTATACCCCAAAAGTCAACATGTGCAAAAACCCTAAATTCTTGATTTTTATGAACTTCAACCTTCTTCCATGATCAAATAAAGATCATATATACTCAAAATGATGAAGATCACCCATTGGTTGGGTCATTGGGGGCCTCAGATGTCCTGATTTTACACTGACTTGTCCAGAAAGTCAACCCTTGATCAGATGACTTCCCCATGGAATTTCTTCATGAAAATTGATATGCATACTCCCTATACCATATAGAGACCAATGGAAACAAGAATGACCAAAAAATTTGGGGTTATGGCCTCTGAAACCAAAACCCTAATTTTAGGTCAACTGTGCAGTCAAACCTGGCTCTGCATCCACTCAAACCCTAGTTCTTGTGATTCCTTTGCATTTTTGACTTTGTGGGGACATAATATGATGCTTAAACACACATGGATCCCTTTGAAGTGATTGGTAGCCTTTGGAGTGGCTCAAAAGGCTCTTGGATTGCTCAGATCACAAACCCTAGGTGCAGATGACTCAGGAACCATGCAGTGAATCAAAAATGGGATATGAGGGGATATGATTGTATTTATGCATATGAAATGATCACAAGCCATGGTGTGAATGGGTGAGGGCAAATTTGGGGTGTTTACAGCTGCCCCTATTCAAACATGAGTTAGCTGTGCAGGATGTAAGCGACGGCTTAACAGGCAAACAAGATAACTTGTGGTTGAATACCAAAGACAGTCCAAAATTTGCACTCACAGAATGAAGAAGAAAAGGGATATAGATTGTAAAAGGAAAATAAAGTATATTACAAAGCGGGAAACAACGCAAATGACGGGGACGGCCGACATGCTGGGGATAAAAGGTAAAGCCAAGACGGGGACGGCCGACTAGCAGGGGAATGTCAAAATATGATGGGGACGGCCATCAGGGTAAAGCTGTAAAATTTTCCGGGAGTTAATGAAACATGACGGGGACGGCCATCAAGCTCATAAAGAAAGGTAACCAACGATGGGGACGGCCATCGGGCTAAAAGAAAAGGAAAAGGGACCACGACGGGGACGGCCATCGGGTTAAAGAATAAATGAAATAAACAGATGATGGGGTACGGCCATCAAAGGTGGAGGACGACCACCTAGCAGGGGACGGTTGCTCTGTTGGGTAATAAAGGAATTATGATGGGGACGACCATCAAAGGTGGAGGACGACCACCTGGCAGGGTACGGCTGCCGAAAATATCAACGATGGGGACGACCATCGGATAGAAAAGGTCGACGATGGGGACGGCCATCGGACGAGCATGATGGAGGACGACCATCAAGAAGTGGAGGACGACCACTCAGCAGGGTATGGCTGCTCTCGAGGTTTATCACAACACAGGACGAGTGTCAGATAACCAAAATCAACAATGGGGACGGCCATTGGATAAAATGATGAAGGACGATCATCAAAAGGTGGAGGACGACCACCTAGCAGGGGACGGCTGCTAAAAAGATCAACGATGGGGACGGCCATCGGGTGAGCATGATGGAGGACGACCATCAAGAAGTGGAGGACAACCACTCAGCAGGGTACGGCTGCTCTCAGGGTTTATCATGACACAGGACGAGTGCCAGATAAAAGGGGAAATTTGCTTTGTTGGCGATCTACTGGGGATATAGTGAACACGGGCGAGCGTTCACAACCAAGAAAGGAAAGTATAAGTGTTTGGTATTGTGTATAGATTAAATATGCGGACGAGCATCCTTAAGACTATGATACGGACGAGTATCATGTAGAAACAAATACTGATACGTGTTCAGAGATGATGATACGGACGAGTACCATCTGGTTAACAAAGAACACGGACGAGTGTTGCATCTGAAGGGACTCTTCTGGGGGGTGATAGACACGGACGAGTGTCTAGCCAAGAAGACATAAGTGTTTTACACAGTGTATGGATTAAAGATGCGGACGAGCATCCTTAAGACTATGATACGGACGAGTATCATGTAGAAACAAACATTAGACGCAATGTTCTGAGATGATGATACGGACGAGTACCAACTGGTTAACAAAGAACAAGGACTACTGTCGAATCTGTGGGGAGATAAGTGATGGTGTATACAAGATACGGAAGAGTATCTGTATAAGTATAATATGAGTAGTGAGAATGGTATATAGATGAATAGTTATCTGCTGGGGAGAGTGACACGGACGGGTGCCAAGAGAGAAAAGTGTAATAACAAGTGTATGGGTGATGAAGGTGCAAGCGGCTGCGCTGGGGATATGACACGGACGGGTGTCAGGAAAGTGTATATAGGTATGCGTGAGTGCAAAGAGGGTGTCTTTGGCCTTCTGCTGGTAATATGACACGGACGGGTGTCATGAAGTATCTGTAATACGGGTGATTTTGTTCGTAAAGAGTGTTCTGGCGACTTTACTGGGGAGTGATGATACGGACGGGTATCAAAAGGAAATATGCTGGTATTTGTGAATATGAGGCAACTGCTTTTGCTGGGACTCTGGTGAGGATTTTTGGGGGGAAGTATATGATTATTATTCACAAGTGTTGATTCCGAACATGGCTTATGATTATGCTATGCGCTTGATTTTTGCCGTAATGCTCCGTGTTAGACGGAATGCTACGCTCTGAGGGGAAAATATGATGCGAATGCCATGATTATGCAAAGATATCAAACCGGGATTCGGATCCCGTTGCTGCGAAGATCTCTGGCTGATCTGTTTGAAAAGGGCCTCCCAGCTGGGGATGAGATCATTGGTAGATCTGGTGAGATGTATTCATTTGGGGATATAGGTCACTGGTTGACATATCCTTATAATACGGGACCCAGCTGGGGTTTGTAGAAGCTTTCTTCACTCTGTTGTGATCTTCTATGCGCCGCTCTTCTGGATAGAGGCTGGGGATTCTGTGGGGAGATGGTTCCCTGACTTCTGCACTCAGCTGGGGATGAAATGGCAACTCGGCTGGGAATAGAGCATTTCGGATGCTGAGATCTTTTGTTGATTTGCCAGCTTGCTGGGATGAAGCTTACATGCCCCAAGTTGCGTCCTGTATACCTGCAATCCTGCGAAGGAAACGCACAAAAGGTCCCGAGGTATCCTTTACTGGATTCCGTCATAGGAGTTAAGTACTTTCGAGAGTAAGTATATTCCCTGTAAGCATGTGTTTTATTATTATCATTTTTGGGAGAAAAGCATCTGTACTTATGCAATTGATTTTTTTTAGAGACATCAGACATCCTTTGCAAATAAACATATACAAAACGAAACATGACTGAAAAATCTGATTTTATTAATTCATGTGCCCTGAATCGGCAAGATACAACCAAAGAAACATATCCCCTGAAATGAGGAGATTGTTTACAAATTGAGAAACAAAGTGCTGGCAGTGTTGATGACGCTTTAAGGAGCTTCCTCTCCTGCTACGACTCGTATAACAATGACGTTCTTCTCGTCTTGCTTTCTGAAGAAAGTTGATTCTGATTGAAGCTTGATTCCGTCGAAGCTTTCCAAGTTGTAAGTGATACAGACGAACTCAGAGTGCAGTTGTTCGCTTATTCCCTTATTTTGCATGGATCGCCCTTTCGGGTTTTCAATCCATCGGGATACCCATTTTTGCCTGAGTTGTCCAATGCGGCTTTTCAACTCAGCGGGTGTACATTTTTCATTTATTTCCCTTATTTTTGCCCGAGTCTTTTATTCTGTTTTTGACTCGCCGGGATGCCCTATTTTTGCCTGGACTTACATTCTGTTTTTATGTCCAGCGGGTCATTTTTATGCGAAGTATTTTTTAACTGCATCTGAATTCACAGGGGACGGGAAATCTTCACCATCCATGGTGCTGAGCATCAGTGCTCCACCAGAGAAAACTTTCTTTACCACAAACGGTCCTTCGTAATTTGGAGTCCATTTGCCCCTGTGGTCTGTATGAGGAGGGAGGATTCTCTTCAACACAAGGTCTCCCACTTGGTACTCTCGGTGCCTGACTTTCTGATCGAAGGCTTTCTTCATTCTCTTCTGATACAATTGTCCATGACAGATTGCAGCCAATCTTTTCTCTTCAATCAGACTCAGTTGCTCGTATCGGGACCTAGCCCATTCTGCTTCACTCAGTTTAACATCCATCAGTACCCGTAGAGAGGGTAATTCAACTTCAACTGGTAGGACTGCTTCCATACCATACACGAGTTGATACGGTGTTGCCCCAGTGGACGTTCTGATTGACGTGCGGTACCCATGCAAGGCAAATGGTAGCATTTCATGCCAATCTTTGTAGGTGACTACCATCTTCTGCACAATCTTCTTGATATTCTTATTGGCCGCCTCAACAGCGCCATTCATCTTTGGCCTGTAAGGAGAAGAATTGTGATGTTGGATCTTGAAGTCCCGGCATAATTCGGCCATCATTTTGTTGTTTAAATTGGAACCATTATCAGTAATGATTCGCCCGGGCACTCCATATCGACAGATGATATCTCTCTTCAGAAATCGGGCTACCACTTGCCTTGTAACATTTGCATATGAGGCTGCTTCAACCCACTTAGTGAAATAGTCGATGGCGACCAGGATGAATTTGTGGCCGTTTGAAGCAGTTGGCTCGATCTTGCCAATCATGTCAATGCCCCACATGGCGAAGGGCCATGGTGAAGACATAATGTTCAAGGGATTGGGAGGCATATGCACCTTATCTGCATAAATCTGGCATTTATGGCATTTTCTGGCGTAGGCACAACAGTCTGCATCCATTGTGATCCAATAATAGCCTGATCTTAACAACTTTTTAGCCATTGCATGTCCTCCAGCATGGGTACCAAAAGAGCCTTCATGCACTTCATGCATCAACAAATCTGCTTCCGTCTTGTCAACACATCGGAGGAGTACCATATCAAAGTTCCTTTTGTATAAAGACCCATCAGTGTTCAGAAAGAAACTTCCAGCAAGCCTTCTCAAAGTCTTCTTATCATTGGAAGATGCCCCAGGTGGGTATGTTTGATCCTCCAAGAAGCACTTAATGTCATGGAACCAAGGCTTATCATCTTTAACAACATCTGTTGCGAACACATATGCTGGTCTGTCAAGTCTGGACACTGAAATCCGAGGTACAAAGTTAGCAGCTTGAACTTTGATCATGGACGAAATGGTAGCCAAGGCATCTGCAAACTGATTCTCATCCCGAGGGATATACTCAAGTTTGACTGTTGTGAAGAAAGTCAATAACCTTCTTGTATAATCCCTGTAAGGTATCAGATGATCCTGGTGGGTGTACCATTTTCCGTTGGTCTGATTGATTACCAAAGCTGAATCTCCGAATACGGTCAATGTCTTGATCCTGAGGTCAATGGCTTCCTCAAGACCCATAATGCAAGCTTCGTATTCAGCTTCGTTGTTAGTGCAGTTGAAAGTGAGTTTTGCCGAGAAAGGCATGTGAACTCCTTTGGGTGTAATAAGGACTGCACCAACACCACGGCCATTCATGTTAACAGCCCCATCGAACATCATAATCCATTCTTCCTCCGGGTCAGGCCCTTCAGTGTGAATAGGCTCTTCATGATCTTTTGATTTAATGAATATGATGTCTTCATCAGGGAAGTCAAACCTCATAGGCTGGTAATCATCGATGGGTTGCTCAGCAAGATATTCAGACAATACACTGCCTTTGATGGCTTTCTGAGATGTGTATTGGATGTCATACTCTGTAAGGATCATTTGCCATCTTGCAACCCGTCCGGTAAGAGCTGGCTTCTCGAAAATGTACTTGACTGGGTCCATTTTTGAGATCAATAAGGCAGTGTGGGTCAACATATACTGTCTCAGTCGGCGAGCAGCCCACGCTAAAGCACAGCAAGTTTTCTCGAGCAGTGAATAACGCTGTTCACAGTCGGTAAACTTTTTGCTCAGGTAGTATATTGCATACTCTTTTCGACCAGACTCGTCATGCTGGCCCAGCACACACCCCATTGACTCTTCTAATACTGTCAAGTACATTATCAGAGGTCTTCCTTCAACTGGAGGCATAAGGATTGGAGGTTCTTGTAAGTATTCTTTGATCTTGTCAAAAGCTTTCTGACAATCTTCGTTCCATCTGACCGTTTGTTCCTTTCTTAACAGCTTGAACAAGGGTTCACAGGTCGCTGTAAGGTGAGATATGAACCGTGAGATGTAGTTCAATCGGCCTAAGAACCCTCGAACCTCTTTCTCAGTTTTCGGTGCAGGCATCTCTTGAATAGCTTTGACTTTATCAGGGTCAACTTCAATCCCTTTCTCGCTTACAATAAATCCCAGCAGCTTACCAGATCGCACCCCGAATGTGCATTTGTTGGGGTTCAGCTTTAGTTGGTACTTCCTCAGTCGCTTGAACAACTTCAGCAGATTCACCAGGTGATCTTCCTCTGTGAGGGACTTGGCGATCATATCATCCACGTAACATTCTATTTCTTTATGGATCATGTCGTGGAATAGTGTCACCATAGCCCGTTGATACGTCGCACCAGCGTTCTTTAGTCCGAATGGCATCACTTTGTAACAGAAAGTGCCCCAGGGTGTGATGAATGTTGTCTTCTCCATGTCTTCAGGTGACATCTTGATCTGATTATATCCTGAAAATCCATCCATGAAGGAGAATACCGAGAACTGAGCCGTGTTATCCACCAGTACGTCAATGTGAGGTAATGGGAAATCGTCTTTCGGGCTGGCTCTGTTCAGATCCCGGTAGTCAACACACATTCTTACTTTGCCGTCTTTCTTAGGCACAGGTACTATGTTAGCAACCCATGGCGGATAGCTAGTTACAGCAAGGAACCCGGCGTCCCACTGTTTTTGTACCTCTTCCTTGATTTTCATAGCCATGTCTGGGCGAGTACGGCGCAACTTCTGTTTGACCGGTGGGCACTCTTCTCTCAAAGGCAGCTTGTGCACAACAATGTCGGTATCCAACCCTGGCATATCTTGATACGACCAAGCAAACACATCAACATACTCTTGAAGCAGATCTATCAGTTGTCTCTTCACTGAGTCTTGCAGGCAGGCCCCGATTTTAACCTCTTTCATGTCTTCATCTGTACCAAGATTAATCACTTCAACCTCCTCCTGGTGAGGGGTAATGACCTTTTCCTCCTGTCTCAACAACCTGGCTAGCTCTTCAGGAAGCTCATATTCTTCTTCAACCCCTTCATCAGCTTGATTGATCGGATTGTCAAAGTCATACGAAGTCATAGCCGTGTTGTTGTCGGTGCTGTCTGGAAGGCACTCTCTGCAAGGGTTAAGTTTGTTCATTTTAGTGATTGATTTTAATCTTGCTTTAGAAAAAAGTGAAATGAAAGTTATCATTTTGAAAACACCGCCATTTATTTTTTTGTACAAAAAAGAAAAATGGAAAAACAGTGAGCAGAAAAGAAAAAGACTCGTTTGCAAAAAAGATGTCTGATATTTCATTAATTTAATCTTGTTTGCACAAAAGTACAGATGGCCCTGATTACAAAATGAGTCTTGTCATCTTGGGCAAGATGCAAGACTTTGATGCATGCTATAAAAATACAGGAAATAATAATTACTCTGCTCGAGTAACTCTTATAATTCCCTGGGAAGACCAGTTCGAGATACTGCTCCCCGGGATCTTTGGACGAATCCAATTCTCCAGATTGCGCTCCTCTTCCAGCTCGTCTTCCAAATTGTTGATAGCATCGGGGGTAAGCATTCCCCCACTGACAAAACCAGGCTTCTCAACAGCCTTTGCTTGATGTTGAGTTGGTCTGTAACCCAACCCAAATTTGTCCTTCTTCTCTTCCACAGCTAAAATCTTGCCCCAGCCTAGGGCAGTTCCTTCCTCAACAACCTTCCGGGCTTGCTGGTAAGATGACATGGAGATTCCAGATACAGCAGATGCTTCATTCACATTCAAAGCCTCGAAACCTTGGCTCATTGTTTCATGGATCTCCCCATCCATCTCAATGTACTTATAAGTAGCCAGGTGGCTAACAAATATATCCTCTTCCCCACAGATTGTGACAACTTGGCCTTCCCACTCAAATTTTAACTTTTGGTGAAGGGTAGACGTTATTGCGCCAGCGGCGTGGATCCAGGGTCTACCCAACAAACAGCTGTAGGCGGGCTGAATGTCCATCACATAAAAGATAGTTTTAAAGGTCTGTGGGCCAATTGTCACAGGCAGCTCAATCTCTCCCAGAACCGATCTCTTCGAACCATCAAAGGCTCTTACTACCAGGCTGCTGGGTCTCAATGCCAATCCATCATATTCTAACTTCACCAGAGCCTTCTTTGGTAAGACATTCAGGGATGAACCTGTGTCTACCAGCACATGAGAAAGGACAGCTCCTTTGCATTCCATGGTTATGTGCAAGGCTTTGTTGTGGTTGCGGCCATCCGCTGTCAAGTCAGTATTGGTGAACCCTAGCCCATTGCTAGCAGTAACATTTCCAACCACGGTTTCCAACTGGTTGACAGTGATCTCTTCAGGCACGTAAGCTGCGTGCAAGACTTTAAGTAGTGCATTCCGATGGGCTTCGGAGCACATAAGCAGAGATAAGATAGAGATCTTGGATGGCGTCTGGTGAAGCTGATCCACAATTTTATAATCACTCTTTTTGATGATCCTCATAAACTCATCAACTTCTTGATCGAATGGTGTTTTCAAGGTTTCCTTAACAGCTGGATCTTCCTGCACCGGGCTCTTTCCTTTTGCCTTGGCAGCAGCTTCTGCCTCGGCAGTGGGTCTTTGAACTTGTGAAGCAAAGAGACGTCCGCTTCGGGTGAAGCCTCCGCCTCCTCCCACATTATCTATCTGTGGTGCAGGTGTTGGTGTATCAAGAGTGATTCTTTTTCCTTCGCAGTACACGTCAGAGCCATAGTGCCAAGGGATGGCCCTATTGCTTTCATATGGTACTGGTCCAGGCACCGTGACAGTGACTGGACTGATTGTTGCTGCTGAAGGGACTGTAATTGTTTGTGGATCATAAAAGATTGTAACTGGTGCTCTGGTGGGAGCAGCACCTTCTGAATGATAGGCAGAGTTGTTTTCAGGATCATAAAATATTGTGACGGTAGAGACATCTTCATGAGTTGTTGCTGGTGTTGTAGGAGGTATTGGCGGAAGAACGGATGTTGTTATTGTAGAAGGTTCGAAATGGAGTGAAGCTGAAGTTGTAGCAGGAAGATTTGTTGTGAACTGATCGGTTGAGATGATGGATGAAGTACTTGTTGATGAAACCGAAGAATTGTCAGGAACAATGGTTGCTGCAGTTGTAGGAGGTTCTGAAACCGTTGCTGATGATATTGCTGGATTTGTTGGAAATGATGTAGTGATCTGAAGTTGGCCACTCTGAATGAGGCCATCTATGCCATTCCTCAAATTATCGCACCCATTTACAGAGATATTGCAGTAAGCACAGCCCAACTCACATCCCGGGAACATTTGACATTCCAAGAGCTGAGCCTTGATTTCTACCAATGGTGTCCTGATCTGTCCCACACTGGTTATTAAATAAGACGGTTTGTCTTCTTCAATAGCGTTAATCCGGGGACCACCATGGTTTGGCATCGGGTTCTTATTGACATTGGGTGGTGGTGCGAAATTCAGAGCCTTGGAGTCTACCAGGTCTTGTACCTTCATATGCAGAGCCCTGCATTTTTCTGTACTGTGGCCAGGTGCGTTTGAATGAAAAGCACACCTAGCATTGGAGTCATAATTCCTTGGTAGACTGTTGGGATCCGGAGGTGCCAACGTTCTTAGCTCAACCAGGTTGAGTTTCAGAAGTTGTGGCAGCAAAGTAGCATATGGCATGGGGATCGGATCAATCACTCTGTTAGCTTGAGATGGCCTCTGTTGGAATGGCCTTTGTTGACTGTTGTTGTTGGTGTTGCTGTTGTTGTAATTCCTTGGAGGGTACTGACTTTGTTGATGGTACTGAGGTTGTTGTTGATAGTTTTGCTGAGGAGGTTGATAGACTGGTTGAGGATGAGCTGGAGCAGGAATGGTGACTGCTGCTATTGACCTTTGAACATACTGGGGCCTGCCCCTGTTGGTGTGGATGGCATTGGTCTCGCCAGTTCTTCTCGGGCCTGCAAAAGGCTTTCTTGCATTACTGGACGAGCTTGCACCGTTGTCTGAGATCTTTCCCATTTTCAACAGGCTTTCAATTCTCTCCCCAGCTATGACAACATCCGCGAAGCTAGTGGAAGAGAAAGCAGCCAACCTGTCAATATAGGTTCCCTGAAGGGTATTCATAAACATGTCTGCCATTTCTCTCTCAGACATAGGTGGTTGAACGGCAGCAGCCAATTGCCTCCATCTCTGGGCATATTCTCGGAAACTTTCCCTTGAGGACTGTGACATTCCCATCAGGAGGGTCCTGTTGGGTGCCATATCTAAGTTGTATTGATACTGTCTGATGAAGGCCTCTGCCAGGTCCTTCCAGCATCTTACAGTTGCTCTTGTCAAATGGGAATACCATTCCCTTGATGCTCCAGTCAAGCTGTCTTCGAAGTAGAACATCCAGAGCTTCTCATCCATCGTATAGGCCTTTAATCTCCCGAGAAAAGATTGTAGATGGGTCCGAGGACAAGAAGTCCCATTATACTTTTCAAAACATGGAGGCTTGAACTTGTGGGGAATCCTAACCCCGTCTACCAAACCCATGTCCATGACGTCGAAGCCCAAAGAGTTTTGAGATTCTAAGGACCTCAACTTCTCAGCTATTTCATCCAATCTTCTATCATATGCTTCTTCCCCAGCACCCATTACTGTGAACTGGTCTTCTTGAGGGTCTTCCTGTAGTACCCTCCCTGCTGTGGCAGTCCCTTGTATATTGACAGGGATGTTGGCCTCTGGATGGAGATGGGGTCCAAAAACTGGGGGATTGACATGAGGTTGGACCCTCTCGTTGTTACTTGTGCCAGCAGTTCCCACATGGGGCTCTTCTTGATTCTGCCTTTCCACCATGGCTCTCAATCTTTCCTGGCTCTGAGCCATGTTGTTCATAACTTCCATAAACTGAGTCATTTGGTTCCTCATTTCCAGCCTTTCATTTGCCATTTGATTTCGGACCTCAGTGAGGTCCTGCTGCATCTGATCCATCTGAATTCCCGGAAGGTTGTTTCGGGTTGGATAACGGTGCGGACGGTTGAGGGGAAATACCCGGCGCCTAGCAATAGTTCCTGAACATCACAACAGAGGTTAGCAACAATAAAACAAAACCTACAAAACAAGCAAAGGGTTAGCATGCAATGCAGTTATGCTTATTTGTTCTCAAGGTATCCGGTTTGGCCTTCGGTTTTGACCCTTCCAGACCCTTGGAGATGCTGTTGTTGTTGCTTGAAGAAAACTCAGATGAAGCAAACTAACGCAAATATATTACAGAAGGTGAAATAATACAACTTGTTCATTTTACAACACAAGCCCACTAAGGGGTCAAAATACAGTACAAAATAAAAGTACATGGAAAGAAAGCAACAACAAACAAATGGTCAAACACCAAGACCAAACTCATCCTCACGAACTTCCTTGAGAAGTGCTTCGGTCACAGGATCAGCCGGACGCTCCGTGAGATTCCTGATGAGGAGATTCCGGGTCGTAACAGCTGCTGTTAGCTTCTTGTGCTGAGTTTGGTCCTTGGACCTCTTCACCCCTGCTTTGATCTTTAGCTCTGATATCTCCCTTTGGGCTGCTGCCAGGGCTTCTTGCTGTCCTTTTGCACTAGCTTCCAGTTGCTCCATCTTGTCTTGAACTCTCTTGTCTTCCAGGGTACGAGCCTCGGTGATCCTGACCCACCGGGCTTGACTCTCCTTCAAGTACAAGTCTGTCCTTGCTCTCTGGAACTGGGCTTCTTTGCAAGCATTCTTCAGAATTTGTTCACCAGCTTTAGACTTTTTGATATAATCCCCAGACTTTTCAATCTTAGTCAAATGCTCCACTCTCAACTTCTCCAATCTCTCAATCTCCCTCATACCTTCACTCCTCTCCCGGAGGGTCTTCTGCAAAGCCTGGGTTAGCTTCTCATTTCTTTCCTTCAAGCTCTCAAACTCCTCCAAACTGATAGTGGCAGGGGGTGGTGCTGCAGATGACTCAGGCATGTCTTCTATGGTAAAGGGCATTCCAGAGAATTGGGCCCTGGCACGGGACCACTCATAATATTGTGCTGATGCCACATTATTACACTTCCCCAGAATGGTGACTCCCTTGGTTTGAACATTATCCCAGGCCCAGGCAGCCTGCCTAACAACAGCCAAACTAATCTTGTTCTCACAATAAAAGATCTCCACCAAATCCTGTGCCCTTGGAGTGTGGACCAGTGCATAGCCCAATTGCCTCCTGAACAGCAGAGGGTTGTAATTGATACTTCCCTTAACTCCTATTAAAGGCACATTGGGAAAATGTCCACAGCTGGTGATGATATCCCTGCCCTTGGCGCTTTGAGTGCACCATCTGATATCTGCTGAAGTTAGAACAGTGAGTCTCTTAGCCCAGTTGCTCTGCTGATGAGGGTTTAGGAATGCATCTGTCCTGGGTAGATGCCTGAGAAGCCAAGTGTGAAACAATGGAGCACAAAACCTCACTAACCTCCCCCTCTGCTTTTCATTCCTCTGATGCACTGAATAATAAAGATCCCCCAATAAAGTTGGCACTGGGTTCTTCAAGATGAACAGATGGATTGCATTCTTGCTAATGAATCGAGGCTCATCTGCAAACAGCACAATTCCATATATACTCAAGGCCAGTAAAGCACAAACAGCTTTCCACTCTCCTAGAGAAGCTTTCAGGATAGCTTGAGAGATTAAGAAGTCCAGATGAAAACCAGGGATTCCAGCTTTAGAGGTCATATGCTGCTCAATCAGGACAGGTTCCAGGTGCAAAGCCTTTGCTACTTCTCTGTTAGCAGGAAAGACCATCTCAGGGTTGAAAGGAATTTCTCTCCTGATAGGCATACCAACTAATGAGGAGTACTCTTCCAATAAGGGGCCCAACTGAAAGTCTTGAAAAGTAAAACACCTCAGTGGAGGATCATAGAACTGAATGCAGGTGTGGATGAGGCTCCTCTGTGAAGGGTCCAGATCCATAACCATGTCCAGTATATCTCCATAACTCTCCCTGAACAAAGGTATGTGATCTGGAGTGATCAGGGTTTGGATCCTCCTGATGTCTGATAAGTCTGGCTGGAAGAAGTGATAGGTGATGTTGCTTTTCTTTGGAGCCATGATGACAAATGTTGATGAAGATACTGAAAAGAAGGGCCACTGATTGGCTGGAATAGATAGCTGGTAGCGAGTGCTGATGAAGGCAGGTCAAAAACTGAAGATGGGGTCAAAACCAAAACCAGATGAAGATGGATACCCTGAAACATAAATAAGCAAATGTTAATATGATGCAATGATTATGTATGCAAATGATATGCAAGGGTTTGTGACTGAGCTGGATCTGATCAAGAGCTCTGATATAAGTCCAAGATATATCCAAGAATACCAGATGGAGGTCTATAAATCCAGTAACCAAGGTGGGGGACTCAAATAAAGAGCCACAAGTCCAGGGTTTAGAATCACAAGAACTGTCCAACATGGAGTACTCTTAACAAAATCAAAGTAACAGGGTATTCTGAGGTTAAGGTACCTGCAAACCTGTAAACAGCCCAACCCCCTCACAGGTGGTGTTCTAGAACAAGGGTCCTCAGACTTGGATCAGTTATGAGATGTGTAAACACTTCTAACCCGGAGGTACAGTGTTTACAATAACCATAACAGTTCCTCCTCTAATTCACCTCAGTTTCTGAAGGTCAATACTAAAGGTCATCCAGACTTAGCAGGCTTCCCAGATAGCCCTAGCATTGCAGGAAATCTGCAACACAGAGTTCTCAAGAAGAAACCCATATCTGAACCGTGTTTCATATTCCCGCACCAGACCGAAATGGAATGGGAAAGAATATGATTCACTCTAGCCTAGGTGTCACTCAGGTCCCAGGTATAGGACCTTAACTCTCAATGGAACCCCACCCACCAAAAGGAAAACCAGATCCAGCCAGCAGTACAGTATGACAATATGATATAATGCAAAAGTAATAAAGAAAGCAGTAAAGCAAACTGTACATAAAGCAAATAGACAAAAATAAATATACAAGCACAGATAGCACATAACACCCCAGTAAACACAAAACAATCAAGCGCTAGGAGGAACCCACAAAAAAGAACCAGAAGCCCTGGTTGCAATATAAGGGTCCCTAGCAGAGTCGCCAAGCTGTCGCTCCCGATAAATGGGACTAGCCCAAATAAAGGTACAGACGCGAACGGTCGGCGAGAGGGACAGTGAGAACACACAGCCGTGAACTCACTGGAGATGAATAGAGTCGCCAGCTAGGCATTTTTATCCCGGAGGAAAGGTAATGCTGCATAGACCTAGAAGGAGATGGATAAGACGGTTTGCGAACCAAAGAGACTGAGAAAGGGGGTTGTTACAACCTGGGAAGGTATTAGCACCCAGATTGTCCGCCGTACTCGACGGGATCCACGCTTGAAAGATTTGTGTTTTAAAGGGGTAGTGTCAGTGCAATTTGTGTGTAAAAGGGCTGGAAAACAAAATGTACAGGTGTCAGTGTAAAGGAAGTGTGAAGTGCAGTATGTACAGTGTCAGTGTAAGAACAAGAATAAGATGCTCAAGATCATGAGGCTAAAAGAATGAGGCTAGAAAGAGGGGGAATATACAGAGACTTTTGTTCGATAACTGTTAAGTTATGCCTACGTATCCTCTCGTGCAATGAGGAAGTCAGAACACCGTAGTTCGACCCAAAGAGACTGAAAAGGTAAATTGACTTGTGAACTGCTTACTTGTCTATGCTCAAGTGTATGACCTGTCTGGCTCAGGTGCAAACTGTCTTGCATTAGACGGAAGAAGCGAGTTCTCGTTTGTGAGTGAATAAGATGAGAAAAGAATCCCGGAGGAGACGATTATTGTTTGTTTTTGTGTTTTCAGTCTTTTATTGCTTTTTGAAGTTTGTCATAAGTTAATGAGCTTAAGCCTAAACCAGTGGATTTGGTAAACTCATCACATCATCCCTCTGATTAGGGGTAATGAGAATACCTTAAGTGTGAAGTCAGATTCTCACACTTAATCACCTTTGGTGTAGGATTAAGATCATTAACCTACTTGTGATTATTTAGGTGTTTTTGTGATTTTGTTTAGTGTTGAGTAATGAGATTAAGCCATAATCAAGGATTAAACAGACCCATTACACCATCCTAATAGAAGGATAATAGATGAGAATGTTTAAGCTGAGGAAAGCTCCTCAACTTAATCCATGATTAGGGATTAAACCCATGACAAAGCAAGCCTTTGATTAAGTGGATTTTAGTTAATGATAAGATGATGAAGTGTTTTTTAGGGTTTGTAAGACAACTTGAGGGGGACTTGTCCATTAACACTAGGGTTAGTCCTTCTTAACCACTTAAGGAAGAATTAGAACCCTAATGCAAGGCCCAAGTTACAAGTGTGATGTCTTGATGATTATTAAGTGAATTGATTAAGAGATTTAAACACATTAAGGGTTTAACACTTAGGATTAAAGTTATACACTCCATCCTAAGAGAAGGATGCAGGCATAAGCTTAATCACAAAGTCTTAAAGCCTTTAGGGTTTAGTCCCTGATTATGAGATGAGAAGAGAAGACTCAAGGAGAAACACAAAGGTAAAACTATGAGGGGAGACTAATCAAAACCCTAATTCATTGTCATGCTTGGTTGTTCCTAAGGTTTGTGAGGTTTTCAAGAACAATCTTCAATGGAACCACCAGGAAGAAGATGAACAGGATCAAGAGAAGCAAAGTGACTTTCTTCATTCAAGAAGTCAAGTCACTTGAAGAAAGAAAGTGGGAGAAACAAGAATGAGCAAGCTCAATCTCAAACACATATATAAATGCAGCAATGGATGCAAGGGAGATGAAAAGAAAAGTTATGAGAAGTGAAGGCAAATTCACTTCTCAAGTTTACTCACCACCTGAAATGTTAGAAAAGAAATGCAATGCAATGCCAAATGAGGTGAAATGACATGATGAGAAACAAAAACAGAAGCATGATGATGATGATAATGATGTTATGAGATGCTACAAGCATGAGGCAAGGCATGGAGATGTTCATACAAGATTATGGATGCAAATGATGCAAGTTAAGGAGCCTGATCTTACATGAAAAGTTATGAAACATACATGGCAAACAAAATGGCAAATGTGGGATGCAATGATCAAACATGCTTTCTATATGTCTTAAGATGTCAAATGAATCAAATGGATGCTTGAAATGTCATGGCAAGTCATGTTATGCAAGAGAATGCAAAAGGGATGCAAATGAAAGCCCAAATTAGGGTTTATGGATCAAACAACAAACAAGAACCAAAAACAGAAGCAAACCCTAAGATAAAAAATGGAAAGTGCCACCCAAAGAAACCCTAATCCCATACTAAACCAATGTCCAAAGGGGAGGTCTCAACTCTCAACCAATCTCAAGTTATGATTTTTCTAAGATTCTAGGGTTTTTTAGGGTTCTTAACAAAAGAAATGCCAAACAATTTGAAATTGAAGGATCAAATCAAGGCCATTTTATCCTAGAAACTACATACCAAACACAAAACAAAGCAAAAAGAATCAATGTCCAACTCTTCTCAAATAGGCAGAAATGAATTTTTGAACTTAGGATCAAATTAATGCATAAAAAATGATTTAATTCAATGAAAAATTCTTAAAATGCATCAAGATCAAAAAAGAAATTTGGTTTGAAGGTTGGACAATGTTTCTAAATGTCTTAGAACATTTCATGGATTTTTTTGTAATTTTTAAATACCTAAAAGTATTTTTAATTAATTAATTTCCATTAATCAATTAAAAATAATCTTTTAAATATTTAAAAATATTTTTTTAATGATAAAAAATAAAATAAAAATATTTTTGGGTCTTAAAAATTAATAAAACTTTTAGGAAAAAGTTTCATAATTTTTAAGAATTTTTTACTATTTTAAAATAAATATGCAAATTAATTGAAAAGAAAATGAATTAAAAATAAATAAAATGGAAGGTAATCAGGATGGAGGGATGAGATTCATTCTGGATTTGAATCTGTTGACTACGCGCGTCATCCAAGGGTCCAGGTTGACTCTGATTAAATTATTTAAATTATGTTTAATTAAGCTAACACGTGGATTAGGGCATAATCAGAGAGATCCAGGCCATACACTCACGCGGGAGGTCAACGGGTCAGAGGCATCTCACGGTCCAGATTCAAATGGTCATTAATCACGTAATTAGGGCATAATCACTCTCAGGTGGCCGGAGAAGACTTCCGGTCGTCTTCTCCGGCCAGCAACTCCCCTGGAAAACTTCAAACTCCCTCAAATCGTAACAAAAACAAAATCTACGAATTGGGAAATGTTCTCCAACCTCTCACGAATCAAACCCCTCTCCTAAAACAAATTTCTTTTCCCTAACTAAGCTGAATCGAAGGAAATAAGAACTAGGGCACGCAAGCTTCAGAGAGCAATTAAACTCTCATTTCAAAACCATTTCAAAAACTAAGAGCACCAGGATATTCAGGGAAGCATAAGGAACAAGTTCATAACATGAAAAACAATTTCTGGAAAAATAATTTTCAAGCTACCTGAGATTTGGAGCTTTCAACCTGATGACTTTCTGGCCACTTCTTTCAGTGCAAACTACTCCACTTGATCCCCAGATGAAGTTTGAATGCTCAAGAAGAGTTTATGTTGGCTGGATAATGAGTTTCGACAGCTCCTGCTTCAACTCAGTTGAAAATGGCTATGGTGAAATAGGCAGCTTCAGGCCATTGTGAAAGGTTGTTTGTGATCCTGAGGGTGAATGGAGAAGCTTTGCAAGGTTTGTTTGGATGTTTGTGAGCTAGGGAGGGAGATTCGAATGGAACTGCAGTTTGAGGTGAGAAATGGCTATGGGGTGTTCTGGTTGATTCAGGCTTGTGTTCTTGCTGGTTTCTTCTCAATGATGCATGGTGAGTTGAATGGTGAAAATGGTTTGAGTGTTTCTTGGCTGGGCAGAGAGATTCGAAGGCTTATGCAGCTGGGGTGTATTTTGTGAATGTGTTGTTATGAATGGTTTCAGCCTTGCCTTGTACATGAAATGGCTTGCAAAATGATAATGTATTTTAATCCTATAGGTCAGATGATGTGACCTGGCCTATAGTGATTGGTAAGTTTGCTTTTGCAAAAAGTCAAGTTTTGTGTAAGGCAAGCATGGCTCATGATCTAGGCAAGTACATGGCATGGGCTGCGCAGCAAAGGGTGAGGTGAGAGGCTAGCCAAAGTCAGCATCCAATGTCATAAGTTGTAGGAAGTGAAATGAGTGGTTTTGCAACTTGTTGCTTCATGGTTCACATGAAAGAAAGTCTTGTTACATGAACCAAAACATGAGAAACCTTGGTCCAATTCTGACTTTTATGACTTAGAGGATGTTTGCATACTGGTTTGAAATGAATTAGAGGTTGCAATTGGCCTTGGTCCATGATTTTGCAAAATTCTCATTTGAGGCATGCCTTGAAAATCAATGATTTTAGCCAACTTTGTCACACCATAACTTTTGATCCAAGAAGAGTTTGATCATGTTCTTGTACTTTTTGAAAAGGGAAAAATGAGATCTACAAATTTCATGACCAAGGTTTTTCCATTTGAAGCATTTTTGGATCAATAATCAAAGCTTGAAAAATGACCTAAAATGGAGCATTCTTGAAAAGTCAACTATACCCCAAAAGTCAACATGTGCAAAAACCCTAAATTCTTGATTTTTATGAACTTCAACCTTCTTCCATGATCAAATAAAGATCATATATACTCAAAATGATGAAGATCACCCATTGGTTGGGTCATTGGGGGCCTCAGATGTCCTGATTTTACACTGACTTGTCCAGAAAGTCAACCCTTGATCAGATGACTTCCCCATGGAATTTCTTCATGAAAATTGATATGCATACTCCCTATACCATATAGAGACCAATGGAAACAAGAATGACCAAAAAATTTGGGGTTATGGCCTCTGAAACCAAAACCCTAATTTTAGGTCAACTGTGCAGTCAAACCTGGCTCTGCATCCACTCAAACCCTAGTTCTTGTGATTCCTTTGCATTTTTGACTTTGTGGGGACATAATATGATGCTTGAACACACATGGATCCCTTTGAAGTGATTGGTAGCCTTTGGAGTGGCTCAAAAGGCTCTTGGATTGCTCAGATCACAAACCCTAGGTGCAGATGACTCAGGAACCATGCAGTGAATCAAAAATGGGATATGAGGGGATATGATTGTATTTATGCATATGAAATGATCACAAGCCATGGTGTGAATGGGTGAGGGAAAATTTGGGGTGTTTACAGAGTGTTCATTGAACGTTTAGCGTCATGTTCGGCGACCAAATTCAATGATATTGTTATAGCAGGGGAGAGGGTTGGAACTTTATTGAAGATGGGTAAGATTCAAGAAAATGGAGCTGGAAGTTCTTCTGGAACAAGAAAGCCTTTTGTTGGCCCTCAAAGAAGAAGAGAATGGGGGACTAATGTTGTCTATGGAAGAGGAAGGGGTCGTGGCTACAGGAATTCATATGACAAAGTGGAAGTTGTCACTATACCCATAAGTCTTACTCCTCAACCACAACAACAACGCAACAATTATCAACAGAGGCCTTACCAACAACGTCAGCCTTGCTCTGCTGATCGTGTTCTCAAAGCTATTCCTATGACCTATACAACATTGCTACAGAGGTTGATAGACTTGAACATGATAAAGCTGAGGACGTTGGATCCAACACCACCAGGAGATCTTCCACCAGGGTATGATGCTAATGTAAGATGTGATTTTCACTCAGGAGCTCCAGGACACTCAACAGAAAAGTGCAGGGCGCTGCATAACAAAGTTTAGGACTTGATAGATTCAAAGGCTATCAACTTTGCACTGCCACCAAACGTTAATTCTAATCCTATCCCTAATCATGGTGGGGCTAGGATTAATGTTATTGAAGGTGGAGAACACTTGAATTTTATTCTGGATATAAAGGAGGTGAGGGCCCCCTCTTGTTTGTGAAAGAAAGGTTGTTAAGAGGATACAAGTTTCTAGGATGTGATTTTGATTGTGAAGAATGTGAAATGTCTGTTAATGGTTGTGAAAAATTGAGAGCTGGGCTGCAAAATTTGATAAATGAAAGGACATTACAGTTTGACAAAGTTAACAAACAAAGTGACCGTGTTTCTACTGTGACTATCTTCTATGATCAAGCTAATATGCCAGCCCCAGTCCAGAGGGAGCTTGTCACAATCTATGTGCCACAAGAAGTCAGTCCTGTTACATTCACTACGCCTGGTCTGGTACCGTACAATGATGACAAAGTTGTGCCATGGCATTACGGGTCAGATGTTTATGTACAAGGACGTAAGGTGGAGGATAAGCCCGTAACTATAAATCTTGTTGTTGCTAGTGTTGGAGGCTTGGTTGGTTTCACTCGAAGTGGGCGATTGTTTGCTCCACAAACTCTCCGGAACAACGATGAAGCTGAAGCAACTGCCAGAGTTAAGGGCAAACAAGTAGCTACTGAGAAGGTGGTAACCCCGAATGCTGATCAGAATGTCTTTGAAAAGGAAGTAAAAGAGTTTATGAGGATAATAAAGAAGAGTGACTATAATATAGTGGAGTAGTTGAACCAAACTCCACCCAAGATTTCCATACTATCATTGTTGATGTGCTCGCAAGCACATAGGGAAGCTTTGTTGAAGGTGATGCAGTCTGCATACGTGCCTCAGGAAATTATTGTTAATCAGTTGGAAGCTGTAGTGGTCAACGTAAACACTAGCCATGGGCTAGGGTTTACTGACAGAAACCTTACAACGGAAGGAAGGAACCATAACAAAGCTTTGCACATCACAATAGAGTGCAAAGGCGTTGTTATGTCATACGTCCTGGTTGGCACAGGTTCCTCCCTAAATATGTTGCCCAAGAAGGCCCTGATGAAACTGGAGGTTGATGGTCTTATTCTCTGACCTAGTGATTTGGTTGTAAAGGCTTTTGATGGCTCTAGGAGGTCTGTTTTCTGGGAAGTAGAGTTACCAGTGAAGATTGGGTCCCAGGTGTTTAAGTGTATTTTCTATGTGACGGACATTCAGCCAGCTTACAGCTGTTTATTGGGACGTCTTTGGACTCATGCTGCGGGGGCCGTGACATCTACTCTTCACCAGAAACTAAAGTATGTGGTAGACGGACCGGTGGTTACTGTTTGTGGCGAGGAGGATATTTTTGTTAGCCACATGTCTACATTTAAGTATGTTGAGATGGACGGCGAAATCCATGAAACCTTGTGCCAGACGTTTGAAGCGGTAAATGTTATCACAATGTCTCTCACTTCTATGTTCCAGAGAAGTGAGAAAGAGGGAACTTCTATCTTTTCGTATAAGCAGGCTAAAGAAGTGGTACAATCAGGGCGAGCCCAAGGCTGGGGCAGGTTGCTAGAGGTTGAGAATAAGAATGATAAGTTTGGGATGATTGATCCCAATCATGTGTGCCATGGTAAAAGATGCTGACATCGACTATGATCTGGACAACTGGGTGCGCCCATGTGCTCCCGGGGAAGAGTTGCAAAACTGGTTTGCTGAGGAGATCATCCAAGTTACCGGTCCAACATAGTAATTTTTCTTGTTTTCCTTTTATTCATTTGCATGTCAAGTCCTACACTCTGCCCAAGGTGTATTGACCCATTGTAGGGCCACCATTTCATTCTATGCAGTTAATTTTACCATGAATAAAGGACATTTTTTATACAAATTGCGTTCCTTTTCTTTCTTTTAATAATTTTCACAAAAATATAAAAATGACAATGTTTTTCTTTTTATTTTGTTCATTTTCATAAAAAAACAGAATCTGAAATAAGCACATCCTTGTGCATAGTCAATCATTCGGATTTCTCTGATAACATTTCTCCTATGACCAAGTATGACTTTGATAATCCAATCTACCATGCTGATGAAGGGGTTGAAGAAGACTGTGAACTCCCCGAGGAATTAGCAAGGTTATTGAGACAAGAGGAAAGGGTTATTCAGCCTCATCAAGAAGAGCTTGAAGTTATCAACATTGGATTTGAAGACGTAAGGAGGGAAATTAAGATTGGGGCCAGTCTGCAGGCCAAGGTAAAGGAAGAATTGATTGGCATGCTTAGAGAGTATGTGGATATCTTTTCTTGGTCATATCAAGATATGCCAGGTTTAGATACCGACATCGTTGTGCATAAGTTGCCATTGAGGGAAGATTGCCCTCCTGTCAAGCAAAAGCTTAGAAGAACTCGTCCTGACATGGCGTTAAAGATTAAAGAAGAGGTTCAGAAGTAATGGGATGTCGGTTTCCTTGTCGTGACTAATTATCCACCTTGGGTAGCTAATATTTTGCCTGTACCGAAGAAGGACGGCAAGGTCCGAATGTGCGTTGATTACGGGATTTGAATAGATCAAGCCCCAAAGATGATTTCCCCTTACCTCACATTGATGTATTGGTGGATAATACGGCTCAATTCTCGATATTTTCCTTCATGGATGGCTTTTCCGGTTATAATCAGATCAAAATGGTGCCGGAAGACATGGAGAAGACGACGTTCATTACCTCTTGGGGCACATTCTGCAATAAGGTCATGCCCTTTGGTTTGAAGAACGCCGGGAAAATGTACCAACGGGAAATGGTGACTCTGTTACATGACATGATCCATAAGGAATTTGAATGCTATGTGGATGACATGATAGCCAAGTCCCGTGATGAAGAAGATCATTTGGTTAACCTCAAGAAATTGTTTGAAAGATTGAGAAAGTATCATTTGAGGTTAAATCCAAACGAGTGCACCTTTGGGATACGTTCTGGTAAGCTGCTGGGTTTCATTGTTAGTCAAAGAGGAACTGAGGTAGATCCTGCAAAGGTTAAAGCAATACAAGATATGCCTGCACCGCGAACTGAAAAAGAAATGCGTGGTTTCTTGGGGAGATTGAACTACATCGCTCGGTTCATATCTCATATAACAGCCACGTGTGAGCCAATATTTAAGTTGTTAAGGAAAGAACAAACAGTCAGGTGGAATGAAGATTGTCAAAGAGCATTTGAAAAGATAAAAAAATACTTGCAGGAACCTCCAATTATAATGCCTCCAGTTCCAGGGAGGCCGCTAATCATGTATTTAACTATATTAGAAGAATCAATGAGGTGTGTTCTAGGCCAACATGACGAGTCTCGTCGAAAAGAGCATGCAATATACTACCTTAGCAAAACGTTTACCGACTGTGAATCCCGTTATTCACTGCTCGAGAAAACTTGTTGCGCTTTGGCATGGGCTGCTCGCCGGCTGAGACAGTACATGTTAACTCACACAACCCTATTAATTTCAAAGATGGATCCTGTTAAATACATTTTTGAGAAACCAGCATTAACCGGAAGGGTTGCTAGATGGCAGATGGTGCTGACAGAGTACGACATCCAATACACTTCTCAGAAAGCCATCAAGGGAAGTATACTTTCAGACTATCTTACGCAGCAACCACTTGAAGACGATTATTAGCCAATGAGATTTGATTTCCCCGATGAGGACATCATGTACCTCAAAGCAAAAGATTGCGAGGAACCACTTCCGGAGGAGGGGCCAGACCCTGAATCCAAATGGAAGTTGATGTTTGATGGGGCAGTAAATATCAATGGACGTGGAGTTGGTGTTGTTCTCATTACTCCCGAAGGTGTTCATTTTCCCTTCGTTTCCAGAATTACTTTTGGCTGCACCAACAATGAAGCGGAATACGAGGTGTGCATTATGGGAATAGAGGAGGCTATTAATATCAGGATTAAGACGCTCGATATATTCGGAGACTCTGTCCTCGTGATAAATCAGATTACCGGCAAGTGGTATACACACCAAGAACACTTAATTCCTTATAGGGATTACGCGAGAAGATTGTTGATGTTCTTTACAACAGTAAAGCTTCAGTATATACCACGAGATGAAAATCAATTTACCGATGCATTGGCCACGCTCTCTTCATCAATCAAAGTCATGTGTTGGAATTATGTCCCCAGAATTGACATCTCCAGGCTTGATGTACCAGCTTACGTATTTTTTGTAGATGCGATGTCTAATGAGAAGCCTTGGTATCATGATATCAAGCATTTCCTGGAAAGAAAAGAATATCCAGCTGGGGCAACTTCCATTGATAAGAAGACCTTAAGGCGACTTGCTGCTAGCTTCTTCTTAAATACTGACGGGGTTCTATACAAGAGAAACTTTGACATGGTCTTGCTCAGATGTGTGGACAAGCAGGAAGCTGACATGTTAATGCAGGAAGTCCACAAGGGATCTTTCGATACTCATGCAGGAGGACATGCAATGGATAAGAAATTGTTGAGGTCATGGTATTATTGGCTAACAATGGATGCAGACTGTTGTTCATATGCCCGTAAATGTCATAAATGTCAAATCTATGCAGACAAGGTGCATGTACCTCCAAGCCCGCTCAACATCATGTCATCTCCTTGGCCCTTTTCCATGTGGGGCATTGACATGATTGTAAAAATAGAGCCTACTGCTTCGAACGGACATCGTTTCATTTTGGTCGTAATCGACTATTTCATCAAATGGGTCGAAGCAGCGTCTTATGCCAATGTCACTCACCAAGTGGTGGCCAAATTTCTGAAAAGAGATATCATTTGCCGATATGGAGTTCCTGAGCGAATCATTACTGACAATGGTTCCAATTTGAATAACAAGATGATGGCAGAACTGTGTCGGGACTTCAAAATCCAACATCACAATTCTTCTCCTTACCGACCAAAGATGAATGGTGAGGTTGAGGTAGCAAACAAGAATATTAAGAAGATTGTTCAGAAGATGGTCGTCACCTATAAGGGTTGGCATGAGATGTTACCATTTGCATTGCATGGGTACCGTACGTCAGTCAGGACGTCTACTGGGGCAACTCCGTTTTCCCTAGTATATGGCATGGAGGAAGTCTTACATGTGGAGGTGGAAATTCCTTCTTTACGTGTGATGATGGACGTCAAGCTTGACGAGGCTGAATGGGTTCGTGCCCGATATAACCAATTGTGTCTAATTGATGAAAAGAGATTAGCAGCTATGTGTCATGGGCAGCTTTACCAGAGGAGAATGAAGCGAGCTTTTGATCAGCGAGTACGCACTCGGAAGTACCAAGTTGGTGAGCTTGTACTCAAGAGAATCTTTCCTCCAGGTTTAGATCATAAGGGCAATTGGACTCCAAATTATGAAGTATAGTTTCAGAGTACCCCTAAGAGGGGGGTGAATTAGGTGTTATAAAATTTTCTCGATTATTTTCTTGATGGATGGATTTTTCTATTTTACTTATTTATGGTAGGAAAGTGATAAAGCAAGAAATAAAAGAGACACAACAATTTATCCTGGTTCCCTTCACAATCTGAAGGTACATCCAGTCCCATTTCCAACACGAAAGAGATTTTCCACTAGTTTTTAGATTGTACAACCTATCGCACCATCAATCGGTGAGGCCTACTTTCTAAATAACTAAACAAAACCTAGTGTGCAAGAACAATCCTCTTACAAGCACTATCCCTTGTGTCCAACAATCCTGGATCACAAGTCACAATAGAAAACTTTTATAATTCTTTGTAATTTTGAGAATAATACAATATGTGATATCAATATAAAATTGATTTTCTCCTTTGATCAAAATCCACTTCTCAATTTCAATACAAGTGTTCAAAATATGAATATGAAATGTTATGAATCAATATGAACACTTTTGAATATTTGAAAATATATGAAAATAAGTGAATTTGATTAAGTGATTTTTTATGAAAAATTCTAGGAGGTGTTTTTGAATTTTAAAAAATTCAGAATATATAATATTCAAAACACCCTTTCAAAAAGGTATGAAAAATTATGAAAAATAATTATTTGAAAAGGTATAACCAAAAGACACAATTTGAATTTTAAAAGGAATGATTTTTTCAAAAACCTTCAGTGTTAACCGGTTAACCAAATGGTTAACTGGTTAACGCATGTAAACGTTAACACAGCTTTTAAAATTTGAAGCCGTTAACCGGTTAACACTGTTAAAAAAAACAGAAAAATATTATTTTTAAAAGTGTTAAACCAGTTTAGAAACTTTCCAAAGATTGTATGCATCATGATAAAATATGAAATGATAATTTGAGTACTTGTATATCAATCTTAAAGAGATTTGATGTATACCTCAACGCATGCGTCCAAGCCTTGAAATAAACCGAATGTGCATATGAAGCTTGATCACAATTCAAATTGCTTGTTGTTTGATCATGTTGGAAGCTCTTAACTTTTTGCAAGTATGAAGTGCATGAGTCGTGTTGTCTTCATCAAAATCCTCGAGGTTGAAGGAATGCTTCTACATTCTCCCCCTTTTTGATGATGACAACCAAAAATTCTGCGAGAGCTTTGATCGACATTTCTCTAAGAAGATCCTCCTCCTAAGGATAGCAACTCCCCCTAAATAATAGCGGCAGGAGCAAAAGAAATTCTACATCGAGAGGCATTAGAGAAACAAAGTCTTCTCCCCCTTTGGCATAAGCAAAAAGGAAGAGACTAACAAGCATAGATATGAAAAAAAAATCACCATACAAGCATTGAATAGAAAAACGCATTAAGTAAACATGCAAGTTGAACACACATATAAGCATAAACATAATTCAACATAACCAACAAGTGTACGAACATGATGCGAAACTTAATACATGGAAACCAAAAAGTGCCTAATTAACTTAGGACTTATGTTTGAAACAACAAAACATAAACTAGACTTAAAACAACATAATAAACATAGTAAAATAAAACATCATAGAAACATGGTCCCCAATCCTCATCCGACACATCCTCATCATCTTCTTCCTCCTCTTCTCTACCGTCCTCATCCTCATCAACAAACTCGGTGGAGTTTCGGGAGCTTAAAACTAAGTTCCTAAGGCTTTTGAAGGCACACATGGTTTCATGATGGTTTGACATGATGGTAGCATAAAGAAAGTCATTTGTGATGCCGGTTTCCGGAATAGGTGGGATGGAGGTGGAGGATTCGTCGTCATACTTGTAGGTTCCATCATTGCTTTGAATTATGCCGGTGTTTTTGATGATAGTGACTACATTAATCTCATTAGCCATTATAGACATAGCAATAAAAGGCTCTCTATTGATTTCCATATCGGTAATTTCCAAGATTCTTGAAATGAGGCGGCCATATGGTAATCTTGTCTTTAGAGAAAGTTTTTGCTTCAGATGATACATCATAGTAGGAAGCCAATTCACTTTAATCTTGTTCTTGACAACAAATAGTACTTGCATTTCCAAATCATTGATCTGAGACAAGTTGGAATCCTTGGGCAGCAAAACATGACAGATAATATAGTGTAGCATCTGATCATCCACAGATAAATTCTTAGTATAACAGAGTACCCGAGAGGTACGTTGGCCGGACACCACAGCTGCCTTTGGAAACCTACAAATCTGATAATAGTATTCCATTTTGTCATAGTCAGCCCATTTTCCTTCATCATGGTTTACCCCTTTTCGGAGAAAAACACCCGAATATGGGATAGACAAAGAAGCTGCAAGAGTACCTAGGTCAACTCCAATCTCACAGTTTCTCACAACAACAAACAATTGGTGTTTCTCCTTATCATCACAGTTAAGAGACATGTTGTTCATAAAAGATTTTACCAAATCCGGATACACTTTTCCGTTATCAGCAATAAAGTCTAGCATCCCCTGATATTCTAACAAAGTCGGAAACTTAAAGGTTTCAAAGGATTTAAGGTTCACATACTTACCCTTAAGAAGATGGCGAACCCGGACACGAAAATTCATTCTTCGCTTCTTGGTAGATTCCATGGTCATTTCTTCTTCACTGCTGGATTTTGACACTGACACTGGAGCCTTTCCTTTTCTGGGAGCCATTAAAGACAAGCTGAAGCTTAGGGTTTAGGGTTTGAAGAGGTATTTTCAGATTAGGGTTTGTGGGAGTGGAGAGTGAAGTTTAGAAGGTAGAGTTTATAATGAGAGTTTTAGTGGAGTGGGTTTTAATGGAGTATTGATGGAGTGTTTATGTTTTTGGATTATTCTTATCTGATGGTAACCCGATCGCATATCAATCTTTCTAAACACACAGCATCAACCAACTGATCCATCAGATCATCTATCCTTGGAAGTGGATACTTGTTCTTAATTGTCACTTTATTCAGCTGCCTGTAATCAATACACAATCTCATGCTACCGTCTTTCTTTTTTACTAACAATATCGGAGCTCCCCAAGGCGACACACTTGGTCTCACAAACTTCTTTTCTAACAGTTCCTCTAATTGTTTCTTAACTTCAGATAACTCGAAAGCCGACATACGATATGGTGCTATCGAAATAGGTCAAGTTTCGGGCACAAGATCAATATTGAATTCCACCTCTCTCTCTCTCTCACTCTCTCTTTATCTCTATCTCTATCTCTGGCGGAACATCCACAATGTCATCTGGAAAAACGTCCAAAAAATCTCTTACCACTAACAATTAGCCAATTGCTATTTCATTTTCCACCGATAGATATGCAAACAATGCCAATACTAGTGCTTCTTCATTCAAAAGTTCTTTCAACTCTCTAGTAGATAGATAACCAGCTTCTTCCTTTTCATCAAGAGTAAGAAATCGATATGACTTTCTGAAACAATTAATGTGAACATGTTGAACTCCAACCAGTTCATTCCCAAAATCACATCTAACCTCCCAACGGCAAGCAAATCAGACCCACACCAAAGTCCTTACCATATATCGATAAAGGATAATTCAAACAACTATAGAAGTAGTTAACGATCCATCAGCATGAGTCTCGATAACCATTTCTCCTTTCATAGGGGAAACAACAAGACTTAATCTCCTCACACAGTCAATAGAAATAAAGCAATGTGTAGCTCTTGTATCTATCATATCAATCAAAGGCGTATTATGAATATAGCAAGTACCTCTGATCAGTCGATCCTCACTGGAAGTCGGTGTTCCTGTCAAAGAAAAAAACTTTCCTCCGTCACAGCTTTCTTTGGTTTCTAAAAATGAGTGCTGATATGAAATTGCTCTCCACAGTTGTAGGAAGTAACCAGATTAGTCTTGCACTCTGGAATCAAATGTCCATGTTGGCCACATTTGAAACACTTCTTCATGTCACTCGTACACTCACTGATACGAAGACCCAATTCACCACACCTGTAACACTTCAGGAAGTAGTAGCACCTCCCCTCACTTGGTTTCTTACCTTCAACATGCTTCTGTTTACCTTTATCAGCAGGAGCTGCATAAGGCTTCCCACAATGCATCTGTTACTTTCCTCTTCTCTCAGCCAAACTCTTAATGTGATTTGATCGAGCCTTGTTGTCTTCCTCAAAGATTCTATAGCAATCAACTAAATCAGGAAATCTTTTGATCCTTTGATAACCAATCGCCTGCTTGATCTAAGGCCCCAAACCATTCTCGAATTTAACACACTTCAAGAACTCAACAGTCGCTTCACTATAGTGCAGATAGAACTTTGCCAAGTCAGAAAATTTGGAAGCATACTCTGTCATCGATATACTCCCTTACTTCAACTCCAGGAACTCAATTTCTTTCTTTCCTCGAACATCTTCAGGAAAGTACTTCCTCAATAATTCTCTTATAAACACAATCTAAGTAATTGCCTCACTAGACGCTTCCAACCGCTGACGAGTGCCAACCCACCAATCATCATCTTCTCCCATCAACCTGTGAACACCCAACCGTACCTTAAGGCCTTCAGAACATTCCATCACTCGGAAAACCCTCTTGATCTCCTTGAGCCACTCTTATGCTCCATCCGGGTCATACTTTCCCTTGAATGTAGGTGGATCATTCTTCTGAAACTCTTCATTCTCACGATCCCCAACATTTATTGGATTTTGCACAGCTTGAGTCATTGCCTGCATAGCGGCGGCAAGTGCAACATCATTCCTCCCAGTCATTCTAAATTTTCCATGCAACAACAACCAAACAACGATTAAGAACTCTACAATAACACTCAACAACGACTCGGCGAATTAAATACTTGGTTGAACGGACCAACCTGCTCTGATACCACTTTGTAACACGCAAAATGCTCCCCACGAATTTCAATACAAAGATCAGAGTATTAAATATAAAAATTATTTTCGAGTGTTACATACAACTTCAAAACACTGCTTATACTGATATGTAGTATAAATGTTTCACTTGCAACGGAAAATCAAAAGAAACGTAAAATAAATAGTAAGTAGCCACATGCTTTTCTTAAATAAATAAACAACGAAAAAGCAATCGTCATCCCGATACCCCAAAGTACGTATCAGAGTCGACTCCTCTAAGTGAAGTACACCGACTTCACCGACCATGCACTCAACTATTCTTGATCACCTGGATGTTACCAATATAAGGGTAACATTCAAACAGAAGGGGTGAGATACTTACATCAACAAAAGGGAAAAATAATACGAATAAAAGCAAGTATCGTCAAATAATCCACCACTTCTCATCAATCAACAACTAAACAAAACACACTAAAACACATAATGATGTTATGCACACAAGTAACAACAAATGCAAATGAGACTCCACCAAACTCAATGCATGCGGTACCATTTATCGATCCATGTTTCATGATCTAGTTCCCTTCGGAACTCTCAACCCCTATTTCATGGT
Source organism: Lathyrus aphaca (assembly GCA_963966055.1). Taxonomy (NCBI): domain Eukaryota; kingdom Viridiplantae; phylum Streptophyta; class Magnoliopsida; order Fabales; family Fabaceae; genus Lathyrus; species Lathyrus aphaca. The sequence continues at coordinate 708,573,235 of OZ014519.1, read as the reverse complement.
CCAGTATGATCCCTATTTCATGATCATACCCTCGACCCCTATTTCATGGTCATGTACGATCGATATTTCATGAGCACACCAATATCACAACGATTCCCTTTGGAATTCGGATGGATATACCCTACCTTGGTACACCATCCCCAACTATGCACATGCCATGCACCATCAATGACAATATGCATGTCTACAACAACTACTTCATGCAATCAACATCAACAACAACATATAACAACAAGTAAAACAACACCTAACAATATCCACAACATGCATCATCAACTACAACAATATATAACAACATCAACGACATGTAACAACAACACATAGCAACATCAACAACATATATATTTACTAACTCATGTTTCTATCATGTTATGTCCATTATCCTTCTAAACAAGCTCATAACACCTCCATACATACATCTAACATCACTACATCAATCCTCATTCATTAATATATTAAATAAAGGATTTTAGAGATTTTTTCAGAATAAAATAATTTTTTTCACTCCAGGTCTCGCTAAGCGATCTGCCAAAACTTTCACACGTTCGCTAAGCAAGCTACCTCTCGCTATGCGAGGACTATAATTTTTGTGGTTTTTCCTCTACGAACCAACCCAACCCTACTAGGATTCTTATACCCCAAAACCCTTCCTAAGGCCAAAAAACTCATAATTTTCCCCATTCTTCATACAATTGATCACCTACTCAAACAATTATCACAATTTTAACAAATCCTAATTGTTCTACCATGCTTTTCATCAAAATTTCTCTAACCTCATGATTTCCTACTCAACAATTCTATGCCTACTATTCATATTATAAAACCCTTAGGAGATGAAAAAATCCCACCTATACCTTAATTTGACGAACGATTTCTTCCCTCTTGCCAGAATTCTCTTCTACAAGCTCTTGCCCTAGCTCCTTCTTCTTCCTTCCTCTGTTTCCACGTTCTCAATTTCTCAATCAGTTTTCACGAACTGGTTCCCTTTTTCCTAAATTCCAAACATAACCCTTAGACCCCAACTAAGAATTTCCTATCTTGCCCTCACTATCTTTTTGCCCAATTATCATCTTACCCCTCCCCTTCATATTCCAATATTGTTATTTATTCAATATAATTTATTTAAATTCATATAATATTAAATAATATCATTCTTCCTTCCACTTACTACTAACTTCACACCACACATAATACACAACAATTCTAATTATTTAAATTAAATAATTAAATAAATAATTGGGGCGTTACAATGGGTAGTGGTATGTTGGAGCATTTTGTGGGCTAGAAATTAAGTAATTATAAATGACGCGGTCAAAGATTCGAAGTCGATAGTAAGAAGCATGCACTTCTCCTGGTGGTGGATATTAATCATATCTAAAGGTAAAGCCTTTTGTAGTTTTTATGATTGGTATAAGCAACCATTAGATTTCTATAATGTGTATGTAATTTGTTTTCAATTGGTGGATGTATAGAGGGTTGGGGTACCCCTAGTACCCTAAAGTTTGAATATATTTGACTTATAAAAAAAGATCTAATTGATTAACTAAACGATTAGGTACTTAAAAATAATCGATTATTGTTATCCATCACACACACAAGTGAGCTACACAAGTTGCAGGCCAAGTAAGAAATAAAAATAAGAATGGAAGTGAAGGCATTGGTATGGAAAAATGAGCTGGAGATGTAGGGTTGTGAGCAACACATGTCAAGATTCCATGGAAGCGTATCTAACGCAGTCAACTCCTCCTCGGATCGATCATTTTGTCATGTTAAAGAAACATTTACCATTCCTCTCTCGTTCTCTCCAACCGACCAATTTGGTTGAATTGAAATTGAAATAGAAACAAAACTAAAATCTCTCTATCTGTCTTCTCTATGCCTATGGTCCCTACTTACCTGCCGGACAACACTCTTTACTATCCATATCTAATTCAATATTTTATTCCTCTTTTACCATTATTATGGTCTTGGCATATCATATGTGGCATGAGTACATAAAATTTATTTGATTTAAAGTCAGTAAAATAAACTACAAAAAGTTAACTTAATGGATTAATATATCCATATTCTACTCACCGTGATTCCTTTTTCTATTTTTATGTTATTCCTTTTTTTGTGTTCATATAAGCTAGCTGTATGTCCCAAATTTTAATTATTTATTTTGATATTTCCCCTTATGGTTATAAATAAATAAACGAGCATTCCTTTTCTTTATAGCTTTTCAAATCTTAGTTCACACGATTTCCCATTTTTAAGGGAACTATAACATTATAAGAAAAATGAATCAATCAATGAATATACTAACTATACTATACTCTTCATGATTCATCTCTCACAACTGGTTTCTACTTCTCCACTGTCACAACAAGAAAAAAGAACATAACATTGCTTGCAGCACAGGGAAATGCTATTGGAATCTCTCTCACTTTAATTGCTCTTTTCTGTTGGAATATCTACGTAAGAATTCTTATCTTTTATTTATATTGATCCTCTGCACCGTGACTAACTAATGCGGCAGAGGATCAACATTCTTACTTTTATACTAAGCAAGTAATTTGGAGAAGTTCTCTAAAATTTCTTTTCCAAGTTTTGTATCTTTTATTCCATTGTTCACATTAGCATGATATTGTTGAAAAACTCACTTGTTGACTTAATTCTGCTTGATATCCAGATTCATAGTTTCAATTGAGGAGAAATTTGATTTTCTTGTGAAACCAGTATGGGGTTTGATAATCCAAGATCTGAGAGGTGTGTAACCTAGATTCCTTTCAATAACTTTCGAATTTTCGACTTGTTTAGTACTAATTACTCGAAATTTTTATAGGTTTGAAGATGATTCTGATATATCAAAAACTCCTACAACAAATGGTGTTAAAGTGAAATACCACATTGATGGAACACAAATACCAGAACCAAGTTCGAGAAAGTCTCGAAAAACGGTTACCAGAAACAAGTTTTTGAAAACAAGAGTGTTATCAAGAGTATTCTCTGAGGATTATGAAAGAGTGAAAAAGAGAGTACTAGTATTAGATCCTAGGGGACAAGTCATTCATCGTTGGAACAAGATATTTCTGATAGCATGTTTAGTTTCTTTGTTTGTGGATCCTCTTTTCTTTTATTTGCCTGTAGTTAGAGGAGAAGTTTGCATCGATATTGGAAAAAATCTTGAAGTTGTCCTCACAATTGTTAGATCAGTTGGGGATTTGTTTTACATGATTCAGATTTTCATGAAGTTTCGTACCGCGTATGTTGCTCCTTCGTCCAAGGTTTTCGGTCGAGGAGAACTTGTTCTCACGTATTCGAAGATTGCTGTTAGGTACTTCAGTAAGGGTTTTTGGTTAGACTTTATTGCTGCATTGCCTCTTCCTCAGGTAACGATGAATCTGTTACGATGTTTGGTTACGATGTTCGGCCAAACGTGTCTATGTCTCTGACTATATATATCTGTTGTTGTTGCACTTGCAGGTGTTGATTTGGATTATTATCCCGACACTTAGGGGTTCGACAATGGCGAACACGAAAAATGTGCTTCGTTTTTTCATCATTTTCCAATATATTCCAAGGCTATATTTGATTTTTCCACTTTCGTCGCAAATTGTAAAAGCTACCGGGGTTGTGACAGAAACAGCATGGGCAGGTGCTGCTTATAACCTCATGCTTTACATGTTGGCCAGCCATGTAAGTCATCACAGAAGTGTGTAATACAGAAAATTTGAAATGTTGTTTTCGAAACTTATGGTTTTACATTCTTAATAGATTTTAGGAGCTTGCTGGTACCTTTTATCGATTGAACGTCAAGAAGCGTGTTGGAGAAGCGTGTGCAATATGGAGAAACCGAATTGTCAATACGGATTCTTTGATTGCCGTAGAGTTAAAGATGCTTTGAGGGTCAATTGGTTTGTGTCTAGTAATGTCACAAATTTATGTTCACCAAGTGCTGGCTTTTATCAGTTTGGTATATATGCTGATGCCATGACTTCCCAAGTTACATCGTCTCCATTCTTCAATAAGTACTTCTTTTGTCTCTGGTGGGGCTTAAGGAATCTCAGGCAAGTATTACGGTCAAATAGTATTTTACTTTGATAGAAACCCAGGGGCCGTCTTTAAGGGTGTGCAAGATGGGCTAGAGCTCAGGTCCTCAAATTTTCAATGATTAAACCATGGTTAAATAGACCCTTGTAATAGGTTTGGCACGCTTAAACCATGGTTAAATAGAGACCCTCATTGTTGTCATGGTTTAAGTGTGACTAACTTACAGGGCCTCCAAAAAACTTAAGACGGCCCTTCTAGAAATTATGATATAATGCGGGGAAATGTTTTTTGTCTTGAGTATTAATGATTTTCTGATTGGAGGATGCAGTTCTTTAGGACAAGGCCTTCTTACTAGCACTTTTATTGGAGAAATCATGGTTGCCATTGTTGTTGCAACTCTTGGATTGGTTCTTTTTGCGTTGCTGATCGGTAATATGCAGGTAAGCGCAGTTCATTTATATCTCTTGGTACAATAGAAAGATGTTTTGACGATGGATGAGATATGATGGGAACTATGTTTATTGCTCGGATGCATCACTCATCTTAAAAGTCGGTTTCGTCAGTCTTTACTTCTAATAGAACTCGAATTTTGCAGACATACCTTCAATCGATAACTGTTCGCCTAGAAGAATGGAGAGTGAAAAGAACTGATACAGAACAATGGATGCACCACAGGCAACTACCTTCAGAACTAAGAGAGTCTATTCGAAAATATAACCAATATAAATGGGTCGCTACACGAGGAGTAGAAGAAGAAGATCTTCTCAAAGGACTTCCACTCGATCTTAGGAGAGACATCAAACGCCACCTTTGTCTTGAACTAGTTCGAGGAGTAAGTCAAAAAACACCAAGTTTTTGGTTGTGAATACGACCACGTTGCGTTTTTGGCTGATGACATTTGAAATGATCCATTAACTCATTATTAACAGGTTCCATTGTTTGATCAAATGGACGAAAGAATGCTAGACGCAATATGCGAAAGACTAAAGCCTGCATTATGCACTCAAGGAACATACCTTGTCCGCGAAGGTGATCCAGTGAACGAAATGCTCTTCATAATTCGAGGCCATCTTGATTCCTACACCACAAACGGAGGCCGTGACGGATTCTTCAACTCATGTCGTATCGGTCCAGGTGATTTCTGCGGCGAAGAACTATTAACATGGGCCTTAGATCCAAGACCAAGTGTGATACTCCCTTCATCGACAAGAACAGTTAACGCTGTCTCAGAAGTGGAAGCATTTGCGCTCATAGCTGAAGATCTTAAGTTTGTTGCATCTCAGTTTAGAAGATTACATAGTAAACAGCTAAGGCATAAATTCAGATTCTATTCACACCAATGGAGAACTTGGGCTGCTTGTTTTATTCAAGCTGCATGGAGAAGGCACAAGAAAAGGAAAGAAGCTGCTGAATTGAGGGCTAAGGAGAATCTTATGGCAGCTTCAGAGAGTGAAAGAGCAACAAAATATGGGACAGGTTTTGTTGTTTATGAAACAAGGGTGGCAAGGAGTACTAGGAAAGGTGTGCATTTGCAGAAGCCAACAGAACCTGATTTTTATGATGAATAATAATGAATGTACATTATGAGGTTGATCAAAAAAATTTCAACGGGGATTACTCGTTACACTCTTAGTATTTTCCCCCGTTTGCGTCGTCTGAATAGTAAAATTCAGACGCGCACAAACGTCTGGATAGTAAATTCCACTAATGTACCATCTTTGTTCATAACAAGGCAAATACAAGACTCCTTTCAATATTCCTGAACCTATGTACTCTTGTTACTTGTTAGTAAAGAAAATTGTTAGAACTCGTTTGAATTTTATAAACTCCTATTCAGAACTTTACCAATCCATTTCTCTACACCACTCCAAACACTAGAGGCAACCGATATCACTATGGTACCCCATATCAGCCACTACTACATTATGGACAGCTGAATGACTAAAAAGCATAGGAAAGGCATCTTTAAGAGGACAATTCCCTAACCAACTAGTATATCAGAATGGTAAAGATTTGCCATCCCCCAAACGTCCTCTGACAGCATTATAAAACAGATCCACTGATTGTTCCTTAACAAAACCAATCGACATTAAATCACACCACCAGATTGAATCAGTCTTACACCCTTTCTTGCCATCATTACCCAAAACTGTCATCCGTAAATTACGAGAATAACTCCCATACCTGAACTCAAGAATTCCTTTCTAAAGATCCTCATCACTAAGAAACCTCCACTTCCATTTAAGCAGTAGTGCCTTATTGAAAACATCTAAGTCCTTAATCCCTAGAGCACCATAATCTTTCGGAAAACAAACCCTCTTCGAACTTATCCATTGAACGTTCTTCTTCTCCAATGTTCCGCTCCATAGAAAATTAGATTGCAACTTAACTATCTCCTTAACAATAAACGCCGGTGCCTTTTAAAAAGACATAAACAAATAAACAAATAGGAATAGCATTCATAACAGAATTAATCAAAGATACTCTCCCCAGACAAACTTCTACCTTTCCATACAGATAGTTTATTCCTTAAGATATCGATAATATGGTTCCAAAGTTTGATCTTCCTAGAATTGTCTCCTACCATGATTGCCTAAGAATTTAAAAGGTAAGCAACTCACCTCGCAATGTAAGAACATCATATGATGCAATTATATGGAGTATGTTTGAACATTTGGACTTAATTGCAAATGACTGGATCAAGTTGTGCCTTTTAAGTTACAGAAATAAGGTTTCTTTGAGGTTTTGAAGAGTGATTTGGGGTTGGAGGTGTTTCTGGATTGGTTCAAGTGTTTGAACACCTCAGATACATCATATGTGATGTGTTTGAGCAATTGGTTTGAGTTTGTTGAGGCTCAAACTCAAAACCGATAGTGGTTGCTCAAAATATTAAGTTTTGAGTCTTAGAGAGTGAAGAAGAGAAAGCTTGGGATTCAGAGGCTTTGGTGTAATTTTTATGATCAATTGAGGTCTCTATTTATAGGCAAACATGTTGAGATTGCTTAGCCTCCAAGTCTTAAAGAGATGAGATCATAAATTGTTGATCATTGCTTGCTTTAATATCTCTTACAATGTGAATGATGAAAATCTCAAATAACTCAGCTATGCAACAGCTAAATTCACATTCTTCAGTTCTTTTAATCTTTGTTTATGAAGCCAAGTGAACTGAAGATCATAGGATTCTAGCATGTGTGTTTTTGGATCAAAATGACCCTTAGATCAAATGCATAGGTGTTGATTCTCATAAATGCCATAAATGGAAATTCTTTGGTGCAATAATGAATTTGCAGGTTGATCAGGTTTGTAATGATTGCTTTAGCGCTCTTGACCAACTGATTTTATCCTTGACTCATGAAATCTCAATTTCAAGCCTTGGTACTAGATCTGTTTTTGAAAACAGTTGTGGCATGGTGTGTTTGGCAAGGGATTTCTTCATGCTCAAGCAAGATCTTTTCATGTCAATTGGTTCTTTGAATTGTTGGCAACATTTGTGATAATATTGGTATTTTCACAAGGATCTGAATCAACTTGGAGGTTGTATGCTCCACTCAGTTCTTCGAGGTAGTATGCTTTTGTGCCCGTTTTTTACTTAACGCGATATGGGTCCTCCCAGTTGGCCGCGAGCTTGCTTTCGTGCGAATCTTTCTAGCTTCTGCGCAGGACAAGCCTGCCTACTTGGAATTCTCGTTTGACGATCTGGTTGTCGTAGCGCAACGCAATCTTTTGTTTTAGGGGATCTTCGCGGAGAGTTGCCCCTGAACAGATTTCCTCAACCAAGTCGAGCTCTTATCTTAGTGCCTCGTCGTTGAATTCTTCCTCTAAAGAGGATTCTGACGCGAAGTGTTTCTTGGTGCCTGTCTTGGCGACGAAGTCTTGAAAATTCTTGTCCGTGAATTGGGTATCGTTGTTCGTGATAAGGGATTGGGGTACATCGAATCTGGCCAGGATGTTTCTCTTGTAGAACCGCAAAATGTTGAATGCAATGATTCTGGCTAGGGTCTCGGCTACTATCCATTTGGTGAAATAGTCCAAGACCATGATCAGATATTAGTTTTAGAAAAAACCCATCGTGAAGGGTCTAAGGATGTTCATGCCCCATTGCGCAAATGGCCAAGGTGATGACATTGTTTTGAGCACGTCGGAAGGGAGAGGTACATATCCCCGTGACACTGGCAATTGTCGCACCTCTTTACATGCTCTCTGGCGTCGCTCTGCATGGTTGGCCAGTAGTAACCTGCCTTTTGAGGCCTTTCTGGCTAGGGACCTGACGCCTAAGTGTTGTGCGTTTATTCCTTCGTATATTTTGTGCAAGACGTCTGATACGCTTTCTTTCTTGACACATTTGAGGAGTGGGATGGAGAATCCCCAGCGGTACATTTTGTCTTCTACAAGGACGTAGGAGGATGTGCGGTGTTTGGTGGTACTAGCTTCCTTCTTGTCTTCAGGCAGCTCGCCAGTTGACAAGTACTGGAATACTGGAGTCATCCAACAATTATCGTTACCTATGACGTTGACGTCGACGATATCGCAGGGCTTTTTAATGCTAGGGCGAGGAAGTGTTTCCTGGATGACGGACTTGTTTACATATTTCCCCCGCGACAAGACATCTTCCCGTGAATTACGCTCGTGGGGGATATGTTGGACGTCCCAAGACTTGAAGCACGCTAGCATTTGCTGTACTAGCGCCAATTATTCGACCAAATGGTTGTTTTTCGCCTGGTATTCACCTTTGACCTGTGATGCGACCAACTGAGAATCGGTGTAGATCCTGATTTCTTGGGCACCCATATCCTTGGCTAGGAAGATTCCTGTTAGGAAGGCTTCATACTCATCTTGGTTGCTAGACGTCGGGAAAGAAAGGACTAAAGATACCTCGATCACAAGGCCTTCTTCACTCTTGAGGATGATCCCCGCACCACTCCCAGATGGACTAGATGCTCCATTGACATAGATGACCCATTTATGGGCTTTCTGGTGCGGCTTCTGTCGGGGTTATCTCGGCCATAAAGTCAGACAGGCTTGAGCTTTCTTGCTTTCGTAGTGTATGTCATATTCAGAGAGCTCTAGGGACCATCTCAGCATTCTTTCGGCCATATCTGGTTGGGCTAAAAGTTGCTTGATAGGTTGGTCGGTTTGTACGACCACGGTGTGTGCCAGAAATAGTGTCGTAGTCTCCTGGCAGCGTTTACGAGTGTGAGGGCGACCTTCTGTATTTGTTGGTACCTAAGTTTCGGTCCTTGCAAGGCTTTACTCTTGAAATACACGAGATTTTCCCCATCTGGGTCTTCTCTTATGAGGGTTGCGCTAATGACTTCAGTGTTGACAGACAGATACAAGTAGAGGATCTCCCCGGTTGTCGGACTGGAAAAAATAGGGGGCTCTAATAGTGCTCGTTTGAGGTACTGTAAGGTCTGCTCGCATTCTTCTGTCCATTCAAACGCTGCTTCCTTGCGAATTAGTTTGAAGAAAGGTGAGGCATGTTGAGTAGATTTTGTCACAAAGCGAGATAAAGAAGTGAGCATACCATTTAAAGATTGGATCGACTTCTTCGAGTCAGACATATGAAATTCTGAGAAAGAGAGGCACTTGTCGGAGTTAGCCTCGATTCCTTTTTCTGTAAGATAGAAACCGAGGAATTTGCCCACCCTCACACCAAAGGTGCATTTGTCAAGGTTAAAGCGCATCCTGCACTTCCTTGCTTGGTTGAACACATTTTGAAGATACGAAGTGTGATCAGACTCTTGAGTGGACTTGGCAATCATATTGTCCATGTACACCTCGAGCATGTCCCCAATCTATGACTGGAAGACCTTGTTCATCATGCGTTGGTATGTGGCTCCAACATTCTTCAACCCGAAGGGCATTACGTTGTAGTAATATTTCCCGTCGGGGTCATGAACATGGTGTGCCTTTTATCCTTGTCGGCCATGGGTATCTGATTGTACCCAGAATACGCGTCCATGAAGGACAATAATTTAAAATATGAAGAATTTTCTACTAAATTGTCTATGTTAGGCATAAGGTAAGAATATGTTGGGCAAGCCCGATTAAGATCACTATAGTCAATACAGAAGCGCCATTTCCCATTAGATTGTTTTCATGAGTACAATGTTCAAGAGCCAGGTTATATACCTGGCCTCAGTTACAAATTTGGCCTCTAATAGGTCCTTAACTAGTTTTTCAGCAGCTAAAGTTTTTTCTTTGGACTGCTTTCGTCTAAGTTGGGCAATTGCGCGTGCTGATAGGTTGATGGCTAGCTCATGGCATGCAATCTCAGGAGAAATGTCGGGCATATTGGTGGCGCTCCAAGTAAAGAGATCTGCGTTGTTGCCCAGGCATTGTTTCAGTTGTTCCTTCACATCTTCGGGGAGACCTGTGCCGATGCGGACTCCCTTGTCGGTATTATCTCCAAAGGTTATGACCTCGAACTCTCTTGCGGGAAAATGGCACAAAATGATTGTCTTGTTTACAATGATGTTATCCTCAGAATCTACTAGAATGCGATAATCGAGATCGATTGTATTGATCTGAGGGGTTGGTTTCTTCTCGGGTTGAACTTCTTCAGCTGGAGTGTCCTCATCTCTTACGCGCTTGTTGTTCTTTGGTGCAATATCTATCACAGTCTGGCCTCTGGTCACTGCCTCAAAGCACCTTCACGCTTCCTCAATGTCTCCGTGGAGAGTATCTATGTGGACCTTCTCTATGTAATACTTCATTTTGAGATGGACCGTAGACGGAACGACAATGAGTTTGGCTAATATCGGTCTCCCCAAGATGCATTGGTAAAGGGATGGACAATCGATCACCAGGAAATGTGTATTGATCGTCTTGGAGGCATCTCCCTCTCGGAATGTGACCATTAGCTCGAAGTAACCCCAGAGTTTGGCGGTAGTGCCGTTGAATCCCTGCAGATTAGAACATATATATGGGGCTAAGTTTCTCTGATCAAGCTACTTTTCTCGAAAGAGTGAGATGTACATGATATCGATCGAGCTTCCCTGGTCGACGAGTACCCTGCGAACGTCCGTCTTCGGCATCTTGGCGCGAATCAACAAAGGGATGTAAGAGTTTGGAGAACCACCGAGGAGTTCCTCCATGTAAAAAGTAATTGGTTGGGACTTCCCCCTGACTTTCTTGAGAGACGAGAGCTGATTTGATGATGAATCGACCAAATGCTCGAGTCTTCTTCTAACGGACCCGACGATCATTTCGTTGTAGCCTCCACCCGAGATGAGCATGACCGATGGAAATGCTTCCCCGAGTTATGTGTCGCGAAGTATCTTGTCCCTCTAAGGTGTCGAGGAATGAAGAAATCCTCAGGTCTGGTGACTGACAGGGCGACTTGCTTGGGAGCAGCTTGTTCGGAAACTTCGTCGACTTTCTTCGCCTCTTCATGTCGAGGAGCTCCCTCCTTGACGTAATTCTTGAGGTGTCCCTCCTTGATGAGGATCTCAATAGCATCTTTGAGATGGACGCAGTCCTCGGTGACATGCATGTGACTGCGGTAGAATCGACAATATTTGCTTTTGTCGGTATTGACCTTAAAAGAAGTTAGTTTGGAGAAACGAACGCCTCCCTGTTTGACCTCAGTGTTGATGAATTCATTAAGAGTTTTCTTGAGGGGAACAGTGATAAGGGTATATTCTGAGAAGCGGCCCGTTGTCCCTTTTCTCTCGTGAGGACGATCGTCCTTTCGTTTTTCGCACCGAGGAACCTCTTTGTCGTCTTTCTGTTTGTGAGATCTCTCATTCTCTTGATTCCTCAAATCTTGTGTCTTGTATGCGGCCTCCTTTTCCTCATAATGGATATAGGCTTGAGCCTTGTGGAGCAGCTCGATGAGGGACTGGGGAGACTCGATACCCATAGTTCTTCGGAATTTCCTGTTAGGATGTAAACCCGTCTCTAGGATATATCGTTTCATGCGGCCAATAGTGTGCACTTCCACGACTTCTTTGTTGAATTTATCGATGTAGTCCTGCAGAGGCTCTTTTTTTCCCTGTATGATCCCTTCGAGGGTGGCCTCAGACTTTGGATGTCGTCTGGACGCGGTGAAGTGTCTGGTGAACTGATTCTTCAAGACTCTCCATGATGTCAAGGATCCCACAGGGAGGTGTTTGTACCACGACATCGCACCTTTTCGTAAGGTGGTAGGGAAAAGCCTGCATTTTATGGCCCATTATATGTTGTGATAGTGGAGCATGGCCTCGAGGTTCTCTATATGATCATCAGAATCGGTAGTCCCATCGTAGGTGGCCAATGGAGGAGGTGTCTCGAGACCGCGAGAGATGCGGGTCTCCATGATTTCGCAACTGAGTGGTCCAAGATGATCCTCGTCATCGCTGCTTATGGACAAGGGATACAAGGATCTTCTCCGGCAAGGACTTTTACTACGTTGACGGGAACGTCGGTCTTCGTCGTAACGGGACTTCTTTCTCTGGTCTTTGTCGTTCGGTGAACGTCTTGTTCTTCGGGGAGGAGACCGAGTGTGTGTCCCGGCTTTTTCTTGGCGTGATCCTTCGGGCCTATCCTGATCTCTCGGTGGAGAGAGGTGTTTGGCATCCTTCCTCTTGTGATTCCGCGGAGGGGGTCGTGAGCGACGTGAAGGCGTGCGAGAATCTCTACGAAAATCTCTGTAGCGGCGCCTCTTGGATGGGGAAGGGGAACGACGGTCACCTTCGAGCATCTGTATGCGTTGTTGGAAGAGAGCGAGGTTTGCCTTATTGAGGGCGGAGATGAGGGCTTGTGTACTAGCATCCGCGTCCGTCGGGACAGGGATAGGTTCGAAGACGTGGTCCTTGTGAATGGCGGATGGTTGTTTCAGATTGTTGGAAGCTGAGGAAGGAGGATGCCCTTCGTGGTGGTTGGCATTGAGTTGGGTTGTACCATGGTTGCCTGTGTTATCTCCGTCGTTGATGACAATGGTAGGAGGATCTTTCACAATCACGTTGATATGGAAAGCCATGAAGACGAAAAGAAAATATGAGCTTTGATCTCGTGTGAAAAAGAAATGATCTTGTTCACGAAAGATGGGGGGAGCAACTAGTTTCCCACAGACGACGCTACTGTACAGAAATGATTTTGACATGTCCTCGTGGCTTCAACTGGGATTGTGATGGTGCTTGTAGGAGAGGGGTGATGTACCTGCAAGGTACTCCGACATTCAAGTAAGTTTTATTATAAGACAAACCAAAGCGTGAGGAAGATTGAGAGTGATTAGAATTGAATACCTGGCCCTCCAAAGATGGAGGGTATTTATAAGGGCACATGCCCGTGGATTGTGGGCGTGTAGCCTTTGACTGAGTATGACTGCCTCCAGTAGATTCGGAGGGAAGTTGGTCGCGTGGAAGGCATTATGGCGTGTGTGGGGAGATCCCCAACGACTCTTTTTCCCAATGGTCATATCTTCGCTTAGTCTCTTATTGGGATTATGCCCAGAAAAATATTGGATTGGGCCTCAATTTGGCATAGGGCACTTGCTAGGCCAGTCCATAACATATTTTGTTTCGCGTTGGATCCCTCAAATGCACGTACAAACTCGTCTAAACCAAGTTTTTGATTCTTGGTTTCGCGTTTCATTTTTCGTTGCAACGTGCTTCTAGTTCAAAACGTGCGTATGACTTGAAGCAGGTATTCCTAGCGTTTGATTTTGAGAGAATCGCGTCTGATATTGTTAAAAAAATCACAATCCTTATTCATGTTTTACCCATTTCATAAGTATTGTTGTCACTCTTCCATTTCACTTGCCACTTCATCCCAATTTCTATTTTAAAGATGTGGTGGCATTCATTACAGAGAACTCATTCACCTATCTTCTTCAATTTTGTTATGCAATTTTTTCTCACCTGTCTTTTTAAGTTTTGTGCTGCAATTTTTTCTCCCTCCATTCTTTAGAAGCATTTAACTTGTCATCTCCTCAATTAAACTTGACAACCCCCCCCCCCCCCCCCCCCCACACACACACACACACACTGTGACTGTTAAAACAAAACAAAAACCTAAATTTTCCGATAAAAAATCTATGATTTCCAACCAAAAAAAAATTGAAGGAATATTGAAAATTTCGAAAGAAAAAAATTCTAAAAATGAAAATACACTATCGAAAATTTTGAAATTTTCTATAAACTACCACACTTTTCGAATTTTTTGTAAGCTACGTCACTTTACGAAATTCACAGTAAACTATAACACTTCTAAAAATAAAATCAATAAAAAAATTATCCTAACAATTTAAAAATGAACTATCAAAAATTTTAAATTAATTATCAAAATTTCATTCACACTTTTAATTCAAATTTATCCGCTGACAATTTAAAAGTTATAAAATATATGAAGATGTCACATTTAATTAAAGGGATAACAAGTTAAATGTTTATTCTCCAATAATAATTTGTTTAGTTGAAGAAAATGAAATAGATGCACGAGATAGATGGGCTTCTCAAAAGGCCTGATAGACTTTTATTTTTATAGTTTAATATTATTTTGTTAACAAATTAACATAAAACAAATATATCATTTATTTTAATGATTATTATACGTATAATTTTAAACTTTAGTATTATGAATTTCTTAAATTTAACTTTTTTTATCCTTAGCCGGAGATGGATTATATTCGAGACCCAATCTAATTCGTAGTAAAATCATAGAGTATAAGCTAGCAAATAAATTAATACTGTAATTATTTACTCAAAAGCAATTTTGTTTAAAATTATCCAAACAAGTTGAATAGGGAACAATCAATTCTACATTCAATTCAATTACGTGAAACTCAATTCTATCAAATTTAATTCTATCAAAATTATTTTTATCTACCGTTCAATTAAATATACACTAACTCTCTGATCTCACTTTTTCTCTTTATTTTATAAATTTCATTAACTAGAAATTGATTTAGTATTGAGAGAGTGAAAAATTTCATCTAAGAGTTGCACTTTTTCTATTTTGTGCAGAATTTGTATATTCAAGAGTTTAATCCTATTATGTTATTGTAATATATTTGAAGGTTATTAGTTAAATTTGTTTAACAAGTGATATCATAGTCTAATTCATGTTATAAGATTAATTGTCTCGTAAAGTAATAACAGTAACTTCAAACATTTCTTTTAAAAAGAATCTTCCTTTGACTAAATATTCACAAGTTTTTAATGAAGGTATACAATATGAAAAATTAGGATGAAAATGTTTTTAGAAGCTATTGATTTAGATTTGTGAGATTATGTTTTAGATGGTTCTTTTGTTCCTACTCATTTCATAAATAATGAAGCAGTGAACAAATCAAGAGAATTACGGACCACATAGAAAAAATGATTTTAAAGTTAAGTACTTAATAACAAGTGTGTTAAGCATTACAAAGTGTAATTATATTTTTAACTATAACACTGGCAAAGAAGTGTGAGACATCTTTGAAATAATTTATGAATATTCTACTAAGATAAAAAGGAAAAATATGAACAATCTAGACTAACAATTAGAGATACCAAATAAAAATGAAGAAAATCTTCAGAGATGGTTCTCAAATGTTAAGATTTTTGGCAATATTTTTATAAATTACATCTCTAACATTGTTGGAAATTTAATTAGGTACTAAAATCCAAAGATACAAATTTTGTTAAAAATTTATAGGAAATGTTAAATGAGTTAAAGATTACTCAAAAACTGAAAGAAATAGAATTGGTGCAAATACTCGTATTTTTTCAATATCTTCGTATATCAATTTCTCCTCATATTTGATATACAACAAGGCTCGAAGGAGATTAATCATACTACCCACACCTTATTCAAATGTCATGAACTTTATACCACCGTTGTGGCATCCCATTTGAGCACCCACTTTCGTAAATCTATCGATATACTCTCAAAGGGTATTTTTCTTCTTATTGTGAATTCCACTAAGGGTTGCCATCGCCTTCGAATGACATTTTCCTTCATTCAACTATTATGTGAACTCATTGCAAAACTTCCTAAAAGAGTTGATAAAATCGTTCTCCAAGATTTTGAACCACGTCATAAACACTCCTTAAGAGTCAATACAAATAACTTGCAAGATGTGTAGGGGTAGGCATGATGAGTGGCACCATGCTCATTCGCTCTTCGAGAATTATGTGAATGATACTTCCTAGGGAGGAAATCCTCTTGAGGAGTGTGGCTCTTATTGCTACCTCTAGAATCACGAGGAGGAGAATTGCAACTAAAATGGTGATGGTGATGTTTTTCGAGTAACTCTGACACGTTTGTTGTTACGACGTAGCAGTGTCGTAGCACCTATATATGAGTTTTAATTTTAGTAGGAATCTTATGTTGATTATTTTCTATGAGATGTGGTTTTTGTCTAGGAGGTTTGCAATTTGTTGTTGCACTAAGTAGTAGATGTTTGTTACAAGTTCGTTAACACCGTGTATTCCTAGTGTTGTGTGGAGTTGTTGGAGACTGCATGACATATTTGGTTCAAAAGACTATAGTGGTGGTGGAACATAAGATTGTTGCGAGAGATGAAATGTATAATGTTGGTAGGATGGGGGAGGCTAAAGAGATGACTCTCCAATTGGTTGAGGGACCATACTCTATCGTGGTTTTATGACTATAGAATGATTGAGATCTAAGCATTGTGATGCTGAGGTGGTTCTTCTTTCGTAAGAGTAAGAACCAGCATGACAGTTTCTTAAAGCATTTGAATCATTGATCGGATGTCAGGCGTGGAAATTGCTTTGCGAGGAGTGATAGATCGAATTTCCTTGGATCGTGCCCATTGGATATGATAACGTGGAATAGTTTCAAATAGGTCGATAGTGATCCGAACTTGGTAACAAAAACAATTACCATGCTTGGAGCAATTACCATAAGAAATTGTGACAACGCAACATAAGAGATTAAGAGAATGTAATGGTAATTTCCGAGAATTAGAAGACAATTCTCATAGATGCCATCAATATTTTGTAGTGGAACAGAAAATGAGTAGTATGTTAATGGTGATTGTCGTGGAAAGACTTTTGATACAGGTGTCTCACGTTATTAGATATGGGGTACCTGCATGGTTTGCACTCTAACTCTCAAGTCAACAAAGTGATAGAGGTGGAACTTGCAAGTGTATGAATGAGTAATACCTCGACGTGGTACAAAGTCACGCTTACATATAGGTGGCGGTTAAAACCTCATCATTGGATCTAACGCGAGACACGTGATACTGTTGAACAAATATCAATGATTGAGATTCCTTGCTCTAATGTGGTATTTCAATATGAACATATACATATTAGTCAGCTGGGTGGGCACCTGCAATTAGAATGAACCTTCAAATTATGTCGATCTTATTGGATTGTTGGTTATCTTAAAACATAAATTTTAAAATATTAATATAAACTAATTTAACATATACATTGTATAGAATAATTTATTTTTAATTAAATTCTTTAATTTTATTTATAATTTTAAATTCTGTAAAATTAACTTCAACAAAATATTTTATAAATTCTTTAAATTTTCATACAAACAATGAAATTTACTTGAATACATTTGAATTTACTCAAAAGGTTACCATACCTCAAAACATTCCAACATTCAAATATACTCTCTAAGAATAGTTAAGAAGAAAATAATCATTAACTTCAATCAAAACCAAAGACAAATAGTGGAGTAAATGATATAGTGGAGCTGTCGATGAGATTATAATCTTCCTTAACTTATGCTTGTTCTTTCAGAATGTAAAATCCAAAGACAAATCAACTTTTTTTTGTGAAGCAGATTGTTTGTATTGCTTTCTTCAGACATGAAGATTAACCTAAATCATGAAGTTTTTCGTCTGATAAAAAGACTATAGACATATTACTATGTTTATCTTTTTTGCAACATTCGAAAAAGGAGTCAGATTCCAATAAAATCTGTGCAGCGCCACATGGCCCATCGTCATTTCAATGTTTCAACAAAAGTATTGGTCTCACAATTTCATTTCAATTTGAAGTTGTAAAAAATTCTTGAGTCAACTATCTAAGATTCATAAGCTTTTTAGTAAATGGCAAATACTCTTAATTATCAATAGATATCAATCCTCTCTTGCTGTGTATGTTTCCAAACTCCCTTGATGTGAGATTCTATTAGATAATGAGCAAGGTTGAAAATGGGCTGAGCTTAGTCGAATTTAATTTAGTTCGTCTCGATTTGAAGAAAAAAAATCAGGATTGGTTTTTGGATAAAATTATGGGTGTCTCACTTACAACGTCTTTGTTGGTGTGATTTTAGGTGCACTCGGAGATGCGTCCTCAGACACTAAGGGTATTTTTGGATTTTCAAGAATGTGAGATGCACTCATAAGGGTGGAAAGAGCAACCCCCTCCAAAATATTGGGACTTAAATTCTTGACGGACTTGTATTTAATATATTAAGGGGGTATTTTTCCCACCCTAAGTGGTGGAATAGTACCCTATAGAAATCCAAAAATGATCTTACGAATTTAGAAGTGTATTTCCGGACGCATTTGAATCACATCAAATTCATGCGTAAATGAGTCACACCTCTATTTTTGTCAGAAATTAGTCTGAATATGCATTTTCGTATTCACCTTATATGCACCCTAACCATTCCAAACTGAGACACCCATATTTTTTTATACATAATTTTGTCCAGAGATGCATATTTGTATTCACCTTATATGCACCCCCAACTCTTTCTAGCGGAGACACCCTCATTTTGACGTAATTTTGTCTAGAGATGCATATCTGTATCAAAATACGAACATACACTTCCATATTCACCCAATACTTAGTAAATTTTGACTCTTTTTTTTTTTGGAAAACACATATGTAATAGACCATGTACTATAATTATACTATCACAATAATTTTTTATAATTTAAGTCAAACACTATTGTAATAAGACTAAAATGTCATGTATAAATGAATCAATTATGAATCCATAATACAATTAAAATAACAAGGTAACAAACGATAATATTATACATAACCCCTAATACAAATACAATATTATTGCATATATTGAGGCCCTTGTTTCTTTGTTGCCTCATATACTGCAATGTTGTATGTGTCTCAGTAAGAATGACATCTACAGTGGTCATCTTAGAAGTGCCTTTCGGAAAGTCTCCTCTGTTTATACTCTCTCGCTCAATATCCATAATGTTATGACATACATGCAACACATCAACAGCATGATTTGCTCTAGTTTGCTCATCCTCTAATATCTTATGATGAGCCTATATGGCTATCCCTCTACATCTAGTGTCATTTAAGGATATGACACTCTGAAATACCATTGAACATAACCATATGCACAACTTTAGTCCCTAGAATCTATGGTACCTCGTGCTTCATTCGGTACCAAATGGTTAAGGAAATCATCATACATAACAATTACATCTTTATGGACCATAGTATGAGAAACAAATTTGAATGAGTGATCTTGGAACAAACTGTATATAGTCAAATTAGTGCATGACTTACTCAGGAAGATATGGATATATTGGACGTGACCCACAAGCCAACCATTTATAGTATAAGTCCACGACATCCAAGGGACAGACCTAATGGTGAAGGTCGTACAATTGGAAACGTATACCGTCTACTATTGTGTGGTCAAGATACATTATGAAGAGCTCGATTGACTGATTACCTTTGAGCGAGTTGAATTGACAAGCATGTGGCATATCCTCAATGTAGTCATTAACATATGACTAGTCGAAGATGCATAGAAAGTGTTGTAGGATCCATGCCTGAAATTGGTACTAGTGAATGATTAGTAATAACGTAACACAAATGTTATGAAAATGGTACATCAACAATAAAGGATGAAAATATATTATCGTTAACAGCGTGCATTTATTAGTCATTTGTTTGGTCTTCCAAAGACAACATTTAACTAACTTTGAGTATAGGTAGACTAAAAAAGCGGTCCCCTATTTGTATTTATAAATCCGCTCAAAGTCAGTGAAGTTTCTAAGGTAAACCACGTCCATATAATAGGAACGCTTGTCCAAAAATATAGATGTGTCAACCAAGTACAACATGTATGTCATCAATGCGTATACTTTATGCTACATAACATGTTTATCATAACCATCGACCTGGTCTACCATAGACAACTGATGTGCATACAGCCTCTCCAAGAATCCAAATCTAGCATGACACCCTCATGTGTCTTCAATATCCTTCTCCCATCCCCTGATTCGACTCCCAAATATTTCACAATCATCTATGGTAATCCTGGTGTAGTATAATAATCTTCCCCTGATTGGAAGATGCAACAGACATTGATAGGGCCACAAGTGCATGACTATATCGTTCAAGTATAAAAGATGTCAATGTATTAGATTTGACATCGAGGTACCTTTGTGTCCAAGCATCACCATCTAAATCATGTACATACCCTAATTTATCTTTCTAACATTTCAACCTAATCAAGATCCTAGGTTAAATCTCCACCATTTTGTGGATTTTAATCTATTATTGTTAATTCAATGTATACATATCATAGTATAAGTTATAAGACACCTATGATGACTTAAAATCATCAAACAAGTTATTTTTGGCAAGACACTGGGAAACCAATCGATTTCCTAGGAAGAACAAAAGATTGGTTTGAACATTCTATCCAATTTATCACTACAGAGTAACAAACCAATCTATTGTTGGGAAGGACTAATCGACTCTTATGAGCTTTATGTCCAAATTTTCACTAAAATGGTATATGACTAATTGATTGGTCAGGGGTGTCATTCATTGAAACCTGCAATTTTAGATTTCCACACATTCATGAAACCAGATGATTATTTCTAGGAGTTTCAGCATACCAATCGATTATTCCCTGCATTTTCCTCAAAAATGCCACTTCTAAACACATCCTCTTCCGATCTTAACCATGAGCTTTCTGTCCAAATTTTTACTAAAAAGGTATAGGACCAATTGATTGGTCGAGGTGTCATTCATTGAAACCTGCCATTTTCCATTTTTTTACACATTCATGAAACCAATCAATTGTTCCTAGGAGTTTCAGCATACCAATTGATCATTCCCTTCATTTTCATCAAAAATACCACTTCTAAATAATCCTCTTCCAATCATAACCATTCTAATCCAAATGAATTCATAGACCAACACAACTTCATATGATTATAAGCCATAACTTCAAGAACAAGACATATATACAACCATGTTTCCTCTTCATTCATACATCATATATTCATAATAGCAACAACAACAATAACAAAGTATCAATACAACATCCAATAACATAGAATATCACAAGAAAGCATGAAACAATCAATAAAAACATGTATTAATATCAATTTCCATGATCATAACAAAATTACCTAAACCCTAATTTCCTCATTTCATGTAAATCTTTTTCCCAAAATTTAAACTATCTAGAACCCACCTTAGAAGATAAAGATAAAAAGAGATTAGAGATGAGACGATGATGATCCAAGCTCTTGATTCCACTTCCAAGTTTTTTCCCATTTCTTCTCTTCTTTCTCTTTTTCTTTGTTTCTCTCTCCACATTTTCCTATTCCCTTCTCTTACTCTTCTATTATCCTGCTAACAGATGAATGAGTGGTTGTTAAAATAGAAGAAGAAAAAAATCTTATGGAGATTTATCTTCTTTTTGATATTTTCCAAAATGTTAAAGTTGCAAAGGAAAAGATATAAGAAAATATCTTATGAATAGATATTTCTCCTATAGGGTAATTGATCATTCATTAATGTTACCAAAATGTTCCTTTCTTATAAAAATTAACAAATGTTAATTAAATGAATAAGAATTAAGCTCATATGAGTTCATTAATTACTCGATTTGTCTCAACTTACTAGAAGAAATATAGCATATATGGGATATTACATAATAAGGGTGTGTCAGCCCGTCCCAACGTCACGTTACGACTTCTGAGAGAGGCATTTAATGTGCCTATTGCTGAGAAACGTCCATGTCCCATCTAGGACTTCCACGCCCTGTGGTCGGGTAATAATGTGTGTAACAAACCCTTGCCTTACAAAGTAGAGATAAAGGCTTATTTGATGCTCTAAAAAGGGAGAACCGTCAATTTTAGGTAGCAAGTAAGGGTATGTTAGTTTGTCTCGGGATCATGTTACACCTTATAATAGATGCATTTAATGTGCCTATTCCCAATAAACAATAGCATCCCATCTAGGACTTCCATGTCCACGCATCATATGGTCATGTAATAATGTGTGTCAAAAACTCTCGCCCTTTGGGGTCAACTGTTCCAGGCTATTCGTGGGGGCTATAAGACGATGTCCTAATTACGCAATAACAAGCTACTAAATGTGGAATAGGTATAACCTTTGTGTCCCAGGTAACCTCTCGCGAGAACGTCGTGTTAAGCGTGTAGATCAATCTAACGGCTAACTGCAACAGACGTTATCCCACATGCACACGGTTATCAACAATCTCCCCTATTTAAATAGGAAAGTGCGCTACTTCACGACTATTCAAATTATTTTCCATTTAAACTTCATTTTTCACTCTCTTATTGACTTGAGCATTTAAGTGTTAGCCTTGTTGGTTAAGCTCTTCTCTAGTGCATCAGAAACTCTGAACCTCTACAACAAACTACGAATCTACCCTCTTCAATCATATATAGTTCCAGTGCGTTGAAATGTTAACTTTGTAGGTTCATCCTCGCACCGCCGCATTGGATACCTGCACCACCACACTTAGAATCCAACTAATCAATTTATCAACACTTATGATTTCGAAGAGAATAATAGTATTGTTTGTGATAATCGAACTCATAACCACGATCTCGTTAGTGCGACTATGAGGTATTGTCCACTTTAAATATGAGAACATTCACTTCTTTAATGTCTCTGTGTTAAAGAGTGTGAATGTTATATATAAATTATCATTCACTTCTACTTCAAATATTGTGGTACTACTTTAATCAATCCAAACTTTAAAAGCTACTTGTTTTCTTTCATTTATTTACCAGTCCTATTTTAAATTTTTAAATTTTTAAATTTGTCACGTTTTGTGAAATTACATAACAAATTTTTAAGATATCCATGAGTCTTGTAATACTCATCTTTTTCATAAATATAGTGATCCCAATTCCTACAAGAATTTCCAATCATCAAATCTAGTTGAGAGAATAAGATGCAAGTTACAAAAGTTAGAATGAAAATCAACCATTAAAACTTTCACTAAACTCCTTAAGTAAAAACCTAAAAATTGAAAAATTAACAAGTTAGGCATACTTAAGCATCAAATGGCTCGATGATTTAGCTTTTAAATTGGGTAATTAAGAAAGAAAGTGATGGGAATTATAATTAAGTGCATTGAATTAAAGGGATTGTTGGGCAATAGATGAAAGAGATGTGTTTCTCACTACCTTATCTGAAAAGGAAACTCTTGGACACACTTTTATGCTCTTATTATGAATGTGACCAATTGAAGACTTCAATTTGCATCACCAATCATATACACCACTTATCTATATGTTCAATAATTCTTTATTAGAATTTAAAATAAATAAATAAGGAATATGACATGATCAATCTGAGCAAAAACTATCATCAATTACATGTGTCCATATTCTAGTGCTATAATTAAATGGTGGCCAAATTAATAATTTAATGGTGGCCAAAATTGGTCAGAAAAAAATGTGACTAGATGAAATATGAGAGGCTAATAAAGAGAGAATAAAAAAGTGGTATGCAAAAATCACCACTCAAGTATAAAGGGTATATTATTAACTTATCTGAGTAGGATTCCACCATTTTGGTGCACAGAAACTCAATCATTCATTGGCCAACATATTTTTTAATTCTTTTTAAATAATACTATATAATATAATTATAATTTTAACATAGATAATATAAAATATAACCAAGCAATCCTTATTTGACTATAATGATTAATCTCTTGATTATAATTAAATTTGAGCATAATTTTATTTTGAATTTTGATTTCGCAAAAAATTCAATTCAATTGCTAAATTCGTCACTAATTAAATAAAATGATAAATCTAATATATTTTTAAGAGTTAAAGAATCGGTATAAACCTTAATGATCACAATTTAATCCTCCACAATTGTGATCGAGAGTGGATTGAAATCACTTGATGTCAGAACTGATCCCCAAATCAGATTAATTGGTTCAGTACCTTTAATTAAGTTGATGAAAATTGAAGTCAATGAAAATTAAAGTCAAGTTAACAAACTTAGGGCAATATTATTATATTAGAACCCTACATATTTATCTTTCAATGGACATATTTATTTAATAAAAACAAAAGTGCAATGCTTTCACCAACAAAAGAATAAAGAAAGTGAGAAGAAGGAAAAAAGTGAAATTGATGATATGTAATAACTTGTTGTTAATTGATTAAAAGAGTCAAAAGTTTTGGCTATAGTTAGAGGGAGACAAAAGAGTAACATCATAGTTGAGTTTGTGATTCTATAAATAGCTAAACCAAATTGTTATGGTTTTTTGAATGCGTCGAGTTCTTATTGGTTTAGAGAATAAGAATTTTAGGGTTTATGGTATTTTTATTCATAAAGAATGGTTGAGAGTGAGTGATTTTCATGGTTATCTATGTTTTTGTAGAGGGAGGTGATAAAGTAATATTGGTGGCAGTAAAAGTACTCATTCACTATTTGTCTTCTCTTTAAACTTTGCTCAAACACCTATCATTGCACGGATGAATCAATTCATCATAATCCTTTCAAAGTTTAAACTAGTCAATTGGATTAACCTAGCTAGTCTACTACATTAACAAAATATTTTGAAATTGATCTTTAATATTAGAGAGCGACTACGATCCGTCCTAAAAAACATATTGATAAAACGGGTGTATCCAACTGGTGTGATCTATTTTGTCACTCCTAATCGTAAATACTAATATTATTAATTGGAAAGGACCGCAATGGACGAGGAATCTACATGGATTAATCTCATGACCGACCCGAGAAGAAAATAGCAATTAACATTAAAATTGTTCTTTAACTTCAAAAAATTAGATAGTATTGATTTAAGTAAAAATTAAAAACATGTGTATTAAAAAGTAAACTTAGATATGATCTCAGACACCATAATGGATGGTACAAGATATGTAATGGCAAATGCACTAGTGTCTGTGTTTGATTAAAGTTTCATCATGATTTTTCAGAATTATCATGAACAGTGTCAGGTGGTAGAGAGAGAAATAGAGAAGTTGAGTCAACTAAGATGAAAGATACCTATGATTTAAGTAATAACAGGAACCAAGGACTGTGAGATAGGGTTTCATTCACGAGCTCATTACACACAGTGTGTTCCAAAGTGTGTTGTCAAGAATTAAATTAAACGAATCTTAATATTCAATCATAGAAGTTGAAAACTAACTATTGATAGATCACGAGAGCATTAAGAGATTAATTAATCTCGTGAATCATGCATTAAGAAATCAATTGAAAATCAATTCTAACATAGCGTCAAATATTATATAAAATCTAATTACTTGTGTCAAACTCTAAATGTTCGGTATTAAGTTAGCCATAATATATAAAACACAGAGATATTAAAATCGATCTCGATACTGACACATCGACACCAGTAATAATTTTAAAAAATGAATAAATTAAATATAATTATAAGTGTCAGTGCAGGTGTCTGACACCGACACAGACACAAACATGTCTTTTTTCAGTTGAAAAGTAATTCAAATTCAAGATTGTTGTATTTCATTTGAATTTACATTTGTATTTCAATTGTATTTTGTATGTATTTAAATTTGGGTTATTTTACAAAATCCAAAATTAGTTACAATTTGTAACAAATTTTGAGTTTGAGACTTGAAAGTTAGTTACAATTTGTAACGTATTCTGAATTAAGACTTGAAAATTAGTTACGCAATTCTCTCTCTTTCTCTCTAAGCAACTCTTCATCAATGCATTATTCGAGGAGTTTAATGTTAACTCCAACCATCCTTAACTTAAAATTTTGTAAATTTTGTATAATTGAGTTAGTCATGACCCGAAATTCTTAAATAGAAATTGAAGTGACATTTTAAATTTAGTGATTGAAATAAATAAAAATTAAAAAAAGAGCATAATGATCTTGACATAGGACCACGGATTGTATTGAGTAATTAGATTTATAATATTTTGAATGAATAAATGTTGATAGAGGGGGACCATAGTAATTAAAGTAGCAAACACACAAAAACATAAGACATTGGATCAAGTTTTTCTTTGGTTCCCTATAGACATGTCATTGTCATGTTTAATGATGTGGTGGTGGTGAATACGTGTTCATTTTGCCGTTATATATACCAATATAACCGTGCTTATATTATATACATACACCATCTACCACTCATCCATTTTTCAGAGAGAGAGAGAATGGAGATTGAGTTATCAAAGTTTAAGAGAATTTGTGTGTTTTGTGGTAGTAGTCCTGGTAATAAAACTGGCTATAAAGATGCTGCTATTGAACTTGGAAGAGAATTGGTAAATTACTATATACTTTATAGTCCTTATTCTATATAAATACTTATATCATATGATTATGACTTTTCAGATTTTTGTATTTTGATATGTTATAAGGTTTCAAGAAATATTGATTTAGTTTATGGAGGAGGCAGCATTGGTTTGATGGGCTTGATTTCTCAAGCCGTTTACGATGGTGGGCGACATGTAATTGGGTGAGTCGAGTTTCATCTATCTTATCATTTTCTTGATCATATTTCGTGCATGTTTAAATTGACAGTAAATTTGTCAGAATTACAGTATCGCCGCATTGGATGAATTTTTTCCGACTAATTTTTTATTTTTTTCTTTTTAATTTTCAGAGTGATTCCCAAAACACTTATGCCAAGAGAGGTAATGTTGACTTATTTTAGAAGCATTTATCAATCTTTCAAGATATTAAAATTTTAAATAAAAAAAGTTATGATTATACTAGGGTTTGCTTATTAATTTTTAAGTCAATTCCAACCATTCTTTTGTTATCTTATTTAATATCTAAGTTTCAACTTGTATATTTATGTGTGATTCCAAAAAAAAAAATGCAACTTGTGGTTGCATGATTTTGCATTGAGTGCTAATTTACAAACTTACCCATCAATATATACACTTGTCAATCTAGGGTTTTTTATCTTCTAAACTATTTTGTCATTCTCTCCATGTTTTATCTTACACACTTCATATTCTCATGGCCATTATCACTTTTCACTTTTCTATTTTCTTTGTATTCTTCTTGTTTGTTTCCAAACCAAACAAATATCTTACAATTCTCTTTATGTATTTGATTATTTCACACAAAAATATCTGACTGTCGTATTTGATCATTTCACACAAAGATATATGAGTCCTCGAAATAACTATCGCATTTGATGATTTCACACAGAAATATGAGTCCTCGAAATAACTATCGCATTTGATGATTTCACACAGAAATATACGAATCCTCGAAATAATTATAGCAATTGAAGTGTCTAAGTCGTTGTTTATAATTTTATTATTGTAATATGGTGCAGCTTACTGGAGAAACAGTGGGAGAAGTGAAAGCAGTAGCTGACATGCATCAAAGGAAAGCTGAAATGGCTAGAAATTCAGATGCTTTTATTGCTTTACCTGGTTAGTACACTCTACTTGCTAGCTCCAATATTTTTCACATGGATAGTGTTATTCATCACAAATTCATGATTCATTAAGGTTGCATTAGTGAGTCACTAATTAAACTTGCATTAAAGTTGTTTTATCAAGTTAATACCATTTTAAAAATTATAATAATTTTAGTTTTAATAATTCAAAATGTCGTTTTTGATTTTTAATTATTGATTTTAATTATACGATCATAGATGTTGATAATTGATGTTGTGATTGTATGAATGCGTTAAAATATATATTGATAATTTTTTATGGTATATTATAGAAATAAAAATCAAGAAAATATTTCAAAATGATAATTGGTATTTTAGGAGTTTAAGGTATCTTATTTGTAAAGTAAATTATTCTCTTCCTAAAAGTCAAAACATATCTTCTTCTTTTTTCTCTTTTTATTTTAGGAATGTATGTAATTTCTTTAATAGTTTTGCACAAAGCTTTCATATGTCAATTAAAAATCATAGTGTTCTTAAAATTAGAGAAAAATACTAGATATTCTTAATTTAAGGTATTAGTTAAATAACTTCATTAGAATAATAATAAATGTTAAAATGCTTTTTTTTGTTGGAATGCACTTAAATTTTATTTGGAATTTGTGAAAGGGTTGCAAATTTCCTTTAAACAAATAAAATAAAACTTTATGAAAAGATAGATTAAAAAGTTCTACCATAAGTGGGGTATAGACTCTAGACTTTGATGAAAAGACCATACAATGTTCAAAAAGAATTTTTCAAACTTTGATTACGCATTAATTCACATGACAAACATTCTAGGATCAGATATTAATTTTAAAATGTCAAAAATAGTACTAAAGATTAGATAAGTCATATGTGGAAAAAAGACAAAAGTGTACATACATACATGATACATGAGATTAGATCCATTCAAATTTTAATTGGACTCACATGAGTGTATTAGCTGTATCAAACTTTTGTCTTTTTTCAACATCACCTAAATTTGAAAATTACATTTTTTTTCCCTAAAGATTACTTTTAGATTATGTTTGGTAAAAAGGTACTGTGGATAAAATAGAAATTTTAATATAAAATATTTAATAAAATTAATTATTTAAGTAAATGATAAATGCCGACATAAAAAAAAATATTTTAAATAAATATTTATGGTAAAAATTAAAATTATATCTAATTACTTTTTTGTTTATGATAATGAAGGAAGAAATAAGAGTAAAACAATATATTATAAATTATAAGCTAGTATTATATTTGAAGTTACAAGTCAAAAAACACAATAAATTATTGAAAATATGTTATAAACTCACAAGAGGATTATATTTATCAAAAAACTCTACTTTAATCATATGAGTTTATATTATAAACTTAATTGAGTTAAATGAATCTAAGTTGTTTGTAATACTTCAATATCTGATAGTAATACAATTTGATTATATTTATACATTAATAATGTTGATATTTATAAATTGACAACTATTCGATTTAACTTGCAAAATATACTCACATTTTTAATTTAGTATAATCAGTTAATTTAAGGTTCAATTTCTAACGGTATTTTTTTTTGTAATTTTTATAATGTATTTGTAAACAAATTGATATTTATAAAATATTTTTAATTATAGTTTTTTACAATGATAAACTTGAATAAAATTTCATTTGAACATGGGCAAAATTATTATTTTTTGTCATACTAACTGTCATGGACATTGCAAGTGGCTTATCCACACAGGCCCAAAGAAACAGGGGCCCATAATATTGGCAGCTTTCTCACTCATCATCAAATCCTTCATGAGCTTAGCCACAAAAACAAAAGACTTCATACTTCATACTCTATAATTTTTTGTATTAAAATGAATAAAATATATATATTTCAAATCTTGAGAATAAATGTTTTTTTTGTCTTCTTTCCAAATTTTGTCTAAAGGAATAATTTCATAACAATGTCAAAAAAATGTCTTATTCATATATTATTATATAATGATTTTAAGAAGTGAGTAAATGGCAAAATTGTGTAAAATAAAATGTTAAATTTTATATATTTTTTAAAGGGTTTATATTTATGTACATGAAGGTGGCTATGGTACACTTGAGGAGCTTCTTGAGGTGATAACATGGGCACAACTTGGCATCCATGATAAACCAGTAAAGATTTTAATCCTACACAAATGTTATTATGATAAAAAATTCTCTCTTTTACTTTTTTGATATAAAAATATGCTTAAGATTTTGTATATTTTGTTTGTTTTTGAAGGTGGGTTTGCTAAATGTTGATGGATACTACAATTCCTTTTTGTCTTTTATTGACAAAGCTGTGGAGGAAGGATTCATTAGCCCCACAGCTAGACATATAATTGTATCGGCCCCAACACCAAAAGAACTTGTCAAAAACATGGAGGTAAGTTATCATCTAATATTTTGAAATCGGGTCGAACCAATAAGTTCAAACTATCATATGAATGTCTTACCGGTTCTTTTGGTTTCGCGCTCTTGTAGGAATATTCCCCACAGCATGAGAGAGTTGCCTCAAAGCTAACATGGGAAAATGATCAGCTAGATTAGATGGTGATGGCAGAGTGTGTAGAGAACAATTGTTAGTCAGAATGTGAGCCAATTCAAGGGATTGATATAGTAGAAGATCATAATTTCACGGAGCCGGGATTTTTGTGTGCTCTTACATTTCCTTGTTAGTGTAAAACTAAAGACTTGGAATCTAGCTATCAATGCTAACTACTACTATATGTTCAATATGAATTCTGTTTTGTTTTTTCAGACTCGATTTGTTGACTTAAAATAGAAATTGAGCACATAATTAGTGTCCTAAATGTATCAGAGTAACAATTTTCACACAATCTAAAGAACAATCCGAAAAGGTCATCCATAAATAGTTATAATATCTTAAGACACAATGTAATACAGCCTTCCCTAAGGGTTGTAATCTTTCGGACGCTTGGTATGACACTATAAGGGTCAAGATACGCGATGCTTTTAATGGCCATCAAGTGTTGCCAATGACTCATTAAGGAGCCTTCGAGCTTCTTCTCTTCTCCTAAAAAGAAAAGAAAACAAAATCATTGCCCCTATCAAATTGGGTGAACTATACAATCTCACAATTTAGACTAATCATGATTCCAAAGAATTACTGATTTTATTCATATACAGCAAATGTAATTTGCTAAGATACACCAGAAATTGTCTTTTGAGCTATGGTAAAGTAGAATGTGAAATGCTGTGATTTCTGGTTGTCAAGGTAAAATAAATGTACTTCATTAGAAAGCATTTGGCAACTAAATCAGCACAGGAATGACAGGTGATGTTCCCAATTTCCATTATCTATTTGAACTACAATATTAAAATGCATGGAGTTTTTAATCTTCCTTCCACGGTTAAGTGGAAAAGTGTATGTTGCTGAAACATGGAAAAGATAGTGTGATTGGGTTAAGTGGAAAAGTGTATGTTGCTGAAACATGGAAAAGATAGTGTGATTGTGTAACGGTAAACCATATGCATTAAATTTTATTTGAACATAAAACTCTAATTCTAGAGGGAAATAGTATAATAAACTTTTTCAATAAAATAAAACCCTGGTAAGCAAGCAGCCATGATGAACCTACGAGGGAGGGCCCTGTTTTATATTCGTAAGATTTTGCATATGGAATATTCTCTTGTATTTCTGTTTTAGGGAATCCATAAATATGATTTTCCTAAATCAGTTAGGTATCTTTTTCATTCTTAGAACTTGGTTTACCCTTTGTGAAGAGGTTAGAGTCTCTTGTGTATCTTTCACTGTTTTCAATCAATAAACTAACAGGGACGAATAAACTTCCTTTTTGGGAGTTGCTCATTCAAAAAAATTGTAAAAAGTTCTAAAATCATAGACAAGAACATTAGGAAAAATATCAGGAAATGTGCATACCTTTTTATGTCTTCCACGGCTTGTTTACGGCGCTCAATCTGAAGTTCCAAAATGTGAATCAAAGTTGCTCTAGCCTATAAAATAAATACATGATATAATAAAAATTTAAAACAAAAAAAGGAAAAAGACCAGAAGCATCCAAATCAAAGGCAAGTTAAGATAATTATAGTTGTCTAGAATATTGTTTACCTGATGAGGACGCAGGGAATTTAAAAGGTGGTGTAAATTTTTGAACACGGTTGAAATTTCTTCAACTCTCCTTGCATATTGTGAAGGTCTCTCAATAAGAATATCAGCAAGCTCCAAAATGTGTAGTTGCAATTCTCCATTAAGTGACCTCAGCTCCTTCTTGAAATCTATGGAGGGTAAGATGTTAACCATAAGGAGGTAATACTTTATCTAGTAGAGACACCGTGTTTTGTGACTAATTCAGTATTTTCTCAATCACAGAACTGTCAAGTTAATAATCCCTAAAAGATCAAGCCCACAAGTCTAGACTATGCAATTGCATTAGAGATCACAATAATGTTCATTAATTATTATACAAAAAATCACTAAATGAAAAATGTGAAACATAAGTTGAAGGAGGATAATCAAAAGAAGCATTTATATTGACAAAAAAGTGAAAAGATTGAGACCGGGGACATCCCAAATACGTCGCCCCCAAGTCAACATACCGACGAAGGATTAGTATTGTGAATCGCGGACAGGGGTTATTCAGATTTCACTAAGCTACAACAGCAAAGTGCCACTACAGCAGCTATTTGACAACACTTTTTACCAGCTTATCATTGAACAATAGTGATTTGTTCAAATTCCACTATGTTGTAGTGCCGCTATAAAACAACACTATGAAGGATAAGAGTGAAATACGTAACTGAGCCAAACTATCTGTAACAACTCATATGGCCGGACACATTACAAAATTTTGAAATTAAACTGAGCATAAATAAAGTTGAAGATAGCCTACCAATATTAGGTCCCTTGGAATAGAGTTGCCGCACACCTTGTTCTTCCAAGCTTGGTAGAACATCACTAGTCTACATAAAAATAAATAAACAAAATATTAACACTATGATCATGCCAAAGGGGTTTCTGCATAAAATCTCAAACAGACATAAATATACTTTCAGAAAATTGCATCTCAAACTAATAAGAAACCCTGTTTTACATGGCTGAACACAATCTGATCTTGAATATAAACAACAACAAATCCAGTTTTGGCAGTCCAGAATATGGGCAAATCTTAACTACATTACCCTATTTAATGATACCATGTTGGATAAGATACTTTTCAATTTTTTTAAGTGTTTGAGCTTCATAGATGGCATCCAATCACAGCCTAAAAATGGTATACCAAACTACTAGATAGTAAACAGAATCATGTTTAGATGACGATATTTAAACAGCTTTTGAAAGGAAAACTTCAACGAAATAATTGGAGCTGCTGCCATATATATGCCGTAGTCACTCGTTTGAGCTGTGAACTCTACCTCGTGGATTTAACCATTCCCATAACCCTGATGATGAGAGCTTTCTCTAGCACCAAACCCGTTTGGATAAACATCTTAACTATTTATAGGGTAAAGGGTTTATCAATAAGCACTTATGTACAAATTATTTGTACAACAACAACCAATCTTTATCACACTAAGTGGGATCGGTGTATAAGTTATTTGTACAATCGAACAAAATATAGTCAATTGTTTTTCTATAGGTTGTTTTCATAAGCTATAAGCTATTTTGGAGAGCTAATGGAGATTGGCTTAAAAAGTTAAAATAGTTAATGGACATTCATATTTCATATGTTTATGGACATTCACATATTTAACCATTCCCATAACCCTGACAACGAGAGCTATCTCTAGCACCAGACCCATTTTGATAAACATCTTAATTACTAATAGGGAATAGGGTTATTAAATAAACACTTATTATGTATAAGTTATTTGTACAATCAAAAAAAAAAAATTAGTCAAATTGTTTTCCTATAAGTTGTTTTCATAAGCTTCAGTTATTCTAGAGAACTTATCAAAATTGGCATACAAGTTAAAATCATTTATGGATATTCATCAGTTGTTTCTTTAATACCACCCAAACACTCGGGAATATAAGCTCAAAAGAGGTTGTTCGTAAGTCAATACAAAGGCAGCCAAGCTGTCCTATGTATTCAAACAACTTTCGAAGCAATAATAACATAAAAACCACATTCATAAAAAAATATTTGTCCAGATAGTAATAGGGGCCATAATAACATAAAAACCACATTCATAAAAAAAAATCTCACAGTGTAACTGCCTCCGAAACAAATGTAAGTTCCTTCAATTGGTGGTGGAGGCTCTGGAGCAGACTGAGGGTCTTGCAAGTAGTTTTTGTAAAGCCTGTAATAAGGTGGTGGTGGTGGGTATGTTGCCGTTGCCATAACAAAAAATCTTCCAATCAAAAACCGTTAAAGATCATACATGCATCAGATCTGCATCATTAAATTAAAAATAACGAAGAGTTAAATTGTGTTGTTTTTCTTTTTTAGTTTTTGATGAAAACTCAATCTTCATGCATTTCAACAAAAACTAGAATGGGAGTTGCAAAACAGAGCTGAAATTCAATATAAATTCCTTTTTTTTTTGCTCTTTGCATATATATAGACATACTACCATAGTTAAGGTTACTCTATACATTTCTTTCTAAATTTTTTGGTTTCTAATTTTTTCTAATAAACTCATTGGGATCATTTAGATATGTGATCTCTTAGATGAATCAAAAAAGTGTAGATTGAAGCTGCTGAGATTTGCCTTATTATGATAGATTGATTTAAACCATTTTAGATAGGCTTGTAGCAAATGAAGCATGATTAGTTTAGAGATTAGAAATACAGAGATACTTTTTTGGTATCAGAAATTTTGAACACAGTTCATTAGCAGAGGCCAACGGCATATGAAATTTTGAGTAAGTATATGCATAGCTTCTTTTCTCAGAACAACAACAACAGATCCAAAACTAGCAACAAGATTAACTTTCCCAAACACATACATACACCAAGCACGGAGAATAAAATGCTAAAAAATGCAGAGACAAAAACAAACAAAGCAAAAGCTTCCTTACTGAGGATCAATGGTGGCGGTGGAGTGAAGATTTGTGTGGCGGTTGTGAGCATAGAGTTAGCGGTGGTGTTGGGTATGAGATCGAAGTAGGATTTTGTTGGATTTGAAGAACCAAGTTGATTTTACGGTGATTGAGATTAAGCCATGAAGCAGATTTGGATTTTGGATTATTAGGGTTGAAGTATGATTAGAATAACAAAATGGGCCAATTTATTCATTCTATATAAAAATAATAATTAAAGAATAATAATATTATAATCGGTCAGTTCCCGATTCCACGAATCCATACAATTGTCTCTGATGTTAAATGTCACTAACGAACCATGACGTGACATGCCACGTGGAACTTTTTATTGACAATGTCTACACGTCAAAAATGAAGATGTGGATGCCACATGACAATATTTTCTTCCATTTTTTGTTTTTTTTTATATTAATTAAAAGTATTGCGACGGGAAGTTGGACGTTACTCCTTTACTAAGATGAACAGTATAAAAAAAAAACAGAATTTGCGGTTAATCTGTAACTAATTCCTAACTAAAGATTTAAATTTTTTTTCTTCTTAAAATAAATTAAATATGAATTTCTTTTATATATATATATATATATATATATGAAATTCTGTGATCAGGTATGAGATGTCCTAAGAGATGTCCCAACACTTGACAGATTTAACCAAAACTTAAAAAGCAAGAAAAGTAAACAACACAGAAGTTTGTTAACCCAGTTCAGTGTATAACCACACTTACATCTGGAGGTTACCAAGCCAGGAGGAAATCCACTATAAGTAATATTAATTCTAGACTTAAACCACCCTGTTTAATCTATCACTTAATAACTACCCAATGCAATTTCTACCTAAGACACAACTTAGATAAGAGTACCCTACTCACTCCCCCTCAATCACACAGTGATTTTGTTTACAAGTTTAATGAAATTGAAGTCATACTTCAAACAAAACAGCTTGATCTTACTTCACAGTTTCAATCAAGTCACAAATGCACTTTTGCTTAAAAGCTCATAAAGTGGTACAATTAAACAACCTGCTATTAAAACACTATACACCCTATTTTGTCTTCTGAAATTCGTTCTCAATTCTATGAGTTTCTGTTGATTAAATAGGTATCTGTAATTTGGGCTTTCTGTAGAATGATCCAGCCCTAATGCGCATGCAGCTTCCACCTTGAATTTAGGGTTTGTTACTTCCTAGATTCTAGGTGATTTAGGTCTTCTGTTTTAATCTGAATCTTCAATATAAAACTCCCTACAGATGCGCCTTGTTCTGTTTTTATCCATCATTAATTAATTCCAGATAACTCTCCTTAAATATCTCTGATCAGTTAGTCAATAATTAATTCTGGTAGCAGGTTTGAGATGTCTCAACATCTGTTGGGACATCCTGAAAAACTGAACTTAAGTCATTTACACAATGTCCCAACATCTGGTCAGACATCCTGAAATAAGTTCATATACTTTGTTTGATAATGTCCCAACATTTGATAGGACATTCTGAACTGAATTCAATATTTCTTGTTGGTCAAAAATTCTGCCAATTCAAGACATCTACAAACTCCCCCTTTGGCTAATTTTTGGCTAACATCTTTTCTGGTTTTCAGAGTGCAGCAGAAGTTCTTTTTATCAGAGTATAGCATTACTTTTCTGTTGATTCATATTTGAGATTACTCCCCCTCAAACATATATGTATCCAGTCTTGTTGCAGCAGAAATATTTATCAAAACACACTGATTCAGTTCAGACATAAACAAACAGATTTTTCATTCATAATTAAACAGCAATACATTTTGTTGTTGTTGTTCTCCCCCTTGTTAGACACAAATTATGGGGCCAAAGACACTAATCCAGAAATACAATGCAGTGTTGTCATTACAATTTGCCTCACATACAATGATCACTCAGACTCCTCACTTTCAGTTTCTTCATCAGCTTCAGTTTCTTCATCAGAGGCAGTTTCTTCATCAGATGCAGCTTTCTGATCTCCTTCACTCTCCAGCCTTTGAATGATTTCCTCAAGTTTCTGTTTTCTAGCTTCAAGCTCTTTGCAAGTGCTCTTGAGTTCAGCAATTAATGCCTTCTTGGAGATTGGAGTCTTAGCAGATGAAGGACCTGCAGATGTCCCAGAAGGTGCTTCAACATCTGCTGCATGATGACTGAGGAACAGTTTGTAGTGAAATGTCAGGGGGCTTTCTCTCTTGCAGACTGTGTCCTTCTCAGTGAGAATCCCAGGGTATTGACTTAGAACTATACCACATAGCAAAGAGGGAAAAGCTATTGGCAGCTTTGTTGCAGAAGAGCTGGCATGCTTCAAGGTCTGATCAAAAATGTAAGCACCATAATCCAGCTTAGTCTGAGTTCCCACAGCATAGATAAACCTGGCCAGACCAGTGGATATTGAAGATGTGTGGTTGGTAGGCACCCAGTTTGCTGTACCAATCCTGTTCAGCATGGCATATTTTCTTGTTAACATGCTCACTGAGAGCTTTCCTTTAACAGGTCATGCCTTGACCTGGTTTGCAGTGATAACCTTGCAGACTTGGTTATCTGTTTTACCTAGCTCATTTGGTCCATCTGTTTCTCTTCCTAGGTATTGGTTGATGATTTGAGGAGAGAACTCTACACACCTACCTCTAACAAAGACTTTTCTAAATTCAGAGGACTTACCATTGGCACAATCCTCCTGAAGATTAACAATGAATTCTTTGACAAGAAGTTCATAGCAGGGAGAGAGATCTGAGACTGTTTTGAAGAGGCCTGCAGCAGAGATGAGATCAATCAGTTCAGTGCACTCAAGTGCATTACTGCTCAGTTCTCTTTCAAGGGCAACCTTTCTTTGGTACACAAACTTCCATCTGTTAACACTAGAGACATGATGGAATGAGATGTTGTCCAAGGGAGCTTCTGGAACAGCAGTTGAAGCCCTAGATGGTGCTGGTTTCTTCTTGGGAGGAGATGTTGGGACATCTGATTCAACATCTGAGTCTGATGGGGTAACAACTTTCCTCTTCTGGGTTTGGACTTTACTCCATTGTTTTGTTGGACCAAAGGCAGCTTTAGCTTTGCCTTTCTTTGGTGTAGCTTTCTTCTTCTCAGGAATTTCAGGTTCAGCTTGCATCTTTCCTTTCCTGGACCTGAGCCTTTTGGCTATGCTAGGTCTAACAGAGGCTATGATCTCTGTATCAGAGTCCTGTTCCAGGTTCACCACTGGAGGAGATTGAGCAGTCTCCTCTTCAGCTGGTTGATCAGCAGAGATTTGATCTTCATTTGAGGCTTTGGTCTGATCCTCAGAGACTTCTTCATCACTTTCATTTGAGGCCTTTTTTTGGTCCTCAGTTTGTTCAATATCAGCATCAGATGAGTTCTTTTTCTCATCTTCAGATGTTCCAACATCTATTGGGACATCCTATTGAGCAGGAGTGTCCTCTGCAGCTTGAGCTTGTTCTTCTTGAGGTGCAGGCATGGTGTTCAGAGGAATAGAAATCCCACTAACCACTCTTTGTTCAAAAAGAATCTTGTTGACTATCTCCTTGATGGAAGCATCCACATAGTCAGAAGATTTTGGAGGCATGTTTGCTGGAGAAGGAATGCCTCCTTTGGATTTGCTGCAGACTTGATCTTTAGCTCTTTTAGGGGTTCTTGGCTTTTTAGCATGAGAAGCACTTCCTCTGAGTTCGTCCAATGGGGTTGATTTCATTGGTACCACAGAGATGGGAGTTGCATGAACTACGTCTTCTTTGTTGAGAACTTCTTCAGGAGTGTTAGGGTTTTGAGACATTGTTAAGGAAGATGGATGGAGAGCTTTAGGGTTGATGATTTCTGAAGTACATCTAGTTAATGTGATTCGCTTGTGATAGTATGATGAGAATCTTGATAGCTGATTATAATCAGTTACTAAATAAGTAGCCGTTACATTGCAAATTATTAGGAATGGAATTCCCAAGGTTCTTGTCCAGACTGGTTTTGCCATCTGGAACTTATGCCATACAATGTCATATGACATGTTGGCACATCTCATTAACTGCTAAATATCACATAAACAGATTCCCAGTTTGCCCCTTAAGTTCTCAAATTGTGTAGCATCCAATGCTTTGGTAAAGATATCAGCTAACTGCAGATTTGTAGCTACATGTTCCAATGAAATCACCTTTTCTTCTACAAGATCTCTGATGAAATGATGTATAATATCAATATGCTTGGTCCTGCTATGTTGGATAGGATTCTTTGATATGTTGATTGCACTTAAGTTGTCACAGTACAATGTCATGACATCCTGTGGGACATTGTACTCAGTGAGCATTTGCTTCATCCAAAGCAACTGAGAACAACTGCTTCCAGCTGCTATATATTCAGCTGTAGATAAGGATACACAATTTTGTTTCTTACTGAACCAAGAAATCAAATTGTTTCCTAGAAAGAAGCATCCTCCTGAAGTGCTTTTTCTGTCATCAGAACTTCCAGCCCAATCAGCATCACAAAAGCCAGTGAGAATTGGTTTACATCCATGAAAGTACATTATGCCATAGTCACAAGTACCATTAACATATTTAAGAATTCTCTTGACTTGATTGAGATGACTGACTTTTGGATCAGCTTGATATCTTGCACATACACCTACTGCAAATGCTATGTCAGGTCTGCTAGCAGTCAAGTATAACAAGCTTCCAATCATGCTTCTGTATAAGCTTTGATCTACATTCTCACCCTTTTCATCTTTAGTCAGCTTTAAATGTGTGGGGGCAGGATTTCTCTTATGAGTGGCATTTTCCATTCCAAATTTCTTGACTATGTTCTTGGTATACTTGCTTTGGGAAATGAACATTGAGTCTTCCATTTGCTTTATTTGCAGACCAAGAAAGTAGGTTAACTCTCCTACTAGGCTCATTTCAAATTCAGATTCCATCTGCTTGACAAAATGTTTGACCATCCTGTCAGACATCCCACCAAAGACAATGTCATCAACATATATTTGAGCAATCATGACATTTCCTTCTTCATCTTTAACAAACAGGGTTTTGTCAATTCCACCTTTTCTGTACCCTTGCTTGATAAGAAATGTGGTCAGTCTTTCATACCATGCCCTTGGAGCTTGCTTCAAACCATAAAGTGCCTTCTTTAGTTTGTATACATGATTTGGACAGCTTGGATCAACAAATCCTTTAGGCTGTTCTACATATACCTCTTCATTAAGATAGCCATTTAAAAAGGCACTTTTCACATCCATTTGAAATAGCTTGAACTTTAAGATACAAGCAATTCCCAAAAGTAGTCTGATTAATTCAAGCCTTGCTACTGGTGCAAAGGTTTCATCAAAGTCTACTCCTTCAATTTGAGTGTATCCTTGAGCTACAAGTCTAGCTTTGTTCTTTGTAACAACTCCTTGTTCATTTGACTTGTTCTTATACACCAATTTTGTTCCAATCACATTTATGTCATCAGGTCTAGGAACAAGATTCCACACTTCATTCCTTATGAATTGACCTAATTCCTCTTG
Organism: Lathyrus aphaca; assembly: GCA_963966055.1. Classification (NCBI taxonomy): domain Eukaryota; kingdom Viridiplantae; phylum Streptophyta; class Magnoliopsida; order Fabales; family Fabaceae; genus Lathyrus; species Lathyrus aphaca. The sequence goes on along the minus strand of OZ014519.1, from coordinate 708,533,108 downwards.
CATAGCACAAATCCAGTATTCATCAGTAAGAGCTTCCTTGATGTTTTTAGGTTCTATTTTGGAAACAAAACAAGAACCTGAAATCACTTCTCTTGATCTAGTGCTTACACCTCTGTTGGGATCACCAACTATCAAATCTTTGGGATGATCCTTCTGTATTCTGATGGAGGGAGGTTTGCTGGATTCTTCTGTCCTTGTATCAGTTTGAGTGAAGTTATAATGATCATTCTTTTCTTCAGCTTCAATCTTGATATCAGCAGATGTTCCAACATCTTCTGGGACATCTGTAGGAGCAACATCAATTATCACATTTATGGACTCCATGATAACCTTGGTTCTAGAATTAAATACTCTATATGCTCTGCTGTTTATGGAGTATCCAAGGAAAATCCCTTCATCACTTTTAGGATCCATTTTTCTTCTTTGCTCCCTATCTGCCAGAATATAACAGTTACTTCCAAATACATGGAAGTACTTAACTGTGGGTTTTCTGCCCTTCCAGACTTCATATATTGTGGACAAAGTTCCTTTCCTTAAAGTAACTCTGTTATGGATGTAACAGGCAGTGTTTATAGCTTCAGCCCAGAAGTACAGAGGTAACTTTTTAGCATAGATCATAGCTCTTGCTGATTCTTGAATAGTTCTATTCTTCCTTTCAACAATCCCATTCTGTTGAGGAGTGATTGGTGAAGAATATTCATGATTGATTCCTTCTGAAGAGCAGAAATCTAAGAACTTTTGGTTCTCAAATTCTTTTCCATGATCACTTCTTATTCTGATCACACAGCTGGATTTTTCCCTTTGTAATCTTTGACATAATTCTTTGAATACATCAAATACATCAGACTTTTCTTTGATGAAATTTATCCATGTATATCTTGAAAAGTCATCAACCACAACATAGGCATACCTCTTACCACCAAGGCTTTCAACCTGCATAGGTCCCATCAGATCCATATGCAAAAGTTCCAAAACTTTGGAAGTTGTCAGATGTTGGAGCTTTGGATGGGACATCTTGGTTTGCTTGCCTATTTGACATTCACCACATATTTTGCCATCATCAATCTTTAGTTTAGGAATACCTCTTACAGCATCCATAGATATTATCTTCTTTATGCCTCTGAAATGAAGATGACCTAGTCTTTGGTGCCATAGTTTCACTTCTTCTTCTTTAACTAAAGAACAAGTTGAAGTGAGACTGAGGTTTTGGGATTCCCACATGTAACAGTTGTCTTTAGATCTGGCTCCTCTCATGACAACCTCTTGTTCTTTGTTAGTCACTATGCATTCAGTTTTGGTAAAGTTTACACTGTACCCTTGATCACATAATTGACTTATGCTGATCAGGTTAGCAGTTAAACCTTTAACTAGCAGCACATCATCTAGTCTTGGAACATCTTGACAATCCAAGGTCCCAACTCCCTTGATTTCTCCTTTAGCTCCATCTCCCAAGGTCACATACCTGGATGAATGTGATTTTAAGTTTACTAGCAGATTCTTCAATCCAGTCATGTGTCTTGAACATCCACTGTCAAAGTATCAGTCTTCTTTAGCTGATACTCTTAGTGATGTATGTGTTATATATGCAGTACTTTTCTTTGACCATTTGAGTTGAGATTTCTTTTGATGCCTCTGCCCTGTGTGTTGTTCATCAGCTGATCTCCAAGCTTGATTGTTGATCTTGTTCTTGTAGCTTTGATCAGCTTCAGTGCTAGCTTTTGGTTTCCATACCTTCTTGATGATTTATGTCTTCTGCTTAGGAGGTTGCTGATTTCTTTGATGTTTATGCAGCACTTTCTTGGTAACTTTTATTTTCTTCTTGGAAGGTTGCTGATACATCTGATTTGGATATCCATGCAGCTTATAACAATGAGGTTTGATATGTCCAAATCTTCCACAGTGATGGCATCTCCATCTTTGATACTTCTTCTTCATTTTGTTCTTTTCAGAATGTTGAGACATCTGTTGGAAAATTATGTTTGACTTTGTGTTCTTTTCCTGATGTTGAAGCATCTGTTGGGACATCTTGTTTGACTGTATGGATTTTGAAGTTGTTTTGCTAGAGCTAGCTTCATATTTATTTACTCTGTTAAATCCCAGTCCACTTTTATCCCCTGAGTGCTTATTGTTGTTGAGAATAACATCCAGTGTATTTGAGCTGCTGTTCAACATTCTAACAGATTTGGACATATGTTCCAACTTGGAGTTGAGAAGACTTACTTCACTTTTCAAGGTGTCAATGATCTCTTGATCACTTGCTTTTTCATCTTCTAATGCCTCATTCTGCTTCTTTAGCTTTATAACCTCACTGCATATTTCAGAGCTTCTTTTGTATAGATCTTTGAATGCTTGCTCAAGTTCTTCATAAGTAAGTTCTCCATCACTGGATTCACTTTCAGACTCACATAATCCAGCTAAAGCAGTGATATGCTTAGCTGATTCTTCTTCTGAATCACCTCCTGAGTCTTCATCAGACCAGGTCACAGAGAGTCCTTTCTTTTGCCTTTTTAAGTAGGTAGGACATTCATTCCTGATGTGTCCATATCCTTCACATCCATGGCATTTGACTCCTTTTTCTTGACTGGTCTTTTCAGCATAATTTGACCTTCTGTTAGCATCATAAGGTCTCCTGTTCTCAGAAGAGTTTGTGTATCTTCCACTGGGTTTGGATTTGCCTTCCATTCCTCTGAGAATCTGTTTGAATTGTCTTCCAAGCATAGCAAGGTTGTCTGATAAGCTTTTATCATTTTCTGATTCATCATCTTCTTCTTCATCAGTATTTGACACCAAGGCTATGCTTTTATTCTTTTTAACATTTGTGTCATTCATTCCCATCTCAAAAGTTTGAAGGGAACCAATGAGTTCTTCAACTTTCATAGAGCATATGTCTTGAGCTTCTTCTATTGCTGTGACTTTCATGTCAAATCTTTTTGGCAAAGATCTGAGAATTTTTCTTACAAGCTTTTCATCAGTCATCTTTTCTCCCAAAGCTCCAGAAGTATTAACTACTTCTAAAATGTTCATGTAGAATTCATGAACTGTCTCATCTTCCTTCATTCTCAAGTTTTCAAACTTGGTGGTGAGAAGTTGAAGTCTTGACATCTTTACTTTTGATGTTCCTTCATGAGTTGTTTTGAGAGTATCCCACACATCTTTGGCTAGCTCACAATGATGTACAAGTCTGAAGATGTTCCTATCAATGCCATTGAATAAAGCATTTAAGGCCTTTGAGTTGCCTAGTGCTGAATCTTCTTCTTCCTTACTCCATTCTTCTTCAGGTTTCAGCACTTTTGATCCATCTTTGGTATCTTGGACAGGATAATCCCATCCAATGTTGACTGCTCTCCATGCCCTGTTGTCAAGTGATCTTAAGAATGCAATCATTCTTGGCTTCCAGTAGTCATAATTAGATCCATCCAGAATAGGTGGTCTATTTACTGACCCTATATCTCTGTCCATGTTACAGAATTTGTATTCCCTAGATCTCACCCAGTATAAATAGGCAGGGTGCCTGCTCTGATGCCAATTGAAATTCTGTGATCAGGTATGAGATGTCCTAAGAGATGTCCCAACACTTGACAGATTTAACCAAAACTTAAAAAGCAAGAAAAGTAAATAACACAGAAGTTTGTTAACCCAGTTCAGTGTATAACCACACTTACATCTGGAGGCTACCAAGCCAGGAGGAAATCCATTATAAGTAATATTAATTCTAGACTTAAACCACCCTGTTTAATCTATCACTTAATAACTACCCAATGCAATTTCTACCTAAGACACAACTTAGATAAGAATACCTTACTCACTCCCCCTCTATCACACAGTGATTTTGTTTACAAGTTTAATGAAATTGAAGTCATACTTCAAACAAAACAGCTTGATCTTACTTCACAGTTTCAATCAAGTCACAAATGCACTTTTGCTTAAAAGCTCATAAAGTGGTACAATTAAACAACCTGCTATTAAAACACTAGACACCCTATTTTGTCTTCTGAAATTCATTCTCAATTCTATGAGTTTCTGTTGATTAAATAGGTATCTGTAATTTGGGCTTTCTGTAGAATGATCCAGTCCTAATGCGCATGCAGCTTCCACCTTGAATTTAGGGTTTGTTACTTCCTAGATTCTAGGTGATTTAGGTCTTCTGTTTTAATCTGAATCTTCAATATAAAACTCCCTACAGATGCGCCTTGTTCTGTTTTTATCCATCATTAATTAATTCCAGATAACTCTCCTTAAATATCTCTGATCTGTTAGTCAATAATTAATTCTGGTAGCAGGTTTGAGATGTCTCAACATCTGTTGGGACATCCTGAAAAACTGAACTTAAGTCATTTACACAATGTCCCAACATCTGGTGAGACATCCTGAAATAAGTTCATATACTCTGTTTGATAATGTCCCAACATTTGATAGGACATTCTGAACTGAATTCAATATTTCTTGTTGGTCAAAAATTCTGCCAATTCAAGACATCTACAATATATATATATATATATATATATATATATATATATATATATATATATATATATATATATATAAAGAAATTCATATTTAATTTATTTTAAGAAGAAAAAAAATTCAAATTTTATGTAAGAAATTTTGAATTTATATTTATCTAGGAATTTGTTAGGAATTAGCTACGAATTAACTGCAAATTTTGGATTTGTTTATGTTGTTCATCTTAGTAACGTATTAACGTCCAACTTTTTGTCGCTATAACTTTAATTAATATAAAACTAAAAAAATGGAAGAAAAATTTGCCATGTGGCATCCACGTCATCATTTTTGAAATGTAGACATTGCCACATGTATGTCCAGTTAGTAAAAATGTTCCACGTGGCATGCCACGTCATCATCCGTTTATGATATTTAACGTCAGGGATCAATTGTATGGATGAAAAATTTTCGAGGGACCATTCTTTAAAGGAAATTTTTAGAGGGACTAAAAATTGAAAATTATTATATTTAGATGGACCCAAAACTTATTTAACTTTTTTTTTGTTAATACCTATTTTCACTCATGTCATATGGGGTGTTTCGAAAAATCCCGTGTGAAAAAAAAAAGTTAAAAGGTTGGCCTTAACAAATTTTAAAAGTTCCTATTTAGACCTTTATCAGCTCACATCATCAAAAATAATGATGTGACAGTCATTTTTTAATGAAAAGTAATTTCACATCATTTAATAAGTGTGTGCAAGGACAATTATACACTCAGTTGTTTTCCCAACATAATATCCATAATCTTGCATGAAGCATGAACCCGTTTCCAGGGGTTCCTCCCCGGTCCAAGATAAATAAGTGCCCCGGAGCAGCAGACTTACTTCTGCCCACGTCACGTTCTTGGTCGTCCACTTCCTCCTCGTCTACCTTTATGTTGATGTCATCCACATCGACATCCTCGACTCTTTTGTGCGGATCCACGTTACCTAAAAAGCAGAGGAAATTGGTGAGTTCGACGTCGCATTAAATTTACCCTTCCATCACAATTCAAGTGAAAGAGCGAGAACCAGAGTTAGGAAAGTAACCGCCCAACGCACGCATCTTAAATTCAAAGGGCGCTCGACATATTCATTTTAAATTCAAAGGATGCCCGGAGCATTCATCCTAAATTCAAAAGGTGCATGGAACATCCATCCTAAATTCAAAGTATGCCCGGGACATTCATCGTAATTCCCTTAATTTACACCCGAGGAGGGTCTTCCTCGACAATATTTGGGGAATTTCCGCTGACAAATTCTTATGAATTTACCGGGGACGGGCCTCCCCGACCTCACCGATGGATGAAACTACAAGAAAAAATGCAATTAAAATCTACTAATTACCAGAATGAGAGGTAACTTACTTGACATGATTCGCCGGCAGAGATATGACAATTGTTGTAGCGACGGTGGTGAGTTTTCCGGTGAGAACCTGTGAGCGTCCGACCAACTTCTGAGGAGATTTGAGAAATGAAAAGGAGGAATGAGGGGAAACCCTCACTTCTAACCCTTTTATAAGACCCGTACGGAAGGCGTGCCTAGCCATCATTACCTAGGCTTCCTAGATTCCCCTAGGCAGCCGCAGGTATTTAATGCACCGTCACACGTAAAACGAAGCGACGCATTAAAAACCATAATGATGAGGAACGAAAAGTTACACACATCACCCTTGGAAACTCCAAAGTCCATCAAGCCACTAGGGAACGCGCGTCCTCGACGTCACAGAAACACAAAGGGCATTGTGCACGACTATCTTCGAACAGGCAATCCTCCTCGATGAGTCGAAACCAACGAAAGCCTTGTCTACACCACCCAAAGTGAACGCCAAGAGGCACGAACAGACGTCTCTGACATTCATCGGTCTTATTACCAACAACTTGTATGTCCGATCATACTTACCCTTAAGTCATCACTACACACCGAAGTTGTAACTTGGGGGGATCCTGTTCTGGAATTGGCCGACGCAGTCCATGTTGGTCAGAGACCCTATCCGTTGGGCATATGCCCAATCCGTCGGACATAAGCCCGTAACCTGATCCAAGGGCGCTTGTTCTGGACTGGGCTAACGCATCACATGTCGGGAAGAGGCCCAGTCTGTCGGGCAGGCCCGTGACCTAACGCATGGGGACGTGGGGAAAACGTATCTCCCACGTGCCTCATTCAGTCAACTGCCCCGTTATTTTCTCCTAGTATTATAGTTGGACCAAAGGCAAGACCACACGCTATGTCTTATCTGCTCATACCCAGTCCTTTGACAGTTCTTCCTTGGGCCTAGCTAATCCAACCCATGAGAAGAAACTTAGTCCAGCGCTGGGGCACAATATGAATACCCTCATTTACTAGAGGGTCAGGTGTTTTATTATATTATATTCAACTCGTAATTATTATGTACTTGCGCTCCGTAAACACTTTCTCACTTTGGCATCAGAGTACCTTGCAGGTACACCCTCCAATTCACCCCTGTAGTTGTTCATCACTGGAAGGTTCCTCCTAGACAGGTCAGATCAGTGATTATATTGGTGGTGGTGATTTCACTGGAGCTTTGGATGTTTCAAACTATTATCATATCTGTTTTATGATTTTTTTTGCTTGATGTAGTAGACAATTAAGAAGAAATTGGTCATATAAGTCTTTTAATACATACTTTTCAATTTTATTTGTTTTATTATCAAGTTTTTATGTTAAGAAATTTGTTATGGAGTATCAAATTTAAATTTTCATGTTAATTGATGTTTTACTATATATTTGTGTCATAAACGATGCATTTATAAGTTTAAAAACATAAGAGTGTGTCATATATGTCTCACTATTATTTTTTCAAAGTCATTTTTAATTTTCCATAGACTCTTACGAGTTTGCGAGTCGAGTCTACGACTCAAATCTATGGACCATTTACGAGTCTAAATAGACTCGTGAGTTTAACAATCTTGCTTGTGAGTATATGGTGAATTAACGAGTCTATATATATTTATTTTTTTGGAAAAAAGTAATTTTTTTTAAAACAACTTAAATTCTCCATTTTTTTATTTATTAAAAAACATTTATTATATTGCTTGTAGGACGATACACTAAGAATTAGAAACGTATATCTCATTGTATTTTCCTTCACTAACAATGAGTCAATGACATCTAAGATAAGTCTTCTTATCCATCAATGTTTCTTCCTCCTTTCATTGATTGTGTGGTCGCGTTTATATCTTGCTATATTTGCGATTGTCTCTCATCAATAATCATATTGAGTTGGGTATATATAACGATGTATATTTAAGTACATATGATCATATTTGTTTTCCTTTAAATGATCATAAATTATTCTACATGTGTAAATAAACATATTTGAAAATCAATTATTCTTTACTAAATTGTTATCATCATAACACTAAAATTAGAAGTTATTATTCTTCAAATTATTAGTTTTTAAGTTCTGCATTACTTGGCTTTTCATGAATTATGTTGTTATTTCTGGACGTAGAATCAGACACTTGAAATCTACTATTTACTCTAACTCTATGACAAATCTCATACTTTATCATTTGGACAATACTTTTGGCTTTCTTGTGGGAATTTTTCCTTTATTTTATTTTTTAGTTTCAATCTTTAAGATCATCATATCTAGAGCCATTTTTTCCCAACTAGTCAGAGACAAGGTGAAAGTTAAGCTTTCTTTTAGGAAGACTTCTCTAGTGTATATCGCTACAAGAGTGCATCTAATTAAATTAACATTCAAGTGATGTTGATTCACACAATCATTATTTATTTTTGGTTTGCATATATCCTTAAAAACATGGAGATTCAAATGTGAAATTTAATATAGAATGAATATATATTTTAGAGAAGTTTGTTATTGGGGCTTGGAAGAAAACTTGCCTTCCCATTAATGAAGGTAGTTTGGGCCTTAGGTTCATGACTCGTATTACTGTAGTATCTAATCTAAAGTTTGGTTAGGAGTTTCAGTTTCTCCATGATAACACCTAATTATACTGCATTTTTTTAATAGAAATTTTTAGTAATTTAATTAGAAAAATTCTATCGTGAAGTCATCAAAATGACTTTTTGGATGAGGTCATAATTATAACCAATCAGAGAGGAACTTAAACCCTTCAATTGTCATGTATGATTATATCATGAATGCAACTTACCATGTAACCTCATATTTATTATTATGCAATTAAGTCACTAACAATTTTGAAGGTTTTTGGTTTGGCTGCATTTGTAGAAAAAATATTATCATTTGTCTTGATGTCTTGTAAGATATCATTGACATGCTTGAAGATCTTTTGGTGTGCAGTGCATGTTTCTGTGATGTTAGATCAGATGTTGTAACATCTGTCTTGATAGTTCTGGAACTTTATAAAACAGAAAGTTTTTATTTAATTTCTATATATTTTTAGCAGATGTTTAGTCATTTGATTTGCTCCAGATTGTGCAAAAATCAAGGGAGTTTTGCTGTAAAAAAAAGAAGCTGTTATGCGTTAGTTTTTGGAGATTATTGGAGATCTTTTCTTGCTTGATTCATGTGATCTTTTTGAGGAAATTTTTGATCAGATCCAAGCCCTATTTAGAATACTCTATATTATTGGATGTTTAACCTAATTACTTACGATGAAATATTGTGTAAAGCAAAGTGCTTTTGATCATTAGGGTTATCTTTGTGCGTGTGTTTTATTTGTGAGACGTTCATATATCACCTAGATGTTTGAATTGGACTCATATTTGAGTTGTAATTCTGTCCACTCTAAGCTTTTAAGCATGAGTGTTTGTTCTTGATCAAAGCTTTTAAGTAAGATCAAGTTGTTGTGTTTTGAAGAGTGTTATTCTATTTTCTTAGAAAAAATTTGTTGTTTATCACAGTGTGTGAGTGAGGGGGAGTGAGATGAGGATTTCTCATATCTAGATGTTAAGTTCTAGGTAGAAGTTGCATTGGGTAGGTTCAAGTGAGAAGTCATAAACTGATATTGTTTAGGCTTTGAATTGATATTACTAATAATGGATTTCCTTCCTGGCTTGATAGCCCCCAGAGTAGGTGTGTTTGCACCGAACTGGGTTAACAATCCATTGTGTTTTTATTGCTTTCTTTATACTGCTTTTATCTTGTTAATACTCAGATAGTAATGTCGTGACATCGCCTTCGACATCATGTATCTGATACGAGAATTTCAAATTTTATTTTTTTGAAAATCAAAATTAATAAAAACAACTTTCTGATATTTCATCAACTTCATCTTCTTTCCCAACGAACAACAACTTCGTCAACTTCATATTTCCCCCAACAAACAACAACTTTATCTTCTTTACCCCAACTTGTAGAACTACCTACATCCATCTTGTAGAACTACCTACATTCATCTTCTTCCTCAGCAATTGTAAAATGTTTTTTGTCTTTTTATTTCGCAATTATAAAACGGGTTTTCTTTCCAACACTATTCAACAAGCGAACCTTCAATATTATCTCATATATTTGCTCCTTGCACGGTTCGTATTAATAGTAAATTTGCTAAGGTTTTTTGGTTTAATACAAGTGTATCCTTAGTTTTTTTTTTACATTCTGGAACTAGTCAATCAAGTATTACCTTTTTTCTCCAATTCCTACTAAAAGGAGAAAGCATCATCCAAGTGTTGGAGCATAAGGGTAGGATCTGACACGTTGTCGTAATAAAACGCCCACTAGTCCTCGAACTCTTTGGTACTATGAAAGAGAGGGAAAATTCGAGAGAATTGAGGATAACCATTTTCTTATTACAGAAAATATGACAAATCTTAAGCTATTCCTTGTTTGGTTCGTCGATAGAAAAGAAACAAACCCCTGCTTTGGGAAGTAAGCATTTAGGCAAGAGTTGGCTCAAACTAAACTGCCCGGCCACCAAGTTTGGCTAGTAAGCGACTTCTCTTATTCCTGATTTAGAGAAGGTAAACCTTGTCAACATAATAGTATGATGGAAGAATTCCAACAAAATATCATGTATATCCCTCTCTTCATTGCGTGAGTGAATTGGAAATGGTTTTGTGAACCATGCATTTCCACATTGTTGACTGGAAAAGGTGTCATAATCGAAAGGAATGTCTTACGCATATAAAATATGTCAAAGTAAGTCTCAAAAACCTGTTTATACATATGTTTACCATCATCAAGAGTGAGTTGGGCAAGCCTTAGGCTTTTGACTCCTACCTCTGAGTTAGGAGGAATCTCGATTTTTAGGGAAGGTTCGAAAGTGGCACTAAGTCACAATTACATGAGCCAGATAGGGACACCCCACTCGAAGGCTTTCAAGATTTTTTATTTTCTCAAGGACTTGAGATGTTAACCCCAGAGATTCATACATGCCACATAAAATTAGTTTGTTGAACAAATCGAGGATAAAACACGTAGCGAGAAAACCAATAAGTCATGAAAGATATGTGTTCATGATCCCCCATACGATCTATTGAAGCATGATGATCTTCGATGAAGACGTTATAAGCAGTTCTGGTAGTTTTGGTTTTGGTTGAAGGCTCAAAGGGATCTCCAATCAGTCGAAGGCCAACAATAGCAGCAATATCAAAGAGACTTGGGGTTATGATCCCAAATGTGTCGGTGGAGGTATCCAAGAAACACATGACTACAATAAGCATATGAGAGATGCATTTGGGACCAACTCGTTATAGTTGGATTAGGTCAAAGATACCTAAATCTTTCTAGAAATGCTTATTCTTTTCTTGAACCCTATTCAACCATTGGATGTAAGAGTCATCCTCACTCAGAGGAGATGAACGAAAATATCCTATTTTTGAAAAAACTAAAATCAAATGGTGCATTTACGAATACCAAGGGTTCAAAATATGAGAAGTCGGGGAAGAAGTCTTTAAGTACATGAGGTTTCTTAACACATTTAGGAAGGGGAACCATGAATGCAAAGATGGTACTTGAAATGAATTGGGGAATCAGGGTGTTACCATTCCAAACATTTCTTCTCTCATCCTCCATGAGAGGCTCAAGGACGTAGGTGTGGTCGTTGATGTAAATTGGTTCTTCAATTGTAGTGGCTAAAGAAACACGTGAAATAAGTCTGAATTTTGGAGTCATTGTTTATTCTCAAGGTTTTCGAGTCATTGCATGTTCTTAAATACATGTTTATTTTTTGGGAATAAACTGTCAGAAACAGTTATTTGCCGACAGTTATCTGTAGAGTAGTATAAATAATGGGCTCATACATGTAATCAATGTCGCACAAATTCATATATTTCTCGAAAGAACCGAAGTACCCGAGTTAAAGAGGAAAATATTTTGTGAGAATCATGTTTGAGTATGCGTTCATTTCCTTTATTGTCTTTATGTTTCTTTAATTGAAACATTTTTTCTATTCTTGTCATTTACTAGGTTTTGTTTAATTTTATTTATTGTAGTTTTTATTTATTTTAATTCAAGTTTTTGTGTCATTAAAGTTTGTCGTCATTTTGTCTGTGTAGAAACATTCACAATCACTTCACATACACACTTTCTTGTTCACGTTTTTTGCATAGATTACTTCAGAGATTTTTCTTATTAATTTCACAAACTAATTAAACTCGTGATTGTTCGCTAAAATAAATATGAACACTTCCCCACATTACTTACACTTGTTATTTTCAACACTCTCCCTCAAGTGTGAGTCTATCCACAAACTTTCTTTCAAGCGAAAGTTTTTTATTTTACACTTATACCGCCATTTACACTTTTCAATGGACCACCACCTACCTAGTAAGAAATTTCGATACAAGTGAGCTTGTCCATTCACCTCGAACCAAAAGCTCATGGTACAAATTTGTTAGAACAAAAAGATTTTTAAGAAAAACGAGGAAAAAGAAGAGAGAAAAGAAGAGAGAAAACAGAATTGTGAAAAAGAAATATTATTGAATGTATAGCTGTTATTTATATCATACACGGCCTTTATGTAGTAAACTAAACCTCATTTCTAAAAATATACAAAGTGAAAAAACTAAAACTATACATTACACTTCGATATAATAATTACAAATTGTATTTGACTTTATCAAATACAATCAACTCTAAACAACTTTTAGTATAAAAGAAACTCTAAACAAATCAATTAGACTAAATTAAATTTACCTATGTCTAATATAAAATTAAAACATTGAATTATCAACTTCTAATAAAAAGATTAAAAAAAACTTAAATAACCTAAATATAATATTAATCTTTTTAATTTAAGTGAATTTTTATTTATGAAATCAAAATTGCACAAAGAAGTAGCAAAACAGAAAAATTAAGAGTTAACACATATGAACACTTAATCATCTGACTAACTACCTAAATCATCTAACATATTTCTTTATTTTTATTTTTTGTTTGAATGAATAAATTCGAAACTTAACAATTAAACTATATATCTTTTTAGAATAGTTAAGATATTTTATTTCTCAGAAAAGTTCAAGGACACGTGTCCACCGCGTGGCACACATTTATAGGCCTTCAAAAAAACAAGTCAAAAGGGTAGTTTAGTATTTTCCAGCATGAGTAGAATGGTCTTGTGATTATTGTCTTCACAGTATATAATCGCTGGCTCTCTTTTCATTCAATCGAGATTGAACAACAACCAACTTTAACTTCAACCATACCGTTTCTTTCTTCAATTGAATCGGTAACTTCAATTCATGTGTCAGTAAGCACGTGAGAACACTGGAGCATTGCACGTTCAATTAATACATTCGTGTGTTTCACTCTTAAAATTTTCACCCTAATAATATTTCTAGAGTGCCCAGATCCATTTTCTTCTCTATCAGAAAAAATTCCAATTATTTACAAAAAGAAAAAAAATCCAATTTCTTCTTTTTCTGCGTTTCTATATATATTTTTTATTCAAAAAGGCAAATGCCTTTCTATTGATTCTGTCGCTAAATATCTTTACTAATCTGTTTGACAACCATATATCAATTCAAACAAACACATAACTCCAACCTGTCCTACAAACTGTTGCGTAAACTTTCCATTTCCCTTACTATTTATCTCCACACTCCCATTCTCCTCTATCAACTCCCAAAATGCTAAAGTTCAAAATCCCGGATCACCAAGTTGCCGGTCACCAAGCCAAAACCGGAATCCTCGGCCCTCTAATAGACGATTCCGGAAAATTCTACAAACCTCTCCAAAACGACGGTAGAGGCTCCGACGAACTCGCTTTCTACACCTCCCTCTATTCCGATCCACGCATCCCCGCCAACATTCTCAACCTCTTCCCTGATTTTCACGGCACTCAAGTCGTAGAAGCCTCCGATGGCTCAGGCCTTCACCCTCACCTCGTCATGGAAGACATCGCCGGTAAATTCACCAACCCCGCCGTGGTAGACTTCAAGATCGGTTCCCGAACATGGCATCCACAATCCTCTGAAGATTACATTACCAAATGCCTTAAGAAAGATCGGGAATCCTCTTCTATCAAATTAGGATTTAGAATCTCCGGTTTGAGATCTGTTTCTCTGAGTAATCAATGCTGGCAGCCTCAGAGAAAGTTTCTTATGGATCTATCTGCTGAGGATGTGATATTGATGATGAAGAAATTTGTTTCGTTTGACGGTAATGCGGATGAGCCTGACTGTGTTTTTGGTTCTAGGGTTTTTGTTCATGTTTTGGAGGAATTGTTACTGCTTAAGAAATGGTTTGAAGTTCAAACTATTTTTCATTTTTATTCCTGTTCTGTTCTGGTGGTTTATGAGAAAGATGAAAAAGATGAGAAGAGAACTGCGCGTGCCGTTGTTAAGCTTGTTGATTTTGCTCATGTCGTTGATGCTAAAGGTGCTATCGATCATAATTTCTTAGGGGGTCTTTGTTCTTTGATTAAGTTTGTTAGAGATGTTTTGGCTGATTTAGGGGATGATGAAATCTCAAACCCTAAACCTTAAACATAAGTGTAAAATTCTGCAAATTATATTAGCGGAATGGTTTTCTTAGAGCAGATTGATAGATTTGATCATGTTGTAATCGACTCTAATTTGACAGGTATGGTCATGTTCTTTGATTAATAAGACGACTGATTCTATATTCAAATGATGCTTTAGTTTCAATTTGGATTACTTTTTAGTATTTTAATTTGGAACTATACTTTTGAGTACTTTTGAACTATACTAGTATTTGTTAATTGTTACTTTTTATCTGTACACGACTACATATATGACTTGAATTCTGAAATTGAATAAAAACCCCACACGTACTCATTCTGTGATGTCAGTGCGTCTCATTTACATGTGTTGTCTATGGTTTGTAATGCAAGGCACTCGAGTTTGTGTGTGTTGTCTATAAATCACATGTCGAGTCTGTCACAGAAAAACAGAGAGCCATGCTTACCTTTTTATTTCTTTCTTTTTCATACTTCAACCTTAGCTGGAAAGGGTATACTAGAAAGCCAAAACTATTTCCCATGATGCACGGCCAAATTGACTAGAGATGTGCACTAGTCTCATTTCTGTCTTCATACTGCTTTTATGCATGCGTAGGTGCCATTGCATATGAGTGTGTCAGAAGATATGCATGTCGATAAGTTCTTGTGTTGATATGGATAGCACTTACATGCCTTTTCTTTTTTGCAAATCTTACAACAAAACCATGAATTCTGCAGGACCTAAAGAAAAAGCCAAAGTATTTACTTACATTCACCGCTGGTTATGATCAGAGGCATAATATTGATGCTGCACTGAAAAAGGTTAAGAGTTAGACTACATTAATTTATTTCAATTTATTTGTATATTTACTATTTTATATTTTCTTTAGAAGTACTGACTATAAAATTGTTGTGTAGTTTTCTCATGATTTTGCAATTTTGCTCTTTCATTATGATGGTCGAACTAGTGAATGGGATCAATTTGAGTGGTCAAAGAATGCAATCCATGTTAGCGTAAAGAAACAAACAAAATGGTATAACTTTTTTCTGTCATTATTTGCACATAGCATGTAGAATTCATTGGCAAAATATTGGGGAATGAGCAGGCAATTGTTTTTGTTCAAATTTAATATGGAATTCTTAAAAGTGCTTTTCGCTGTCAGGAATGATGATTTTACTGTATCACTCTTACTTTTCTTCACCCTGTTCTAATTTTATGTTATACAGGTGGTATGCTAAAAGGTTTCTGCACCCGGACATAGTAACAGCTTTTGATTATATTTTAATCTGGGATGAAGATCTTGGAGTGGAACACTTCGACGGGGACAAGTATGACTTTCATGTGTTTAGTCTGCTTAAGTGTACATTATATGCAATTTTTAGTTTGATTAATTTACTAAATTCTGATCTCTAGGTATATGAATTTAGTCATAAAACACGGTTTAGAGATCTCTCAACCTGGTATTGAGCCCCATAACGGATTGACATGGGAGATGACCAAGAGGAGGGGTGACAGTGAAGTTCACACGTATTACTTCGGCCTTCCTATCTTTCTAATTTTAAGCATTGAAGTAATATGGTGTTTTTTTTCATGGTTCAAATGTTCTCTTAAATCTTACAACACTTATGTCGTGTTGGTATATAGGGTTACTCAAGAGAGACCAGGATGGGGTAGTGATCGACATTTGCCTCCCTGTGCTGCATATGCTCTCTCTTTCACCCTTGATATATCATTATGTAGTCTTTCTTTTTCTATCTATGCAGTTAACGTTATTATTTCTTCTGTTATTTTATATTTGTAGAAAATGGCCCCTGCTTTTTCTCGGGAAACATGGCGATGTGTGTGGCATATGATTCAGGTATATTTCATTTTTCACGTCCCACGTGAGTTATTGTAATATGACTGAATGAATAGCTAAACTTTATTTCGTGTGATATATACTAACTTTTTAATCGCCTTAATGAACTTTCTAAATATATGCTTGTAGAATGATCTAGTGCATGGATGGGGATTGGACTTTGCCCTCAGAAGATGTGTAGAAGATGTGTAGAGGTGAGGAGATTCTATCCTAAGGCTGGGACTTTTATCCTTTTCATTAGCCTTGTTAATAGCTTGTAATGCTTCAATTGGTGATGTGTGGCATCAGATGCGGATCTCATAATTTTAATAAAATTATATTATACAAGCATAACTTTTTGTTTTTCTTTTTGAACTTATCCCACAATATAATCTACTGTATTAATTTCCTGGTTTTATGATAATGTATTGTATTTGTGTTTCTGTGTCATAATAATGAATTTTGGCTTCTGTTTTTTTATTTATAAATTACTATATAGATTATCGGTATTATGGTCAATTGTAAATTCTCAAACTGCATTTGATGGTTTCATTGATTCTTGAGTTAGTCAAAGAGGCTTCAAGAATGTTATGTGTTTTGTCCTTTTCATTTTTATGAATCTTCCGCAGGCTATTTCTGTGTGGAATCTGTATATTTTTGCTCCATCGAATGCATGAAATCTTCTTAGAACATGAAAATTGATTTAGTTAACCTTGCTTTAATCTGAATGAATCTATTTTTCCTATTTTTAGCTGCCAGCGCATGAAAAAATTGGTGTAATTGATTCTCAATGGATTATTCATCAAGTAATTCCTTCTCTCGGGAACCAGGTTAGACATCATTGGCTTATAAAATATTGATGGCCACTTCTTTTGAGGGTAACATTCTAAACTGAGGTTTTATGTATATGCATGTATGCGTTGTTGTTGGGATTGTATGTAGGCTATGCTTGGTTGATAAGGTGGAAAATAAAAAATCATTTCTCATTAAGATGCATGAATCACAAATAATTTGAGTCTCAATGCATGGATCTACTTAAGTAAATATCTTTATTGCCGATTTTTTCCACCTAATACTCAAATTGAGACCTTAATGAGAAACCAAACTCTTGACTATTTGGACCAACATGTATTGGCAATTAAAGTATATTTTCACATAACAAAGTTTACATTAAAGATATCTGGTTTGCATTGTTCCAACTCTCAAGTAATTTTTTTATTTTGTTTAAATTTTCCTCTTTGTCTTTTCCACTTACTCAACCAAGCATAGTTGTGGTATTAGAACCGTAGAAGTTGATTCTAGTAGAGGTTTCAATGAGTTCATGCTGGCTGGAGGTTGAACTATAATGAAATTGTTTTTTAATGTTTCGTTTTGGTTGGGTAGGCTTCCTTTTATAATTTGGTTACAGTTTTTGGTTTTTCCTAGATGATAACTCTTTTTGGTATTGATTTAATTTTTTAAGTTTTTCTTCTGCCTTTCAATTTGATGGGGGAAGATTGGGGGTTGCTTTTAGTTCTTGTTTAGATAAACAACTTAATTAAACACTTTAATGAACGTTTAAGAGTCCCACATCGGACAATATATGACCTGAACTTGTGTATATAAGTGGGGGCAATCCTTATTCTACCAACCGTTTTGTAGGGTTGAGTTATGCCTAATCACATTTCTTAACATCCGGTTGAGTTATTCTACCAACCGTTTTGTAGGGTTGAGTTATGCCTAATCCATTTGAGTATTAGTGTAAAAATGTTTAAGAGGAGTCAGGTTGAGTGATATGAGTTTCTCTTTATCATTTTAAGGAATAAGGTTCAAATCCCGTGACATTTGTAGGGAGATTTTTACTAAAATATCCCATTTTTTCAAAAAAATTCTCTAAATAACTTATTTTTCAAATTAATTTCCTATCTATCACACTTTTGGATGAATTTAAGAGGATTCTCCATATTGATTGCGACCTATGTAGGGTATAGAGGTGCTGCCAATTGGACTGGAGACACTATATGCAGTCTCCAATCCAATTGACGACTATGTGTTAATTTAGAGAAGGGTCGGCAATTGATTTTGGGACATGATTCTTAGTGAAGTTTTGCTATAAATAGTGGTGAAGTGTTTGATTATTTTTAAGCCTTTGATTGATATGTTGTTCTGGAATATCCAAATTCTCAATCAATTGCAGAGGAAGTTGAATTGGTGATTAGAGGAAGAAATTGGTGATGTTGAAAAAATTCGCAGTATTGAGAGATTTGATACGATGCGTGGGTGAGTGCGAGTTAAGATTGACGTGAAAGCAAGAAAAACGATGTTTTGACCTAATGGAATCGTTAATTGTTTTAATTAGTTAGGAATGTTGTGTTTATATGTTGTATGTGTTATTTAGATTAAATTTATTTAAGTCATTGTGATGTTTGTTGTTAACATTGTTGTAACATAAAAAGTTCTTAATATATTAAAATATAAGGTTACAACAAGTTCTTATTTATGGTGCAGAGGTGAATCTGACATTTGAATATTTTTTTTGTTGTGTCCGGGCTGATGACATATACTACACAATCTTATCATTTTATCAACCATATCCATTTTTGTTCTTATACGCGTGCTGTTTGGACGATCTTTTTTTTCTTCGCATCTGATCAATGTGCCAAATTATGTCCCCTTGGTATGGAGGCCAGTATTCCTCCATTGGTAACATTGCGAAGCTTTTATTATAGACATTCATCACGTTAATAGTCTTGTAAACATCAGATAAATGATTGTACGGGTCCTGACGAGCACGTGCGCATGTCACAATTACATGGGAGCAAGGTATCTGACCCTGGTACTTGCCACAATCACACCCACATTTTTCTAGTCTGACAACATATTCTAAAAATGACATTCCTTCATTGTGATCAATTGTTTCCTTAACACTGAAATTTTTTACATGACGGTCAAAGTTTGTGTCTGAATGTGTGCTAGCCTCGATAGTTTTCTCTTTCATCACTTTCATTATGCATTCACTGTATTAACACTGCATTCCATTTTTCCCTCTTGTTGCAAATTGCGATGCCAACCTATAATAGGTTGATCTTACCACTGTTGTTATTGATAATCTTCTAATTCCTTTGAAGACGCTGTTTAGGCATTCCACAAGGTTTGTTGTCATGTGGCCCCAACGACATCCACTGTCAAATGTCATTGTCCACATGTCCACTAGAATGTTATCCAATCACATTCCTGCATCTGTATTTGACAATATAATTTTGTCACAGTAGTATTGAAATGATTGTTGAGTTAAAGCATACCCTACGTTCATAAGTTTTTTGCGAAGGTTCCTGTCTTTGATTGCACGCATGAAGTTTTGTGCGATATGTCAAATGCAATAAACATGGGTAGATGAAGGATTATGCCACCCGTTATCTTGATTATTGTAAGCACTATTAATAGCTGCATGCCTATCTGAAATCAAACAGAGACTGGCTTGTGGAGCAACATGTATCCTGCGATTCTTAAGGAAGAAACTCCAAGCAGAAGTAGTCTCACCTTCAACTAGAGCAATGACAGTGAGAAATACATTATTGTTGTGGTCTTGTGCATCTGTCATTAACAATGTACCCTTGTATTTTCCATATAACCATGTTCCATCAATCTGAATAATAGGTTTGCAGAATGCAAAACCTTTGATGCATGGTTGAAATGCCCAGAAGAGTCAGTGAAATATTACATTTTCATCAACAATAGATCCATCTGGCCTACATCCCGAAACTGTCTGCATGATTACAATAGTCCCTGGTGTATGTGTCTTAAGTATAAAAAATCGTGGTAATTCTTTATATGAATCCTCTCAATTGCCATCTGTTTAATGACCTTCGTTCTTGCAATCCACGCCTTCTTGTACGAGGGAATATAGTTATGTTGTCGGACAATATGAGAGATTATTATACTCACCTTAACTGATGGGTCCCTGTTGACAAGCTGCAAAATATCTCGACATATCAAGTCAACACTTAATTTTTGGCGATCGTTGACAATATTTGTGGCAGTGCGGGTATTTGGTGGATCTAATGAAGCTATCTTCTAAGAATCACTTTTTTTTTAACTGTAAGACGCAGCAAGCCGAAATTTGCAAAGTTCGTTTCGACAAAGAATGACATACCTTCTTGAATCGCTTCGATCCACATTGAAATCAACATAATTATCCATGTGATATTTTATAATAGCTCGTATGCATTCTTCCTTGGTATGGTGTTGAAAAGTATATTTCCGGGAAATATTTTTATATCGTATCCACAGAGATTGAGTGATATTACCGCCGTTCTATAATCTCAATTGTTGTAAGTTTGAAAAGTAACCAAGTTGTTTTTGAGTGAATTGTTATCGCTTAATTAAAATGATACTAAGACAATGAAATTAGTTTTAAATCAAATATAGAAGGCTTGCCAAGATTGGAGTTCATTATCCCAATTTCTTATGTTTCCCTAGTGCAACTACATGGACTCAAAATTATTGATAATATTCAAGTATCCTCTCAATAACATTTATTTATAAATGAGATTGTGATAATTGTAGTTTCAGAGATAACCTAAGAGGGGGGGGGGGGGGGTGAATTAGGTTTTATAAAATTTTCTCGGTTATTTTATCGGTGGATGATTTGTTATCGTTTAAGTGTCTAAGATATGAAAGCGGTAAATGAGAAAGTAAAAAGACACATAGTTTTATCTTGGTTCCCTTCACAATTCAAATGTACATCCAGTCCCCTTACACCTCGTAAGAGATTTTCGACTATAGTTCTAGATTGTACAACCTATCGCACCATAAACCGGTGAGACCTACTATCTAACAACTATACATCAAACAGTGTGCAAAAACAATCCTCTTGCAAACACTAACCCTTGCGTCCAACAGGGATCACAAGTCAAAATAGAAATAATTCTATGAGTTTGTTTTTTAGAATAATGAATTGTATAATAACAATACAAGATTGATCTTCTCCTTTTAATCAAAGTTCACTTCACAATATCAATGCAAGTGTTCAATATCTATGAATGTGAAATGGTATGAATAAGATGAACACTTTTGAAATATTTGAAAATATTTGAAAAATAAGTGACTTTGATTGGATAAAAAGTTCTATGAGAAAATGTTTGGAGGTGTCTTTCACATTTGAAAAATTCAAAATATATATTTCAAAATCACCCATTCAAAGGGGTATGAATTGTTTATGAAACAACCATTGAAAATGTATAATATTCAAAAAAGATTTCAAATGCAAAGAAACAAATTTTCAAAATTCGTTCAGTGTTAACCGGTTAACCAAAAGGGATAACCGGTTAACGTTGTAACGTTAATTGCGGAAATTGGAAATTTTGAACCGTTAACCGGTTAACCAAATAGGTTAACCGGTTAACACTGTTAAAATTCAGAAAAATACTAAATTTAAAAGTGTATGCAATATCCAAAAATTTAACACTGTAAACCATATCCAAAAATTTAAAAATACTAAATTTAAACCATATCCAAAAATTTAAAAATACTAAATTTAACACTGTAAATCATATCCAAAAATTTCTAAAAGGATGTATGCATATGCTATCATGAAAAACTATATTTGAACAATTGTATATCAATTAAGAGGTGAGTTTTGATATACCTAAGTCTTGTGTCTAAGTCTTGAAAGTTTACGAATATTTGCATACGGAGCTTGATTCGCACGATAACATTTTCATTGATGATGCATATCCCTATTCTTGATCTTATTGAAAGCTTGACTTTTTGCAAACACGGAATGAGCTTGAATCTTGTTGTCTTCATCAAAATCTTTAGATCGAAGCATGCTTCTACATTCTCCCCCTTTTTGATGATGACAACCAATTGAGTTTGCGCGATAGCTTTGACCGATGTTACATCTAAGCTTGTTCCTCCCCATATGTTCAACAACTCCCCCTATTTTAACAGAGGCAAAATTCTGCACAGAGAGATATTAGAGAACCAAACTCTTCTCCCCTTTTGTCATTAGTAAAAAGGAAGAAGCTTTCAAACCATAACAAGCAATATCGACATATATGTAAGCATAAAAGCAATAAATAATCAAGCAAGACATATGACACATATACACATACTAAAACCAAAATTTGATTAAATGCACAAAGTGCTACAAGAAGTTCATGAAAAAGGAAACAAGCATAATGTGGTAAACCAAAATTGCCTAAATATCATTAGGTCTTACAACAAAGTTTTTTAAACTAAACTTAAACAAAAGAAACAATAACATGACATGCATAATCATTCATCATCCGACATCCCATCACTTTCTTCTTCATCATCTTCGCTACCCGTTTCACTTTCATCGTCCTCTTCGGTAAGGTTGCGGGAACCTATCACTAGTTTCCGGTGGTTTTTGATAGCACGAGTGGTTTCACAGTGGTTGGTCATAATTGTGGTGTAAAGAAATTCGTTGGATATGCCACCGTCGGGAATAGGAAAGGAGGGTGCGGCGTATCAAAAACTTGATGGGAAAATAACAAGTGTACTATTTTTGCCCACTGTAGTAATCTTAAGGGAAATTCCCCGAATATCGATCTCGAGGACTGCGTATCAAATTAAGTTTTTTTACTATTTCAAGTTGAACAAAATTTTCTAAGGGTTTGTTTAGATTTTCTCAAAAGACTTGTAAATATAAAATCTAGGAAACTACTAAGGATGACAAATATGAAAATTATGCTAAGGAAGATGTATGAGAAATTCTTATAATGACTAATTGTTTATAATCGTTAAAATATCACTGCAACTAAATCATTACTGTCTTATTAAAATAGTTTTCCAAAATTCCTTTAAAGAAAACCCTTTGGTATTCCTCCTATACCCAATTCCTTGATCGTATAGAATGAATATCAAGCATTTGCATATCGAAAGTTTTTACGGTTAAATATGATATCCTAATTCCTTGGTGATATACGATAAAAAGTTTTGATTGAAAAACGTAACAGGGCATTCCTACCATCTGTCAACCAATGATTAAAAATCTAATTTTCCAATATTGATTTTTTCTTACAATAAAATCAATCAACACAATGAATATAGAAGCAGTGAAATTCATCAAATCAAGTTCAATGTCATTACAATAACTCAGGGACACCCCCTATCATTGGGGGGTTTAGCCACTCATAATCAAAACAATGAAAATCACATACATAAGGAAAATAGACATTACAATATAAAAAGGATTGATTAGATCGTCAATTGCTTCCGCGTTTGATCGATCTGACTTCTCCTCTAAAATCCTTTGTTCTTTCGTTTGCGTGATAATTCCCAATATTCCCCAAGTGTTTTTTTCTAGTTACGATCAACCTAATGTATCAGATTACAAAATTACACGCGAAACGTCCAAAATGCCCTCAGCACAAGAGACTAAAGAAAAACAAAAATCTTGCATTCAGGTGCCATGACACGGGCCGTGTCGTGTGACACGGGCACCCGTGTCATGTTGCAGGACTCATAGCACACGTGCCTTCAATGGGGAACTATGACACGGGCCGTGTCGTGTGACACGGGCACCCGTGTCATGCTGCTGGATTCTTCTTTTCTTCATAGCCATCCTGACACGGGCCGTGTCAGGTGACACGGGCACCCGTGTCAGGCTTCTGGACCTCCTTTTCCTCTATGTCTTTGCACACGAATCGCTGTTTCCTTCGTATCTGATCACCGACTTGATATCTGCCTAAAAATACACTAAAAACAACCAAATTAAACGCACCAACGATATAAAAGATAACATGTAACATCCTTGCCGCATTACGGAATAACACGAAATAATCTAAACATAAGACTCGAAAACACACAAAAACATAGAAAAACAACAACTAACATATCTTGAAATATTAACTGGAAATCACCGATCAAGGAGCCATCAACATATTCATAGGTACCATCATTGCGTTGAACGATCCCGATATTCTTCATAATGGTAATCTTGTTGATCTCATTTGTCGTAGACTTCATTGCGATGAATGGTTCCCTACCAATTTCCAAGTCGGTTTGTTCAATAATCTGAGAGATAAACCGAGCATATTGAAGCCTTGTTTTGAGTGAGAGTTGTTGTTTCAAGTAGTACATCATTGTTAACATCCAATTAACCTTCACTTTATTCTTGATTGCGAACAAAATTTGCATCTCTAGATCATTATTTGAGAGTGATTCGAGTCCTTTGGCAGCAATACGTAACAAAAGACATAATGCAACATCCGATTGTCAACCGTCAAATTTTTTGCATTGCAAAGTACCCTTGATGTGCGTTGTCCTGACATAATGACTTCCTTAGGAAATCTGCAGATTGAGTAGTAGTACTCCATTTTGTCTTAGCCGGACCAAATATCATCCTTGTGATTCACACATTTGCGGAGGAAAACACCGGAGAAGGAAATTTTTAGCGACGCAACAAGAGCACCTAAATCCTCCTTAATTTCGCAGTTTCGAACAATAGTATGAAGCTTATGTTTTCCATGCCTATCCATGTTAAGTGTGAAGTTGTGCATGAAGGACTGAACCAAATCCGGGTAAACTTTCCCGTTATCAGTAACAAAATCACTAATGCCTTGAAACTCTTGCAATGCAGGAAAAGTAAATGATGAATGTTTGATAGAACATGAAGTCACCCATGACATCTTGCTAAAAGGTATAAGATTTAATAATATTTTTATGATTTCTTTTGATGACTCTTCTTTGAAGGTAAAATGCCTATTGGCAAATAACAACGAGGCGTGACTATGACATAAAAGGTTCGCTCACATTCATATGGAGCACTTGAACAAGTTAATAAAGCATGACTTAGTTGTTGGTCTACCAAAGATAAAGTTCATCAATGATAAGTTATGCGATGCTGGCCAAAAAGGAAAGCAAACCAAGACAGCTTTCAAGTCGAAGAAAGTGGTGTCCACATCAAGGCCAATATTCCCAAGTGTTTTTTTCTGGTTACGATCAACCCAATGTATCAGATTACAAAATTACATGCGAAACATCCAAAATGCCCTCAGCACAAAAGACTAAAGAAAAACAAAAATCTTGCATTCAGGTGCCATGACACGGGCCGTGTCGTGTGACACGGGCACCCGTGTCATGCTGCTGGACTCATAGCACACGTGCCTTCAATGGGGAACTATGACATGGGTCGTGTCGTGTGACACGGGCACCCGTGTCATGCTGCTGGATTCTTCTTTTCTTCATAGCCATCCTGACACGGGCCGTGTCAGGTGACAGGGCACCCGTGTCAGGCTTCTGGACCCCCTTTTCCTCTATGTCTCTGCACACGAATCGCCGTTTCCTTCGTATCTGATCACTGACTTGATATCTGCCTGAAAATACACTAAAAATAACCAAATTAAACGCACCAACGATATAAAAGATAACATGTAACATCCCTGCCACATAACGGAATAACACGAAATAATATAAACATAAGACTAGAAAACACACAAAACATAGAAAAATAACAACTAACATATCTTGAAATATTAACTGGAAATCACCGATCAAACTCCCCCGAACTTGAATTTTTGCTTGTCCTCAAGCAGAAAGCTTGCATAATTGCACAAGTTAACCATTCGTAACTGATGACTTTCGAGATGAAATGAGGATACTCGTACTTTAGATAGATCCAAATCACCGGGCGGATACTTTTAGTACTTCTCTCTCAATGAAAATATCTCACAAACACCGAACCGCGATAACACCACGGACCTCAATCCTCTTTTCGGTAACCTCTCCGACTATGCTTTGGGCTTAGGTCTTCCTATCAATTTTCCCACTTTTCATTCGGACACTCGTTTTAAGGCTTTTTGTGTTTTTCATTGTATGCACAAGGTTGGTCAACCAACGCTATTGCTATTTTTTTTGAGACACCGACCTTTGGGTTCAACCGCCGTTAGGCTGAATAACCGGGTGAGGGTTACCCAACTTAGAAGGATCGATTGTTTATTTATCTCTTTTTTTTTTCAGTGTCTTTTTTTTTTCTTTTTCCGATCAACCTTGCACAACAACTAGTATAAATGAAGCCTGACTGTCATGATAAACTAATAAGGGGTACTTCTCAGATTTAAGTACCATGGCACAAATCTACATGTAAGACTCGTTACCCACTCATCGGATTCAGTGTGTTTGCATTATACTTTCACATCAAAATTTTTCTATTTCTTCACCCGATTCTTTTTTCACTTAACCCTCTACACTTTTTCCTCACCTCACTCGCAAGACAAATTATCATTATATTTTTTTCCAGCTCGGGGGTGATTTTACAAATGATTCCAATTATTCATTCAAAATCAAACTTCATTGGCTGATAATCATCTTCAAGGGGTTGCTGTGCAAGGTAGTCTGACAATCACTATGCCAAACAAGACCTTAGACAACGCTTTTTTTAGCCTTAGACAGCGCTTTAAAGCGCTGTCTAAACCTCCGCTGCTAAAGGTTTAGACAACGCTTTTTTAAATCTTAAAAGCGCTGTCTAAGAGCTGTCTAAGGTACCCTTAGACAACGCTTTTAGGAATACCTTAGACAACGCTTTTGATAAAAGCGCTTTCTAAGTCCCTATACCTTAGACATCGCTTTTGGTGAAATCGCTGTCTAATCCCCTCCTATTTTAATTTTTTTAGGTATACCTTAGACAACGCTTTTCAAAAGCGCTGTCTAAGCCCCCCTTAGACAGTGCTTTTGCCAAAAGCGCTTTCTAAGCCCCCCTTAGACAACGCTTTTGTGTAAAGCGCTGTCTAAGGTATACGAAATTTTTTGCAGCTTTTGTTTTAAACCACATTTTTTTTCAGGTTTATAAACCAGAATTTCTACCTGTTTTCAACCAAATTTTGGCAGACAAATATCACATTTTATATATGCCATTTCAAACCATTTTGACCTTTTTTCTACCAATTTTTGGCTAACAAATATATATATACCAATTCAAACCAATTTTGCCTTAAATGTATCAAAATATATACAAATTTATGTACAAATTTACAAGTCATTACATATACTACAAATGTACAATATAATTACACATATTATCTAATCCATCCAAATTAAGCATTGCTCCAAATATATACATAGGTCCTGAAACAACACAAAGATTGTAATTCAATTAATAAACAATATTATAGAAATTACAACGTTACACATATCTAAATTCTCAACAATTAAAGTAAGACTACAATATTATACCTCATAAAACATTGAGCTCTATAATGAATTGACATCATTCCTCTTTGATTTCGTCCACTTGATCTTTTGTATAATATCGACACTTGAATTCATCAAAGTACTACATAATAATATAACATAGTTTGATTTAATTTCAACTATTTAATTATATGAGATATGTGTAAATATAAAAATAACTCATAAGTTAGAAATACATACATCGGTGGGAATCTCTAATCGGCCCAAAACAAGAGTATATCGCATAAACCTCAACATGAAATACCCGCAATCTATTTGATTACGTTGCTAAGGACACTACATATGAAAAAAAAAGGATAAATCCTAAGTTTTATCAAGTGTCATCACTAATATAATAAAAAATGTGATAATTAAAAATATACCGCCACTCGAATCCATGTAATGGAGTTGGCGCCCCTCTTTGATGTTTGGATATCTCGTTGGGCTCGAAAAGCTTGTAGGATGCTAATAAAATAAAAATGAAGTAATTAGAACAATTCACATAAACTAAGAAATACACACAAGAAAATTTTGAACATTCTCACTTACGTGTCAATTATGACCTTCATATCCGGGTATGTTGTCCAATCATTTCCTAACGAGTCAAGATAATAAACGATTTCTCTGATAGGATTGATTGCGAGCAACAACCAATGTCCACTGTAATGATTAAGCAAATGTTAGATGTCAACTTGGAAAAAAAATTATAATAGATGAATTTAGAAAGAAACCATGCATTATCAAATATAACTTATAATCAAAGCAATTGAAAACAAAAATATAACGAAATCATGCATTATCAGATATAACTTATAATCAAAGCAATTGAAAACAAAAAAATAAAGAAACCATGCATAATTTACCTCAGTCACTAACATCTCTTTCTTTTCTTTGTTGAAATATTAATCACTTGTTTCTTAGCAATGCGTACAGATGAATTGATCCAAATTCCCTCATTATGATCGTTTCTTATATATGACTCATCCGGTATAAGATCCTCAACTTCATCACTTCTATTCAACTCATTCCGTCTAATGCATGACTCATTCTCAACATCAATAATATCACATTGATCGACACTGCTATCATCAGTCACTTTGTTAGAGAAAAGCACTATAGACCATTTTGTACTCTTCGGGTCATTCACATAGAACACTTGTTTAGCTTGAGATGCTAGAATAAAAGGTTCATCTTTGTACCCCACCCTAGTAAGATCAACTTGCAAAAATCCAGACTTATCCATTCGTATGCCACTACTATTCACCCACTTGCAACCAAAGATGAGAATCTGAAACTTCTCGTAATCAAACACCCAAATGTGCTCAATAACTCCAAAATATGACAAATTTGCATATTTGGGGTTTAAGTTCTTCATACTTGATATATGCATTGCTTCAGCTAGCACAGTGACACCACTATTTTGCATAGTACTCTTATCATCTTGTTCTTTGGTATAAAATGTGTATCCATTAATTGAGTATGCGCTATGAGAAAACACATGAAAACTTGGACCATATGCCAAACATCTCAACCTTTCTGTTACCGAAGAAGGATCTGAAGAGCGCTTCGAATAAATATGATCCTTCAACCATTGTATGAAACTTTGATTGTGCTCTATAACTATCCAATTTTCATTTCTGTTCGGATTTAACCTTCGGAGTACATCCTTGTGCATTTCAACATATGGCTCAACCTCATTATTATTGTGCAGAACATACAAATGAACTTGATCCCGTTCATCCCTTGATATTGTCACAATTTTATTCCCAATTAATTTTTTACCTTCCATTTTTTCGAAAATCTGAGCTCTAGGGAGTCCAATCGATTGAACGTTAGACAAATATTCAGTACAAAACTCAACAGCTTCTTCAACAATGTATCGTTCAACAATACAACCCTCTAGTCGACTTCGGGATTTCACGTACCCTTTTAATATTTTCATATACCGTTCAACAGGGTACATCCATCTCATATAAGCTGGTCCACACAACTGTGTCTCTTTCACAAGATGAACAACTAGATGAACCATTATGTCAAAAAAAGACGGAGGAAAATACATTTCAAGCTCACAAAAGGTAATTACAATCTCTTTTTGTAGTGTTGGTAAGATCTCGGGATCGATCACCTTACTACAGATTGACCTAAAGAAAAAACACAATTTAGTTATGGCACTTCTTACTTTTTCTGGCAAAATAGAACGTATACCTTTCGGTAGAAAATGTTCCATTATAACATGGCAATCATGTGTCTTCAAATTCTTCAACTTGAGGTCTTTCATAGAAATAAGTCTTCTGATATCTGATGAGTATCCTTCTGGAACCTTAACTTCACTCAGAGACTTACACAATTTTTTTTTCTCCTTTCTAGATAAAGTAAAAGCAGCAGGTGGTAGATATGTTCGTCTTCCTTTCTTCACGGGTGCTAATTCAATTCTCATTCCCATTTTTAACATGTCCTCCCTTGCTTTAAGGTCATCCTTAGACTTGCCTTTTATATTGAGTAATGTACCGATAACACTTTCAAATACGTTTTTTTCAATATGCATAACATCGAGAAAATGTCTCACGTACAAAGACTTTCAATATGGCAATTCAAAAAATATCGACCTTTTCTTCCACCCACCTTTCACAACCTTATTTGCAAAAAGGCTTGCCAAACTCAGTACGCACATCATTCACCTTTTCAAAAACTTGTTCACCTGACAATGCGGGTGGAGCTCTACGATGTTCGGTGTCTCCATTGAATGCTTTTCTCCACCCACAGTAGTGATGTTTAGAATGTAAGAATCTACGATGACCGAGAAACACATTCTTCTGGCAAAGTTCCAATCGAATCGTATCGGTTCCGTCTTCACAAACAGGACACGCACGTTGACCTTTAATGATATACCCAGATAGATTCCCGTATGCTGAAAATCATTAATTGTGCCAAACAACATCGCCCTCAAATTGAAACTTTCTTTCCTATATCCATCATAAACCTCCACACCGTTCTCCCACAAAATCTTTAAATCTTCGATCAAAGGTGTCAAGTATACGTCTATGTCATTCCCTGGTTGTTTAGGCCCAGAGATTAACATAGATAACATGATGTACTTACGCTTCATACATAGCCACGGAGGTAGGTTATAAATCATAAGAATCACAGGCCATGTGGTATGTGAGATACTTTGAAGACCATGTGGGTTCATTCCATCAGTAGATAATGCCAATCAAAGGCTTCTTGCTTCTGATCCAAACTCAGGATAATCATTATCAATCTTCGACCACTGTGTAGAATCAGCCGGATGCCGATACTTTCCATCAATAATTCTTTCATCTGCATGCCAAGTAAGATGTCTTGCATCGGTTTCACTACGAAACATGCACCTAAATCTCGGAATTATCGGAAAATACCTTAAGACTTTTGCGGGAGACAATCTTTTCTTATATCGAGACAAACCGCATTTAGGGCACTCAGTTAACGTTGCATATTCGTTACGAAACAAAATGCAATCGTTAGGACAAACATGTATCTTATCATAGCTCATGCCAATAGAGCACAACATTTTTTTTTGCCTCATAGGTTCGATTAGGAAGAACATTATCATCCGATAGTATTTCTCTCATAAGGGCCAACAACTCTGTGAAATTTTTATCCGACCATCCATTGCCCGCCTTTAAGTTGTACAACTTTAATACCGCAAACAGTCTTGAGAATTTAGTGCAACCTTTGTACAACGGTTTCTCTGTATCGCTTACCATCCTCTCAAACATTTCAGGACAATCATGAAGATCTTCTTCCAGTGCTTCTACAATCTCTTCAACTCGATCACAATCGTATGTTTCCGTGTCTTTGTCGTATGAAGCATAGGTCGTATTACTTTTTCCACTCGATTCAACATTCTCGTTAATTTTCTCACCATGAAATATCCAACACTGATAACTTTGATCAATTCTATGCCTCAGCAAATGTGATTTCAATCCATGTGCGTCAACCTTACCAATATAACAACAACGCAAGCAAGGACAATGCATTCTAAGGTATTTTCCGATAAAATCGCATTTGCTGAGGCATGGAATTGATCAAAGTTATCAGTGTTGGATATTTCATGGTGAGAAAATTAACGAGAATGTTGAATCGAGTGGAAAAAGTAATACGACCTATGCTTCATACGACAAAGACACGGAAACATGCGATTGTGATCGAGTTGAAGAGATTGTAGAAGCACTGGAAGAAGATCTTCATGATTGTCCTGAAATGTTTGAGAGGATGGTAAGCGATGCAGAGAAACCGTTGTACAAAGGTTGCACTAAATTCTCAAGACTGTCTGCGGTATTAAAGTTGTACAACTTAAAGGCGGGCAATGGATGGTCGGATAAAAATTTCACAGAGTTGTTGGCCCTTATGAGAGAAATACTATCGGATGATAATGTTCTTCCTAATCGAACCTATGAGGCAAAAAAAAATGTTGTGCTCTATTGGCATGAGCTATGATAAGATACATGTTTGTCCTAACGATTGCATTTTGTTTCGTAACGAATATGCAACGTTAACTGAGTGCCCTAAATGCGGTTTGTCTCGATATAAGAAAAGATTGTCTCCCGCAAAAGTCTTAAGGTATTTTCCGATAATTCCGAGATTTAGGTGCATGTTTCGTAGTGAAACCGATGCAAGACATCTTACTTGGCATGCAGATGAAAGAATTATTGATGGAAAGTATCGGCATCCGGCTGATTCTACACAGTGGTCGAAGATTGATAATGATTATCCTGAGTTTGGATCAGAAGCAAGAAGCCTTTGATTGGCATTATCTACTGATGGAATGAACCCACATGGTCTTCAAAGTATCTCACATACCACATGGCCTGTGATTCTTATGATTTATAACCTACCTCCGTGGCTATGTATGAAGCGTAAGTACATGATGTTATCTATGTTAATCTCTGGGCCTAAACAACCAGGGAATGACATAGACGTATACTTGACACCTTTGATCGAAGATTTAAAGATTTTGTGGGAGAACGGTGTGGAGGTTTATGATGGATATAGGAAAGAAAGTTTCAATTTGAGGGCGATGTTGTTTGGCACAATTAATGATTTTCAGCATACGGGAATCTATCTGGGTATATCATTAAAGGTCAACGTGCGTGTCCTGTTTGTGAAGACGGAACCGATACGATTCGATTGGAACTTTGCCAGAAGAATGTGTTTCTCGGTCATCGTAGATTCTTACATTCTAAACATCACTACCGTGGGTGGAGAAAAGCATTCAATGGAGACACCGAACATCGTAGAGCTCCACCCGCATTGTCAGGTGAACAAGTTTTTGAAAAGGTGAATGATGTGCGTACTGAGTTTGGCAAGCCTTTTTGCAAATAAGGTTGTGAAAGGTGGGTGGAAGAAAAGGTCGATATTTTTTGAATTGCCATATTGAAAGTCTTTGTACGTGAGACATTTTCTCGATGTTATGCATATTGAAAAAAACGTATTTGAAAGTGTTATCGGTACATTACTCAATATAAAAGGCAAGTCTAAGGATGACCTTAAAGCAAGGGAGGACATGTTAAAAATGGGAATGAGAATTGAATTAGCACCCGTGAAGAAAGGAAGACGAACATATCTACCACCTGCTGCTTTTACTTTATCTAGAAAGGAGAAAAAAAATTTGTGTAAGTCTCTGAGTGAAGTTAAGGTTCCAGAAGGATACTCATCAGATATCAGAAGACTTATTTCTATGAAAGACCTCAAGTTGAAGAATTTGAAGACACATGATTGCCATGTTATAATGGAACATTTTCTACCGATAGATATACGTTCTATTTTGCCAGAAAAAGTAAGAAGTGCCATAACTAAATTGTGTTTTTTCTTTAGGTCAATCTGTAGTAAGGTGATCGATCCCGAGATCTTACCAACACTACAAAAAGAGATTGTAATTACCTTGTGTGAGCTTGAAATGTATTTTCCTCCGTCTTTTTTTGACATAATGGTTCATCTAGTTGTTCATCTTGTGAAAGAGACACAGTTGTGTGGACCAACTTATATGAGATGGATGTACCCTGCTGAACGGTATATGAAAATATTAAAAGGGTACGTGAAATCCCGAAGTCGACCAGAGGGTTGTATTGTTGAACGATACATTGTTGAAGAAGCTGTTGAGTTTTGTACTGAATATTTGTCTAACGTTCAATCGATTGGACTCCCCAGAGCTCAGATTTTCGAAAAAATGGAAGGTAAAAAATTAATTGGGAATAAAATTGTGACAATATCAAGGGATGAACGGGATCAAGTTCATTTGTATGTTCTGCACAATAATAATGAGGTTGAGCCATATGTTGAAATGCACAAGGATGTACTCCGAAGGTTAAATCCGAACAGAAATGAAAATTGGATAGTTATAGAGCACAATCAAAGTTTCATACAATGGTTGAAGGATCATATTTATTCGAAGCGCTCTTCAGATCCTTCTTCGGTAACAGAAAGGTTGAGATGTTTGGCATATGGTCCAAGTTTGCATGTGTTTTCTCATAGCGCATACTCAATTAATGGATACACATTTTATACCAAAGAACAAGATGATAAGAGTACTATGCAAAATAGTGGTGTCACTGTGCTAGCTGAAGCAATGCATATATCAAGTATGAAGGACTTAAACCCCAAATATGCAAATTTGTCATATTTTGGAGTTATTGAGCACATTTGGGTGTTTGATTACGAGAAGTTTCAGATTCTCATCTTTGGTTGCAAGTGGGTGAATAGTAGTGACATACGAATGGATAAGTCTGGATTTTTGCAAGTTGATCTTACTAGGGTGGGGTACAAAGATGAACCTTTTATTCTAGCATCTCAAGCTAAACAAGTGTTCTATGTGAATGACCCGAAGAGTACAAAATGGTCTATAGTGCTTTTCTCTAACAAAGTGACTGATGATAACAGTGTCGATCAATGTGATATTGATGTTGAGAATGAGTAATGCATTAGACGGAATGAGTTGAATAGAAGTGATGAAGTTGAGGATCTTATACCGGATGAGTCATATATAAGAAACGATCATAATGAGGGAATTTAGATCAATTCATCCGTACGCATTGCTAAGAAACAAGTGATTAATATTCCAACAAAGAAAAGAAAGAGATGTTAGTGACTGAGGTAAATTATGCATGGTTTCTTTATTTTTTTGTTTTCAATTGCTTTGATTATAAGTTATATCTGATAATGCATGATTTCGTTATATTTTTGTTTTCAATTGCTTTGATTATAAGTTATATTTGATAATGCATGGTTTCTTTCTAAATTCATCTATTATAATTTTTTTCCAAGTTGACATCTAACATTTGCTTAATCATTACAGTGGACATTGGTTGTTGCTCGCAATCAATCCTATCAGAGAAATCGTTTATTATCTTGACTCGTTAGGAAATGATTGGACAACATACCCGAATATGAAGGTCATAATTGACACGTAAGTGAGAATGTTCAAAATTTTCTTGTGTGTATTTCTTAGTTTATGTGAATTGTTCTAATTACTTCATTTTTATTTTATTAGCATCCTACAAGCTTTTCGAGCCCAACGAGATATCCAAACATCAAAAAGGGGCGCCAACTCCATTACATGGATTCGAGTGGCGGTATATTTTTAATTATCACATTTTTTATTATATTAGTGATGACACTTGATAAAACTTAGGATTTATCCATATTTTTTTTCCATATGTAGTGTCCTCAGCAACGTAATCAAATAGATTACAGGTATTTCATGTTGAGGTTTATGCGAGATACTCTTGTTTTGGGCCGATTAGAGATTCCCACCGATGTATGTATTTCAAACTTATGAGTTATTTTTATATTTACACATATCTCATATAATTAAATAGTTGAAATTAAATCAAACTATGTTATATTATTATGTAGTACTTTGATGAATTCAAGTGTCGATATTATACAAAAGATCAAGTGGACGAAATCAAAGAGGAATGATGTCAATTCATTATAGAGCTCAATGTTTTATGAGGTATAATATTGTAGTCTTACTTTAATTGTTGAGAATTTAGATATGTGTAACGTTGTAATTTCTATAATATTGTTTATTAATTGAATTACAATCTTTGTGTTGTTTCAGGACCTATGTATATATTTGGAGCAATGCTTAATTTGGATGGATTAGATAATATGTGTAATTATATTGTACATTTGTAGTATATGTAATGACTTGTAAATTTGTACATAAATTTGTATATATTTTGATACATTTAAGACAAAATTGGTTTGAATTGGTATATATATATATATTTGTTAGCCAAAAATTGGTAGAAAAAAGGCCAAAATGGTTTGAAATGGCATATATATAAAATGTGATATTTGTCTGCCAAAATTTGGTTGAAAACATGTAGAAATTCTGGTTTATAAACCTGGAAAAAATGTGGTTTAAAACAAAAGTTGCAAAAATTTTCGTATACCTTAGAGAGCGCTTTACACAAAAGCGCTGTCTAAGGGGGGGCTTAGAAAGCGCTTTTGAAAAGCGTTGTCTAAGATATACCTAAAAAAATTAAAATAGGAGGGGATTAGACAGCGCTTTCACCAAAAACGATGTCTAAGGTATAGGGGCTTAGAAAACGCTTTTATCAAAAGCGCTGTCTAAGGTATTCCTAAAAGCGCTGTCTAAGGGTACCTTAAACAACTCTTAGACAACGCTTTTAAGATTTAAAAAAGCGCTGTCTAAACCTTTAGCAACGGAGGTTTAAAGCGCTGCCTAAGTCTAAAAAAAGCGCTGTCTAAGGTTTTGTTTGACATAGTGCTTGATGGCTTTCTGAGAAGTATACTGGATGTCATATTCAGTTAAGATCATTTGCCACCTAGCAACCCTTCCGGTTAACGCTGGTTTCTCAAAGATGTACTTGACAGGATCCATTTTGGAATTTAGCAGTGTGATATGAGTCAACATGTACTGTCTCAGTCGGCGAGCAGCCCATACCAAAGCGCATCAAGTTTTCTCGAGCAGTCAGTAACGGGATTCACAGTTGGTAAACTTTTTGCTAAGGTAATAAATAACGTACTCTTTTCGACCAGACTCGTCATGTTGGCCTAGAACACACCCCATTGACCCTTCTAGCACAGTCAAGTACATGATTAAAGGTCTTCCTTCAACTGGAGGCATTAGAATTGGAGGCTCCTGCAAATATTCTTTTATCTTATCAAAAACTCTTTGGCAGTCTTCATTCCACCTGACTGTTTGCTCTTTTCTTAGCAATTTGAATATTGGTTCGCACATGGCAGTTAGATGATATATGAACTGTGAAATGTAGTTCAACCTCCCTAAAAACCCGCGCACTTCTTTTTCTGTTCTCGGTGCAGACATATCTTGAATTGCTTTTACTTTCGCAGGATCTACCTCAGTTCCTTTCTGACTAACAATGAAACCCAGCAGTTTCCCGGAAAGCACTCCGAAAGTGCACTTGTTTGGATTCAACCTCAGCTTGTATTTTATCAGTCTATCAAACAGCTTCTTGAGATTGACCAGATGCTCTTCTTCGTCTCGGGACTTAGCAATCATATCGTCCACATAACACTCAATCTCCTTGTGTATCATGTCGTGGAACAATGTGACCATGGCCCGCTGATAAGTTGCCCCGGCGTTCTTCAAACCAAAGGGCATCACCTTGTAGCAGAATGTACCCCACGGGGTAATGAACGTTGTTTTCTCCATGTCTTACGGTTCCATCTTAATCTGATTATATCCGGAGAAGCCATCCATGAAGGAAAATACCGAGAATTGAGCAGTGTTGTCTACCAGCACATCAATGTGAGGTAATGGAAAGTCATCTTTTGGGTTTGCTCTATTCAAATCCCGGTAGTCAACGCACATCCGGACCTTGCCGTCCTTCTTTGGTACATGTACAATGTTACCTACCCAAGGTGGGTAACTAGTTACGACAAGAAACCCGACATCCCATTGCTTCTGAACCTCCTCCTTGATCTTCATCGCCATGTCAGGACGCGTTCTTCTCAACTTCTGCTTCACAGGAGGACAATCCTCTCTCAAAGGTAGCTTATGCATAACGATGTCGGTATCCAACCCTGACATATCTTGATACGACCAGGCAAAGATATCCACATACTCTCGCAGCATACCAATCAGCTCTTTCTTTATTTCGGCCTGCAGACTGGCCCCAATCTTGATCTCTTTCTTCACATCTTCAGTACCGATGTTGATGATCTCAATTTCTTCTTGATGAGGCTGAATAACCCGTTCCTCTTGTTTCAACAATTTGACCAATTCTTCAGGGAGTTCACAGTCTTCCTCAACCCCTTCATCAGTTTGGTAGACAAGATTATCAAAGTCATGCGTGGTCATAGCAGGAACGTTACCAATGGAATCCGGATGATCAACACTGCACAGATGATGTGCTTATTTCAGAATCTGTTTATTTTTAAAAGAGACGCAAACACAAAAAACAAAAAGGAAAACACATTGCCATTTTTATACTTATTTTTGTGAAAAATTTAAAACAAAAGAAAGAGAACACAATTTGTCTGAAAATGTCCTTTATTTCATGGTAAAATAAGTGCATAACAAACATGGTGGCCCATACAATGGATCCTAGCATCTTGGATAGAATGTTGGATTTGACAATGCAGCATGATAAGAAAAGAAAACAAATAAATTACTCTGAGTGCCAGGTAACTTGGACGATGTCTTCAGCGGACCAGTTCTTCAGCTCCTCTCCGGGCGCACACGGATGAATCCAGTTGTCCCAGTCACCATCACTGTCTCCTTCTTCATTAGTTGCATAGATTTGGTTGTGGTCGAACATCCCAACGCTTGTAAAAGTAATGACTTTACCACTTGGAGACCCATTAGACCCACTAGGCTGATAACCCAAACCAAACTTGTCGTCTTTCTTCTCTAATTCCAGCAATTTGCCCCAACCTTGGGCACTTCCTGACTGAACCACCTCCTTTGCCTGCTTGTAGGAATGAATGGAGGTGCCTTCTTTCTATCTGCTTCTCTCTACAGGAGTCAAGATGCTGACATTAACTGCTTCGAAGGCTTGACACAGAGTCTCATGGATCTCTCAGTCCATCTCCACATATTTGAATGTTGATAAGTGGCTCACAAATATATCTTCCTCTCCGCACACATTGATTACTTGACCATCAACCACATATTTGAGCTTTTTATGCAGAGTGAAGGTTACAGCTGTACGCGGGCTGAATGTCCATGACGTAGAAGGTACTTTTGAATACTTGAGAACCTATTTTCACCGGTAACTCAACTTCTCCGAACACTGACCTTCTGGACCCATCAAAAGCTTTGACTATCAAATCACTGGGTCTTAGGACAATACCATCAACATTGAGCTTCATTAATGCTTTCTTCGGAAGTACATTAAGAGAAGAGCCCGGGTCAACAAGGACATGTGACAACACAACACCCTTGCACTCCATAGTGATATGCAGTGCTTTGTTATGGTTACGGCCTTCTGACGTAATGTCTCGATCTGTAAAGCCCATCCCGTGGCTTGCATTCACACTACCCACTACAGTTTCCAGTTGATTAACAGTTATTTCTTGAGGAACATAGGCCATCTGCAACACTTTCAACAAGGTCTCTCTATGTGCCGGAGAACACATCAGCAATGACAGAATGGATATTTTGGAAGGTGTCTGGTTCAACTGTTCGACCACCTTATAATCACTCTTTTTAATTATGCGCATAAATTCCTTGACCTCCTTCTCAAAGGTACCCTGTCCAGCAGCAGGAGTTGTTGTTTCATCAGTCGCAGTTTGCTTTCCTTTAGTCTTTGTCAAAGCCTCAACCTCAGGATCCCCTCTCAGAACTGGGGGAGCAAATAAACGACCACTTCTCATAAAACCTCCAACCCCTCCGACGTTCACTACAGTCGGGTCAATAGCAACTGACTTGCTCTCAACTTTCTATCCTTCCACGTACACATCTGAACCGTAATGTCGTGGAATGGCTTTATCATCTGTATAAGGAACAGGCCCAAGCACAATAATAGTCACAGGATTAACCTCAGGAGCATAAATGATCACATGCTCTCTTCTAGCCGGCATCTCAGCTGCATCAAAGAATATGGTTATAGTGGACACATCACCAACTTCATTACTAATTTTGTCAAACTGCAATGATCCTTCATCAATCAGGTTCTGCAACCCCATCTTCAGGTCTTCACAACCGTTCACTGAATTCCCACATTTCTCACAATCAAAACTGCATCCCGGAAACACTTGTCCTTTCAACAGCCTCTCTTTTACTACCAATAGCGGAGTCTTCACTTCTTCTACACTCAGAATCAAACTTAACTTCTCACCACCCTCAACAACATTTATTCTAGCCCCTCCATGATTCGGAATAGGGTTTGAAGTAACATTCGGCGGTGGTGCGAAGTTAATCGCCTTGGAGTCTATCAGATCTTGAACTTTGTGCTGTAACACCCTGCACTTCTCAGTTGAGTGCCCGGGTGCCCCTGAATGGAAAACGCATCTAGCATTGACATCGTACCCTACTGGAAGCTCTCCAGGTGGTGGTGATGCCAAAGTCCTCAATTGTATCAAATTCAGGTCCAGCAATCTCGGTAACAATGCAGTGTAAGTCATGGGAATTGCCTCAAGCACCCTATTAGCCGGGCGAGTTTGCCTTGGCTGATAAGGTCTTTGTTGATAGTTGTTACGCTGTGGCTGCTGTTGTTGCTGTTGTTGAGGCTGTACCTGCTGCACAGGATTGGAAGAAATTGTGACAGCTGCCACTTGCTCATACGATCTTCTATACCATCGGCCCCGTCCTCGGCCAAACACAGCATTGGTTTCACCTTCCCTTCTTCTCGGGGGTCCGCTGAAAGTTTTTCTTACTCCACTAGAACTCCTCGCACTTGTATCCTGAATCTTTCCCATCTTTAACAATGTCTCGACCCTCTCTCCAGCAATTACTATATCATTGGACTTGGTAGCCGAACAAGACGTCAATCTTTCGATAAACACTCCTTGCAATGTCCCCATGAACATATCAACCATCTCATTTTCCAGCAATGGTGGTTGCACTCTGGCAGCGAGCTGACGCCACCTTTGAGCATATTCTTTGAATCCCTCCTTAGCAGCTTGAGACATGTTTTGCAGTTGAGTGCGACTTGGAGCCATGTCCAAATTATACTGGTATTGCTTCACGAAAGCCTCTGCCAGGTCCTTCCAGCTCTTAATGTTGACTCTACTTAGCTTCATATACCATTCCAAGGAGGCCCCGACCAGGCTGTCCTGGAAATAGTACATCCATAGCCTTTCATCATCAGTATGGACATCAATCCTTCCTACAAAGGACTGAAGATGAGTCTTTGGACACGCTGTGCCGTTGTACTTCTCAAAAGTTGGGACCTTGAACTTGTAAGGGATTCTAACCCCTGGAACCAAGCCCAAGTCAGTAATGTCGAACCCCAAAGAGTTCTGAGATTGAATAGCCCTGATCTGTTCTGCCATCTCCTCAAACTTCCTGTTCATCTCAACCCCCTGGCCTTCAGTTTCGTCCATCAACGTAAACTGTTCGTCTTGACCGTCCATCTGTACATTGTTCAGTCCATCATTGATTATGGTAATCCCTGGCTGTGTTACAGTGATTTCAACTTGACGGGCGCCCGCACCGTTACGATTACCTCCATCAGCAGTACCGTTGTTCCTGGCTTGACTATTTTCAACCAACTCACGCAGACGTTCCTGATTCTGACCCATGCCTGCCATAAGGGTCATAAAATTGTCCATCCTCAGTCTCAAGTCAGCTAAGTCAGCTTGCATTTGATCCATGACTCTTTCTTTATTGACCTTTGTGGGATATCTGTGTGCGACTGGCTGTTCTCGAACTTTCCTGGGAGCTATAGTGCCTGAAACAACAAGAATGTTAGAAACTGAAGCACCACCTGCAAAACAAACAAACACGTTGAAATTCTGGGATCAGATATGTGATGTCGAACCAGATGTTTAGACACTGATATCCCAAACAAAAATTAATAAGCTAGTAAATTAAATAACACAGGAAAT
This sequence comes from Lathyrus aphaca, assembly GCA_963966055.1. Classification (NCBI taxonomy): domain Eukaryota; kingdom Viridiplantae; phylum Streptophyta; class Magnoliopsida; order Fabales; family Fabaceae; genus Lathyrus; species Lathyrus aphaca. The sequence continues at coordinate 708,491,741 of OZ014519.1, read as the reverse complement.
TGTTAACCCAGTTCAGTGTATCTCCACACTTACATCTGGGGGCTACCAAAGCAGGAAGGAAATCCAATATAAGTAATATTAATTATGGAGTTAAACCAAACAGTTTAATCCTTCACTTAATATCTACCCAAGGCAATTTCTACCTAAGACTCTACTTAGATATGAGTACCAACTCACTCCCCCTCAATCACACAGTGATCATTAACTTAAGATGATTAATAAAATTGAAGTCACACTTTATACACACCAGCTTGATCTTACTTAATAGTTTCAATCAAGACACAATTCACTTTTTGCTTAAAAGCTCATAAAGTGACTAACTAACAATTAAAACCTGCTAGCTTCACAAACACCCTTGACAATCTTCTTAAATTCGTTAAATTTTCTTGAGTGTTTCAGTTTCTTAAATAGATGCTTGGTTTGTGGGCTTTTTGCAAATTACCCAGACTTTGATAAATTCCATAGTCATCTCCTTGAATTAAGGTGAGTTAGTTTGTTATCTCCTTGAATCAAGGTGAGTTAGTTATTCTGTTTCCTTTACACTGGAACCAGATAACTAAGCTCCTTAAAGATGCGCCTTGGAGTGCTTATCCTTATACTTCTGTTACGCATCATTTAAGTCAGATAGCAGGTTTGCGATGTCACAACATCTGGTGTGACATCCTGATGTCTTGAACTAAGTTCATAACTTTTACTCTGTTTGACAATGTCACAACATCTGGTGTGACATCCTGATGTCCTGAACTAAGTTCATAACTTCTTGTTTGTCAAAAATTCTGCCAATTTCTAACATCTACAAACTCCCCCTTTGGCTAATTTTTGGCTAACATATTCTTCTGATTTTGTAAGAGAGCAGCGGAGTTCCTTTCTGTTGGATCATGTGAGAGCTAATAATTTGCTCCCCCTCAAACATGTATGTATCATGACTTGGCACAACAGAATTTCATTTCACCCAGTGACACTTTGATATACCATTGAAAATTCAAATTCAACTTAGTTCAGCAGTCAGAAATTAACATCATTGTTTCTCCCCCTTGTTAGACAGAAATTTTTGGGCCAAACAAAACAATACAGAAACAGACAAAAACATTCAGAATTACAAAGCAAAACAGTCAATACATTTTTCACCAACACACAGCTTCACTCAGACTCTGTATCATCAGACTCATCATCAGATCCATCAACATTTCCAGCAACCTCTTCCAGCTCCAGTCTTTGAATTATGTCCTCAAGCTTCTTCTTCCTTTCATCCAGCTCTTTGCAGGTTGTCCTGAGCTCTGCAATTAGGGCTGCCTTTGATATAGGAGTCTTGACAGCAGATGGCCCAACAGATGTCCCACCTGGTGCTTCAACATCTGCAACATGATGACCCAGAAACAGTTTGTAATGAAAGGACAGTGGACTCTCCCTTTTATAGACAGAATCCTTGTCAGTAAGGATTCCTGGGTATTGGTTGAGAATCACTCCACAAAGCAGTGATGGGAAGGCTATTGGAAGCTTGATGGCTGAGGTTCCTGCATGCTTGAGAGTCTGGTCAAAGATATATGCCCCATAATCTAGCTTGGTTTGGGTGCCTACAATACAGATAAACCTCCCAAGCCCAGTAGCTATAGATGAGGTGTGGTTGGTTGGGACCTAGTTGACTGTTCCAATCCTGTGCAACATGGCATACTTCCTGGTTAACAAGCTGACAGAGAGTTTGCCTTTGACTGACCATGACTTGTGTAGACACCCTAAATTTGCCCTCTGGCTTTTGTATCTTTTTCTGCTTCTCGTTTGCATATCATACACATTTTGCATACCATTTGCATAGGCTCCTAAGACATGGGATCAACATCATCAGAAGAATTAGGGTTTCACGTTTTTATCCACGGATTATCAGAGAACTCAAAGTTTCTGCTATGCAGCCGTCAATGACATCATCTTCTTATGCTCCTGTCACTAAACTAGGGTTTATTTCCTTGATTTTGCGGTACTCAAGGATTTCATTTCCAAAGACTATTCACTATGAATTTGGCCCATCATCAGGCTTTTTCTCTTCTTCGTCAACTTATGAGAATGTTCTTCTCTTCTCAACATCTCGGAAGCTCTGATTTCAGTTCAAGTGCAAGTTATTCGCTTCAGTGGTTGACTTCTCAGCCAATGTGTGTTCAAGGTCAAATTGTAGTGTGTGGATTGCTTCAGGTCATCAAGCATTGGTTCACGCGAGGTTTGGTTCGAAAACTCAGGTTTATCAGGATCATCGCAAGTTCAATTGTGCATTCTCTGTGAATTTATTTTCTCAGAGATTGATCCAGACGAATTCAGAGTGATTCATGATTTATTTGGTTCAAGAGATTCAGATGGAATGTGTGGAAGAGGTTCATATGTGGTTGTTGGATCAAATTCAATGAAGGCGTGTGCAGGAATCATGTTCATCATCATTTAATTTCAAAACCGAGTCCAACTTCACATAAATTAATTATCCACATCCAAATCTTTTTTCAAAACGCATCCATTTCTATTTCTATTTATTCATTCTAATTCCTAAAATTCATATAAATCATTCCTTCATTAACCATTTTCTTTGTCCAACTTCTAAATCATGTTTGTTTTTGTTATTATTATTATCCAAATTTATTACTCATTTCTAGTTCCCATTTTTTTCATCCTATCCATTCATTTTCTTATTCACATTTTCATTTGTTCAATCACCATTATAATTTATTTTTTTTTCCTTTCTTTCATTTACCAAATATTCTAAAATTCCCACAAGAATAACCAAATGAATTTACAAGCTCAAAGGCCCATCATATTTTTAAGCCTATTACAATACAACAAAGATAGCAAGAAACAAAAAGAGAGAGAATGTTACAGCCTGTGCAAGATTTCCACTACGATTCATGTTATGTGCAACTCTCACAAAAGCCCTCACACACAGCCATTACTCAGTATATTTTCGGACCAATTTCATCCAACAAACTCACATGGTCCCACGCTTGCCACACTACTCTAACAAAATGTGCAATGCATTTCCACTCTTCGACACACCACTTTTTCCTTTACTGCGCCAAAAAACTACAAAGCATAACGACTTAGTACAACATCAGGGACACGCTCCTTTCTTTCCTCAACTTATAACAAATCGCACAATCCATATTCTTCACACTCTAACCTTCATCATCATTTCCATAAAACTACCACCAACCTTTAATCTTCAGCACATAAACCATCCCAGCAAAAATTTCGTACCACACAAACCATCTCCTTTTCTCTCCCTCCATTCAACTTTCTCAACCATTCCTCCCATTGCTCTTGACCAACAAACCACATATCCACAACAATCAGCCTTCACAATCTCTTGTTACCATCATCAAACTCCAACCACAAACAAACTTAGCGACACACCCTTACCTTCTTCGAACTCCTCATCAAACCAATATTTCTTCAATCAAACCACCACCACCTAAAAACCATCCGCAACCTTTCCTTCCACAACCCCAACCAACCTTCATTTCACTCACCTCACACCACCATCGAACCTCATATCACCCTCTTCAACACAACCGACAACCTTGAAACCACTCTCATCCACTCCATTCACCGCCATTGCTTCATCATCAACTACCCTGTTTGTTTAAACAACAACACTCACAAATCAGAACAATCTCAGATCCAAAACCAGAGAAAAGTAGAAGAAGAAGAGTTCGAATAAGTGAAATAGAGAAGATATGCGAGAACTGAAGCTAGAGCCATCGTGATTTGAAATTGAAGCTGAGACGGAGCGTCCGTTTGGACGTAGCGAAGCCATCATCACCGAGAAATCTGAATCGAAACCGCGATCTGAGACAGCGAGGACGTGGAGATGATGTCGGTGATGGCGAAGACACACCGGCGAGTTCTCCGGCCATCTCTCTTGCTTGAAACAGTTTTGGCGGCGCAAGGAGTTTGACCGACGGTGATCAGAAGTGGAGAGATTCGTCGGCGGCTTAGGTAGGCGGCGCTGAGAGAATCGTTTGTGGGAGGGAGAGTACATCAGGTGGCGGTGGCGTGAATCAATTTGTTTCGCGTTTGGTTTTGAACTGAGAAAGAAGAGAAGCGCAGGAGGTTGTCGCTCGTTGTTTTCGCTTCGGGAAAAGCAACGTGTTTCTGACCAATTTTTCTTTGATGACTGATGAACCCTTAATTCATATGACTATAGTTTTTTTTTATTTCTTTTTTTTGCTGATAGTTGTTATTAATGGATATATGTTGAGCCCATGTTCAAATTTTCTATCCACACACAATCTTCCGCAGACCAATCCCCTTTTCTTGTGCATTTTTTATTTTTATTTTCTATGACAGGTGTTGCTGATGGGTCTTGGGGGCCCATGTCCGAATTTCTGCTATCAGCACCTCCAAATCTGCGGCCCAATACCCATGTCCTTGTTTTAATTGCTATTTTCTTTTTTCTTTTATTATTTAATCTTTAATATTGTTTAAGTGGTTAGTTTATAATTTTAACAATAATTTCTTAGGAGTTTCAATATATGGTTTGGAATTCTCATTAGATTTAATTGACTTTTTTTTTTTTAGTGTTTTAACATAGATATTTTGGTATATATAACTTGGTTTATTCTTGTTGATTAGTCTAGGTGCTTTGACTTATTCTTGGAGCATTAAGCTTGATATGAGGAATGTTCTGATTGATCGAGGCAATGAACCTTCTCCGTTAGACTGTGTTTAGTCTCTGATATCATTTGGATCATCTCTTGTTGCTATTTCCGATGACTGCCTTTGACGCTGGACGATTATAGTTGATACTCTGGTTTGTTTGGATTTGATGACCGATACATGTGCTTAATTGTTGGATCTCTTTGTTTGTACGCGAATTGAAGAGGCAACGGACCTTCTCCGTTAGGTACAACTGGGTCCCGATTTTACTTATTGCATGCTGCTGCATCTGGAAGTCCTACTGGTGTAGGCTCTGTTTGTGCATGGATCGATTACTCCATTTCGCATTCTCATCTCCTTATCTTATTCATTATTCGTCTTATCTCCATATCGCATTCTCATCCCCTTATCTTATTTCTATTTCATCCAACCCATCCTATTTCTTATGCATCTTTTCTTATTCATCTTTCTTCCTCCTCTTCTTTTATTCTTTCTCAACTTGAGGTGTGCTTAGGCCACCATGGTTCTTCTTCTCTCTCCTTCTTCTTTTTTTTATCTCCTTCTTCTTTAAGATAGTTGAAACCTCACTAACCTTTAGGACCACCTTTGCATGATAATTTCTAGGATTGTTAGATTCCATTAGATTTTACCTTTTGAGATCCTTTTGGTGCTCTCTCTCTTCTCATCTTCAAACTTAATTCTAATTCACTTAATAAAGGTTGAGTACTTCCATGTGACGTGAGACTTTGCTACGAGATGCTTGCACGCGTTCCATTTCGGGGCGAGGTGTGAGTCATCACTCGTGGTGGATAGGTCTTAGCATGAATACCTCACAAAGAAAAGCTAAAAAACACTTCTTAACCAAAAACCACAAAAATACTTAATAATGGTAATAGGCCAGTGTGCTTAAGCCTTCACTTGTGGGACTAGCTTTGGAGATTTCCTCCATAGATAGGTGTGCTTCTTGCGCATTCCATTTCGGGATGATGTGAGACGTACACATCCCATTGAGTAAGACTTAGGTACACTTACCTATGCAAACCTTCACTCATAAAAGCTTCTAAAAAACACCAAACAAACAATAAGCGTCTTTCCTTCGGGAATTCTTTTCTCATCTCCTTCGCTCCGTACGCGAACTTGCTCCTACTTGTCATTTTGCAAGACGGTTACGCACTCGTCGTCCGAGTCTGCAACACCTGAGCAATGACATAGGCAGTTCAAGCCTTTAATTCACAAGCAATTTCCTTGCCACCCCTAGTTAGGGGAACTACGGCGTCTCTGATCCTCATTATCCTGATGAGGTACGTAGGCAGCGGGGTAGGGCCCGTTCGAGCACAATCTTTATTTTCCCTACATTTTTTCTTTGCTTTCTTATTTCATTTATTTTCCAGTTCCAGTTTCTTTTTGTTTTCATTTCTTTTGCTGCAGTTTTCATGCCCTCACCCTTTGAAACATTTTCTTTTGCAAGCGTGGATCCCGTCGGGTACGGCGGACGATCTGGGTGCTAATACCTTCCCAGGTCGTAACCGACTCCCGAGCTCAGATCTTTGGTTCGCAGGACCCGTGTCCTTCCTCTTCTTTCTTCTGGTTTGTGCAACATTACCATTCCCTTTCTTCGGGATAAAAATGCCTGGCTGGCGACTCTATTCTTTTTCCGCGCCACTTTCGCGTTTGTACCAGGATGGAAATCCGGGGAGCGACAGCTTGGCGACTCTGTTGGGGAATGCACATCAGATGATCTCTGGTTCCCCTGTGAGTCTCTCCTAGCGCTTGTGTGTCTTTGTTTCATTGGGTGATGTTTGTTTGATGTGGCTTGTTGTATTGTATTGTTGTTGTTTACAGCTTTATTTACAGCTTTATTTACAGTCTTCAGTATTTATTTTCCGCATCATTTATATCATACTGGACTGTCTGGACTGGTTTTCTGTTTGGTGGGCTCGGGTGATACTATTGCTGAGAGATAAGCCAAGTACCCGGCTTGAGTGCACCCTAGGATTAGAGTGGACATATTGTACTCACATGTGGCATGATGAGTGGCGATGTGTTTCACGCCCAGACTACGACCGTCTTGGAAATATCTTGTGTGGGGATTTCCTCCACTTCGGGATAGGACCTTGATAGTTATGTGCATCTGGGGACCGATCATTGAGAACCTTTGTGGAAACAACCCTCTCCAGTGGTGGCAGTGGCAGACCACATTTTGTGGCAAACCCATTCGCACCCGAGGGTCCACTAGGGACTCGCATAGGATGGCCTGGTTCTCTTATAGGAACTCAGTCAAAGCATCTGGTCGTATGACAATAGTACTGTATCCTACGGGCTGAATGTACTATTGTTTCTCGATTTCAGCGCTTGAAGCTGAGAACTTATAAGGGATGCTTGTTTTTCCCGGACTCAGCTGAGGCCTCCCTGCGTAGTACATAATGCCTAACCGGTTCCCTGATGTGGTCATGAGCCATTTCTCGGAAATGGTGAAAGTATTATTGCTATTCGGCTTTGAGAGTCCGTGATGTTTGACCCGGAGCACACCTGTGAGAATTGGGAGGGGTTTACAGGTTTGCAGGAACCCTTAACCTCAACATACCCTCATTGCCAGTGCAGTCTTACGTTTTGATCCAGTCACTATGATCCTGAAGTTCTTGATCCTTCGGATTTCGGTTACTATTTTGGGTTATTATACAAAGATCTTGTGGTTACAGACACTCGATTCTTGGCAGTATTCCAGATTCCAGGCAGTTTCCAGCTGTGATCCCATGTCTTTGCATCTTTTGCATCATCATATTGCATTTTGCATTTTGCATCATCATTGCATTTTCCTCCTCCAAAGAGCTCATCCTTCCTCTTTTGTCCATGACCAACCAGCTGATTTCCCGGTACTCAGTTTGAACAAGTGTTAACCGTTGGAAGACGACAGTGTTTGAAGTTTGACTGAGCAGTGTCAAGAGGTAAAAGGTCAGATTGGGGAGCCGTTAGTAGCTATGTCAGAGAGCAACCGTCAGAATGTTGAGTTTCCACTTGGTTTCACTTCGATGACCAATCCTTTGTATGGTCTTTCTCCTGATGAGGATCTTCCACAAGTGAACAACCTGACTCAAGCTCAGCCTGCACAGACCCCGATTGTGAATCAGAGTGTACCTGAACCATCTGTTGTCCGAGGTGGGCCTTCATCTTCTTCTGATTCTACAGATTATCAGAGTTTTGTTTTCCCTATGCCAAACTTACAAGGGGCAATCCCTCTTGTGAAAACCAAGGATCCACCAACTTTTGATCCTGCTGAAAGGTTTCGTGTGTTGGATGAGCAAATCAAAGCCTTAGCAGATCCTGATGCCTTTGGTTTTGATGCTCTAAACCTATGTTTGGTGTCTGGTCTTGTCATTCCTCCAGATTTCAAAACTCCGAAGTTCGAGAAATACACTGGTGTTAGTTGCCCGAAGCGTCATTTGGTGATGTTTTGCAGAAAAATGACTTCTTATGCCTGCAACGATAAGCTGATGATTCATTGTTTTCAGGATAGTTTAAGCGGTGCATCCTTAAGTTGGTACATGGATTTGGAAAGCAGTAGTATCCAGTCGTGGAATGATTTATCCAGAGCTTTCGTAAAGCAATACCAGTACAATGTGGACATGGCGCCCAATCGCATGCATTTACCGAACCTATCTCAGAGAACTGGTGAATCTTTCAGAGAATATGCACAACGGTGGAGAGAATTGGCAGCCCAAGTGCAACCACCACTTTCAGACAGAGAATTAGTGGACCTGTTCGTGGGCACGTTACAAGGTCCGTACTTGGAAAGAATGAGTAGCATTTGGACATCAAGCTTCTCTGATTTGATAAAAGTTGGAGTACGCATCGAGAGCCTGCTCAAAAGTGGAAAGATCCAAGACTCTTTGAGCATCCCAGCTAGTGAAGGTGAATCTATTGTTAGCTCCCAAGAGGAAGAATGGTATGACGCCAGTGCAGTCATGGCCAATATCGAATATTCTAGACCAACATCTTCTCAGAGATCATCCATTCCTAGGTCTGGTTACTCTTATGGGCATTCGGCAATGCTCAGAGCACCATATCAAAAACCCTGGAATCCTCTTCGTCCACACCTGCAAGCTCATGGTCGAAGACCTCAGAATCAACTTCAGAGCCAGCATAGGCCTCGCAACAACCTGGAAAGAAGGAATGCTCCTCTTCACCCAGTTCCAATGGCGTACAGTGAAATATTGCCACATCTAATTCAAAGCTCATTGGTGGTTCCTAAGCCTCTCAAGTCGTTACCAGAGCCGTACCCTCCAGTGTACAATCCTCATGAGCAATGTGGGTATCACGATGGATCGATCGGACATTCAACTGAAGATTGCAAAGCTTTTCAAGCCAAAGTACAACAGTTGATCGATAAGGGCTACATATCCTTTCCGGAAGGAAACTTGGTTGTGCACGTCAACCTCTCACCTGATTGAATTCAAAGACTTCGAAGAAGTGTCTCCTGATTTCAGTGGCTCAGAATATGTCATCAGAGTTGGTGATCACTGTATCCTTTTATCATTTGCATTGTAGTTTCTTTCCTGTTAGCAACTACTTGTCTTTTAAGCATTGTTATTTTGAATGGTAATGTTAATGTAGTGATCTTGCATTTTTGAATTAATTATGTCGCATTCGCTCATTTTTCTTTACTTGCATTGAAAAAAACAAAAAAAATTGCATCCATTTACCTCCCATTTATTTCACTGTTGTTTAGCAGGTTTGAGGGAGGATGATGACAACTGAATACCCATAATTGTTGAAGGTATGCTTTCAGGGTAGAACCTGCTGACGATGTACAGGCATTGTTTCAATTCCCAAACACCGGAGATATAAGGGAGATAAACCCTCGTCAACCCCTTTGAGCCTTGAAGTAGGAGTTTCTTTTTTAAACGAAAAAACCCTCACATTCAACCCGGGGAAGGGTAGTCATCAGTTAATTTGACCGAGCGTTCAAATTTCCAAGGGAGTGAGCATCTGAGGATCCATTACCTTTATTTATTACACCTCAAGAGGTCAAGAGATGTGAAACCACAATGGTTATCACTCACCAACAAAGGAATGAGTCAGTCACAACCCTTTCAAGCAAGTCAGACAAGCCAGTGTCACAAGATTTGTTCAACAAAAAAGAAAGTAGCGAAAAAAGAAATAAAAGCCCGCTAAGTCAAAAAAAAAATATGTGTGAAAACAAATGACTTAGGCAAAAGTTAGGGCATCCCGCTGGACTTCAAAATCGAAAGATTCAAAAAAGAGTCAGTCCAGGCAAAAATTAGGGAATAATAAAAAAAGGAAAAAAAATCTTCCATAAGAACAAAGTCGTGTGACCAGACACGAAGTCAGAAGGGGTGACTGTTACTCCAAGAAACCTCATTGGTGCGTAAACCATCAACGTCATTGGTTCCTCAACCATTACAAAACCCTTTCAAGAGGCGAGCGCTTAGGGAAAATAAACTGAGCATAAGACTGGAGAACATCAAGGAGAATGGGTGGGCACAGATAAACTTTGAGCCAAAATCCTTCTTTCTAAAACCGTGAACCAAGCCATGTCATAACCCTTAGAAGTTCTAATTGAATCAGGGTCAATTCTGAAAGCATACTGCGACAAGGTTGCGTAAACTGACTCCTAGCAAGTTGCTAACTCAGCACTACGTTTGGACTAATCGTCCATTCGTCACACACTGTCACAGCATTAAATAAATAAATTTTCAAAACTTGCATGTGAACTGCATTAGAATTACCATTTGTGAATGAACAGTTTTAATTGCAAGTCAGTTTGTGACACCAGGGAAGTTCCTACAAAGAGCAATCATGAGGGAACTTGATCATTCAACAATGATGACTAGAATCAAGAGCATCTTGTTAGCCTATGAATCAGGGGCATGTCATCCAGTGGTTTTGTCAGCCAAGGAATTTGTCAGTGTAAAGCAAGTTCCCAAGCATCAGTTGATCGAGGAACGTCATTCGAGAGTCAGTTGATCAGAGCTGAATCTTCCAAATAGGGGCAGGCCACCCGTATTTTCTGTTGTCCAAGGGAAAATTCTTCCAATACTCAGTCAGAATGAGTCAAGTCGCTTCCACGCTCATACCGGGGCAGGACATTTCCACATATCACTAAGTGCAATTCTCCTCGAGAGGACATCCGAGTCTGCCATGCCAGGAATTGGATAACCAGGGGCAGTCTGTTCAGAGACTCACCCAGCAGGGGAAACTTTAGCTGCACAGAACAAGTTATATCAGAAATTTCCAAGTTCAAGACGAGTATTGGGAAATCATGCTACCCACCGTCGCCTTTGTCACCCTTCTCAACCAGGAGCCTTGTCCTTGAGACCTTTCTTCCCACCTTGGGAATTTTTCTAGCTTTTCATAATCATTGCATAAATCATTTGCATACGCTATTCATGTCGCACCCATAGAGCATACGCATTATAAGTGCATTGGGCATCCTTCCCCCACAATCATTAGATCTCACACCCAGGGCCTCGTAACCCCAAATTATCAACACTTTGAAGTCCAGTTCTCGTCTGGCAAACCGTTCAAAGTCCAGTTCTCGTCTGGCAAAACTTTTCAAAGTCCAGTCCTCGTCTGGCAAACCTTTTCAAAGTCTGGTCCTCGTCTGGCAGACAAACCCAAAGTCCAGTTCTCGTTTGGCAAACCAACTTCAAGTACCAGTTCTCGTTTGGTAGGCGAATCTTTTAACCAGTTCTCGTCTGGTCACCTTTTCATTTAACCGTTTGGACGCCAGTTCTCGTCTGGTAGTCATTCTTTTTCAGAGTCAATTCTCGTTTGACAATGAACACCCAAGGAGTCAGTTCCCGTCTGACGACTTATTCTTTGCCCATCAGTTCTCGTCTGTTGGTCTACCTTTAATAAACCAGTTCTCGTCTGGTATTCCACCTTCAAAGTCCAATTTTGTGGCAACCCAAAAATCAAAAAAGATAAAAATATCTCTTAAACCTGGCCTTACGCCTAACCATCCTTGTTTCATCTCCCGTGACTTATATCATCATATCCTTAGCATCATGAGCATACGTCTGCATTTTACATCATTTGCATTGCATCTTCATACCGCATGGTTTCTGTTTTCTCTCTGATATGGAGCAAGAGTCGCTACAAGGCGCAATCTGGGGCAGTTATCTCAAGATCTGACTAATTTATGCGAGAGTTTGAAGACACTGGGGCATTTCTGGATGCCAGGTCTTCTGTAAAATCCTCTTGAGGCGATCTCTTCGTAGACGATGCAGTCTGAGGCATACTTCAGGAGTAAGGAATGCTTGTTCACTCATGACAATCAGTATGCAACTGTCGAGCTCAGAAGTTTGCAGCACCGAGTTAATTTTCAGGGAATGTCTGGTATTTATTTTACCAGCAGGGCATTGGAAGTTTATTTCTTCCCCGAGCATAAAGATCTTCTTTCAGCCGACAAGGTTTGTTCGTGAGGATTTGGTTATTCTCATTCAGTCAAAGTCAAATTTTCATTGGCATATCTTCCCAGCGCAGTTGTGATACTATACTTGGGGCATATTTTGATTTATTTGATTCTCCAGCAAAGTCTCTACTCAGCAAAGCATTGCCATGTATGTTTCTTAACCAAACCAGAAGGTTGACATCCCCAGCTGAGGTAGAGCTGATGATCTCCCCAGCAGAACTTCAAGGCTAATTAAATCGTTATCATCCCCAAGCAGACTTATCTTTCCACAGTGAAGTTTTCCCAACAGGCAGCTGAAGGCCTTGTTTCCCCACAGAGATTAGAATGTCAGAACTCGTTCCCAGCAAGAGTTTGACGAGGCATACTTCCCAGCCAAGTCTGAAGATGATCTTTCCTCACAGAGTTCATGTCTGATCTCCACTTCCGGCAGTGAAATATTTCCTAGCAAAGTTGCCATACTGGTGGTCATTTGATGATACAGTCAGGTATACATCACCTCAGTCAGAGATGGGTAGTCAGACCTCTAGACTTATCTTCCCCTGCAGAGTTGTAACTCTCGGTGGCCAATCAGGTATTTGTCTACCGCTCGTCTGCGTTTTTCAACACTCGTCTGTGTTAGCTCTGTGGTATTGCTCGTTTGCTTTCCCCAGTAGAGTCTATATCTACTAGCACTCGTCTGTGCTCGCATCTTTATTTGATGCTCATCCTCTTTCAGCACTCGTCTGTGCCTTTTCCTCAACAGATTCCTCTTTATTTGAGGTATTCCCCAGCACTCGTCCGTGCTAGCATCTTTATTTGATGACCGTCCGCAGCTCTCGGCACTCGTCCGTACTGATTAGTCTTTGAAGTTTTTTCTCCAGCGAAGTTGCCTGTACTCGTATGTGCGCACATCTTCATTTGGTGCTCGTCCGCATCCCTGCAGCACTCGTCCGTGCATTTTATTTTCGATTCCTCTTTATTTGAGGCATATCCCCAAGAAAGTCGCCAGTACTCATCCGTGCTCGCATCTTTATTTGATGCTCGACCGCATCTCTTAGCACTCGTCCGTGCCTATTACTTATCTAGTGCTCGTCTGCACCCCGACACTCGTCCGTGTTTGGTATTTTCTTTTGAAGATCGTCTGAAATAAGCTGATACTCGCCCGTATCACTATCAGAAGCACTCGGCCGTGTTTCTTGGATCATCGTCCGGTACTCGTCCGTATCGTCGACTTATGACACTCGTCTGTGTTTCTTTGATGATCATTCCAATGCTCGTCCGCATTGAAGAGGTTGAAAATCCTGACGGTGGGATTAAAGCCTCAAAACAATTACCGGAACCTGCGTAAGGGTTACCCGAAGAAGACTCGTCCGTCTTATTCCACTTATCTGCGTAAGGATTCGTGAAGAGGATTCGTCTATCCTAGTTGCATGTCTGTCCCACAGACTTATATGCATTTCCGGAACCTGCGTAAGGGTTATCCGAAGAAGACTCGTCCGTCTTAATCCACTTATCTGCGTAAGGATTAGTGAAGGAGATTCGTCTATCTCAGGTTACTTTGAAGATTCTTAAGGGCTCGTCCGCTCTCTGCACCTGGCGTCATAGGTCATTCGAAGACTCGTCCGTCTCATGATTCATCAGAACCTTTGGTTTCGTTGGAAGGAGCTCGTCTGCTCATCTCTCAGCTCAGTCGCAACGTCATTGGATTGGGTTTATTTCCCAGTGTTGCATTCTTCGTCAGAGTGCAAATCTCGGGGTCTTTTTGGTATTCAATCACTGTTTATCTCGAACGTCTGATAACCGTTGCTTTCATCCTTTTCGGATTAACAACTGATTGAATAGCGGCAGCTGTAGACACCCTAAATTTGCCCTCTGGCTTTTGTATCTTTTTCTGCTTCTCGTTTGCATATCATACGCATTTTGCATACCATTTGCATAGGCTCCTAAGACATGGGATCAACATCATCAGAAGAATTAGGGTTTCACGTTTTTATCCACGGATTATCAGAGAACTCAAAGTTTCTGCTATGCAGCCGTCAATGACATCATCTTCTTATGCTCCTGTCACTAAACTAGGGTTTATTTCCTTGATTTTGCGGTACTCAAGGATTTCATTTCCAAAGACTATTCACTATGAATTTGGCCCATCATCAGGCTTTTTCTCTTCTTCGTCAACTTATGAGAATGTTCTTCTCTTCTCAACATCTCGGAAGCTCTGATTTCAGTTCAAGTGCAAGTTATTCGCTTCAGTGGTTGACTTCTCAGCCAATGTGTGTTCAAGGTCAAATTGTAGTGTGTGGATTGCTTCAGGTCATCAAGCATTGGTTCACGCGAGGTTTGGTTCGAAAACTCAGGTTTATCAGGATCATCGCAAGTTCAATTGTGCATTCTCTGTGAATTTATTTTCTCAGAGATTGATCCAGACGAATTCAGAGTGATTCATGATTTATTTGGTTCAAGAGATTCAGATGGAATGTGTGGAAGAGGTTCATATGTGGTTGTTGGATCAAATTCAATGAAGGCGTGTGCAGGAATCATGTTCATCATCATTTAATTTCAAAACCGAGTCCAACTTCACATAAATTAATTATCCACATCCAAATCTTTTTTCAAAACGCATCCATTTCTATTTCTATTTATTCATTCTAATTCCTAAAATTCATATAAATCATTCCTTCATTAACCATTTTCTTTGTCCAACTTCTAAATCATGTTTGTTTTTGTTATTATTATTATCCAAATTTATTACTCATTTCTAGTTCCCATTTTTTTCATCCTATCCATTCATTTTCTTATTCACATTTTCATTTGTTCAATCACCATTATAATTTATTTTTTTTTCCTTTCTTTCATTTACCAAATATTCTAAAATTCCCACAAGAATAACCAAATGAATTTACAAGCTCAAAGGCCCATCATATTTTTAAGCCTATTACAATACAACAAAGATAGCAAGAAACAAAAAGAGAGAGAATGTTACAGCCTGTGCAAGATTTCCACTACGATTCATGTTATGTGCAACTCTCACAAAAGCCCTCACACACAGCCATTACTCAGTATATTTTCGGACCAATTTCATCCAACAAACTCACATGGTCCCACGCTTGCCACACTACTCTAACAAAATGTGCAATGCATTTCCACTCTTCGACACACCACTTTTTCCTTTACTGCGCCAAAAAACTACAAAGCATAACGACTTAGTACAACATCAGGGACACGCTCCTTTCTTTCCTCAACTTATAACAAATCGCACAATCCATATTCTTCACACTCTAACCTTCATCATCATTTCCATAAAACTACCACCAACCTTTAATCTTCAGCACATAAACCATCCCAGCAAAAATTTCGTACCACACAAACCATCTCCTTTTCTCTCCCTCCATTCAACTTTCTCAACCATTCCTCCCATTGCTCTTGACCAACAAACCACATATCCACAACAATCAGCCTTCACAATCTCTTGTTACCATCATCAAACTCCAACCACAAACAAACTTAGCGACACACCCTTACCTTCTTCGAACTCCTCATCAAACCAATATTTCTTCAATCAAACCACCACCACCTAAAAACCATCCGCAACCTTTCCTTCCACAACCCCAACCAACCTTCATTTCACTCACCTCACACCACCATCGAACCTCATATCACCCTCTTCAACACAACCGACAACCTTGAAACCACTCTCATCCACTCCATTCACCGCCATTGCTTCATCATCAACTACCCTGTTTGTTTAAACAACAACACTCACAAATCAGAACAATCTCAGATCCAAAACCAGAGAAAAGTAGAAGAAGAAGAGTTCGAATAAGTGAAATAGAGAAGATATGCGAGAACTGAAGCTAGAGCCATCGTGATTTGAAATTGAAGCTGAGACGGAGCGTCCGTTTGGACGTAGCGAAGCCATCATCACCGAGAAATCTGAATCGAAACCGCGATCTGAGACAGCGAGGACGTGGAGATGATGTCGGTGATGGCGAAGACACACCGGCGAGTTCTCCGGCCATCTCTCTTGCTTGAAACAGTTTTGGCGGCGCAAGGAGTTTGACCGACGGTGATCAGAAGTGGAGAGATTCGTCGGCGGCTTAGGTAGGCGGCGCTGAGAGAATCGTTTGTGGGAGGGAGAGTACATCAGGTGGCGGTGGCGTGAATCAATTTGTTTCGCGTTTGGTTTTGAACTGAGAAAGAAGAGAAGCGCAGGAGGTTGTCGCTCGTTGTTTTCGCTTCGGGAAAAGCAACGTGTTTCTGACCAATTTTTCTTTGATGACTGATGAACCCTTAATTCATATGACTATAGTTTTTTTTTATTTCTTTTTTTTGCTGATAGTTGTTATTAATGGATATATGTTGAGCCCATGTTCAAATTTTCTATCCACACACAATCTTCCGCAGACCAATCCCCTTTTCTTGTGCATTTTTTATTTTTATTTTCTATGACAGGTGTTGCTGATGGGTCTTGGGGGCCCATGTCCGAATTTCTGCTATCAGCACCTCCAAATCTGCGGCCCAATACCCATGTCCTTGTTTTAATTGCTATTTTCTTTTTTCTTTTATTATTTAATCTTTAATATTGTTTAAGTGGTTAGTTTATAATTTTAACAATAATTTCTTAGGAGTTTCAATATATGGTTTGGAATTCTCATTAGATTTAATTGACTTTTTTTTTTTTAGTGTTTTAACATAGATATTTTGGTATATATAACTTGGTTTATTCTTGTTGATTAGTCTAGGTGCTTTGACTTATTCTTGGAGCATTAAGCTTGATATGAGGAATGTTCTGATTGATCGAGGCAATGAACCTTCTCCGTTAGACTGTGTTTAGTCTCTGATATCATTTGGATCATCTCTCGTTGCTATTTCCGATGACTGCCTTTGACGCTGGACGATTATAGTTGATACTCTGGTTTGTTTGGATTTGATGACCGATACATGTGCTTAATTGTTGGATCTCTTTGTTTGTACGCGAATTGAAGAGGCAACGGACCTTCTCCGTTAGGTACAACTGGGTCCCGATTTTACTTATTGCATGCTGCTGCATCTGGAAGTCCTACTGGTGTAGGCTCTGTTTGTGCATGGATCGATTACTCCATTTCGCATTCTCATCTCCTTATCTTATTCATTATTCGTCTTATCTCCATATCACATTCTCATCCCCTTATCTTATTTCTATTTCATCCAACCCATCCTATTTCTTATGCATCTTTTCTTATTCATCTTTCTTCCTCCTCTTCTTTTATTCTTTCTCAACTTGAGGTGTGCTTAGGCCACCATGGTTCTTCTTCTCTCTCCTTCTTCTTTTTTTTATCTCCTTCTTCTTTAAGATAGTTGAAACCTCACTAACCTTTAGGACCACCTTTGCATGATAATTTCTAGGATTGTTAGATTCCATTAGATTTTACCTTTTGAGATCCTTTTGGTGCTCTCTCTCTTCTCATCTTCAAACTTAATTCTAATTCACTTAATAAAGGTTGAGTACTTCCATGTGACGTGAGACTTTGCTACGAGATGCTTGCACGCGTTCCATTTCGGGGCGAGGTGTGAGTCATCACTCGTGGTGGATAGGTCTTAGCATGAATACCTCACAAAGAAAAGCTAAAAAACACTTCTTAACCAAAAACCACAAAAATACTTAATAATGGTAATAGGCCAGTGTGCTTAAGCCTTCACTTGTGGGACTAGCTTTGGAGATTTCCTCCATAGATAGGTGTGCCTCTTGCGCATTCCATTTCGGGATGATGTGAGACGTACACATCCCATTGAGTAAGACTTAGGTACACTTACCTATGCAAACCTTCACTCATAAAAGCTTCTAAAAAACACCAAACAAACAATAAGCGTCTTTCCTTCGGGAATTCTTTTCTCATCTCCTTCGCTCCGTACGCGAACTTGCTCCTACTTGTCATTTTGCAAGACGGTTACGCACTCGTCGTCCGAGTATGCAACACCTGAGCAATGACATAGGCAGTTCAAGCCTTTAATTCACAAGCAATTTCCTTGCCACCCCTAGTTAGGGGAACTACGGCGTCTCTGATTCTCATTATCCTGATGAGGTACGTAGGTAGCGGGGTAGGGCCCGTTCGAGCACAATCTTTATTTTCCCTACATTTTTTCTTTGCTTTCTTATTTCATTTATTTTCCAGTTCCAGTTTCTTTTTGTTTTCATTTCTTTTGCTGTAGTTTTCATGCCCTCACCCTTTGAAACATTTTCTTTTGCAAGCGTGGATCCCGTCGGGTACGGCGGACGATCTGGGTGCTAATACCTTCCCAGGTCGTAACCGACTCCCGAGCTCAGATCTTTGGTTCGCAGGACCCGTGTCCTTCCTCTTCTTTCTTCTGGTTTGTGCAGCATTACCATTCCCTTTCTTCGGGATAAAAATGCCTGGCTGGCGACTCTATTCTTTTTCCGCGCCACTTTCGCGTTTGTACCAGGATGGAAATCCGGGGAGCGACAACTTGACCTGGTTAGCTGTGATTATTTTGCATACTTGATTGTCAGTCTTGCCAATCTCAGTTGGCCCATCTTCTTCTCTCCCCAGGTACTGATTTATCACCCTAGGAGAAAAATCAACACATCTTCCCCTGACATATACTTTCCTGAAATCCTCAGACTTCCCATCAGCACACCCTTCTTGTAAGTTAACTATAAACTCTTTTACCAGCAGTTCATAACAAGGAGAAAAGTTGGAGACAGTCTTGAATAGTCCATCATTTGAGATTAAATCAATTACCTCAGTGAATTCCAAGGCATTGCTACCCAGCTCTCGTTCCAGAGCCACCCTTCTTTGATAGACATATTTCCACTTGCTTACACTGGAGACATGGTGGAAGGACACATTGTCCAGGGGTGCCTCAGGGACAGCAGTGGTAGTCCTAGGAGGTGCTGGCCTCTTTCTGGGTTGAGATTTTGGGACATCCTCCTCAACATCAGAATCAGATGGAGTTGTGGCCTTCCTCTTCTGACCTTACTCCATTGCTTTGTAGGTCCAAAAGCAGTTTTGACCTTGTCCTTCTTGGGAGTTAACTATCTTTTCTCAGGAGTTGCATGAGCAACTGGCTTCTTATCCTTCCTAGCCCTAAGCCTCTTGGCTATGATAGGATTAACAGATGCTATGATCTCTGTGTCAGAGTCATCATCCAGGTTTTCAACTGGTGGAGGTTGGGAAGCCTCATTCTCAGCAGCTTGATCATCAGGAGTTTGATCATCAGTAGCTTTATCATCAGTAGCTTGATCATTATCATTTGGGGCTTTGTCCTGGCCCTCAGTTGTTTCAACATTGCTTGGGACATCCTGTGGAGCAGGTATGTCCTCTTCAGCTTGGTTGCTCGGGTCATCTTGTGGAGCAGGCATACTGTTCAGGGGAACTAACACCCTAGGCACAACCCTTTATTCCGCCAGGATCCTGGTTACAAGCTGTTTGATTGATGCGTCCACGTAAGCAGAGGCTTTGGGAGTACTGGAAGATGAAGGGGTTCCCTTACTTTTGCTGAAGACTGGCTCCTTGGGTCTTCTTGCTTGGGGAGTCCTGGGCTTTTGAGCAATGGGAATGCTTCCTTTGATCACATTTATAGGTGTAACATCCATTGGTACTACAGATATTGGAGTGGCGTTCACTACGTCTTCTTGAATGAGACCCTCATCAATGGAGTTCGGGTTCTGATGTTGAGACATTTTTTCGATTGTAGTGGAAATGTGTAAAGGTTTGATAGATTTGGATGAGTTTAGAGATTCAGCTGTAGCATGCAAAAAGTTCAGTGGTGCTAATGAGAATGTGAGAAGCTGAAAGCACGTTTGTACATAAATAGAATCCGTTGCTATTGGAATTTTTAAGATTGGAATACAAACAGTTATTGGCCAGACTGGTGCTGCCATCTGGTGATCATGCCATACGATGTCATGAGACATGCTGGCACTTCTCCATAATTGCTATATGTCACATATGCAGATTCCCAATTTACCCCTTAGGTTTTCAAATTGGGTAGCATCCAAAGCCTTAATAAATATGTCAGCTAATTGTAGCTCTGTGGCTACATGCTCTAATGTGATCACCTTCTCTTCCACAAGGTCTTTGATGAAGTGATGTCTGATATCTATGTGCTTAGTCCTGCTGTGTTGGATAGGATATTTGGAGATATTAATAGCACTTAAATTTTCACAGTAAAATGTCATGACATCTTGTGTGACATTGTATTCTGTGAGCATTTGTTTCATCCATACCAGCTGTGAACAACTGCTACCAGCTGCAATATATTCAGCTTCAGCAGTGGATAAGGACACACAATTATGTTTCTTACTGAACCAAGAAATTAAATTGTTCCCTAGAAAGAAACATCCTCTTGATGTACTATTTCTATCATCAGCACTTCCAGCCCATTCAGTATCACAAAACCCAGTGAGGATTGGTTCATAACCATGAGAGTACATTATGCCATAGTCACAAGTACCATTTACATATTTCAAGATCCTCTTAACCTGGTTTAGATGGCTCACTTTTGGTTCAACTTGATACCTTGCACACACACCTACTGCAAAAGCTATATCTGGTCTGCTAGCTGTGAGATATAGTAGACTTTCAATCATGCTTCTGTACAAGCTTTGGTCCACACTCTCACCTTTGTCATCCTTTGTCAGTTTTAAATGAGTGGGGGCAGGTGTTCTCTTGTGACTTGCATTGTCCATCCCAAACTTCTTGACAGTGTTCTTTGCATACTTGCTTTGGGATATGAGCATGGAGTCCTCCATCTGTTTGATTTGCAGTCCAAGGAAGTAAGTTAGTTCTCCCACTAGGCTCATTTCAAACTCAGACTCCATTTGAGTCACAAAATATTTAACCATCCTGTCTGACATCCCACCAAACACTATGTCATCCACATATATCTGAGCAATCATAACCTTTCCCTCTTCATCCTTTACAAATAGGGTTTTGTCTATTCCTCCTTTCCTATATCCATGTTTAATGAGAAAGGTGGTCAGTCTTTCATACCATGCTTTGGGAGCTTGCTTTAGACCATACAGAGCCTTCCTTAGCTTATATACATGGTCTGGACAGCTTGGATCTACAAATCCCTTTGGTTGCTCCACATATACTTCCTCATTAAGATACCCATTTAGGAAGGCACTTTTAACATCCATCTAAAATAATTTGAACTTTAAGATGCAAGCAATTCCTAGGAGTAGTCTGATGGCTTCAAGTCTTGCTACTGGTGCAAAAGTTTCATCAAAATCTACCCCCTCAATTTGTGTATATCCTTGAGCCACAAGCCTAGCCTTGTTTTTTGTAACTACTCCCTACTCATTAGACTTGTTTTTGTACACCCACTTAGTGCCAATCACATTAATGTCATCAGGCCTAGGAACAAGATCCCATACTTCATTCCTTGTAAACTGGCCTAATTCTTCTTGCATAGCAGAGATCCAATACTCATCATTCAGAGCTTCCTTGATGTTCTTAGGTTCTATCTTTGAAACAAAGCAGAAGTCTGAGATCATCTCTCTTGATCTAGTGGTGACACCACTGTTGAGATCACCAATTATCAATTCTTTAGGATGATCTTTCTGGATTCTGATGGAGGGAGGTTTGTTGGATTGTTCTGACTTTGCCTCAGTTAAAGTGAAGTCAAGATTATCACTTTCTATTTCAACTTCAGTTTGATTGTCAGCAGATGTTCCAACATCATCAGCAACATCTGTCTTTGCATAGGTATCATCAATAATCACATTTATTGACTCCATTATAACCTTGGTTCTGAAGTTAAATACTCTGTAAGCTCTGCTATTTATGGAGTATCCAAGAAATATCCCTTCATCACTCTTAGGGTCCATCTTCCTTCTTTGATCCCTATCAGCCAAAATGTAGCACTTACTTCCAAATACATGAAAGTACTTGACTGTAGGTTTTCTACCCTTCCAGACTTCATAGATAGTGGATAGAGTTCCCTTTCTTAGTGTGACTCTATTGTGGATGTAGCATGCTGTGTTCATAGCTTCAGCCCAAAAATACAGGGGTAACTTCTTGGCATGAATCATGGCTCTAGCTGACTCTTGAATAGTTCTGTTTTTCCTTTCTACAATCCCATTCTGTTGAGGGGTGATGGGAGAAGAATACTCATGGTTGATCCCTTCTGAAGAACAGAAGTCTGAGAATTTTTTATTCTCAAACTCCTTTCCATGATCACTTCTTATTCTGACCATACAGCTTGCCTTTTCTCTTTGGATCCTATGGCACAAATCTTTAAATACCTCAAACACATCAGACTTTTCTTTGATGAAGCTTATCCAGGTATATCTTGAGAAGTCATCAACAATCACATAGGCATATCTTTTTTCACCAAGACTCTCTACCTGCATTGGTCCCATAAGGTCCATGTGTTGCACCCCAAAATTTGCCCTCCACAATACAAGTCATTGTGTACTAAGAGGTTCACAAGGTTCACAATGTTCACAAGACATCTCATGAGGTTCACAAGGTTCACAATTAGTCAGAAGATTTGACAATTCCTTCAGACAATGCATCCTCCTAAGCACTGCATCCTAAACTAGGGTTTTGACTTTAATCAGGCTAAATGGACTTCTAAGACTTCAAGTAAGCTTCATAACATCTTATATGTGTTCAAGAATCCCCATGACAAGTTTCAAGACTTTTCCCAAAGGTTTGCTCAGTCAGATGATCAGATAGGTTAAAATCAATCAAAGCAGTTAAAAAGTCAAACTGAGGTCAACTGTGGTCAAACCAAAGTCAAACTTCATGATTTTTTGCCAACATCAAGTATATGAAGTAAAATTCATCATTTGATCAAGGGTTGATCATGATTCATCAAGGAGATTTCAGATCATCAAGAATCAGGAGTTTCTAAATTAGGGTTTTCACAGGAAAAGTCAACTGAACTTTGATCAGTCATAACTTTCACATGCTTCATCAAGAATTTTCCATCCAAAGCTCATTTTGAAGGAAATTGAATTCTCTACAACTTTGTGTCTTACAAGCCAAGCCAAAAAATGCTTCATTTGGAAGGTATGAGCTAAGACATTATAGGTCCTTTTAAAAGTCAACAAAAAGTCAACAACTTCAAAAGAGCATAACTTGAGAATGGTAAAAGATATGGACATGAGACCAATGAGGTTGGTTAGAGGACTCTTTAAGCTTTCCAAAATGTCCAAGAACACCCTCATAGCATTAAAATTGAAGGATTTGTGCCCTTGCAAAGTTGGGAAATTTTTGGAAAGTTTATGAAGCAAATAAGGCCTTAAATCAAATTTTTGCTAAATGAGCCCACCAAATTGCTATCCCATCTTTACAAAAACACCAAGCACGACCCAACCCACCTATTTTCTGATTTTTTATTTTTTATTTCATATTTATTTGAATTTTATTCATTAAAATACAATTTAAATTGAAATAAAATATAAAATCATATATTTGAAAAAGGATTTTGCTTCTAGAATGTTATAAATGATATTTGGATCAGATTGATACACAAGTTATGAGGATTGTCCCAAAATAGCAATGTTAGATCAAAGAATAATAACGTTTTATGACATGATCTTTCTCAATCTCAAATGATCCAAAAAATCCAAAGAGTGATAGCATATTTCTGACCTAATTCAATCCATATATATACATAGAACATTGAGTAACCAAGGGGACACGAAAATTCTGCCTCCAAGAACAAGAGAAAGCTTCCAAATTTTCATAAAAAATCTTAATTCGGATTCTCACTTGCAGGCCATATTAGAGTGTTTTGAAGGTTGCAAAACGCTCCTTGATCATCACTGATGCTTTCCCAATCATTCTCATCATTCAAAACATCATAATTCATTGAAACCGAATCATCACATTCATGAGTTTTTGAATTTTTCGATTTCATTGATTCAACTAATATAAATGGTTTTTAGGCATTGATTCTTGTTTATTGATGTCTCTGGAATGTTTTTGTATACTTGAATTGAGTTTTTGTTGCAGAATCAAAGAGATGCCATTACTAGGATTTGAAGCTCGAATTTGGGATCTTAGGCTTTAGGACATTTAAATGAAATCTAAGCACATGGCTGTGACCTATAATCCTTGTATAATTGATCTGGGCTGTTAATTTGAATTGATGTTGCGATTTGATTGATATTCACAAAAACATAGGATTCTGGTTTTGAAAGTTTGCAGGAAAATTCGCAGGAGAAAGCCTAGGAAATTTCGCAGGTAATTTGAATGAGGAAGATGAAGTCTGACGCCAAATTCATATTTAAAAATTGGGTATTATATTTTATGATATTGTGGTGGATATTATTTCAGAAGAACAACTTGGCTCAGTTGGTTTGTGTGTGTGCGCGTGAGGTTGATGGTCCTGGGTTCGAATCCCCCCAGGCCATTTTGTGTTATTTTGCTTTTTTTATGATTTTTACAGGTTATGAAACAAAACGTATTGGCTCTCATTCAATGTCACCTGCGCATGCGCAACCCAGTGAAAGGGAGGTTGGTCCTGGAGATGTGAAGCCTAGGGCCTGGGTTCGAATCCCAGCCCCAGGTATGTTCTTTTTCTCATATTTTCATTTATTTTGTTTTGTTTATAATATGTTTAATTAACCTAATTAATAATAAATGTCTAAAACAAAATATTTATATTATTTTCTTGTATATAATTCAAAAACTTATATTTTAAAAATTCAAACTTTATTAATAAAATTATTTAATATTTATTTTATTGTATATTATTAATATTGTATGTTTTTTTTAATAAATAATTTAATTAGGTTTAGATTAAATAATTAACCCTAATATTTTTATATGTAAAAAACCTAATTTTTTTTTTATAAACCCTAATTTTCTTTATGATTTTAATTTCTTATTTTTTTTTTATATTATGCTTGTATAGTTATAATTAACAAATGTTTCTAATATGTATATATATAATTAATTTATTAAACTATTAATCATATTTATTATTATATAATTATTATTTTTCTTAAAATTCTTAAAAAATAATTATTTATTTAAATTTGAACTTTTAATTTATTATTATATTATTATGCTAATTTCTTTTTCTTATATTTATTTTGTTTATTATTACTAACCTCTTTATTTATTTATTTATTATGTGTTTATTTATTTAATTTATTTTATTATTATTATTATGTAATTGTGCAATTTATGTAATAGTGGTAGAATTATTTTTATTATTTATTTAAAATGCCATGGTTAGTAAAATAGGGAGTGTAAGTATGTTTGTATTTAAAATTGAATTTAGATCACTAATTTGTAAGATAAATACTTGAATTTGTACACGCACACACGTAAGTCGATCTTGGATCGCCATCTCACATTCTTAAGGATACTTCTCATGTTGCCTAAAGAAAAAGGTCAAGTAAGGTGTATAAAGCAAAGTCCCTTCATTTATTTATATCATCTAGTCCCTTAAAAGATAATAAGATCAAGTCCCTTCATGGTTGCCTTCGTAAATGATCTGGTCCCTTCCGAATAAAAGATGATAAGTCCCTTCGAATTGCTAAATACACCTTACAGTTGCCTAATCACAGATGTCCTTTCACATGTCCCTTATAACATCCAAGGTAATGACTACATATTCCTTAATAATAGGGATAGTCTTACCATTTAAAGGATATTTAAGAACAGAAAAAATTTAACTTAGGGTAGGTTCCTCTTATGTACTTGCTCACCTTTTCAAAACATTTCAAAACACTTCACATTTTCAAACAAATTTTCAAAACAAAGTCTTTATATATATCCATACATGGATCATTATAAAGTACTTAAGAAAATTTCTAATCACACACTACACTTCTCAAAAACATTTTAAAGTGAGCTAAGTAACTAAGAGCCCATGGATAACCATGGATATAAAGGGTGCTAACACATTCCCTTTGTATAACCTACCCCCCGAACTCAAAATCTTTTTAAGGCCTTTCCTGTTCTTTTATGCCCTTTCCTTTTGGATAAAATAAAAGTCGGTGGCGACTCTTGCTATCCGCAACATTTAACTAAAGTCAGTTCTCCCACCGTGTTACAGAACTGGCGACTGTGCTGGGGATTTAATAAAAGAGGGGTACCCTTAGGAATTAGATCACTTTAAAATTGTTTGCCTTGTTTGCTTTATATTTATTCTGTTGGGGGCTCTTATGTGTGAAAGATCCTAACCCGGATCTAGTGTACCTTAGGTAAATGGCAATAGACCAAGGAAACTATACGGCGTATACCGATATGGTTGATCTGGTGGCCATAGTTAGTGTGACTTCTTGGTTGGTGCTTGTGTTCCTTAAGTAAAGTTGAGGATAATATGAGGCTGCCATATGTTGTCAATACACTAACTGACTTTTAGAACCTTAGTCATCCCATCTTGGCCTTTAGAAATTAGTGAGATAACCGGCTTTGGTGAAGACCGAAGTTGGTTGATACTCGATACTACACTCATTGAGATCTTAAACTTGGAGGGTTTTGGTTGGCAAGTAAGTTGCCTACTGAACAACCACCCTTGTGAAGGATCGATGATATTGAGATCCCTTAGAACCTGGTTACTTTTGTAGGACAGGATGAACCATCTAAACTTCAGGGGAGGGTACTTACCTTTGAACCTCATGCAAGCATTTAAACCTAGGGCTATGGTGTGACTTGTTTGTGTGTGCCACATGTTTGTGATTGAGCATAACATCATGACATCATCATGCATCATAAGCATAGCATTTTCACTAACCATTTCAAAGACCAAAGGATTTATCTTTGTTCTTTGTTGAAGGTCATGGCTTCTGCTCGTAGAAACACTATCAGGATCAACTTTGTAGGAATACCTCCTAAGCTTAAGGAATTGGTCTCTCAGGTTTCTGAAAAACTCCCAGTTCATTAAGAGACATGGTCACCTACTGGATCTAGTCACTTCAGGGTTCAATGAAGACATGATGAGTGTTCTGTTTCAGTTCTTTGATCCTAAGCACCATTGCTTCACATTCCCTGACTATCAGCTGGTTCCTACAATGGAAGAGTTCTCCAAACTATTGGGTATACCTATCCTTGATCAGAGACCCTTCACAGGCTTAGAGAAAGAACTTAAACCTGAAGTCATTGCTGCAGCTCTACATCTGAAGAAGTCAGACATTGTTCTAGAAACGAGAAACGGAGTTAAGGGTATTCTTGCTAAGGTGTTGATAGAGAAGGCTCAAGTGTCCTTGAAGGCTATGAGCTATGATGCTTTTGAGGAGATCTTAGCCTTGTTGATTTATGGTTTAGTATTGTTCCCCAATCCAGATCAGTTCATAGACGTTCACGCTATCAACATATTTCTGAGTCACAATCCAGTGCCTACATTACTTGGGGACATCCTGCATTCTCTTCATACTCGTACTACGAAGGCACGAGGAACTATGATGTGATGCATACCTTTGTTGTCTAGGTGGTTTATTTCTCACCTTCCTCGATCAATGATGAAGAATGAACAAGGGTTCAGGTGGTCCAAGAGGATTATGTCACTCTCTCATTCAGATATTCATTGGTGCTCTCGATCTATGGAGAATGTTACTATCATTGACCGTTGTGGGGAGTTTCCTATTGTGCCACTTCTAGGCATAAGAGGAGGCATTACTTACAACCCTTCCTTAGCTATACGACAGTTTGGTTACGCTCGGAGTGATGGTCCTCATGATATGTTGATTCAGGGTATTGTGTTTGACTACGACAACGATCTGCAAGGTTACCGTCAAAGGTTTATACGAGCATGGGGAAAAGTGAACAGGGTTGACAGCAAGACTCTGGAGCCCAAGTACACTATTCCTATGGAAGCTTACCTCAGATGGGTGCGATCTCGTGCTCAGACTCTCATGATGCCATATCCTGCCATCCTGCCAGTTACTATGGAGCCTGTTGCTGAAGGAGATACCTCTTATACCATCCTTCACCCAGACATGCCCACTGACATGGAAGACTTACAGAGGTCCTGGATCCAGTTGAAGGAGCAAAGGGATACTTTCGAGGCTCATTACAAAGCAAGTCAAGAAAGAATCCTGGAACTAACAAAGCAACTTCACGAGGAGCGGAATCTCAACTCATACCTCAACACAAAGAGGAAACGTCCATGGGAGACTTAAAACCCCATCTTTTGTATTTATTTCATTTCATTTTGTAAGCCCAAAGGGCAAACAAATTTATTACTAATAAAAGTTTACTTTCTTGATTGTTTAAGCAAATTTAAATCCTGCGGTCCTTGAAAACATTGCATACGCATTTATACACCATATCATTGCATCACAGGTTTCTTATGTACATGTTTCTTATCTTCTCGCTGTTTATTTCAGCAATGGCTCTTGATCAAACAGTTAAAGATCTCCAGGCACAAAATGCACAGTTTCAAGAGCTGATCCTGAACTTGTCCAAGGGGCAGGATGAATTGAAGACACTGCTGGCCAAGAAGACTAAGAAGACTAGAAGGTCAGGAGGCCTAATCAACATGGGAAGAAGGTTCAGAGGTCCTGTCAAGACCAAGGAACAGGTTGAAGATTATGAGTCTGAAGAGTCTAATAAAGAGGGAGGCAGTCTCCACAACACTATGGGGGACTCTGATTCTGAAGCTAACTACTATCGTGATCCTAATGAAGATAAGTTCAAAATGCTGGTGGATAGAATGGATGCTATGGAATTGCAAAAGTCTTCTGGGCTGGATTTTGAAGACCTGAGTTTGATATCTGGGGTGGTTATACCCATTGGTTTCAAGGTCCCTGCTTTTGTAGTGTATGATGGTGTTTCTTGTCCTAAACTGCATCTGAGGTCTTATGTCAGGAGGATCCAACCCCATACTGCTGATAAGAAGTTGTAGATCCATTTCTTCCAAAAGAGCTTATCTGGAGCTCAATTGGAATGATACTATCAGTTGGAAAGTGTCAACATCCGTGATTGGAATGATCTTGCTGAGGCTTTTTATAAGCAATATCAATACAATGCTGATCTAGCCCCTACTCGCATGCAACTACAAAGCATGTCTATGGATGCTAAAGAAAATTTCAAGGAGTATGCCCAGAAGTGGAGAGATTTGGCTGGTAGAGTGCAATCCCTTCTAACTGACAGGGAGTTAGTGGATATGTTCATGTGTACGTTGAATGGTCCTTTTTACAGTCATCTCATTGGAAGCTCATCATCTGGCTCCACTGAGTTGATAATGACTGGAAGCGCGTAGAAAGTGGTATAAGGAGTGGCAAGATCCAAGTGGGTGCTTCTTCATCCAGTACTACAAAGAAGCCCCCTAGTGGGAAGAAAGAGTCAAATGTTGTTTTTGGTCAACCTGATCGTAATAGGAGGCATCAGTCTGTGAGTGCAGTTCATATCTCCAATCCAACTCCTACAACACCAGAGCTGCCATAGGGCAATCAACAGAGGCCTAGAAAATAGTTTACCAAGCTCAACATGTCAATGGCCCAAGCCTTGCAACACTTGTTGAAGGGTGAACTCATCACTTTGAAAGACCCTCCTTAGAACCCCAATGTTACCTCTCCCAGGTACAATCCTAATGCACGATGTGCATACCATTCTAATTGTCAGGGACATGATACCAATAATTGCTGGATATTGAAGAATAAAATTCAGGATATGATTGATGCTGGAGAGATTATGTTTGACCCTCCGGGTACTCCAAATGTGATTACTGCTCCCATGCCAAATCATGAAAAGACTGTCAATGCCATTGATGAAGTTTCACATATTTCCTCAGTTGCAGACGTGACTACACCATTATCTGTTATCAAGAAGAAGTTGGTACAAGCTGGGTTCTTTCCAGGTTGTAATGAAGATTGTTTCTATTGTGCTTATAAATCGGATAGTTGCTGGAAGTTGAAGGACGAAATTCAACGCCTCATGGACAATTACACAATATTGTTTGAGAGGACACCTTCTGTGGAGAGCATGGTTGAACACATAACTAAAGGTGCGAAGGTCGAAGAGGTAAATATGGTTGATAAAGTGCCGGTAAGGATTACTTCCAAGGGCCCTGTCAAAATCACTCATAAGGGTCCAATTAAGATTACTGCTGAAGGCCCTGTGAAGATTGTTGCTGAAGTTAGAGTGGCTCCTATGATCATTACCACTCCGGGTCCTATTCCATATACTTCTGATAAGGCGGTGCCTTGGCATTATGGCTCCGATGTTTATATTCATGGTGTTAAGTAGGAATCCTTGACTGATGCACCTGTTGTTGATGAAAATCTGGATGTTGATAATATTGCTGGATCTAGTAAAATCACACGAAGCGGAAGAGTCTTCTCTCCTCCGGTTACCTCCAAGAATACATTTACTCCAACTACTACCTCCACTACTGATGCTCGGGGCAAAGGTCCTGTTATTGAACCTATACAAACTAATATACCAACTGCTGATGATCTTTCTAAGCAGATGGAAGAAGTACTAAAGATCATTCGCAAGAGTGATTATGATGTTGTTGATCAATTGGGGCATACTCCCTCCAAGATTTCTATGTTGTCTTTGCTGTTGTGTTCTGAGGCTCATGCCAAAGTCTTGATTAAATTTTTGAAGACTGCTCACGTGCCAAATGAGATTTCTGTAGACCAGTTTGAAAATTGTGTTGCACACTTGACCTATGATAATGGGTTAGGTTTCTCCGATGCTGATTTGACTCCGGCCAAGAGGGATCATAACAGGGCTCTACATATCTCTATTGAATGTAGGGGCACTACCCTGTCACATGTGTTAATAGACAATGGTTCCTCGCTGAATGTGTTGCCCAAAGAAGTTATGAATAAGCTTAGTCCTAAAGATGTTGTGTTGAGGCCCAGTAATATAGTGGTAAAGACTTTTGATGGCTCGAGAAGAGTGGTGCATGGAGAAATAGATCTCCCAATCAAAGTAGGTTCTCAGGTCTTCAATGCTACCTTTTATGTAATGGATATTCGTCATTCGTATTCTTGTTTGCTTGGGCGCCATTGGATCCATGGGGCAGGTGCTGTAACCTCCACCTTACATCAGAAGCTGAGATATCCAGTAGAAGGAAAAATTGTCACTGTTTACGGAGAGGAAGGATATATGATTAGCCATGTGAACACATTTAAATATCTTGAAGTGGAAGGTGAATATGTTGAAACTCCATGCCATACGTTTGAAGTAGTTCCTTGGGTTGTTAATAATTTTGAAGATCCTCCTGTTGTCAAGAAAGTTCCTGTGGTCACCAGAGTACCTCCTACGATGGTCTCCCTTAAAGATGCTAGAGATGTGGTGGATGAAGAGTCCCAGAAGGCTGTTCGTCGTGCTCGTGCTGTTCGTATAACTAATCAAGGGATTATGAAAGATTAGATCAATGCTGTAGGTGACTATGATGAAGACTACAATTTGGATGCTTGAATTTTTCCTACTGTGGGTGCTGGGCTCAATAATTGGAAAGCTGAAGATGTTATTCCTATCTCCTTTAGTCAGGAGTAAATACTATTACTGTGTTGTTACTTTTAAATTTGTAATTTTTGAACAATTGAACTCTTAAGCCTTGTGCCTTGCCCGGGGCACAATGGTATGCTTGTTTCGGGATGTCATTTCATTTGCATACTTCATTCAATAAAAATCAGTGGACGTTTCGTTTTCGTAAATATTGTGTTCCTTGTCTTTCTTTTATTTTATTCTTGTTTTATCAGCTATGTGTTCTTACACACACCCACATCACTAAAATGCAGATCCTCATCCACTCTGGATCCTGTTGATAACAGTTCTACTATTGCCAAATATAATTTCGAGAATTCGATCTATCAATGGAAATGAGGACGATTGTGAAGTACCTGTAGAGCTTGCTAGGTTGTTACAACAAGAAGAGAAAGCTATACAGACACATGAAGAGCCAATCGAAGTGGTGAATCTGGGAACCGAAGAGAAAAGGAAAGAAGTCAAGATATGGGCTGAATTAGAGGATGGTGTCAAGAGCAGACTGATTCAGATGTTATATGATTATGTGGAGATCTTTGCTTGGTCCTATGAAGATATGCCAGGTTTGGATACAAACATTGTGGTTCACTGTTTACCGGTAAAAGAAGATTGTCGTCCAAAGAAACAGAAGGTTCGTCGTATGCGTCTTGAGATGTCAGAGAAGATTAAGGCAGAGGTGATGAAATAGTTTGATGCAGGGTTCTTAGCTGTGACTTCTTATCCTCAATGGGTTGCAAATGTGGTACCGGTACCTAAGAAAGATGGTAAGGTACGTATGTGTGTAGACTACAGAGATTTGAACAAAGCCAGCCTCAAAGATGACTTTCCACTTCCTCATATTGATGTTCTGGTAGACAACACTGCTCAGCATAAAGTATTCTCTTTCATGGAAGGTTTCTCTGGTTACAATCAAATCAAGATGGCACCCGAAGATATGGAGAAGACAACATTTGTTACACAGTGGGGCACCTTTTGCTATAAAGTGATGCCATTTGGTTTGAAGAATGCGGGGGCAACATATCAGCGTGCTATGGTGGCTTTGTTTCACGATATGATTCATCATGAGATAGAGGTATATGTGGATGATATGATAGCCAGGTCCCAGAATGAAGAGCAACACCTTGATCATCTGCATAAGTTGTTTGAAAGGTTGAAGAAATACAAGTTGAGATTTGAAATTCTGGTATGACAGACTTAGATGTCGAATATGATGTTGAGACATCTTATCTGTTACTTATAAACATGGTAAGGCATACATATCAGTACTTAAATAATTCTGATATATCAAAGTCAAACATACTTCAGGATGTTGTGACATCTGATAGGACATTCAGTTCAGGTACTGTATAAAACATAAAACAGAAAAGATATAAAGAACACAGTAGAATTGTTAACCCAGTTCGATCAAATCAATCTACTCTGGGGGCTACCAAGCCAGGAAGGAAATCCACTATGTAGTATTAATTCAAAGACTTCTCAGCAAACACCTACAGTTTACAGTCTTCTCACTTAATCACTACCAATGCAACTTCTACTTAGGAACTCCTAAATATGAGAAACTCATCCTCACTTCCAATCACCTCAGTGATGTCTCACAGTTCTCAACTCTCAGTTGCTGATATTGACGACTTCATACCTACAACAATTCACAAATAGAATCCATGCTTCCATGACAACAACTTAACCTTGCTTAGCAGCTTCAGTTAAGTACAATACTTCTCTTGCTTACAAGCTTCGAGAATCACAGGTGAAACAACCATAATAGAGTTACTTGTTACGCACGGCTGCCACCAGAACACAACCCTAATAATGTTTACATTTTCGGTTGATTGGGTTAATTCTAAACTAGGTTACAGGGTTTCTTTTATAACCTATTCCCAACTAGATTTTGGGCCTAAACAATCACAACAATAGCTGCTACAAATATGCAGAAAAAATCTGCTACAAATATACCAAAAGATCTTCAAATCTAAAAACTCCTAAAATATCTCTAAATATAGAAACTCTATATTTTTCAATATTTGTCTTCAATTTAAATTGAGTCTTTAAGATCTTCTAAATCAGCACCCTTTAAATCAGCGCCACATATGATTGCATAATATCTCCAGAATATTCTGCATAATTCAGATCTGATAAATCCCATTGTCATCACCTTGAATTAGGGTTAGTTAGTTTGTTACC
Organism: Lathyrus aphaca; assembly: GCA_963966055.1. Classification (NCBI taxonomy): domain Eukaryota; kingdom Viridiplantae; phylum Streptophyta; class Magnoliopsida; order Fabales; family Fabaceae; genus Lathyrus; species Lathyrus aphaca. The sequence continues at coordinate 708,458,105 of OZ014519.1, read as the reverse complement.
TCCTTAATTCAAGGTGAATTAGTTATTCTGTTATACTGAAATCAGATAACTAATCTCCCTAAAGATGCGCCTTGTATTGCTTATCTCTTTCCAATTAATTCCAGATAGATTCCCCTGAATTTACTCAGTTCTGTTACGCATCATTTAGGTCTGGTAGCAGGTTTACGATGTCCCAACATCTGGTGTGACATCCTGATGTCTTGACTTAAGTTCCTTAACTGTTACTCTGTTTGACAATGTCACAACATCTGGTGTGACATCCTGATATCTTGACTTAAGTTCATTAACTGTTACTCTGTTTGACAGTGTCACAACATCTGGTGTGACATCCTGAACTAAGTTCAACACTTCTTGTTTGATATCTATATGTAACACATGACAGTAATTCTGTCATGACATTTGCAGATGTTTCAACATCTTCTTTGACATCTTCCAATTATTATAACCACATTTATTTGTGCCACCATGTCAGGACATCATGTTTGACATGTTCTTCCAGAATCTATACCATGTTAATTTAACATATGGAACTTCTTATTCAACATTTTCCAGCCATATTAGTTTTACCAAACATAATGCAAATCATAAAATAATAGCATTAACAATCTCCCCCTTTGGCTTATTTTGGCTAAAACTAATTTACATACAGGTGTAGTAGTACCTTATGTAGAAGTTCCTTAACATCACATCTTCATATCAGACCTAACCCTATTAATTCTCCCCCTTTTTAGCCATAAAAAGACAAAGGTACGATAATAAACATAGAGCTATATAATCTCCATAAGCTTGAAACACACACAAACTTCACAATTCCTCAAGAATCAAACATAAACTGCAGAGAGCAGCTTTATACAATATATCCTTCTAGACTCCTAGGATACTCCTTATCTGGTTAAGGTATTACTCCCCCTTAACTCCACAAAATCAGTTTCACATACTTGTAACACACTCCCCCAGTCTAGGATACTTCATGCTTCTCTGTACATTGATGAAAGGAAAACATAAGACGCATCTTCATGTCTTCAAGAGCTCACCCTCTGTTCAATTCCCAATTGAACACATTCACTTCTTGTACCAAAGCATACCTGATTCCTTTCTTGGTTTGTAGTTACCACAGACTACACAAGATGAACATCTTCTAGCACACAGGTTCTTGACACTAAGCCTTTACACACCAAAGGCCATACAATCCAGATAAAACACATCCAAACTAATTATGACATTAGAATGAATGTCCACAAACAAACTTCCAAGCAATCAATACCTGATATACTTCAGTCTCTTCTACATGTTTCTTCCAATATAGATCATCTACTTCATCATTCTCCCATATGATTAGGTAGTCTAATAATAGAAACCATGTAGATAAACACCCAAGATAATGTACTAACACTTAGTTAGAACATTTTTCATACACCAAGACCTTATCACCATGATCCTAGATGTGCTCCACCAACTGGACTTACTATAGCATAGTAATCCAAGAACTGAAAATCTTCAACTACACTGTGCCACCAGTTAGAATCAGAAATCCAGAAAGAGTGATAAACTCTCATCCACCTTCAAGAAGAATAAATCCTCTTGAGTCTTCAACTCATCACTCCTCTGCCCAAGAGCAATTTGTTCCAAGACAATCCTCAAGAACAACCAGCTGCCACACTCTGATTATCTTGATTCTTCGAATCCACTTTAAAGATCGACCAATTACCACATTTTGATAACCTCCTTTATGAATCCTCATATGAAAAAGCCAATTGCCACTTTTGTCTTCTTCACGTTTATAATAAATCTTCCAAAGATATCCTGATCAATAAAGTTGATCTTCACCAAGCTGTCAAGATAAAAGGCCTTATGAAGCATTCAATCCCTATAGATCATTCTATCTTAATTTATGTGTCACTTCACCAATTAGACTCTGATGTTGAACTAGATGTTTAAACATTATTAGCCCACATCCATCTGTTAAATTCAGGTCCTTCTTCTGCCACTTGAAAGAACCTCCTTCCTTTATAGAACAAGAGTTCCATGCTCTCATAGACTTGATTTATCCATCAAGTTTGAGTAAACAACCTCCATTCTATTGGTTTTGCAGAAATTCCTACCGATAACACATATTGATGAGAAACTTCCAATGTTTCTCCAAAGTCTTCAAACCTGCCACTGTCTGATTATTCAGAAGGAATAGTTAAGAACTACACCTCATAACTATACCAAGGATGCCACCTTTCCTTGAGTAAGGCAGTCTTAACAAATTTATGATATCACCACCTATCTTAACTCCATGATGAGCATTCTGGACTACACCTAGATCAGAAATAAACCAATCCAAGTAGTCATCAAGATTATGATATATTCATGGTCTTTCATCTCCATATTCAGAATCAACAATATCCAGACCAGTTCTTGCCAAGAAACTTTCCAGAAATACATAACTCCTGTCACACAAGACTGAAGCCAATGCTACAGCTTATGCAATACCTCTCCCATGATTCTGCACAAACTCTGATGATAAGATGTTCCAACATCTTTTTGAACATCACCAATCTTGAATCACAAGGATAATCAATCAAATATTTGTGAACTCCACAAACAACAATTGATCTTAAATCCTTGTATAATACCTTATCAGATAGTTCTACACAATCTGATCTTTTAATTTTGAAGGATTTTAAGGTTAGCTCCAGATAAGATTAGCAAGATCTCCTCATGTCATGGATAAAAAATACTCCAGCTGAGCATAAACTCCACTAATTCTCAACTTCACACCCCTGATGAACATACAAAGAGCACAACTGATAAATATCCACACTTGATTTTATATTCCAAAACAGATGCTCTTAGTTTGCTTGCTACAAAGGGTTCATACTGCCACTATCCATGACTAGTAGTGGAAGAGACTACCAGTTCAACAACCATTCTGATCAGACTTCCCAATCTGACATTCTTCCCTTGCTTCTAGCAATTGTTGGTCACATTGCTAGCTTTAATCATGACCAAAGTCATGCATTTATCACACACATTTGTAGATACATTTAGAAGCTTCTTCATCTTCAGATTCATCATCAGATTCATCAGCATTCTGAGCAACCTCTTCCAGCTCCAGCCTTTGAATTACTTCCTCAAGCTTTTTCTTCCTGGCATCCAGCTCTTTGCAAGTGTTCTTCAGATCTGCAATCAAGACAGCTTTGGATATGGGAGTCTTTGCTCTTGAAGGTCCAGCAGATGTCCCAGTGGGAGCTTCAACATCAGCAGCATGATGGCTCAAGAAAAGTTTGTAATGGAAGGCCAGAGGACTTTCTCCTTTGCAGACTGAATCCTTCTCAGTGAGGATACCTGGATACTGGCTGAGTATGATTCCACATAGCAGAGAGGGAAAAACAATGGGAAGATTTGTTGCTGATGTTCCTGCATGCTTTAGGGTTTGATCAAAGATGTAAGCCCCAAAGTCCAGCTTTGTTTGGGTGCCCACAGCATATATGAATCTGCCCAATCCAGTTGCTATTGAAGAAGTATGGTTGGTAGGGACCCATTTTACAGTGCCAATCCTATGCAGCATTGCATACTTCCTTGTTAGCAAGCTAATAGAAAGTTTGCCCTTGATTGACCAAGCTTTGACTTGATTGGCAGTAATGACCTTGCACACCTGGTTGTCTGTCTTACCCAGCTCATTAGGTCCATCGGATTCTCTCCCTAGATAATGGTTGATAACCCTAGGAGAGAATTCCACACATCTCCCTCTTACATAGAATTTTCTGAATTCATCTGATTTACCATCAGCACAGTCCTCTTGTAGGTTGACAATGAATTCCTTGACTAGCAGCTCATAGCAAGGTGAAAAGTTTGATACTGTTTTGAATAAACCAGTAGAAGATATTAGGTCAATTACCTCAGTGCACTCAAGTGCATTGCTGCCCAGCTCTCTTTCAAGTGCTACCCTTTTTTTGGTATACAAATTTCCATCTGCTCACACTTGACACATGATGGAATGAAACATTGTCCAGAGGAGCTTCTGGAACAGCAGAGGTGGACCTTGAGGGTGCTGGTTTCTTCTTTGGTTGGGATGTTGGAACATCCTCTTCAACATCTGAAACTGGTGGAGTTACAGCTTTCCTCTTTTGGGTATTCACCTTGCTCCATTGTTTAGTAGCACCAAATACCACTTTGGCCTTGTCTTTCTTTGGAGTAGACTGCTTCTTTTCAGGAGTTGAATGTCCTGCAGTCTTCTTTTCCTTTCTAGCCCTAAGCCTTTTGGCTATGCTAGGGTCCACAAAAGCAATGATCTCTGTGTCAGAGTCATTATCTAAGTCTTCAACATGTAGCATAGATGCCTCCTCTTCCAGGTTAGGAGTAGGTTCCAAACATATGTGAACATCACACATTTGTCTAGCACCCAAAGCATCCATCATGTTAGCAGGATATCACACCAGTTTCCTTCTTCTGGAACACAAAACTAAGCTTGGTTCTGAAACATTATTGCTTTCAAGATTACTATCTTTTCTTCAATCAGCTCCAACTGAAGTGCTATAACATTATGAAAGATACTTTGCACACATACAATAGTCAGTAGCATCTCAAAGAGTATTCAACTTCATAGCTTCAGAGATAAAAAAAAAACCACAATCTTTTAGGTCTTTGACTCAACATTTACCATAAACTGTTGATGTGTAGTGTGGTGTCAAGCCATTAGGATTGACATATCAACTCAGCTTCTTTCTTGATGAAACTTCCTTCAGTTCATGATTTAGACAATCAGAAACATGTATCTTCACAAGAGAAATTATCTTCAGCTATACCTAAACTACATTGGACACCATAACCAGGAAGAATATCCTAATTAGGTCACCATAAATAAGCTTAAGAGATAACTTATCAAGATCTTCACTCCCGCATGAAAGATTTGATAATTATACTCTTTTGCTTTGGCTCCAACCTCTTCTTTCACCAGGAATCTCTCATCAAGAAACACAAAATTCTGAACTAAGTGTTCTCCAGCTCTGTAATCACATGATAGAACATCAAACTTGTCATTATGAACTGAAGCTTTACAACAACCTTTGTATGAAGTACTGGGGAACCACTATCAAACAATCAGACATAACACATCATAAATAATAGAGCAATTCCTTGGAGATAAATAAACTCCTCCACAGTAAGATCCTCCAAAAAATATTGAATTCTCTGAACCAAGATGTCAGGACATTCTGTCTGACATCATAGCTACACATCAATTCACCAGCAAATTTCCAGCCCTGATAACACCAGACTGGTCCAATATACACCATATGATGAATAGTCCATCCTCCACTTCTAGGGACCAATCAAACGCCAATATGAACCTCTCAAGTTCCAACAGCTTTTCATTATATCATCCTTCTTCCTTTACCATGAACCAGAAAGTATCCCCCCTTAGATCTCATCCAGAAACAGACCAGGATGCCTGCTCTGATACCAATTGAAATTCTGGTATGACAGACTCAGATGTCGAATATGATGTTGAGACATCTTATCTGTTACTTATAAACATGGTAAGGCATACATATCAGTACTTAAATAATTCTGATATATCAAAGTCAAACATACTTCAGGATGTTGTGACATCTGATAGGACATTCAGTTCAGGTACTGTATAAAACATAAAACAGAAAAGATATAAAGAACACAGCAGAATTGTTAACCCAGTTCGATCAAATCAATCTACTCTGGGGGCTACCAAGCCAGGAAGGAAATCCACTATGTAGTATTAATTCAAAGACTTCTCAGCAAACACCTACAGTTTACAGTCTTCTCACTTAATCACTACCAATGCAACTTCTACTTAGGAACTCCTAAATATGAGAAACTCATCCTCACTTCCAATCACCTCAGTGATGTCTCACAGTTCTCAACTCTCAGTTGCTGATATTGACGACTTCATACCTACAACAATTCACAAATAGAATCCATGCTTCCATGACAACAACTTAACCTTGCTTAGCAGCTTCAGTTAAGTACAATACTTCTCTTGCTTACAAGCTTCGAGAATCACAGGTGAAACAACCATAATAGAGTTACTTATTACGCACGGCTGCCACCAGAACACAACCCTAATAATGTTTACATTTTCGGTTGATTGGGTTAATTCTAAACTAGGTTACAGGGTTTCTTTTATAACATATTCCCAACTAGATTTTGGGCCTAAACAATCACAACAATAGCTGCTACAAATATGCAGAAAAAATCTGCTACAAATATACCAAAAGATCTTCAAATCTAAAAACTCCTAAAATATCTCTAAATATAGAAACGCTATATTTTTCAATATTTGTCTTCAATTTAAATTGAGTCTTTAAGATCTTCTAAATCAGCACCCTTTAAATCAGCGCCACATATGATTGCATAATATCTCCAGAATATTCTGCATAATTCAGATATGATAAATCCCATTGTCATCACCTTGAATTAGGGTTAGTTAGTTTGTTACCTCCTTAATTCAAGGTGAATTAGTTATTCTGTTATACTGAAATCAGATAACTAATCTCCCTAAAGATGCGCCTTGTATTGCTTATCTCTTTCCAATTAATTCCAGATAGATTCCCCTGAATTTACTCAGTTCTGTTACGCATCATTTAGGTCTGGTAGCAGGTTTACGATGTCCCAACATCTGGTGTGACATCCTGATGTCTTGACTTAAGTTCCTTAACTGTTACTCTGTTTGACAATGTCACAACATCTGGTGTGACATCCTGATATCTTGACTTAAGTTCATTAACTGTTACTCTATTTGACAGTGTCACAACATCTGGTGTGACATCCTGAACTAAGTTCAACACTTCTTGTTTGATATCTATATGTAACACATGACAGTAATTCTGTCATGACATTTGCAGATGTTTCAACATCTTCTTTGACATCTTCTAATTATTATAACCACATTTATTTGTGCCACCATGTCCGGACATCATGTTTGACATGTTCTTCCAGAATCTATACCATGTTAATTTAACATATGGAACTTCTTATTCAACATTTTCCAACCATATTAGTTTTACCAAACATAATGCAAATCATAAAATAATAGCATTAACAAGATTGAACCCAAACAAGTGTACCTTTGGAGTTAGATCTGGTAAACTCCTGGGTTTCATTGTCAGTGGAAAAAGTATTGAAGTAGACCCTGCGAAAGTGAAAGCTATACAAGAGATGCCAGCTCCCCGCACTGAGAAGGAGGTTAGAGGTTTCTTGGGACAATTGAATACATTGCAAGATTTATTTCCCAATTAATTGCCACCTGTGAGCCAATCTTCAAGTTGTTGAAAAACGATCAGGTGATGGAATGGAATGATGAATGCCAGACAGCCTTTGATGAAATCAAGAAATATCTCCTAGAACCTCCAATTTTGATGCCACCAGTTGATGGAAGACCCTTGATTATGTACTTAACAGTATTAGACAACTCAATGGGGTGTGTGTTGGGGCAACATGACGAGTCTGGTCGAAAAGAGCAGGAAATCTATTACCTTAGCAAAATGTTTACCGACTGTGAAACAAGATACTCACTGCTCGAGAAAACTTGTTGCGCTTTGGCATGGGCTGCTCGCCGACTAAGACAGTATATGTTGACTCATACTACCTTATTGATTTAAAAGATGGATCCAATCAAGTACATATTCGAGAAACCTGCTCTCTCCGGAAGAATAGCAAGATGGCAAATGATCTTAACAGAATATGATATACAGTATACTACTCAGAAGGCCATTAAAGGAAGTGTTGTAGCTGATCATTTGGCTCATCAAGCAGTGGATGATTACCAGTCAATGAGTTTTGAGTTCCCTGATGAAGACATTATGATTATTACCAAAGAACCTGGACAATATGACGGACCTGAACAAGGATCTCGATGGACTATGGTTTTTGATGGAGCTTCTAATGAACTTGGTAATGGTATTGGTGTTGTGATTAGTTCCCCTGAAGGTTTTCATACCCCGATTACTGCCAGACTTTGTTTCTATTGTACCAATAACATGGCTGAGTATGAGGCATGTATCCTGGGTATCAAAGCTGTCATTGATATGAAGATTCAGTTCCTTGACGTATATGGAGATTCAACCCTGGTAGTAAGTCAGATTAAAGGAGATTGGGATACCAAACATGATAATCTCATTCCTTACAGAGAGCATGTGTTGTCTTTGATCCCATATTTCAAAGAGATTACCTTTGGACACATTCCACGAAGAGAAAATCAGTTGGCAGATGCATTAGCCACCATGGCATCCATGTTTGAGATTAGCTGGGATGATGAAGCTCCCAAGATTACTATTGACAGATTTGAGAAGCCTGCATACTGCAATGAGATTGACACTGAAGAAGCAGAGGAGAAACCTTGGTTCTATGAAGTGAAAAGATATCTTGAAGCCCAGGAGTTCCCTGAAGGGGCATCTGTCAAAGATAGGAAGTTTCTAAGAAGGTTTTCTGCTAAATTCTTTTTGAGTAATGGAATTTTGTACAAGCGCAATCATGATTCAACTTTGCTTCGTTGTGTGGATAAGAAGGAAGCAACAAAGATTATGGAAGATATGCATGATGGGATCTTTGGCACTCATTCTAGTGGTCATACTATGGAAAAGAAGATATTGAAAGCAGGTTACTATTGGTCTACCATGGAAGCTGACTGCTATCAACATTCTAGAGCATGTCACAAGTGTCAAATCTATGCTGATAAAGTACATATACCTCCATCACCATTGAATGTGTTAACTGCTCCTTGGCCTTTTGCCATGTGGGGCATTGATATGTTTGGTGAGATCAAGCTTACTGCTTCTAATGGGCATCGTTTCATCCTGGTTGCTATTGATTACTTCACGAAGTGGGTAGAGGCAGCTTCATTTGCATTTGTTACCAAGAATGTTGTGGCTCGATTCATTAAGAATAATCTCATATGTAGGTATGGCATCCCTGAAAGGATTATCACGGATAATGGCTCTAATCTGAACAACACTATGATTACTGATCTTTGCACGCAATTCAAGATTAAACATCACAACTCTTCTCCGTATCGTCCGAAGATGAATGGGGCAGTAGAAGCTGCTAATAAGAACATCAAGAAGATTCTACAAAAGATGACTGTGACTTATAAGGATTGACATGAAATGTTACCATTTGCTCTTCATGGTTATCGTACTACAATACGTACTTCAACAGGGGCAACCCCATTCTCCTTAGTCTATGGTATGGAAGCAGTTATGCCCATTGAAGTTCAGATACCCTCCTTAAGAATCATGAAGGATGCAGGTTTGGATAAAGATGAGTTGATTCAGACTCGACTTGACCAGATAAATTTGATTGATGAGAAGAGGTTAGCAGTTGTTTGTCATGGTCAAATGTACCAGAAACGGATGATAAAGGCTTTTAATAAGAAGGTTAAGCCAAAGGTATATCAGGCTGGTGACTTGGTAATCAAGCGTATCATATTACCACATGGTGATCCTAGGGGCAAGTGGACTCCTACATATGAAGGATCATTTGTGGTCAAAACAGTATTCCCAGGAGGTGCCATGATACTTACTACTATGGATGGTGAAGACTTCCCGCAACCTGTAAACGCAGACATAGTTAAAAAAAATACTACGCATAAAAAGAGACCCGCTAGATTGACTGGCCTAGGCAAAAATAAGGGCATCCCGGCGAACCAAAAGGGTTCGGGCAAAAATTAGGGATATATATAAAAAATGTACACCCGGCAAGTCGAAAACCTGAAAAGGCGGCTTGGGCAAAAAAGGGTATCCCGGTGGATTGAAAACCTGAAAGGGCAATCCAGGCAAAAGTTAGGGATTAAAGCGTATGACTATGTCTCGTTTGGATCTCCCATGTAACTACAACCAGTTGTGCAACCTTACTCAAGCTCGAACAGATAAAAATCAATCCAATCATTTCCGTCTCGACAGCAGAAGATGAGATACTTGAAGATAATGACAATAGTAGAATTGAAACTCAGTAGGATTATTTCCCACATAGCTGATTTTCTTTGCTTTGTAAAAATTTTTATGACGAATTCCTCTTACTAGGATTTCTGTCTCCTTGTACCAACTTGCCTATGTATGGGCCACTTTGTGATATAAATAAAATTCCATCTTTGAATCCAGATTTACTTTTACCCTATTTACATAAGCGAAACGTCCATTGGTTGTGTTTGAATGTATGTATGCTTTTGAATATGATTGATGTTTACCAGAAATGCATGAAAATGCAGTAATAGTATTTACTAAGGACGAACGAGGGAAGAAATTCAACGAAGCTTCGCCGGTTCATCCCCACAAGACAGCTACAAATCCCCCAGTAGGGCAAATCCATCTTCATAAATACTTCGAGTTACATCTCCCCTGGAATTTATGTCCATCTCTTTTATCCTCAGTCGGGATACTCAGGAAATTATTCCTTCAACAGGAGTACGACAAACGAAGATGGGAGGTTATGGATACCATACTATCAAATGAAAACGGGAGGTTATGAATACTATATTATCAAACTAGACGGGAACAAGTTCCTTATATTCTTCACTACATTATCAAACGAGATGGGAACGAGTTTCTCATATTCTTCAGCAACGAATCGGGATTTATTTTCCCTGGCCAGCAGTTGTTATACGAAGATATCCAGACGCTTCAGGCTACATGATTCATACATACATCATCTACATCATACCATAATATACATATTTATAAGTACATAATGCATTTACTTAAGTGCATCATACTATGCATGCATACATAATGCATAAACTAACATTCTCCTTGCAGGATAGTTATATGCAGGCAAAACAATATCAACAACTTACAACAGGTCAGAAATGATCCATACATTTGCTCAAGATGTCCTTGAATAGCATGCAAACGGTCTGTAAAAAGATCCATTCCCTGGTTTAAGACATTTTTCAGAAGAACAAATCCTGACGTTCTTTTGACCCTTAAGAACAAATCCTGACGTTCTTTTGGCCCTTGAATAGCAGGCAAACGGTCTGTAAAAAGATCCATTCCCTGGTTCAAGATATTTTTCAGAAGAACAAATCCTGACGTTCTTTTGACCCTTAAGAACAAATCCTGACGTTCTTTTGGCCCTTGAATAGCAGGCAAACGGTCTGTAAAAAGATCCATTCCCTGGTTCAAGATATTTTTCAGAAGAACAAATCCTGACGTTCTTTTGACCCTTAAGAACAAATCCTGACGTTCTTTTGGCCCTTGAATAGCAGGCAAACGGTCTGTAAAAGGATCCATTCCCTGGTTTAAGACATTATTCAGAAGAACAAATCCTGACGTTCTTTTGGCCCTTGAATAGCAGGAAAACGGTCTGTAAAAAGATCCATTCCCTGGTTCAAGATATTATTCAGAAGGACAAATCCTGACGTTCTTTTGACCTTGGAGAGTAGGCAAACGGTCTGTACAAAGATCCATTCCCTAATCCAAGATACTGCCAGAAAAGATAATCATCACAAGATTTATTTCTACTGGTCCATTCAACAACTCAAATCATGTTGCATAAATGATTCAGAGACGACTTATACAAAGACCTAGTACTGATATCCAGTATCAACATACAGAACATTATCACATCCAAATATTTCAGATGGCATCTCTAAGCCCATCTCCAGGTCATCCTGATGGCATCTCTAAGCCCATCTCCAGTTCATTCTGATGGCATCTCTAAGCCCATCTCTAGTCCTTCCAAGTGGCATCTTCAAGCCCACTCAAGCATATACAGCTAATCATCAGTATTACTCTATGCACTGGTGAGTGCAAATTTTTGGGCTTTTGTGTTCAATCCCCTTCAACCTTCCAGGTCATGACTGACACATATACCAATCTAACCTCTCAGGTTTCAGAAAATTGAACAGGGGCAGCTGTTGCACCCCAAAATTTGCCCTCCACAAGACAAGTCATTGTGTACTAAGAGGTTCACAAGGTTCACAATGTTCACAAGACATCTCATGAGGTTCACAAGGTTCACAAAGTTCACAATTAGTCAGAAGATTTGACAATTCCTTCAGACAATGCATCCTCCTAAGCACTGCATCCTAAACTAGGGTTTTGACTTTAATCAGGCTAAATGGACTTCTAAGATTTCAAGTAAGCTTCATAACATCTTATATGTGTTCAAGAATCCCCATGACAAGTTTCAAGACTTTTCCCAAAGGTTTGCTCAGTCAGATGATCAGATAGGTTAAAATCAATCAAAGTAGTTAAAAAGTCAAACTGAGGTCAACTGTGGTCAAACCAAAGTCAAACTTCATGATTTTTTGCCAACATCAATTATATGAATTAAAATTCATCATTTGATCAAGGGTTGATCATGATTCATCAAGGAAATTTCAGATCATCAAGAATCAGGAGTTTCTAATTTAGGGTTTTCACAGGAAAAGTCAACTGAACTTTGACCAGTCATAACTTTCACATGCTTCATCAAGAATTTTCCATCCAAAGCTCATTTTGAAGGAAATTGAATTCTCTACAACTTTGTGTCTTACAAGCCAAGCCCAAAAATGCTTCATTTGGAAGGTATGAGCGAAAACATTATAGGTCCTTTTAAAAGTCAACAAAAAGTCAACAACTTCAAAAGAGCATAACTTGAGAATGGTAAACGATATGGACATGAGACCAATGAGGTTGGTTAGAGGACTCTTTAAGCTTTCCAAAATAACCAAGAACAACCTCATAGCATTAAATTTGAAGGATTTGTGCCCTTGCAAAGTTGGGAAATTTTTGGAAAGTTTATGAAGCAAATAATGCCTTAAATCAAATTTTTGCTAAATGAGCCCACCAAATTGCTATCCCATCTTTACAAAAACACCAAGCACGATCCAACCCACCTATTTTCTGATTTTTTATTTTTTATTTCATATTTATTTGAATTTTATTCATTAAAATACAATTTAAATTGAAATAAAATATAAAATCATATATTTGAAAAAGGATTTTGCTTCTAGAATGTTATAAATGATATTTGAATCAGATTGATACACAAGTTATGAGGATTGTCCCAAAATAGCAATGTTAGATCAAAGAAAAATAAAGTTTTATGGAATAATCTTTCTCAATCGCAAATGATCCAAAAAATACAAAGAGTGATAGCATATTTCTGACCTAATTCAATCCATATATATACATAGAACATTGAGTAACCAAAGGGACACGAAAATTCTACCTCCAAGAACAAGAGCAAGATTCAAAATTTTCATAAAAAATCTCAATTCGGATTCTCACTTGCAGACCATATTAGAGTGTTTTGAAGGTTGCAAAACGTTCCTTGATCATCACTGATGCTTTCCCAATCATTCTCATCATTCAAAACATCATAATTCATTGAAACCGAATCATCACATTCATGAGCTTTTGAATTTTTCGATTTCATTGATTCAACTAATATAAATGGTCTTTATGCACTGATTCTTGTTTATTGATGTCTCTGGAATGTTTTTGTATACTTGAATTGAGTTTTTGTTGCAGAATCAAAGAGATGCCATTACTAGGGTTTGAAGCTCGAATTTGGGATCTTAGGCTTTAGGATATTTAAATGAAATCTAAGCACATGGATGTGACCTATAATCCTTGTATAATTGATCTGGGCTGTTAATTTGAATTGATGTTGCGATTTGATTGATATTCACAAAAACATAGGATTCTGGTTTTGAAAGTTTGCAGGAAAATTCGCAGGAGAAAGCCTAGGAAATTTCGCAGGTAATTTGAATGAGGAAGATGAAGTCTGGCGCCAAATTCATATTTAAAAATTGGGTATTATATTTTATGATATTGTGGTGGATATTATTTCAGAAGAACAGCTTGGCTCAGTTGGTTTGTGTGTGTGCGCGTGAGGTTGATGGTCCTGGGTTCGAATCCCCCCAGACCATTTTGTGTTGTTTTGCTTTTTTTATGATTTTTACAGGTTATAAAACAAAACGTATTGGCTCTCATTCAATGTCACCTGCCATACGCAGCCCAGTGGAAGGGAGGTTGGTCCTGGAGATGTGAAGCCTAGGGCCTGGGTTCGAATCCCAGCCTCAGGTATGTCCTTTTTCTCATATTTTCATTTATTTTGTTTTGTTTATAATATGTTTAATTAACCTAATTAATAATAAATGTCTAAAACAAAATATTTATATTATTTTCTTGTATATAATTCAAAAACTTATATTTTAAAAATTCAAACTTTATTAATAAAATTATTTAATATTTATTTTATTGTATATTATTAATATTGTATGTTTTTTTTAATAAATAATTTAATTAGGTTTAGATTAAATAATTAACCCTAATATTTTTATATGTAAAAAACCTAATTTTCTTTATGATTTTAATTTTTTTTTTTTTATATTATGCTTGTATAGTTATAATTAACAAATATTTCTAATATGTATATATATATAATTAATTTATTAAACTATTAATCATATTTATTATTATATAATTATTATTTTTCTTAAAATTCTTAAAAAATAATTATTTATTTAAATTTGAACTTTTAATTTATTATTATATTATTATGCTAATTTCTTTTTCTTATATTTATTTTGTTTATTATTACTAACCTCTTTATTTATTTATTTATTATGTGTTTATTTATTTAATTTATTTTATTATTATTATTATTATGTAATTGTGCAATTTATGTAATAGTGGTAGAATTATTTTTATTATTTATTTAAAATGCCATGGTTAGTAAAATAGGGAGTGTAAGTATGTTTGTATTTAAAATTGAATTTAGATCACTAATTTGTAAGATAAATACTTGAATTTGTACACGCACACACGTAAGTCGATATTGGATCGCCATCTCACATTCTTAAGGATACTTCTCATGTTGCCTAAAGAAAAAGGTCAAGTAAGGTGTATAAAGCAAAGTCTCTTCATTTATTTATATCATCTAGTCCCTTAAAAGATAATAAAATCAAGTCTCTTCATGGTTGCCTTCGTAAATGATCTGGTCCCTTCCGAATAAAAGATGATAAGTCCTTTCGAATTGCTAAATACACCTTATAGTTGCCTAATCACAGATGTCCCTTCACATGTCCCTTACAACATCCAAGGTAATGACTACCTATTCCTTAATAATAGGGATAGTCTTACCATTTAAAGGATATTTAAGAACAGAAAAGATTTAACTTAGGGTAGGTTCCTCTTATGTACTTGCTCACCTTTTCAAAACATTTCAAAACACTTCACATTTTCAAACAAATTTTCAAAACAAAGTCTTTATATATATCCGTACATGGATCATTATAAAGTACTTAAGAAAATTTCTAATCACACACTACACTTCTCAAAAACATTTTAAAGTGAGCTAAGTAACTAAGAGCCCATGGATAACCATGGATATAAAGGGTGCTAACACCTTCCCTTTGTATAACCTACCCCCCGAACTCAAAATCTTTTTAAGGTCTTTCCTGTTCTTTTATGCCCTTTCCTTTTGGATAAAATAAAAGTCGGTGGCGACTCTTGCTATCCGCAACATTTAACTAAAGTCAGTTCTCCCACCGTGTTACACCATGTGCAATAATTCCAAGACTTTGGAAGTTGTCAGATGTTGAAGCTTTGGGTGTGACACCTTGGTTTGCTTACCTATTTGACACTCACCACACACTTTACTTTCATCAATCTTAAGTCTTGGGATCCCTCTTACAGCCTCCATAGATATGATCTTCTTTATTCCTCTGAGATGGAGATGACCCAGTCTTTGATGCCACAACTTCACTTCTTCTTCTTTGGCTAAGGAACAAGTAGATGTGAGGCTGAAATCTTGGGGTTCCCACATATAGCAGTTATCTTTTGATCTGGCTCCTCTCATGACCACTTTCTGCTCTTTATCAGAAACTATGCACTCAACTTTGGTGAAGTTGACACTGTAACCTTGGTCACATAACTGACTTATGTTGATCAAGTTAGCAGTTAATCCTTTTACCAACAACACACCATCTAGACTTGGTACACCTGAGCAGTTCAGGATCCCAACTCCCTTGATTTCCCCCTTTGCTCCATCTCCAAAGGTTACATAGCTGGATGAGTGTGACTTTAAGTCTACCAGCAGATTCTTCAGTCCAGTCATGTGACTTGAGCAGCCACTG
Organism: Lathyrus aphaca; assembly: GCA_963966055.1. Taxonomy (NCBI): domain Eukaryota; kingdom Viridiplantae; phylum Streptophyta; class Magnoliopsida; order Fabales; family Fabaceae; genus Lathyrus; species Lathyrus aphaca. Next base: position 708,442,021 of record OZ014519.1, on the reverse strand, counting down.
GCAAAATACCAGTCTTCCTTAGTAGATACTCTGAGAGATGTGTGTGCTATAGAGGCAACAACCTGCTTGGACCATTTGTGCCTGTTGTGAGGTTTCCTTTGATGCATCTGCCCTGGGTAGTGTCCATCTCTAGAGTTCCAAGGTTGCCTGGTGAACTTGTTCTTAGGCATGTACTGGTAGCTTTGATCAGTATAAAGACTAGCTTTAGGTATCCAAATTTTCTTGGTGACCTCTGTTTTCTGCTTAGGAAGGTGCTGGGAACTCTGATTGGGGTATCCATGCAGTTTGTAACAAAAAGGTTTGATGTGACCAAACCTTCCACAGTGATGGCATCTCCATCTTTGATAAATATTTTTCATCATATTTTTGTCATGATGTTGAGACATCTGCTTGAACATCTTGTTTGACTTCATGGGATTTGGAGTTGTTTGGCTGGTGCTAGCCTCAGAGTTTTGAGCTTTATTAAATCCCAGCCCAGTCTTATCCCCTGAGTGCTTGTTGTTGTTGAGAATGGCATCCAGTGTGTTTGAGCCACTGTTCAGCATTCTGACAGATTTGGACATATGCTCCATTTTGGAGTTGAGTAGGCTGACTTCATTTTTCAAAGTGTCAATGATCTCTAGATGACTTGCCTTTTTAGCCTTTAATTCCTCAATCTGCTTCTTCTGCTGTTTACTTTCCATGCATACTTCAGTGCTCCTTTCACACAGCATCCTGTAAGATGTTTCAAGCTCTTCAAATGTCAGATCCTCATCACTGGACCCCCCTTCAGTTTCACATACTCCAGCTAGAGCAGTGATGTGCTTTGCAGACTCTTCTTCTGACTCACTACCTGAGTCTTCATCTGACAGGACACAGAAAGACCTTTCTTTTGCTTCTTTAGATAGGTTGGGCATTCACTTCTAATGTGACCATAACCTTCACATCCATGACATTGGATCCCTTTTCCTTAGTTAGTCTTCTCATCATAGTTTGACCTTCTATTAGAGTCATAAGATCTTTTATTCTCAGAGGTTAAGTTTCTTCCACTTGGTCTGGGCCTGTTGTCCATTCTTTTGAGAATTTTGTTAAATTGTCTTCCAAGCATAGCAATTGAATCTGATAAGTTGTCCTCAGAGCCTGCTTCATGAATTTCTTCTTCCTTCTCAGTGTTTGAGACCAGGGCTATGCTTTTGTTTTTCTTCACAATAGTATCATTCATTCCCATCTCAAAGGTTTGAAGGGAACTGTAAACACCCCAAATTTGCCCTCACCCATTCACACCATGGCTTGTGATCATTTCATATGCATAAACTCAATCATACCATCCCATATCACATTTTTGATTCACTGCATAGGTTCTAAGTCATCTGCATCTAGGGTTTGTGATCTGAGCAATCCAAGAACTTCTTGAGCCACTCCAAAGGCCATCAATCACTTCAAAGGGGTCTATGTGTGGTCAAGTATCATATTACATCCTCTCAAAGTCAAGAATGCCAAAGAATCACAAGAACTGGGATTGTTGTGGAAGCAGAGCCAGGTTTAACTGCACAGATGACCTGAAATTAGGGTTTTGGTTTCAGAGGCCATAACTTCAAATTTTTTGGTCATTCTTGTTTCTATTGGTCTCTATATGGTATAGGGAGTATGCATATCAATTTTCATGAAGAAATTCCATGGGGAAGTCATCTGATCAAGAGTTGACTTTTTAGACAAGTCAGTGCAAAATCAGGGCATCTGAGGCCCCCAGTGACCCAACCAAAGGGCATTCTTCATCATTTTGAGTGTATTTGATCTTTATTTGATCATGGAAGAGGTTTGAAGTTCACAAAATTCAAGAATTACAAGTTTTTGCAAAGTTGACTTTTTTGGGCATGGTTGACTTTTAATGAAATGTCATTTTATGCAACTTTTTCAACCCTTACTTTTTGATCCAAAAATGCTTCAAATGGAAAAACTTTGGTCATAAAAGTTGTATATTAGATCTTCCCCTTTTCAAAAAGTACAAGAACATGACCTAATTCATTTTGGATCAAAAGTTATGGTGTGTCAAAGTTGGCAAAAATCACTAATTTTCAAAATATGCACCAAATGAGAAACTTGCAAAAACTTTGTACCAAGGCATTTGTGACTTCTAGTTCATATCAAACCAATATGCAAGCATCATACAAGTTCTAAAAATCAGATTTGAACCAAAAGATCACATGTTCATGGACTTGGGAGCAAGATATTTCCATGTGAACTAAAAGTGAGCAAGTTGCAAAACCATCATCACACTTCCATCCACTTGCTGCCTACAAGGCTGAACCATTCTAGCCCTTCCTTCACACCATGCTGCGCAGCCCACACCACTTGTACTAGCCTAGAACATAACCCATGCTTCTCTTACACAAGAGTGGACATTTTGCAAAAGTAGCTACACCTATCACAGCAGCACAAGTCACATCCTCTGACCAATGGGATTAATTTATACAAACAAATGGCAAGCCAAGCAACATAACAAGCAAGCCTGAAGCACACTAGAACTCAGCACCCTCATTTTCACTCCCTTGAGCAAAAACCTTCGAAACTCTTCATACAACTCACAAACACTCAAACAAACTACACAGACCTTCTCAACACATCACCCTGGTCAAAAAGCACCCTTCAAAGCAACCCAAAACTCAAAGAATCAGAAATACGATTCCTTCACCCCACTGAACAGAACTTGTTCAAACTTCCAAACCAGCCAACATAAACTCTTGCTGAGCATCCAGACATCATCAAGGGGCCAAAGGGAGTGGTTTGCATCAAAGGAAGAGGTCAGAAAGTTGCAGAACTGAAAGCTTCAAAACTCAGGTAGCTCAAGAACTTTTTTTCCAGAAATGAATTTTTAAGTTTTCAATAGCTTCTACATGCTTCCCTGATCATGAATATGTCATTGGTTTTGAAAACGGTGAAGAAATAAGAGTTTAATCATGTTCTGAAACTTCCTGACCTAAAAATGTTTTGTTTCGATTCATGTGATTGAGGGAAGATAAATGAGTTTTAGCTTAGGGTTTTGATTCAGTGAAGTTTGGGAAGGATTTCTGTTTGTTTAGATTTCATTTTAGTTACGTTTTGAGGGTTTTAGAAATTTTCAGGTGGGGTTCCCACCGGAGAAGACGACCGGAGGTCTTCTCCGGCCACCTGAAAATAATTAGGGTTTTAATCACATCATTAAGTGTAGTTTGAATCTGGTGCGTTGGATCAGTTGACTTGGTTGACTTGGCGCGCGTGTGTGTGGCCCAGATGCACTCATTAAGCCCTAATCTCAATTAATTAATTCATAAACATAATTAGTTTCAGTTTGAATGTGGACCGCTGGATTGCGCGCGCAGTCAACCCCTTTTCTCCCAGAATCCATCATGGCCTTCCATTCTGTTTACTTTTCTTTTTCTTTATTTTTAATTCATTTGTTTCATATTAATTTTGTACAATTTATTAAAAATAGCAAAAATCATTTAAAAATTATGAAATTTTTTGTCAAGAGTTTCATTAATTTTTAGAACACAAAAATATTTTTATTTTCATTTTTTGCATTAAAAAAGTATTTTTAAATATTTAAAAGTTTCTTTTTAATTAATTAATGAGAATTAATTGATTAAAAATACTTTTAGGTATTTAAAAATCACCAAAAAATTCATGAAACATTTAAAAACATTTAGAAACATTGTCCAACCCTCAAACCAAATTTATTTTTTGATCTTGATGCATTTTGAGAATTTTCCATGGAATTAAAATCATTTTGATGCATTATTTTGATCCAAACTTCAAAAAATCATTTCTGCCTAACCATTGAGAGTTGGACTTTGATTCTTTTTGCATTGCATTTTGTTTAGCATGTAGTTTGAGAGATTAAATGGCCATGATTTGATCTTTCATTTTCCATTTGTTTGATATTTTTCTTGTCAAGGAACCCTAAAACCCTAGAAAACTTAGGAAAACCATAACTTGAATTTGGTCAAGAGTTGAAACCTCTCCTTTGGGCAGTGGGTTAGTATAGGATTAGGAGTTAATTGAGTGCATTTTCAATTTTTTATCTTATTGTTTGCTTCTGGTTTTGGTTTGTGTTTGATGCTTTGATCATTAAACCCTAATTTGGGCTTCCATATGCATCCACCTTGTATTTTCTTGCATAACATGACTTGCCATGACATTCCATGCATCCATTTGATTCACTTGGCATCTTAAGACATTTTAGAAGCATGTTTGATCATTGCATCTTGCATTTGCCATGTTGTATGCCATATGTATCTCATGACTTTTCATGTATGTTCATGCTTCTTAACTTGCTTCATTTGCATCCATAAGTTTGTATGATCATCCCCATGTGTTGATTCATGTTTGTAGCATCTCATAGCATCATTATCATCTCATGCATGCTTCTGGTTTTGTTTCTCATCATGTCATTTCATCTCATTTTGCATTGCATTGTATTCCTTTCACTAACTTTTCAGGTGGTAAGTCACTTTGAGAAGTGGATTTGCCTTCACTTCTCATACTTTCTTCTCATCTCTCTCTTGCATTCATGCTGCATTTTTTGTATGTGTTTGAGTTTGAGCTTGCTCATTCTTTCTCTCCTTACTTTCTTTCTTCAAGTGACTTGACTTCTTGAATGAAGCAAGTTACTTTGCTTCTCCTGATCTTTTCATCTGCTTCCTGGTGGTTCCTTTGAAGACTTCTCTTGCAAACCTCACAAACCTTAGGAGCAACCAAGCATGACAATGATTAGGGTCTTGATTAGTCTCCCCTCTTAGTTTTACCTTTGTGTCTCTTTTGAGTCTCCTCTTCTCATCTCATAATCAGGGACTAAACCCTAAAGGCTTTAAGGCTTTGTGATTAAGCTTATGCCTGCATCCTTCTATTAGGATGGAGTGTATAACTTTAATCCTAAGTGTTAAACCCTTAATGTGTTTAAATCCTTTAATCAATCCATCTTAATAATCATCAAGACATCACACTTGTAACTTGGGCCTTGCATTAGGGTTCTAATTCTTCCTTAATTGGTTAAGAAGGACTAACCCTAGTGTTAATGGACAAGTCCCCCTCAAGTTGTCTTACAAATCATAAAAAACACTTCATCATCACATCATTAAATAAAATCCATTTAATAAAGGCTTTGTTTTGTCATGAGTTTAATCCCTAATCATGGATTAAGTTGAGGAGCTTTCCTCAGCTTAAACATTCTCATCTATTATCCTTCTATTAGGATGGTGTAATGAGTCTGTTTAATCCCTGATTATGGCTTAATCTCATTACCTAACACTAAACAAAAACAACAAAAACATCTAACTAATCACAAGTAGGTTAATGATCCTAATCCTACATCAAAGGTGATTAAGTGTGAGAATCTGACTTCACACTTAAGGTATTCTCATTACCCCTAATCAGAGGGAAGATATGATGAGTTTACTAACCCATTGGTTTAGGCTTAAGCTCATTATCTTATGACAAACTTTCAAAAGCAATAAAAGACTGAAAACACAAAAACAAACAATAATCGTCTCCTCCGGGATTCTTTTCTCATCTCATTCACTCACAAACGAGAGCTTGCTTCTTCCGTCTAATGCAAGACAGTTTGCACCTGAGCCAGACAGGTCATACACTTGAGCATAGACAAGCAAGCAGTTCACAAGTCAATTCATCTTTCAGTCTCTTTGGGTCGAACTACGGTGTTCTGACTTCCTCATTGCACGAGAGGATACGTAGGCATAACTTAACAGTTATCGAACAAAAGTCTCTGTATATTCCCCCTCTTTCCAGCATCATCCTTTTAGCCTCATGATTTTGAGCAATTTATTCTCATTCTTACACTGACACTTCTCATTTATACACTTTACACTTCCTTTACACTGACACCTGTACATCCTGTTCCAGCTATTTTACACACAAATTGCACTGACACTACCCCTTTAAAACACAAATCTTTTAAGCGTGGATCCCGTCGAGTACGGCGGACAATCTGGGTGCTAATACCTTCCCAGGTTGTAACCAACCCCCTTTCTCAGTCTCTCTGGTTCGCAACCGTCTTATCCGTATCTTTCTAGGCCTATGCAGCATTGCCTTTCCTCCGGGATAAAAATGCCTAGCTGGCGACTCTTTCTTCCCCTGTGAGTTCACGGCTGTGTGTTCTCATTGTCCCTCTCGCCGACCGTTCGCGTCTGTACCTTTATTTGGGCCGGTCCCACCTATCGGGAGCGACAGCTTGGCGACTCTGCTGGGGATCCTTATACTGCAACCAGGGCTTCTGGTTCTTTTTGTGGGTTCCTCCTAGCGCTTGATTGATTTATGTTTACTGGGGTGTTATGTGTTATTTGTGTTTGTATATTTGTATTTTATTTTTGCTTTATGTACAATTGTTTTACTGCTTTCTGTATAGCTTTGCATTATATCATATTGTCATACTGTGCTGGCTGGATCTGTTTGTTTGCTTTGGTGGGTGGGTGTTCTATTGAGAGTTGAGGTCCTATACCTGGGACCTGAGTGACACCTAGGCTAGAGTGGTTCATGTTCTTTCCCATTCCATTTCGGTCTGGTGCGGGAATATGAAACACGGTTCAGATATGGGTTTCTTCTTGAGAACTCTGTGTTGCAGATTTCCTGCAATACTAGGGCTATCTGGGAAGCCTGCTAAGTCTGGATGACCTTTAGTATTGACCTTCAGAAACCGAGGTGAATTAGAGGAGGAACTTTTATGGTTATTGTAAACACTGTACCTCCGGGTTAGAAGTGTTTACACTTCTCATAACTGATCCAAGTCTGAGGATCCTTGTTTTAGAACACCACCTGTGAGGGGGTTGGGCTGTTTACAGGTTTGCAGGTACCCTTGGCCTCAGCATACCCTGTTACTTTGATTTGATTAAGAATACTCCATGTTGGAACAGTTCTTGTGATTCTAAACCCTGGACATGTGGCTCTTTATTTGAGTCCCCCACCTTGGTTACTGGATTTATAGACCTCCATCTGGATTTCTTGAACTTACCTGGGTTTATATCAGAGCATTTGATCAGATCCAGCTCAGTCACAAACCCTTGCATATCATTTGCATACATCCTCATTGCATCATTTTGACATTTGTTTATTTGTTTTTCAGGGTATCCATTTTCATTTTTTGGCTTGGTTTTGACCCCATCATCAGTATAGACCTATCTTCATCAGCATCTGCTTCAGCTATCAGCTATCTGCTTCAGTCACCGGCATCAGCCAGTCAGTGGCCCATTTTCAGTGTTATCATCAGCACCTGTCTCAACTCTTCTTCAACAACATGGCACCTAAAAAAAGTAACATCTCCTACCACTTCTTCCAGCCTGAGCTAGCTGACATCAGGAGGATTCAGACCCTGATCACTCCAGACCATATACCACTATTCAGGGAACACTATGGAGACATACTTGATGTGGTTATGGATTTGGACCCTTCACAGAGGAGCCTGATTCATACTTGCCTTCAGTTTTATGATCCCCCACTGAGGTGTTTCACTTTTCAGGATTTTCAGTTGGGCCCTTTATTGGAAGAATACTCATCATTGGTTGGTATACCTATCAGGGGTGGAGTCCCTTTCAACCCTGAGATGGTCTTTCCTGGTAATGAAGAAGTAGCAAAGGCATTGCATCTTGAACCAGTTCTGATTGGGCAGCATATGACTACTAAGGCTGGAATCTCTGGCCTGCATCTGGATTTCTTGATCTCTCAAGCTACCCTGAAAGCTTTTTTGGGAGAGTGGAAAGCAGTCTGTGCTTTATTGGCCCTGAGCATATATGGGATCATATTATTTGCAGATGAGCCTAGATTCATTAGGAAGAATGCAATCCATCTTTTCATCCTGAGGAACCCAGTGCCCACTTTATTGGGGGATTTTTACTACTCAGTACACCAGAGAAATGAGAAGCAGAGGGGAAGACTAGTGAGGTGTTGTGCTCCTTTGTTCCATACTTGGCTTCTCAAGCATTTGCCCAAGACAGATGCATTTTTGAATCCTCATCAGCAGAGAAACTGGGCTAGAAGACTTACTGCTCTGACTTCAGCTGATATCAGGTGGTGCACTCAAAGCACCAAGGGCAGGGATATCATTACCAGTTGTGGGCATTTTCCCAATGTGCCCCTGATAGGAGTTAAGGGTTGCATTAATTACAACCCTCTGCTGTTCAAAAGACAACTGGGCTATGCATTGGTCCACACTCCTAAGGCACAAGACTTGACTGAGACTCTTTACTGTGAGAACAAGCCCAATCTAGCTATTGTCAGGCAGGCAGCCTGGGCCTGGGAAAATGTTCAAACTAAGGGAGTAACCATTCTGGGGAAGTGCAACAATGTAGCATCAGCACAATACTATGAATGGTCCCATGCCAGGGCTCAATTTTCTGGGATGCCCTTTACCATGGAGGATATGCCTGGATCATCCTCAGCACCACCTCCTGCCACTGTCAGCTTAGAGGAGTTTGAGAGCTTGAAAAAGAGAAATGAGAAGCTGACCCAGGCTTTGCAGAAGACCCTTTGGGAGAGGAGTAATGGTAGGTTGGATATTGAAAGGTTGGAAAAGTTGAAGATGGAACATCTGGCTAAAATTGAGAAGTCTGAGGATTACATCAAGAAGTCTAGGGCAGGAGAGCAGATCTTGAAGAATGCCTGCAAGGAGGCTCAGTTCCAGAAGGCCAGGACTGATTTGTATCTGAAAGAGAGTCAAGCTAGGTGGGCCAGGATCACCGAAGCTCGTACTCAGGAAGATAAGAGGACTCAGGACAAGATTGAGCAGTTGGAAGCTAGTGCAAAGGAGCAACAGGAAGCCCTGCTAGCAGCCCAGAGAGAGATCTCAGAGTTGAAGATTAGAGCTGGTGTGAAGAGGTCAAAGGACCAGAGTCTACACAAGAAGCTAACTGCAGCTGTTACTACCCGGAACCTCCTTATCAGGAACCTCACGGAGCGTCCAGCTGATCCTGTGACTGAGGCACTTCTCAAGGAAGTTCAGGAGGATGAGTTTGGTCTTGGTGTTTGACCTTTTACTTGTTGTTGCTTTCATTTCATGTACTTTTATTTTCTTATGATGTATTTTGGCCCTTCGGGGCATGTTTTGTAAAAGAACCAAACTATGTACCATTCGCCTTTTGTAATATATGTATCAGTTTGCTCCATCCGAGTGTAATTCAAAAGCAACATCAACAACATCTTCAAGGGTCTGGAAGGGTCAAAACTGAATGCCAAGCCGGATACCTTGAAAACAAATAAGCATACTGCATTGCATGCTAACCTTTTTGTTTTGCAGGTTTTTGTTTTATTGTTTCTAACTCTGTTGTGAAACTCAGGAACTATTGCTCGACGCCGGGTATTTCCACTCAACCGTCCACACCGATATCCAACCCGTAACAACCTTCCGGGCATACAAATGGATCAGGTACAACAGGACCTTGCAGAGGTCAGAAACCAAATGGCAAACGAAAGATTGGAAATGAGAACTCAGATGACGCAGTTTATGGAAGTGATGAACAACATGGTGGAAAGGCAGAATCAGGAAGATCCCCATATAGGGACTGCTGGCACAAGCAACAACGAGAGGGTCCAACCTCATGTCAACCCCCCTGTTTTTGGACCCCACCTTCATCCAGAGATCAACATCCCTGCCAATGTACAAGGGACTGCCACTGCAGGCAGAGTGCTGCAAGAAGACCCCCAGGAGGATCAGTTCACAGTAATGGGTGCTGGGGAGGAAGCTTATGACAGAAGGCTGGATGAGATAGCTGAGAAATTAAGATCCTTGGAGTCTCAGAACTCTTTAGGATTCGATGTTATGGACATGGGCCTAGTAGACGGGGTCAGGATTCCCCATAAGTTTAAGCCTCCTTGTTTTGAGAAATATAATGGGACTTCCTGCCCACGGACCCACTTACAATCCTTTTTGGGGAGGTTAAAAGCCTATACCATGGACGAGAAGCTATGGATGTTTTATTTTGAGGATAGCTTAACTGGAGCGTCAAGGGAATGGTACTCCCATCTGACTAGAGCAACCATCAGGTGTTGGAAGGACTTGGCAGAGGCCTTCATCAGACAATACCAGTACAATTTGGATATGGCACCCAACAGGACCCTCCTAATGGGAATGTCACAATCGTCTAGAGAAAGTTTCCGAGAGTATGCCCAGAGATGGAGGCAATTGGCCGCTGCTGTTCAGCCACCTATGTCAAAGAGGGAGATGGCAGATATGTTTATGAACACCCTCCAAGGAACATACATTGACAGGTTGGCTGCTTTCTCTTCTACCAGCTTTGCAGATATCGTTATAGCCGGAGAGAGAATTGAGAGCCTGTTAAAGATGGGCAAGATTTCTGACAACGGTGCCAGCGCATCCAGCAACACAAGGAAGCCTTTTGCAGGCCCAAGAAGAACTGGCGAAACCAATGCTATCCATACCAACAGGGGCAGACCCCAATATGTTCACAGGTCTGTGGCAGCAGTCACCATTCCCGCTCCAGTGCATCCACAACCAGCTTATCAACCACCGCAACAAAATTATCAGCAACAACCTCAGTACCAGCAACAAACTCAGTATCCTCCGAGAAATTACAACAACAACAACACCAACAACAACAATCAGCAAAGACCATTCCAACAAAGACCTTCTCAGGCCAATAGGGTGATCGATCTGATCCCTATGCCCTATGCAACACTATTGCCACAACTCCTGAAACTCAACCTAGTTGAGCTAAGGACGTTGGCACCTCCAGATCCTAATAGTCTACCCAGAAATTATGACTCCAACGCCAGATGTGCTTTTCATTCAAATGCGCCTGGCCACAGTACAGAAAAGTGCAGAGCTTTGCACATGAAGGTACAAGACTTGGTGGACTCTAAGGCTCTAAATTTTGCACCACCACCAAATGTTAACAAGAACCCTATGCCAAACCACGGAGGTCCCAGAATCAATGTTATTGAAGAAGACAAGCCGTCTTACTTGATAACCAGTGTGGGTCAGATTCGGACACCGTTGGTAGAGATCAAGGCTCAACTCCTTGAATGTCAAATGTTCCCGGGATGTGAGCTAGGGTGTGCTTATTGCAACATTTCAGTGAATGGTTGTGATAACTTGAGAGATGGCATATATGGTCTCATCCAGAGCGGCCTGCTTCAAATTACAACATCAATTCCAACAAATCCAGCAATCCCATCAGCAACAATTCCAGTATCTCCTACAACTGCAACAACCATTGTTCCCGACAACTCTTCGGCTTCATCAACAAATGTTTCATCTGTCATTTCAACTGACCAGATATCAGCAAACATTCCTTCTACAACTTCAGCACCACTTCATTTTGAATCTCCTACAACAACAACACCCATCCTTCCAACAATGTCTCCTACAACATCAGCAGCAAACAATGAAAGTGTCTCAACAGTTACAATTTATTATGATCCTGCAAATGATTCTGCCTACAACTCACAAAATGCTACTTCCATCAGAGCTCCAGTCACAATATATTATGATCCGCAGACTATCACAGTCCCTTCTGCAGCTGCCATCAGTCCAGTCACTATCACAGTGCCTGGGCCAGTGCCTTATGAAAGCAGTAATGCCATCCCCTGGCATTACGGCTCTGATCTATACCACGAAGGAAAAAAAATCACTTTTGAATCATCAACCCCTGCACCACAAATAGACAATGTGGGGGGAGGCGGAGGCTTCACTCGAAGCGGACGTCTCTTTGCTCCACAAATTCAAAGACCCACTGCCGAAGCAGAAGCTGCTGCCAAGGCAAAAGGGAAAAGCTTGGTGCAGGAAGAGCAGGTTGTTAAAGAAGCTTTGAAAACACCCTTTGATCAAGAAGTTGATGAGTTCATGAGAATCATCAAGAAAAGTGATTACAAAATAGTGGATCAGCTTCATCAGACGCCTTCCAAGATCTCTATTCTATCACTGCTCACGTGCTCCGAAGCTCATCGGAACGCATTACTAAAAGTCTTGCACGCAGCTTATGTGCCTGAAGAGATCACAGTCAATCAGTTGGAAGCTGTGGTTGGAAATGTTAATGCTAGTCATGGACTAGGGTTCACCAACACTGATTTGACTACGGAAGGCCGCAATCATAACAAGGCTTTGCACATTACCATGGAATGTAAAGGTGCAGTTCTTTCCCATGTGCTGGTAGACACGGGGTCATCCCTTAATGTCTTACCTAAAAAAGCCCTTGTGAAGCTAGAGTATGAAGGATTGGAATTACGTCCCAGCAACCTGGTAGTAAGAGCCTTTGATGGTTCTAAGAGATCGGTTCTGGGAAAAATTGAGTTGCCTATAACGATTGGCCCACAAACTTTCAAAACGACCTTCTACGTGATGGATATACAGCCTGCCTACAGCTGTCTATTGGGTAGGCCATGGATTCACGCCGCTGGCGCCGTGACCTCAACCCTTCACCAGAAGTTAAAATTCGAGTGGGAGGGTCAAGTCGTTACTATCTGTGGAGAGGAGGATATTTTTGTTAGCCACCTGGCTACCTACAAATACATTGAGATGGATGGGGAGATCCACGAAACAATGAGTCAAGGGTTCGAGGCCTTGAACATAAATGAAACATCTGCTGTACCTGGAACCTCAATGACGTCTTACCAACAAGCCCGGAAGGTTGTTGAAGAAGGGACTGCCCAAGGCTGGGGCAAATTGTTACCTGTGGAAAAGAAAGAGGATAGATTTGGGTTGGGTTACAAACCAACTCAACGAGATCAAGCAGAGGCTGCTAAGGAGCCCAACTTTGTTAGTGGGGGAATGCTCACCCCTGATGCTGTCAACAATTTGGAAGACGAGGATGAAAGCGACCGCAACCTGGAGAGTTGGATCCGTCCAAAGATCCCGGGGAGCAGTATCTCGAACTGGTCTTCCCAGGAAATTATAAGAGTTACTCATGCAGAGTAATTATTATTTCCTGTATTTTTATAGCATGCATCAAAGTCTTGCATCTTGCCCAAGATGACAAGACTCATTTTGTAATCGGGCCATCTGTACTTTTTGTGCAACAAGATTAATCAATGAAATATCAGACATCTTTTGCAAATGAGTCTTTTTTCTTTTCCGATCACTGTTTTTCCATTTTTCTTTTTGTACAAAAAAAAATGGCAGTGTTTTCAAAATGACAACTTTATTTCACTTTTCTAAACAAGATTAAAATCAAATCACTAAAATGAACAAACTGAACCCTTGCAGAGAGTGCCTTCCAGACTGCACCGACAACAGCACGGCTATGACCTCGTATGACTTTGACAATCCGATCAATCAAGCTGATGAAGGGGTTGAAGAAGAATATGAGCTTCCTGAAGAGCTAGCCAGGTTGTTAAGGCAAGAGGAAAAGGTTATTACTCCTCACCAGGAGGAGGTTGAAACGATCAATCTTGGTACAGATGAAGACGTGAAAGAAGTTAAAATCGGGGCCTGCTTACAAGACTCAGTGAAGAGACAACTGATTGACCTGCTGCAAGAGTATGTGGACGTGTTTGCTTGGTCCTATCAAGATATGCCAGGGTTGGACACCGACATTGTTGTGCACAAGCTGCCTTTGAGGGAAGAATGCCCGCCGGTTAAACAGAAACTGCGCCGTACTCGCCCGGACATGGCAATGAAAATCAAGGAGGAGGTGCAAAAGCAATGGGACGCCGGGTTCCTTGCCGTAACTAGTTACCCGCCGTGGGTTGCTAACATAGTACCTGTGCCTAAGAAATACGGCAAAGTAAGAATGTGTGTTGACTACCGAGATCTGAACAGAGCCAGCCCGAAGGATGATTTCCCATTACCTCACATCGACGTATTGGTGGATAACACGGCTCAGTTCTCGGTATTCTCCTTCATGGATGGATTTTCAGGATATAATCAGATTAAAATGTCACCTGAAGACATGGAGAAGACAACCTTCATCACACCCTGGGGCATGTTCTGCTACAAGGTAATGCCATTTGGGCTCAAGAATGCCGGCGCGACGTATCAACGGGCTATGGTAACATTATTCCACGATATGATCCATAAAGAAATAGAATGTTATGTGGATGACATGATCGCCAAGTCCCTTACTGAAGAAGATCACCTAGTAAATCTGTTGAAGTTGTTCAAACGTCTGAGGAAGTACCAACTGAAGTTGAACCCCAACAAGTGCACGTTCGGGGTGAGATCTGGTAAGCTGCTGGGATTTATTGTGAGTGAGAAAGGGATTGAAGTAGACCCTGATAAAGTCAAAGCCATTCAAGAAATGCCTGCACCAAAGACAGAAAAGGAAGTTCGAGGGTTCTTAGGTCGATTGAACTACATTTCACGGTTCATATCTCACCTCACAGCAACCTGTGAACCCTTGTTCAAGTTGTTGAGAAAAGAACAGACGGTCAGGTGGAACGAAGATTGCCAAAGGGCTTTTGACAAGATCAAAGAATACTTACAAGAACCTCCAATCCTTATGCCTCCAGTTGAAGGAAGACCTCTGATAATGTACTTGACAGTATTGGAAGAGTCAATGGGGTGTGTGCTGGGCCAACATGACGAGTCTGGTCGAAAAGAGTATGCAATATACTACCTAAGCAAAAAGTTTACCGACTGTGAACAACGTTATTCACTGCTCGAGAAAACTTGCTGTGCTTTAGCGTGGACTGCTCGCCGACTGAGACAGTATATGTTGACCCACACTACTTTGTTGATCTCAAAAATGGACCCAGTTAAGTACATATTTGAGAAGCCGACACTTACCGGACGGGTTGCAAGATGGAAAATGATCCTCACAGAATATGACATCCAATACACCTCTCAGAAAGCCATCAAGGGCAGTGTATTGTCTGAATATCTTGCTGAGCAACCCATTGATGATTACCAGCCGATGAGATTTGACTTCCCTGATGAAGACATCATGTTCATAAAAGCAAAAGATCATGAAGAGCCTATTCACACTGAAGGGCCTGACCCGGAAGAAGAATGGACTATGATGTTTGATGGGGCTGTTAACATGAATGGTCGTGGTGTTGGTGCAGTACTCATTACACCTAAGGGAGTTCACATGCCTTTCTCGGCAAAACTCACTTTCAACTGCACTAACAACGAAGCTGAATACGAAGCTTGCATTATGGGTCTTGAGGAAGCCATTGACCTCAGGATCAAGACATTGACTGTATTCGGAGATTCAGCTTTGGTAGTCAATCAAACTAATGGCAAATGGTACACACACCAGGATCATCTGATACCTTACAGGGATTATACAAGGAGGTTATTGACTTTCTTTACAACAGTCAAGCTTGAGTATATCCCTCGGGATGAGAATCAGTTTGCAGATGCTCTGGCTACCATTTCATCAATGATCAAAGTTCAAGCTGCCAACTTTGTACCTCAAATATCAGTGTCCAGACTTGACAGACCAGCATATGTGTACGCAGCAGATGTTGTCAAAAATGATAAGCCTTGGTTCTATGACATTAAGTGCTTCTTGGAGGATCAGACATACCCACCTGGGGCATCTTCCAATGATGAGAAGACTTTGAGAAGGCTTGCTGGTAGTTTCTTCCTGAACACTGATGGTTCCCTATACAAGAGAAACTTTGATATGGTACTCCTCAGATGCGTTGATAAGGCAGAAGCAGACTTGTTGATGCATGAAGTGCACGAAGGATCCTTTGGTACCCATGCGGGAGGGCATACCATGGCTAAGAAGTTGCTGAGATCAGGCTATTATTGGATCACAATGGATGCCGACTGTTGTGCTTACGCCAGAAAATGCCATAAATGCCAGATCTATGCAGATAAGGTGCATGTGTCTCCCAATCCTCTGAATGTGATGTCTTCACCCTGGCCCTTTGCTATGTGGGGCATTGACATGATTGGCAAGATTGAGCCAACTGCTTCAAATGGCCACAGATTCATCTTGGTCGCCATTGATTATTTCACCAAGTGGGTTGAAGCAGCATCATATGCAAATGTTACAAGACAAGTGGTAGCCAGATTTCTAAAAAGAGATATCATCTGTCGGTATGGAGTGCCCGAGCGAATCATTACTGATAATGGTTCCAATTTAAACAACAAAATGATGACAGAGCTATGCCGGGACTTCAAGATTCAGCATCACAATTCTTCTCCTTACAGGCCAAAAATGAATGGCGCTGTTGAGGCAGCAAATAAGAATATCAAGAAGATTGTGCAGAAGATGGTAGTCACTTACAAAGACTGGCATGAAATGCTACCATTTGCCTTGCATGGGTACCGCACGTCAATCAGAACATCCACTGGGGCAACACCGTATCAACTTGTGTATGGTATGGAAGCAGTCCTACCGGTTGAAGTTGAATTACCCTCTCTACGGGTATTGATGGATGTTAAGCTGAACGAAGCAGAGTGGGTTAGGTCCCGATACGAACAACTGAGTCTGATTGAAGAGAAAAGATTGGCTGCAATCTGTCATGGGCAGTTGTATCAGAAAAGAATGAAGAAAGCCTTCGATCAGAAAGTCAGGCACCGAGAGTACCAAGTAGGAGATCTTGTGCTGAAAAGAATCCTCCCTCCTCATACAGACCACAGAGGCAAATGGACTCCAAATTATGAAGGACCATTTGTGGTAAAGAAAGTTTTCTCTGGTGGAGCACTGATGCTCAGCACCATGGATGGTGATGATTTCCCGTCCCCTGTGAATTCAGATGCAGTTAAAAAATACTTCGCATAAAAATGACCCGCTGGACATAAAAATAGAATGTAAGTCCAGGCAAAAATAGGGCATCCCGGCGAGTCAAAAACAGAATAAAAGACTCGGGCAAAAATAAGGGAAAATAAACAAAAAAATGTACACCCGCTGAGTTGAAAAGCCGCATTGGACAACTCAGGCAAAAATGGGTATCCTGATGGATTGAAAACCCGAAAGGGCGATCCATGCAAAATAAGGGAATAAGCGAACAACTGCACTCTGAATTCGTCTGTATCACTTACAGCCTGTTGAGCTTCGAAAGGATCAAGCTTCGATCAGAATCAGCCTTCTTCAGAAAGCAAGACGAGAATAACGTCAAAAGTCATACGAGTCATAGCAAAAGAGGAAGCTCCTTAAAGCGTCGTCAACATTGCCAGCATTTTGTTTCTCAATTTGTAACGATCTCCTCATTTCAGGGGATTTGTTTCTTTGACTGTATCTCGCCAATTCAGGGCACATGAATTAATAAAATCAGATTTTCAGTCATGTTTCGTTTTGTACATTCTATTTGCAAAAAATGTCTGATGTCTTAAAAGAAAAAAACTGATTGCATAAATACAGATGCTTTTCTTCTAAAAATACATGCTTGCAGGGAATATACTTACTCTCAGAAGTATCCAAACTCCTATGACGGAATCCAGTAAGGGATACCTCAGGATCACTTGTGCGTTTCTCTATCTTTGCAGGATTGCAGGTATCTAAAAATGCAACTCGGGGCATGAAAGCTTCATCCCGGCAAGCTGACAATACTCAGTCTTAACACTCAAAGTGTTTTCTCCCCAGTGTCGCTCCCGACAAATGAAAATGGATCAAATGAAGGTACAGACGCGAACGGTCGGCGAAGGGAACAGTGAGAACACACAGCCGTGAACTCACTGGAGAATGAATAGAGTCGCCAGCTAGGCATTTTTATCCCGGAGGAAAGGCAATGCTGCATAAGCCTAGAAAGAGATGGATAAGACGGTTTGCGAACCAGAGAGACTGAGAAAGGGGGTTGGTTACAACCTGGGAAGGTATTAGCACCCAGATTGTCCGCCGTACTCGACGGGATCCACGCTTAAAAGATTTGTGCTTTAAAGGGGTAGTGTCAGTGTAATCTGTGTATAAAGAGCTGGAAAAGGATGTACAGGTGTCAGTGTATATGAAGTGAAGTGTATGAGTGTAGTGTCAGTGTAAGAACAAGAATGAAATGCTCAAGATCATGAGGCTTAAAAGAGTGATGCTAGAAGGAGGGGGAATATACAAAGACTTTTGTTCGATAACTGTTAAGTTATGCCTACGTATCCTCTCGTGCAATGAGGAAGTCAGAACACCGTAGTTCGACCCAAAGAGACTGAAAGATGAATTGACTTGTGAACTGCTTGCTTGCCTATGCTCAAGTGTATGACCTGTCTGGCTCAGGTGCTTACTGTCTTGCGTTAGACGGAAGAAGCAAGTTCTCGTTTGTGAGTGAAGATGATGAGAAAAGAATCCCGAAGGAGACGATTATTGTTTGTTTTTGAGTTTTCAGTCTTTTATTGTTTTTTGAAGTTTGTCATAAGATAATGAGCTTAAACCTAAACCAATGGGTTAGTAAACTCATCACATCTTCCCTCTGTTTAGGGGTAATGAGAATACCTTAAGTGTGAAGTCAGATTCTCACACTTAATCACCTTTGGTGTAGGATTAAGATCATTAACCTACTTGTGATTATTTAGATGTTTTTGGTGTTTTTGTTTAGTGTTGAGTAATGAGGTTAAGCCATAATCAAGGATTAAACAGACTCATTACACCATCCTAAAAGAAGGATAATAGATGAGAATGTTTAAGTTGAGAAAAACTCCCCAACTTAATCCATGATTAGGGATTAAACCCATGACAAAACAAGCCTTTGATTAAGTGGATTTTATTTAATGGTATGATGATGAAGTGTTTTTTATGATTTGTAAGACAACTTGAGGGGGACTTGTCCATTAACTTTAGGGTTAGTCCTTCTTAACCAATTAAGGAAGAATTAGAACCCTAATGCAAGGCCCAAGTTACAAGTGTAATGTTTTGATGATTATTAGATGGATTAATTAAGAGAGTTCAACACCTTAAGGGTCCAAGACTTAGGATTAAAGTTATACACTCCATCCTAAAAGAAGGATGCAGGCATGATCTTAATCACAAAGTCTTAAAGCCTTAAGGGTTTAGTCCCTGATTATGAGGTGAGGGGAGATGACTCAAGGAGAGACACAAAGGTAAAAACTATGGGGGAGACTAATCAAAACCCTAATTCATTATCATGCTTGGTTGGTCCTAATGTTTGTGAGGTTTTCAAGAACAATCTTCAGATGAACCACCAGGAAGCAGATGAACAAGATCAAGAGAAGCAAAGTGACTTGCTTCATTCAAGAAGTCAAGTCACTTGAAGAAAGAAAGTGGGAGGAGGAAGAATGAGCAAGCTCAAACTCAAACACACATAAGAATGCAGCAAGGTATGCAAGAGAGATGAGAATAGAGGTTATGAGAAGTGAAGGCAAATTCACTTCTCAAGTTACTTACCACCTGCAATGTTAGAAAGAAATGCAATGCAATGCAAGAGGAGATGAAATGGCATGAGGCAAAGCACAACCAGAAGCATGGTGATGATGATTATGATGCCATGAGGTGCTGCAAACATGAGGCAAGACCTGGAGATGTTCATACAAGGTTATGAATGCAAATGATGCAAGCTAAGGAACATGAACAAACATGAAATGTTATGGAACATACAAGACAAATGACATGGCAAATATGCAATGCAATGATCAATGATGCTTTCTACATGTCTTAAGATGTCAAATGAATCATAAGAATGCACAAAGTGAAATGACAAGTCAAGTTATGCAAGGAAATGCAAGAAGGATGCAAATGAAAGCCCAAATTAGGGTTCATGGATCAAACATCAAACACAAACCAAAAACAGAAGCAAACCTTAACCTAAAAAATGGAAAATGGTACCCAAAGAAACCCTAGGCCTATAATGAACCACTGCCCAAAGGGGAGCTCTCAACTCTCAACCAAACTCAAGTTATGAATTTTGCAAGTTATTAGGGCTTTTTAGGGTTTGTAACAAAAGAAATGCCAATCAATTAGAAAATGCAAGATCAAATCATGGCCTTTTTATCCTTGAAGGTTCATGCTAAATGGAAAACAATGCAAGAAGAATCAATGTCTCAACCTTCACCAATAGGCAGAAATGAATTTTCAAACTTATGAACAAAATAATGCATCAAAAATGATTTAATTCAATGAAAAATTCTTAAAATGCATCAAGATCAAAAAAGAAATTTGGTTTGAAGGTTGGACAATGTTTCTAAATGTCTTAGAACATTTCATGAATTTTTTTGTAATTTTTAAATACCTAAAAGTATTTTTAATTAATTAATTCTCATTAATCAATTAAAAATAATCTTTTAAATATTTAAAAATACTTTTTTAATGATAAAAAATAAAATAAAAATGTTTTTGTGTCATAAAAATTAATAAAACCTTAAAGAAAAAGTTTCATAATTTTTATGATTTTTTAACTATTTTAAAATAAATGTGCAAAATAAATGAAATAAAATGAATTAAAAATCAAATAAAATGGGAAGTAAACAGAATGAGAGGCTAGGATGCAATCTTGGTTCAAAAACGTTGACTGCGCGCCAGAATGAGAGGCCCAGATTGTTTCTGATTAAATTAAATAAAAAATGATTAATTAACCCTAACACGTGGATTAGGGTTAATCAAAGAGATCCTGGCCTTTCCCTTGCGCGCGTAGTCAACGAGTCAGCGGCAATCAACGGCTCAAATTCAAATTAACATTAATTATGGGATTAAGCCCTAATCACACTCGGGTGGCCGGAGAAGACTTCCGGTCGTCTTCTCCGGCCAGAAGCTCACCTGAAAAATCCCAAAACCTCTCAAAACGTAATATAAATGAAACCTAAGACATGGGAAATGATCTCCATCACCTCACGAGCTAAACCCCTCTCCCAAAACAAATTTATCTTTCCTAAATCATCCGAATCGAAGAAACTAAGTTCTAGGGTTCGTGAGCTTCAAACAGAAATTAAATCCCTAAAACGCAACCATTTCAAAAACTAAAGGTACCAGAATGATCAGTGCATCATGAAGAACAAGTTTGTAACATAAAAAGAGATTTCTGGAAAAATTATTTTTGAGTTACCTGAGATTTGCAGCTCTTGATTTAGGAACTTTCAGGCCACTTCCTTTGATGCAAGCTGCTCCACTTGATCCCCCAAAGGTGCTTGAATGCTCAAATGGAGTTTAGATTTGCTGGATAATGAGATTCGAATGCTTCAGCTTCAGTTCAGTCAAAAATGGCAGATGAAATTCTGGCACTTTCAGGTCATGGTGATGGGGTGTTTGAGGTCCAGAGGATGTGTAGAGATGATTTGTGGTGTTGGTTTGTGTGTTTATGAGCTAGGATGAGAGATTCGATAGAATCTGCAGCTTGAGGTGAATGATGGCAATGGAGTTTTCAGGCTTGTTTCAGGCTTATGCTTGGGGTGTTTCTTGTCTATGAGGTGTGGTGAGTTGAGTGATGATGAGAGTTTAAGTGTTTGAAGACTGTGGAGAGTGATTCGAAGGAACTTGCAATGAGGTGAGTTTTTGTATAAGTGATGAATGTGTCTGTTTTTGCCTTGCTTGAGGTTATGTTTAGCTTGCAAATGGATACAATAAACAATTCTGATTGGTTGTTTGATGTGACTTGGCCTGCTATGATAGGTGTGGCTACTTTTGCTCATAATCCACTTTTGTGTAAGATAGGGCATGGCTCAAAGTTAGACAAGTACAAGGCATGGCTGGCGCAGCAAAAGGTGAGGGAGAGGCTAGCCCAAAGTCAGCTTCCAATGCTGCAAGTTGTAGGAAGTGAATCATGAGTTTTTGCAACTTGGCTAGCTTATGTTTCACATGTGATCCTTTGCATAACCAAACATGAAACCAAGGGCAAACTTAGTTCAAATCTGATTTTGGTAACTTGGAGAATGTTTACATAATGGTTTGACATGAATTGAAGGCTGCATAATGCATTGGTTCAAGACATTGCAAAATTTCCATTTAGTGCATAACTTGAAAAACAATGATTTTTGCTAACTTTGCATTGCCATAACTTTTGATCCATGAAGAGTTAGATCATGTTCTTGTACTTTTTGAAAAGGGAAAGATGAGATCTACAACTTTCATGACCAAAGTTTTTCCATTTGAAGCTTTTTTGGATCATGAATCAAAGCTTGAAAATTGCCCTAAAATGGTGCATTCTTGAAAAGTCAACAAAACCCAAAAAGTCAATTTCTGCACAAACCCTAAATTCTTGATTTTTATGAACTTCAAACTTCTTCCATGATCAAATAAAGATCATATACACTCAAAATGATGAAGATCAACCATTGGTTGGGTCATTGGGGGCCTCAGATGCCCTGATTTTGCACTGACTTGTCTGAAAAGTCAACTCTTGATCAGATGACTTCCCCATGGAATTTCTTCATGAAAATTGATATGCATACTCCCTATACCATATAGAGACCAATGGAAACAAGAATGACCAAAAAATTTGGAGTTATGGCCTCTGAAACCAAAACCCTAATTTTCAGTCAACTGTGCAGTTCATCCTGGCTCTGCATCCACTCAAACCCTAGTTCTTGTGATCCCTCTGCAATTTTGACTTTGTGAGGATGTAACAAGATATAAGAACACACATGGACCCCTTTGAGTTGATTAGTGGCCTTTGGAATGGCTCAAGATGCCCTGAGGTTGCTCAGATCACAAACCCTAGGTGCAGATGCCTTAGAAACTATCCAGTGAAACCAAATGAGACATGAGATGATGTGATTGTGTTTATGCATATGAGATGATCACAAGTCATGTGTGAATGGGTGAGGGCAAATTTGGGGTGTTTACAGCTGCCCCTATTCAAGCATGAGTTAGCTGTGCAGGTTGTAAGCGGCGGCTTAACAGGCAAACAAGATAACTTGTGGTTGAATACCAAAGACAGTCCAAAATTTGCACTCACAGAAATGAAGAAGAAAAGGGATATAGATTGCAAAAGCAAATAAGGTATATTGTAAAGTGTGGGCGACGGAGGACGACCGTCGAGCAGAGGACGACTGCTGGGTAAACGGGGACGGCCGACATGCTGGGGAAAGTGTGTAAAATAAAGCGATGACGGGGACGACCGACATGCTGGGGATAAAAGATAAAGCTAAGACGGGGACGGCCGACTAGCTGGGAAAACTAAGATAATATGATGGGGACGGCCATCAAGATAAAGTAGTAACATTCTCTGGGGATTGGTGAAACATGACGGGGACGGCCATCAAGTTCACAAAGGTAAAGTAACCAACGATGGGGACGGCCATCGGGTTAAAAAAGAAAAGGGACCACGACGGGGACGGCCATCGGGTTAAAGAATAAATGAAATAAACAGATGATGGGGTACGGCCATCAAAGGTGAAGGACGATCACCTAGCAGGGGACGGCTGCTCTGTTGGGCATAAAAGAAATATGATGGGGACGACCATCAAAGGTGGAGGACGACCACCTGGCAGGGTACGGCTGCCAAAATATCAACGATGGGGACGGCCATCGGATAGAAAAGGTCAACGATGGGGACGGCCATCGGACGAGCATGATGGAGGACGACCATCAAGAAGTGGAGGACGACCACTCAGCAGGGGACGGCTGCTCTCAAAGTTTATCATAACACAGGATGAGTGTTAGACAACTAAAATCAACAATGGGGACGGCCATTGGATAAAGTGATGAAGGACGATCATCAAAAGGTGGAGGACGACCACCTAGCAGGGGACGGCTGCTAAAATCAACGATGGGGACGGCCATCGGATGAGCATGATGGAGGACGACCATCAAGAAGTGGAGGACGACCACTTAGCAGGGGACGGCTGCTCTCAAAGTTTATCATAACACAGGACGAGCGTTAGATAAAAAGGAAATTTGACTGCGATCTACTGGGGATATAGTAAATACGGACGAGCGTTTACATCCAAGAAACAAAAGGTATAAGTGTTTGGTATTGTGTATAGATTAAAGATGCGGACGAGCATCCTTAAGACTATGATACAGACGAGTATCATGTAGAAACAAACTGACACGTGCTCAGAGCTGATGATACGGACGAGTATCAACTGGTTAACAAGGAACACGGACGAGTGTTGCATCTGAAAGTATCCTTCTGGGGAATAGTAGACACAGACGAGCATCTATATTCACGAAGACATAAGTGTTTGACACGGTGTATGGATTAAAGATGCGGACGAGCATCCTTAAGACTATGATACGGACGAGTATCATGTAGAAACAAACATTAGACGCAATGTTCTGAGATGATGGTACGGACGAGTGCCAACTGGTTAACAAAGAACAAGGACTACTGTCGAATCTGCGGGGATATACATGGTGTATATAAGATACGGACGAGTATCTGAGTAGGTGTACCAATGAGTAGTGAGTATATAATGTATAGGTGAGTGTTTATCTGCTGGGGATATGACACGGACGGGTGTCAGGAAAGTGTATATACAAGTATAGGCGACCACGCTGGGGATATGACACGGACGGGTGTCAAGAAAGTGTATATGTAAGTGCAAAGAGGGTGTCTTTGGCTTTCCGCTGGTGACACGACACGGACGAGTGTCAGGATGTATCTGCAATACTGGTGATCTTGGTTTGTAAAGTGTATTCAGGCAACCTGCTGGGAAATGATGATACGGACGGGTATCAAAAAGGAGATATGCACTGGTGTTTGTGATATGGGGCAACTGCTTTTGCTGGGACTCTGATGGGGATGTATTCTGTATGCCGACAGATTGTCAATATTTACAAGTGTTCAAATCACAACATGACTTATGATTATGCTATGCATTTGATTTTTTGCCGTAATGCTCCGTATTAGACGGAATGCTACGCTCTGGGGGTGAATATGATGCGAATGCTATGATTATGCAAAGAGGCACCGATCCGGGATTCGGATCCCGTTGCTGCAAAGATCTCTGATCGATCTGCTTGAAGTGAACATCCCAGCTGGGGATGAGATCATTGATAGATCTGTAGTTGTATCTGCTTGGGGATATACGTCATCGATTGACATATTCTTATAATACGGGACCCAGCTGGGGTTTGTAGAAGCTTTCTCTCTCTCTGTTGTGACTTCTTCGTGCGCTGCTCTTCTGAATAGAGGCCTGAAGCTCTGTGGGGAGATGATTCCTCGATTCTCGCATCCTGCTGAGGAATAATGGTTGGTATTACAGCTGGGGGATGCTGTTGGTAATTCAGCTGGGGCGAGCAATGGGAAGCAACTCGACTGGGGATAGAGCATTTCGGATGCCGATATCTTTTGTAGATTTGCCAGCTTGCTGAGACGTAACTTGTATGCCCCAAGTTGTGTTCTGGATACCTGCAATCCTGCAAAGATAAAGAAACGCACAAATGGTCCCGAGGTATCTTTTACTGAGATTCCGTCATAGGAAATAAGTACTTTCGAGAGTAAGTATATTCCCTGCAAGCATGTGTTTTATTTTTAGAGAGAGGCATCTGTACTTATGCAATTGTGTTTTTAGAGACATCAGACAACTCTTTGCAAAACATAAATGTAAAAAACGAGACATGACTGAAAATCTGATTATATTAATTCGTGTGCCCTGAATTGGCAAGATACAGTCAGAGAAACATATCTCCTGAAATGAGGAGATTGTTACAAATTGAGAAATAAAGTGCTGGCGGTGCTGGCGATGCTTTCAAGGAGCTTCCTCTTCTGCTATGACTCGTATGACAATGACGTTCTTCTCGTCTTGCTTTCTGGAGAGAGTTGATTCTGATTGCAGCTTGATCCCTTGGAGCTTACCAAGTTGTAGGTGATACAGACGAATTCAGAATGCAGTTGTTCGCTTATTCCCTTATTTTGCATGGATCGCCCTTTCGGGTTTTCAATCCATCGGGATACCCATTTTTGCCTGAGCTGTCCAATGCGGCTTTTCAACTCAGCGGGTGCACATTTTTTTGCTTATTTCCCTTATTTTTGCCCGAGTCTTTTATTCTGTCTTTGACTCGCCGGGAGGCCCTATTTTGCCTGGACTTACATTCTGTTTTTATGTCCAGCGGGTCATTTTATGCGAAGTATTTTTTAACTGCATCTGAATTCACAGGGGACGGGAAATCTTCACCATCCATGGTGCTGAGCATCAGTGCTCCACCAGAGAAGACTTTCTTCACAACAAATGGTCCTTCGTAATTGGGAGTCCACTTGCCCCTGTGGTCTGTATGAGGAGGGAGGATTCTCTTCAACACAAGATCTCCCACCCGGTACTCTCGGTGCCTGACTTTCTGATCGAAGGCTCTCTTCATTCTTTTCTGATATAGCTGCCCGTGACAGATTGCAGCCAATCTTTTCTCTTCGATCAGACTTAGTTGTTCGTATCGGGCCCGAACCCATTCTGCTTCGTTTAGCTTAACATCCATCAGTACCCGTAGGGAGGGTAGTTCAACTTCAACAGGTAGGACTGCTTCCATACCATACACAAGTTGATACGGTGTTGCCCCAGTGGATGTCCTGATTGATGTGCGGTACCCATGCAAGGCAAACGGTAGCATTTCATGCCAATCTTTGTAAGTGACTACCATCTTCTGCACAATCTTCTTGATATTCTTATTTGCTGCCTCAACAGCGCCGTTCATCTTTGGCCTGTAAGGAGAAGAATTGTGATGTTGGATCTTGAAGTCCCGGCACAGCTCTGCCATCATTTTGTTGTTCAAGTTGGAACCATTATCAGTAATGATTCGCTCGGGCACTCCATACCGACAGATGATATCTCTTTTCAGAAATCTGGCTACCACTTGCCTTGTGACATTTGCATATGAGGCTGCTTCAACCCACTTTGTAAAATAATCGATGGCGACCAGGATGAATCTGTGGCCGTTCGAAGCAGTTGGCTCAATTTTGCCAATCATGTCAATGCCCCACATAGCAAAGGGCCATGGTGAAGACATTATGTTCAGGGGATTGGGAGGCACATGCACCTTGTCTGCATAAATCTGGCATTTATGGCATTTTCTGGCGTAAGCACAACAGTCTGCATCCATTGTGATCCAGTAATAGCCTGATCTTAACAACTTCTTAGCCATGGCATGCCCTCCTGCATGGGTACCAAAGGATCCTTCGTGCACTTCATGCATCAACAAATCTGCTTCTGTCTTGTCAACACATCTGAGGAGTACCATATCAAAGTTCCTCTTGTATAAAGATCCATCAGTGTTCAGAAAGAAACTTCCAGCAAGCCTTCTTAAAGTCTTTTTATCATTGGAAGATGCCCCAGGTGGGTACGTTTGATCCTCCAAGAAGCACTTGATGTCATGGAACCAAGGCTTATCATCTTTAGCAATATCTGCTGCAAATACATATGCTGGTCTATCAAGTCTCGATACTGAAATCTGAGGTACAAAGTTAGCAGCTTGAACTTTGATCATGGATGAAATGGTAGCAAGAGCATCCGCAAACTGATTCTCGTCCCGAGGGATATACTCAAGCTTGACTGTTGTGAAGAAAGTCAATAACCTTCTTGTATAATCCCTGTAAGGTATCAGATGATCTTGGTGGGTGTACCATTTTCCGTTGGTCTGATTGACTACCAAAGCTGAATCTCCGAATACGGTCAATGTCTTGATCCTGAGGTCAATGGCTTCCTCAAGACCCATAATGCAAGCTTCGTATTCAGCTTCGTTGTTAGTGCAGTTGAAAGTGAGCTTTGCCGAGAAAGGCATGTGAACCCCTTTAGGTGTAATGAGTACTGCACCAACACCACGGCCATTCATGTTGACAGCCCCATCAAACATCATAGTCCATTCTTCTTCTGGGTCAGGCCCTTCAGTGTGAATAGGCTCTTCATGATCTTTTGCTTTAATGAACATGATGTCTTCATCGGGGAAGTCGAACCTCATAGGCTGGTAGTCATCAATGGGTTGCTCAGCAAGATATTCAGATAGTACACTGCCCTTGATGGCTTTCTGAGATGTGTACTGTATGTCGTATTCTGTGAGAATCATCTGCCATCTTGCAACCCGTCCGGTAAGAGCTGGCTTCTCGAAAATGTACTTAACTGGATCCATTTTTGAGATCAATAGAGTAGTATGGGTCAACATATACTGTCTCAGTCGGCGAGCAGCCCACGCTAAAGCACAGCAAGTTTTCTCGAGCAGTGAATAACGCTGTTCACAGTCGGTAAACTTTTTGCTTAGGTAGTATATCGCATACTCTTTTCGACCAGACTCGTCATGCTGACCTAGTACACACCCCATCGATTCTTCTAATACTGTCAAGTACATAATCAGAGGTCTTCCTTCAACTGGAGGCATAAGGATTGGAGGTTCTTGCAAATACTCCTTGATCTTGTCAAAAGCTTTCTGGCAGTCTTCGTTCCACCTGACCGTTTGCTCCTTTCTTAACAGCTTGAATAAGGGTTCACAAGTTGCTGTAAGGTGAGATATGAACCGTGAAATGTAGTTCAATCGACCTAAGAACCCTCGAACTTCTTTCTCAGTTTTCGGTGCAGGCATTTCTTGAATAGCTTTGACCTTATCAGGGTCAACTTCAATCCCTTTCTCACTTACAATAAAGCCCAGCAGCTTACCGGATCGCACCCCGAATGTGCATTTGTTGGGGTTCAACTTTAGTTGGTATTTCCTCAGACGCTTGAATAACTTGAGCAGATTCACCAGGTGATCTTCCTCTGTAAGGGACTTGGCGATCATATCATCCACATAACATTCGATTTCCTTATGGATCATGTCATGAAACAATGTTACCATAGCCCGTTGATACGTTGCACCAGCATTCTTCAGTCCGAATGGCATCACTTTATAACAGAACGTGCCCCAAGGTGTGATGAATGTTGTCTTCTCCATGTCTTCAGGTGACATCTTGATCTGATTGTATCCCGAAAATCCATCCATGAAGGAGAATACCGAGAACTGAGCCGTGTTATCCACCAATACATCAATGTGAGGTAATGGGAAGTCATCTTTCGGGCTGGCTCTGTTCAGATCCCGGTAATCAACACACATTCTTACTTTTCCGTCCTTCTTAGGCACAGGTACTATGTTAGCAACCCACGGAGGATAGCTAGTCACAGCAAGGAACCCGGCGTCCCATTGCTTTTGTACCTCTTCCTTGATTTTCATAGCCATGTCTGGGCGAGTTCGGCGCAACTTCTGTTTGACTGGTGGGCATTCTTCCCTCAAAGGCAGCTTATGCACAACAATATCGGTATCCAACCCTGGCATATCTTGGTAGGACCAAGCAAACACATCAACATACTCTTGAAGCAGATCTATCAGCTGTCTCTTCACTGAGTCTTGCAGGCAGGCCCCGATTTTGACTTCTTTCACGTCTTCCTCCGTACCAAGATTAATCACTTCAATCTCCTCCTGATGAGGAGTAATAACTTTTTCCTCCTGTCTCAGCAACCTGGCTAGCTCTTCAGGAAGCTCATATTCTTCATCAACCCCTTCATCAGCTTGATTGATCGGATTGTCAAAGTCATACGATGTCATAGCTGTGCTGTTGTCGGTGCTGTCTGGAAGGCACTCTCTGCAAGGGTTAAGTCGGTTCATTTTAGTGATTGATTTTAATCTTGCTTTAGAAAAAAGTGAAATGAAGTTATCATTTTGAAAACACCGCCATTTATTTTTGTACAAAAAGAAAAATGGAAAAACAGTGAGCAGAAAAGAAAAAGACTCGTTTGCAAAAAGATTGTCTGATATTTCATTAATTTAATCTTGTTTGCACAAAAGTACAGATGGCCCTGATTACAAAATGAGTCTTGTCATCTTGGGCAAGATGCAAGACTTTGATGCATGCTATAAAAGATACAGGAAATAATAATTACTCTGCTCGAGTAACACTTATAATTCCCTGGGAAGACCAGTTCGAGACACTGCTCCCCGGGACCTTTGGACGAATCCAATTCTCCAGGTTGCGTTCTTCTTCCAGCTCGTCTTCCAGACAGTTGATAGCATCGGGGGTTAGCATTCCCCCACTGACAAATCCTGGCTCTGCAGCAGCCTTTGCTTGACGTTGAGTTGGTTTGTAACCCAGCCCAAATTTGTCCTTCTTCTCCTCCACAGCTAAGACCTTGCCCCAGCCTAGGGCAGTTCCTTCCTCAACAACCTTCCGGGCTTGTTGATATGACGACATGGAGATTCCTGAAACAGCAGATGCTTCATTGACATTCAAGGCTTCAAAACCTTGGCTCATCGTTTCATGGATTTCTCCATCCATCTCAATGTACTTGTAGGTAGCCAGGTGGCTAACAAAGATGTCCTCTTATCCACAGATTGTGACAACTTGACCCTCCCACTCAAATTTTAACTTTTGGTGAAGGGTAGACGTTATAGCGCCAGCGGCGTGAATCCAGGGTCTACCCAACAAACAGCTGTAGGCGGGCTGAATGTCCATCACATAAAAGATAGTTTTAAAAGTCTGCGGGCCAATTGTCACGGGCAGCTCAATCTCTCCCAGAACCGATCTCTTTGAGCCATCAAAAGCTCTAACCACCAGGTTGCTGGGTCTCAATGCCAATCCATCATATTCTAACTTCACCAGAGCCTTCTTTGGTAAGACATTCAGGGAGGAACCTGTGTCCACCAGCACATGAGAAAGGACAGCTCCTTTGCATTCCATAGTTATGTGCAAGGCTTTGTTGTGGTTACGACCATCCACTGTCAAATCAGAATTGGTAAACCCTAGCCCGTTGCTAGCAGTAACATTCCCAACCACCGTTTCCAACTGGTTGACAGTAATCTCCTCTGGCACGTAAGCTGCGTGCAGGACTTTCAGTAGTGCATTCCGATGGGCTTCGGAGCACATGAGCAGTGAGAGGATGGAGATTTTGGATGGAGTTTGGTGAAGTTGATCCACAACTTTATAATCACTCTTCTTGATGATCCGCATAAACTCATCAACTTCCTGATCAAATGGAGTCTTCAGGGCTTCTTTGGCAGCTGGATCTTCCTGCACCGGTCCTTTACCCTTTGCCTTGGCAGCAGCTTCTGCTTCGGCAGTGGGTCTTTGGACTTGTGAAGCGAAGAGACGTCCGCTTCGAGTGAAGCCTCCGCCTCCCCCCACATTATCAACTTGTGGTGCAGGTGATGATGTTTCCAGAGTGATTCTTTTCCCTTCACAGTACAAGTCAGAGCCATAGTGCCAAGGGATGGCCCTATTGCTTTCATATGGTACAGGTCCAGGTACCGTGACAGTGACTGGACTGATTGCTGCTGCTGAGGGGACTGTTATTGTCTGTGGATCATAAAAGATTGTAACTGGTGCTCTAGTGGGAGCAGCACCTTCTGAATGATAAGCGGAATTGTTTTCTGGATCGTAGAATATGGTAACAGTGGAGACATCTTCGTGATTGTTTGCTGGTGTTGTAGAAGGTTCTGTTGGAAGAACTGTTGTTGTTATTGATGGGGAGTCGAAGTGGACTGAAGCTGAAGTTGTAGCAGGAGAAACTGTTGAAAACTGATCATTGGGTAGAACAGATGAAGTACTTGCTGATGTTGCTGATGAATTGTTGGGAACAATTGTTGCTGTATTTGTAGGAGGATCTGAAACCATTGCTGATGAAGTCGTCGGGTTTGCCGGGAATGATGTAGTGATCTGCAGTAAGCCACTCTGAATAAGGCTGTCAATGCCATTCCTCAAGTCTTCACACCCATTCCAAGAAATATTGCAGTATGGGCACCCTAGTTCACACCCCGGAAATATATTGCTTTCACGGAGTTGAGCCTTGATTTCCACCAATGGTGTCCTGATCTGATCCGCACTGGTTATCAAATAAGACGGTTGGTCTTCTTCGATAGCATTAATTCGGGGACCACCATGGTGTGGCATTGGGTTTTTGTTGACGTTGGGCGGAGGTGCAAAGTTCAAAGCCTTGGAGTCTACTAAGTCTTGTACCTTCATATGCAGTGCCCTGCATTTTTCTGTACTGTGACCAGGTGCGTTGGAATGAAAAGCACACCTAGCATTGGAGTCATAGTTTCTTGGTAGACTATTGGGGTCCGGAGGTGCCAACGTTCTTAGCTCAACCAAGTTGAGTTTCAGAAGTTGTGGCAGCAAGGCAGCATACGGCATTGGGATCGGGTCGATCACTCTGTTAGCTTGGGATGGCCTCTGTTGAAATGGCCTCTGTTGATTGTTGTTGCTATTGTTGTTGTTGTAGTTGCTTCTTGGAGGATATTGATTCTGATGATACTGAGGTTGTTGTTGGAAGTTTTGTTGAGGAGGTTGATAGACTGGCTGAGGATGAGCTGGAGCAGGGATAGTGACTGCTGCTATTGACCTTTGAACGTATTGGGGCCTGCCCCTGTTGGTGTGAATGGCATTGGTCTCGCCAGTTCTTCTCGGGCCTGCAAAAGGCTTTCTTGTACTGCTGGACGAACTTGCACCATTATCAGATATTTTGCCCATTTTCAACAGGCTTTCAATTCTCTCCCCAGCTATGACAACATCTGCGAAGCTGGTGGAAGAGAAAGCGGCCAACCTGTCAATATACGTTCCCTGGAGAGTGTTCATAAACATGTCTGCCATTTCCCTTTCAGACATAGGGGGTTGAACGGCAGCAGCCAATTGCCTCCATCTTTGAGCATATTCTCTAAAGCTCTCCCTCGAAGACTGTGACATTCCCATTAGGAGGGTCCTGTTGGGTGCCATGTCTAGATTATACTGATACTGTCTGATGAAGGCTTCTGCCAGGTCCTTCCAGCATCTTACCGTTGCCCTTGTCAAGTGGGAATACCATTCCCTCGACGCTCCAGTCAAGCTATCTTCAAAGTAGAACATCCAAAGTTTCTCATCCATTGTATAGGCCTTCAGCCTTCCCAGAAATGATTGCAGATGAGTCCGGGGGCATGAAGTCCCATTATACTTCTCGAAACACGGAGGCTTGAACTTGTGGGGAATCCTAACCCCGTCTACCAGCCCCATGTCCATGACGTCGAAGCCCAAAGAGTTCTGAGATTCTAGGGACCTTAACTTCTCAGCTATTTCATCCAATCTCCTATCATAAGCATCCTCTCCAGCGCCCATTACTGTAAATTGGTCCTCCTGAGGATCCTCTTGAAGTACTCTGGCTGCGGTGGCTGTTCCTTGAACATTTGCAGGGATGTTAACCTCAGGATGTAGATGTGGACCAAACACAGGAGGATTCACATGTGGTTGCACCCTTTCATTATTACTGGTGCCTGCAGTTCCTACATGAGGCTCCTCTTGATTCTGCCTCTCCACCATGGCCCCCAGTCTCTCCTGGCTCTGAGCCATGTTGTTCATAACCTCCATGAACTGCGTCATCTGCGTTCTCATCTCTAACCTTTCATTGGCTAGCTGATTTCTGACATCAGCAAGATCTTGTTGAACTTGATCCATCTGAATTCCCGGAAGGTTGTTTCTAGTTGGATACCTGTGTGGCCTGTTGAGAGGAAATACCCGGCGACGAGCAATAATGCCTGAGATTTACAACAGAGGTTAGTAACAACAAAACAAAAACCTACAAAAACAAACAAAGGGGTTAGCATGCAATGCAGTTATGCTTATTTGCTCTCAAGGTATCCGGTTTGGTCTTCAGTTTTGACCCTTCCAGACCCTTGAAGATGATGCTGTTGCAGTTGCTTTTGATGTGAGCCCAAATATAAACCAACACAAATATATTACAAAGGGTGAAATAATACAACTTGTTCATTTTTACAACACAAACCCTCAGAGGGGCCAAAATACATCACAAAAGCAAAAGTACATGGAAAAGGAACAACAACAAGCAAATGATCAAACTCCAAGGCCAAACTCATCCTCATGAACTTCCTTGAGAAGTGCTTCGGTCACAGGATCAGCCGGACGCTCCGTGAGACTTCTGATGAGAAGGTTTCTTGTTGCAACAGCTGCAGTCAATTTCCTGCTCTGACTTTGGTCCTTAGACCTCTTCAATCCTGCTTTGATTTTCAGCTCTGATATTTCTTCCTGGGCTGCTGCCAGGGCCTTTTCCATCTGCTCCATCTTGTCTCGAACTCTCTTGTCTTCTAGGGTACGGGCCTCAGTGATCCGGACCCACCTGGCCTGACTTTCTTTCAAATACAAGTCTGTTCTTGCTCTTTGGAACTGGGCTTCTTTACAAGCATTCTTCAGAATCTGTTCACCAGCTTTAGACTTGTTGATATAATCTCCAGACTTCTCAATCTTAGTCAAGTGTTCCACTCTCAACTTCTCCAATCTCTCAATCTCCCTCACACCTTCACTCCTCTCTCTGAGGGTCTTCTGCAAGGCTTGAGTTAACTTCTCATTTCTTTCCTTCAAACTCTCAAACTCCTCCAAACTGATAGTGGCAGGGGGTGGTGCTGAAGATGACTCAGGCATGTCTTCTATGGTGAAAGGCAATCCAGAGAATTGGGCCCTGGCATAGGACCACTCATGATATTGGGCTGAGGCCACATTATTGCACTTACCCAGAATGGTAATTCCCTTAGTCTGAACATGATCCCAGGCCCAGGCAGCCTGCCTAACAACAGCCAAACTAACCTTGTTCTCACAATAGAGGGTCTCCACCAAGTCCTGTTCCCTAGGAGCATGCACCAGTGCATAGCCTAACTGCCTCTTGAACAGCAGAGGGTTGTAATTGATACTTCCCTTAACTCCTATCAGAGGCACATTGGGAAAGTGCCCACAGCTGGTGATCATATCTCTGCCCTTGGTGCTTTGGGTGCACCATCTGATGTCTGCTGCAGTGAGAGTAGTGAGCCTCTTAGCCCAGTTGCTTTGCTGATGAGGATTCAGGAATGCATCTGTCCTGGGTAGATGCTTGAGAAGCCAAGCATGGAATAGTGGAGCACAACACCTCACTAGCTTACCCCTCTGTTTCTCATTCCTCTGATGTACTGAGTAATAGAGGTCACCCAACAAGGTTGGCACTGGGTTCTTCAGGATGAACAGGTGGATGGCATTCTTGCTGATGAATCTGGGCTCATCTGCAAACAACACAATTCCATATACACTCAAGGCCAACAATGCACAAACAGCTTTCCAATCCCCCAGGGAGGCCTTCAAACTAGCTTGAGAAATCAGGAAGTCCAGATGAAAACCAGGGATCCCAGCTTTAGAGGTCATATGCTGCTCAATCAAAGCAGGTTCCAGGTGCAAAGCTCTTGCTATCTCTCCATTGCTGGGAAAGACCATTTCAGGGTTAAAAGGAATTTCTCTCTTGATAGGCAAACCAACCAAAGATGCATATTCTTCTAAGAGAGGTCCCAACTGAAAGTCTTGAAAGGTGAAACACCTCAATGGGGGGTCATAGAACTGGATGCAGGTATGGATCAGGCTCCTCTGAGATGGGTCCATGTCTATAACCAAGTCAAGTATATCCCCATAATGCTCCCTGAACAGAGGTATGTGATCTGGGGTCATCAGGGTTTGGACCCTCCTGATGTCTGACAAGTCTGGTTGGAAGAAATGATAGGTGATATTGCTTTTCTTTGGAGCCATGATGCTGAAGACTGGGTAGAGTGCTGATGACAATGCTGAAGTAGAGAAAACCACTGACTGGCTGGTGCTGAAGCAGACAGCTAAACTGAAGCAGATGCTGGTGAAGATGGGTCAAAGCTGCAGATGGGGTCAAAACCAAAACCTGATGAAAATGGATACCCTGAAAAACAAATAAGCACATGTTAATATGATGCAATGAGGATGTATGCAAATGATATGCAAAGGGTTTGTGACTGAGCTGGATCTGGATAAACTGCCTTGGTATAGATCCATGTGTGTTCAAGAATTCCGGATGGAGGTCTATAAATCCAGTAACCAAGGTGGGGGACTCAAATAAAGAGCCACATGTCCAGGGTTTTAGAATCACAAGAACTATCCAACATGGAGCATTCTTAACAAAGTCAAAGTAACAGGGTATTCTGAGGTCAAGGTACCTGCAAACCTGTAAACAGCCCAACCCCCTCACAGGTAGTGATCTAGAACAAGGATCCTCAGACTTGGATCAGTTATGAGAAGTGTAAACACTTCTAACCCGGAGGTACAGTGTTTACAATAACCATAACAATTCCTCCTCTAATTCACCTCAATTTCTGAAGGTCAATACTAAAAGGTCATCCAGACTTAGCAGGCTTCCCAGATCCCCCTAGCACTACAGGAAATCCGTAGCACAGAGTTCTCAAGAAGAAACCCATATCTGAACCGTGTTTCATATTCCCGCACCAGACCGAAATGGAATGGGAAAGAATATGATTCACTCTAGCCTAGGTGTCACTCAGGTCCCAGGTATAGGACCTTGGCTCTCAATAGAACCCCACCCACTAAAACAAAACCAGATCCAGCACAGACAGCATGACAGTAAGATATATATAAATGCAATAAAGAAAGCAGTAAAGTAACTGTACATAAAGCAATGAATAAAAATAAATACAAGCACCAACAAGCACATAACACCCCCAATAAACACAAATCAATCAAGCGCTAGGAGGAACCCACAAAAAGAACCAGAAGCCCTGGTTGCAGTATAAGGTTCCCCAGCAGAGTCGCCAAGCTGTCGCTCCCGACAAATGAAAATGGATCAAATGAAGGTACAGACGCGAACGGTCGGCGAAGGGAACAGTGAGAACACACAGCCGTGAACTCACTGGAGAATGAATAGAGTCGCCAGCTAGGCATTTTTATCCCGGAGGAAAGGCAATGCTGCATAAGCCTAGAAAGAGATGGATAAGACGGTTTGCGAACCAGAGAGACTGAGAAAGGGGGTTGGTTACAACCTGGGAAGGTATTAGCACCCAGATTGTCCGCCGTACTCGACGGGATCCACGCTTAAAAGATTTGTGCTTTAAAGGGGTAGTGTCAGTGTAATCTGTGTATAAAGAGCTGGAAAAGGATGTACAGGTGTCAGTGTATATGAAGTGAAGTGTATGAGTGTAGTGTCAGTGTAAGAACAAGAATGAAATGCTCAAGATCATGAGGCTTAAAAGAGTGATGCTAGAAGGAGGGGGAATATACAAAGACTTTTGTTCGATAACTGTTAAGTTATGCCTACGTATCCTCTCGTGCAATGAGGAAGTCAGAACACCGTAGTTCGACCCAAAGAGACTGAAAGATGAATTGACTTGTGAACTGCTTGCTTGCCTATGCTCAAGTGTATGACCTGTCTGGCTCAGGTGCTTACTGTCTTGCGTTAGACGGAAGAAGCAAGTTCTCGTTTGTGAGTGAAGATGATGAGAAAAGAATCCCGAAGGAGACGATTATTGTTTGTTTTTGAGTTTTCAGTCTTTTATTGTTTTTTGAAGTTTGTCATAAGATAATGAGCTTAAACCTAAACCAATGGGTTAGTAAACTCATCACATCTTCCCTCTGTTTAGGGGTAATGAGAATACCTTAAGTGTGAAGTCAGATTCTCACACTTAATCACCTTTGGTGTAGGATTAAGATCATTAACCTACTTGTGATTATTTAGATGTTTTTGGTGTTTTTGTTTAGTGTTGAGTAATGAGGTTAAGCCATAATCAAGGATTAAACAGACTCATTACACCATCCTAAAAGAAGGATAATAGATGAGAATGTTTAAGTTGAGAAAAACTCCCCAACTTAATCCATGATTAGGGATTAAACCCATGACAAAACAAGCCTTTGATTAAGTGGATTTTATTTAATGGTATGATGATGAAGTGTTTTTTATGATTTGTAAGACAACTTGAGGGGGACTTGTCCATTAACTTTAGGGTTAGTCCTTCTTAACCAATTAAGGAAGAATTAGAACCCTAATGCAAGGCCCAAGTTACAAGTGTAATGTTTTGATGATTATTAGATGGATTAATTAAGAGAGTTCAACACCTTAAGGGTCCAAGACTTAGGATTAAAGTTATACACTCCATCCTAAAAGAAGGATGCAGGCATGATCTTAATCACAAAGTCTTAAAGCCTTAAGGGTTTAGTCCCTGATTATGAGGTGAGGGGAGATGACTCAAGGAGAGACACAAAGGTAAAAACTATGGGGGAGACTAATCAAAACCCTAATTCATTATCATGCTTGGTTGGTCCTAATGTTTGTGAGGTTTTCAAGAACAATCTTCAGATGAACCACCAGGAAGCAGATGAACAAGATCAAGAGAAGCAAAGTGACTTGCTTCATTCAAGAAGTCAAGTCACTTGAAGAAAGAAAGTGGGAGGAGGAAGAATGAGCAAGCTCAAACTCAAACACACATAAGAATGCAGCAAGGTATGCAAGAGAGATGAGAATAGAGGTTATGAGAAGTGAAGGCAAATTCACTTCTCAAGTTACTTACCACCTGCAATGTTAGAAAGAAATGCAATGCAATGCAAGAGGAGATGAAATGGCATGAGGCAAAGCACAACCAGAAGAATGGTGATGATGATTATGATGCCATGAGGTGCTGCAAACATGAGGCAAGACCTGGAGATGTTCATACAAGGTTATGAATGCAAATGATGCAAGCTAAGGAACATGAACAAACATGAAATGTTATGGAACATACAAGACAAATGACATGGCAAATATGCAATGCAATGATCAATGATGCTTTCTACATGTCTTAAGATGTCAAATGAATCATAAGAATGCACAAAGTGAAATGACAAGTCAAGTTATGCAAGGAAATGCAAGAAGGATGCAAATGAAAGCCCAAATTAGGGTTCATGGATCAAACATCAAACACAAACCAAAAACAGAAGCAAACCTTAACCTAAAAAATGGAAAATGGTACCCAAAGAAACCCTAGGCCTATAATGAACCACTGCCCAAAGGGGAGCTCTCAACTCTCAACCAAACTCAAGTTATGAATTTTGCAAGTTATTAGGGCTTTTTAGGGTTTGTAACAAAAGAAATGCCAATCAATTAGAAAATGCAAGATCAAATCATGGCCTTTTTATCCTTGAAGGTTCATGCTAAATGGAAAACAATGCAAGAAGAATCAATGTCTCAACCTTCACCAATAGGCAGAAATGAATTTTCAAACTTATGAACAAAATAATGCATCAAAAATGATTTAATTCAATGAAAAATTCTTAAAATGCATCAAGATCAAAAAAGAAATTTGGTTTGAAGGTTGGACAATGTTTCTAAATGTCTTAGAACATTTCATGAATTTTTTTGTAATTTTTAAATACCTAAAAGTATTTTTAATTAATTAATTCTCATTAATCAATTAAAAATAATCTTTTAAATATTTAAAAATACTTTTTTAATGATAAAAAATAAAATAAAAATGTTTTTGTGTCATAAAAATTAATAAAACCTTAAAGAAAAAGTTTCATAATTTTTATGATTTTTTAACTATTTTAAAATAAATGTGCAAAATAAATGAAATAAAATGAATTAAAAATCAAATAAAATGGGAAGTAAACAGAATGAGAGGCTAGGATGCAATCTTGGTTCAAAAACGTTGACTGCGCGCCAGAATGAGAGGCCCAGATTGTTTCTGATTAAATTAAATAAAAAATGATTAATTAACCCTAACACGTGGATTAGGGTTAATCAAAGAGATCCTGGCCTTTCCCTTGCGCGCGTAGTCAACGAGTCAGCGGCAATCAACGGCTCAAATTCAAATTAACATTAATTATGGGATTAAGCCCTAATCACACTCGGGTGGCCGGAGAAGACTTCCGGTCGTCTTCTCCGGCCAGAAGCTCACCTGAAAAATCCCAAAACCTCTCAAAACGTAATATAAATGAAACCTAAGACATGGGAAATGATCTCCATCACCTCACGAGCTAAACCCCTCTCCCAAAACAAATTTATCTTTCCTAAATCATCCGAATCGAAGAAACTAAGTTCTAGGGTTCGTGAGCTTCAAACAGAAATTAAATCCCTAAAACGCAACCATTTCAAAAACTAAAGGTACCAGAATGATCAGTGCATCATGAAGAACAAGTTTGTAACATAAAAAGAGATTTCTGGAAAAATTATTTTTGAGTTACCTGAGATTTGCAGCTCTTGATTTAGGAACTTTCAGGCCACTTCCTTTGATGCAAGCTGCTCCACTTGATCCCCCAAAGGTGCTTGAATGCTCAAATGGAGTTTAGATTTGCTGGATAATGAGATTCGAATGCTTCAGCTTCAGTTCAGTCAAAAATGGCAGATGAAATTCTGGCACTTTCAGGTCATGGTGATGGGGTGTTTGAGGTCCAGAGGATGTGTAGAGATGATCTGTGGTGTTGGTTTGTGTGTTTATGAGCTAGGATGAGAGATTCGATAGAATCTGCAGCTTGAGGTGAATGATGGCAATGGAGTTTTCAGGCTTGTTTCAGGCTTATGCTTGGGGTGTTTCTTGTCTATGAGGTGTGGTGAGTTGAGTGATGATGAGAGTTTAAGTGTTTGAAGACTGTGGAGAG
Organism: Lathyrus aphaca; assembly: GCA_963966055.1. Classification (NCBI taxonomy): domain Eukaryota; kingdom Viridiplantae; phylum Streptophyta; class Magnoliopsida; order Fabales; family Fabaceae; genus Lathyrus; species Lathyrus aphaca. The sequence goes on along the minus strand of OZ014519.1, from coordinate 708,401,941 downwards.
TGATTCGAAGGAACTTGCAATGAGGTGAGTTTTTGTGTAAGTGATGAATGTGTCTGTTTTTGCCTTGCTTGAGGTTATGTTTAGCTTGCAAATGGATACAATAAACAATTCTGATTGGTTGTTTGATGTGACTTGGCCTGCTATGATAGGTGTGGCTACTTTTGCTCATAATCCACTTTTGTGTAAGATAGGGCATGGCTCAAAGTTAGACAAGTACAAGGCATGGCTGGCGCAGCAAAAGGTGAGGGAGAGGCTAGCCCAAAGTCAGCTTCCAATGCTGCAAGTTGTAGGAAGTGAATCATGAGTTTTTGCAACTTGGCTAGCTTATGTTTCACATGTGATCCTTTGCATAACCAAACATGAAACCAAGGGCAAACTTAGTTCAAATCTGATTTTGGTAACTTGGAGAATGTTTACATAATGGTTTGACATGAATTGAAGGCTGCATAATGCATTGGTTCAAGACATTGCAAAATTTCCATTTAGTGCATAACTTGAAAAACAATGATTTTTGCTAACTTTGCATTGCCATAACTTTTGATCCATGAAGAGTTAGATCATGTTCTTGTACTTTTTGAAAAGGGAAAGATGAGATCTACAACTTTCATGACCAAAGTTTTTCCATTTGAAGCTTTTTTGGATCATGAATCAAAGCTTGAAAATTGCCCTAAAATGGTGCATTCTTGAAAAGTCAACAAAACCCAAAAAGTCAATTTCTGCACAAACCCTAAATTCTTGATTTTTATGAACTTCAAACTTCTTCCATGATCAAATAAAGATCATATACACTCAAAATGATGAAGATCAACCATTGGTTGGGTCATTGGGGGCCTCAGATGCCCTGATTTTGCACTGACTTGTCTGAAAAGTCAACTCTTGATCAGATGACTTCCCCATGGAATTTCTTCATGAAAATTGATATGCATACTCCCTATACCATATAGAGACCAATGGAAACAAGAATGACCAAAAAATTTGGAGTTATGGCCTCTGAAACCAAAACCCTAATTTTCAGTCAACTGTGCAGTTCATCCTGGCTCTGCATCCACTCAAACCCTAGTTCTTGTGATCCCTCTGCAATTTTGACTTTGTGAGGATGTAACAAGATATAAGAACACACATGGACCCCTTTGAGTTGATTAGTGGCCTTTGGAATGGCTCAAGATGCCCTGAGGTTGCTCAGATCACAAACCCTAGGTGCAGATGCCTTAGAAACTATCCAGTGAAACCAAATGAGACATGAGATGATGTGATTGTGTTTATGCATATGAGATGATCACAAGTCATGTGTGAATGGGTGAGGGCAAATTTGGGGTGTTTACACCCAGCCGAGTTGCCATTCCTTCCTCAGCCGAGTACAAAAGTCAAGGAACCATCTCCCCACAGAGTTCTAGTCTCTATCCAGAAGAGCAGTGCATGAAGAATCACAACAGAGTAAAGAGAGCTTCTGCAAACCCCAGCTGGGTCCCCAGTACAAGGATGGGTCTATCAGTGACCTGAATCCCCAAGCAATGGCATCTCATGACAGATCTACCAATGATCTCACCCCCAGCTGGGATGTCCATTTCAAGCAGATCGATCAGAGATCTTCGCAGCAACGGGATCCGAATCCCGGTTGGGTATCTTTGCATAATCATAGCATTCGCATCATATTCACCCGCAAAGCGTAGCATTCCGTCTAACACGGAACATTACGGCAAAAATCAAACATATAGCATAATCATAAGCCATGTTTTGAATCAATACTTGTGAATAATGACAACCCGTCAATATACAAAATACTTCCCCCAAAATCCCCAGCGGAGATTCCCCAGCAAAATCAGTTGTCTCACATTCACAAACACCAGTATATACTCCCCTTGACACCCGTCCGTGTCATCATTCCCCAGTAAGGTCGTCCGAACACTCCTTACAAACAAAACCACTCGTATTACAAATACTTTTTGACACCCGTCTGTGTCATAACCCCAGCAGAAAGCCAAAGACATCCTCTTTGCACTCACATATACTTACATATGACAAACCTTTGACACCCGTCCGTGTCATATCCCCAGCGCAGTCGCCTACACTTTGTATATCAGATACTTGTTCATATCACACTCTTCTCCTTTTGACACTCGTCCGTGTCACTCTCCCCAGCAGTTAAACACTCATCTATACACCACTCACACTTATACAGATACCCGTCCGTATCTTGTATATACCACTCAAATCCCCTCAGAGTCAACACTCGTCCGTGTTCTTTGTTAACCAGTTGGTACTTGTCCGTACCATCATCTCAGAGCATGCGTCAAGCGTTTGTTCCTACCTGATACTCGTCCGTATCATAGTCTTAAGGATGCTCGTCCGCATCTTTAATCCATACACTGTGTCAAACACTTCTGTCTTCTTGAATATAGATACTCGTCTGTATCTACTATTCCCCAGAAGAGCCCCCTCAGATTCAACACTTGTCCGTGTTCCTTGTTAACCAGTTGATACTCGTCCGTATCATCATCTCTGAACACGTGTCAGTATTTGTTTCTACCCGATACTCGTCCGTATCGTAGTCTTAAGGATGCTCGTCCGCATCTTTAATCTATACACAAATATCTAAACACTTATACCTTTTGTTTCTTGGATGTAAACACTCGTCCGTGTTTACTGTTCCCCAGTAGATCGCCAACAAAGCAAATTTTCTTTTTATCTGACATTCGTCCTATGTCATGATAAGCCCTGAGAGCAGCCGTACCCTGCTAGGTGGTCGTCCTCCACCTCTTGATGGTCGTCCTCCATCATGCTCATCCGATGGCCGTCCCCATCGTTGATTTTCTATCCGACATTCGTCCTATGTCGTGATTTTTAGCAGCCGTCCCCTGCTAGGTGGTCGTCCTCCACCTCTTGATGATCGTCCTTCATCATTTTATCCAATGGCCGTCCCCATTGTTGATTTTGGTTATTTGGCATTCGTCCTATGTCATAATAAACCTTGAGAGCAGCCGTCCCCTGCTAGGTGGTCGTCCTCCACCACTTGATGGTCGTCCTCCATCATGCTCATCCGATGGCCGTCCCCATCGTTGACCTTTTATCCGACATTCGTCCTATGTTGCGATATTTTCGGCAGCCGTACCCTGCCAGGTGGTCGTCCTCCACCTTAGATGACCGTCCCTCATCTTACCCCCAACAGAGCAGCCGTCCCCTGCTAGGTGATCATCCTTCACCTTTGATGACCGTACCTCATCATCTGTTTATTTCATTTATTCTTTAACCCGATGGCCGTCCCCATCGTGGTCCCTTGTCTTTTTAACCCGATGGCCGTCCCCATCGTTGGTTACTTTACTTTATGAACTTGATGGCCGTCCCCGTCATGTTTCATTAATCTCCAGAGAATTTTACAGCTTTACTTGATGGCCGTCCCCATCATAATTCTTTTATCCCTAGCATGTCGGTCGTCCCCGTCATTGCTTTATTTTCCGCATTTTTCCCAGCATGTCGGTCGTCCCCGTCATTGCTCTTTACCCAGCAGTCGTCCTCTGCTCGACGGTCGTCCTCCGTCGCCCACACTTTACAATATACTTTATTTTACTTTACAATCTATATCCCTTTTCTTCTTCATTCTGTGAGTGCAAATTTCGGACTGTCTTTGGTATTCAACCACAAGTTATCTTGTTTGCCTGTTAAGCCGTTGCTTACATCCTACACAGCTAACTCATGTTTGAATAGGGGCAGCTGTAAACACCCCAAATTTTCCCTCACCCATTCACACCATGGCTTGTGATCATTTCATATGCATAAACTCAATCATACCATCCCATATCACATTTTTTATTCACTGCATAAGTTCTAAGTCATCTGCATCTAGGGTTTGTGATCTGAGCAATCCAAGAACTTCTTGAGCCACTCCAAAGGCCATCAATCACTTCAAAGGGGTCTATGTGTGGTCAAGTATCATATTACATCCTCTCAAAGTCAAGAATGCCAAAGAATCACAAGAACTGAGATTGTTGTGGAAGCAGAGCCAGGTTTAACTGCACAGATGACCTGAAATTAGGGTTTTGGTTTCAGAGGCCATAACTTCAAATTTTTTGGTCATTCTTGTTTCTATTGGTCTCTATATGGTATAGGGAGTATGCATATCAATTTTCATGAAGAAATTCCATGGGGAAGTCATCTGATCAAGAGTTGACTTTTTAGACAAGTCAGTGCAAAATCAGGGCATCTGAGGCCCCCAGTGACCCAACCAAAGGGAATTCTTCATCATTTTGAGTGTATTTGATCTTTATTTGATCATGGAAGAGGTTTGAAGTTCACAAAATTCAAGAATTACAAGTTTTTGCAAAGTTGACTTTTTTGGGCATGGTTGACTTTTAATGAAATGTCATTTTATGCAACTTTTTCAACCCTTACTTTTTGATCCAAAAATGCTTCAAATGGAAAAACTTTGGTCATGAAAGTTGTAGATTAGATCTTCCCCTTTTCAAAAAGTACAAGAACATGACCTAATTCATTTTGGATCAAAAGTTATGGTGTGTCAAAGTTGGCAAAAATCACTAATTTTCAAAATATGCACCAAATGAGAAACTTGCAAAAACTTTGTACCAAGGCATTTGTGACTTCTAGTTCATATCAAACCAATATGCAAGCATCATACAAGTTCTAAAAATCAGATTTGAACCAAAAGATCACATGTTCATGGACTTGGGAGCAAGATATTTCCATGTGAACTAAAAGTGAGCAAGTTGCAAAACCATCATCACACTTCCATCCACTTGCTGCCTACAAGGCTGAACCATTCTAGCCCTTCCTTCACACCATGTTGCGCAGCCCACACCACTTGTACTAGCCTAGAACATAACCCATGCTTCTCTTACACAAGAGTGGACATTTTGCAAAAGTAGCTACACCTATCACAGCAGCACAAGTCACATCCTCTGACCAATGGGATTAATTTATACAAACAAATGGCAAGCCAAGCAACATAACAAGCAAGCCTGAAGCACACTAGAACTCAGCACCCTCATTTTCACTCCCTTGAGCAAAAACCTTCGAAACTCTTCATACAACTCACAAACACTCAAACAAACTACACAGACCTTCTCAACACATCACCCTGGTCAAAAAGCACCCTTCAAAGCAACCCAAAACTCAAAGAATCAGAAATATGATTCCTTCACCCCACTGAACAGAACTTGTTCAAACTTCCAAACCAACCAACATAAACTCTTGCTGAGCATCCAGACATCATCAAGGGGCCAAAGGGAGTGGTTTGCATCAAAGGAAGAAGTCAGAAAGTTGCAGAACTGAAAGCTTCAAAACTCAGGTAGCTCAAGAACTTTTTTTCCAGAAATGAATTTTTAAGTTTTCAATAGCTTCTACATGCTTCCCTGATCATGAATATGTCATTGGTTTTGAAAACGGTGAAGAAATAAGAGTTTAATCATGTTCTGAAACTTCCTGACCTAAAAATGTTTTGTTTCGATTCATGTGATTGAGGGAAGATAAATGAGTTTTAGCTTAGGGTTTTGATTCAGTGAAGTTTGGGAAGGATTTCTGTTTGTTTAGATTTCATTTTAGTTACGTTTTGAGGGTTTTAGAAATTTTCAGGTGGGGTTCCCACCGGAGAAGACGACCGGAGGTCTTCTCCGGCCACCTGAAAATAATTAGGGTTTTAATCACGTCATTAAGTGTAGTTTGAATCTGGTGCGTTGGATCAGTTGACTTGGTTGACTTGGCGCGTGTGTGTGTGGCCCAGATGCACTCATTAAGCCCTAATCTCAATTAATTAATTCATAAACATAATTAGTTTCAGTTTGAATGTGGACCGCTGGATTGCGCGCGCAGTCAACCCCTTTTCTCCCAGAATCCATCCTGGCCTTCCATTCTGTTTACTTTTCTTTTTCTTTATTTTTAATTCATTTGTATCATATTAATTTTGTACAATTTATTAAAAATAGCAAAAATCATTTAAAAATTATGAAATTTTTTGTCAAGAGTTTCATTAATTTTTAAAACACAAAAATATTTTTATTTTCATTTTTTGCATTAAAAAAGTATTTTTAAATATTTAAAAGTTTCTTTTTAATTAATTAATGAGAATTAATTGATTAAAAATACTTTTAGGTATTTAAAAATCACCAAAAAATTCATGAAACATTTAAAAACATTTAGAAACATTGTCCAACCCTCAAACCAAATTTATTTTTTGATCTTGATGCATTTTGAGAATTTTCCATGGAATTAAAATCATTTTGATGCATTATTTTGATCCAAACTTCAAAAAATCATTTCTGCCTAACCATTGAGAGTTGGACTTTGATTCTTTTTGCATTGCATTGTGTTTAGCATGTAGTTTGAGAGATTAAATGGCCATGATTTGATCTTTCATTTTCCATTTGTTTGATATTTTTCTTGTCAAGGAACCCTAAAACCCTAGAAAACTTAGGAAAACCATAACTTGAATTTGGTCAAGAGTTGAAACCTATCCTTTGGGCAGTGGGTTAGTATAGGATTAGGGGTCCTTTGAGTGCATTTTCAATTTTTTATCTTATTGTTTGCTTCTGGTTTTGGTTTGTGTTTGATGCTTTGATCATTAAACCCTAATTTGGGCTTCCATATGCATCCACCTTGTATTTTCTTGCATAACATGACTTGCCATGACATTCCATGCATCCATTTGATTCACTTGGCATCTTAAGACATTTTAGAATCATGTTTGATCATTGCATCTTGCATTTGCCATGTTGTATGCCATATGTATCTCATGACTTTTCATGTATGTTCATGCTTCTTAACTTGCTTCATTTGCATCCATAAGTTTGTATGATCATCCCCATGTGTTGATTCATGTTTGTAGCATCTCATAGCATCATTATCATCTCATGCATGCTTCTGGTTTTGTTTCTCATCATGTCATTTCATCTCATTTTGCATTGCATTGTATTCCTTTCACTAACTTTTCAGGTGGTAAGTCACTTTGAGAAGTGGATTTGCCTTCACTTCTCATACTTTCTTCTCATCTCTCTCTTGCATTCATGCTGCATTTTTTGTATGTGTTTTAGTTTGAGCTTGCTTATTCTTTCTCTCCTTACTTTCTTTCTTCAAGTGACTTGACTTCTTGAATGAAGCAAGTTACTTTGCTTCTCCTGATCTTTTCATCTGCTTCCTGGTGGTTCCTTTGAAGACTTCTCTTGCAAACCTCACAAACCTTAGGAGCAACCAAGCATGACAATGATTAGGGTCTTGATTAGTCTCCCCTCTTAGTTTTACCTTTGTGTCTCTTTTGAGTCTCCTCTTCTCATCTCATAATCAGGGACTAAACCCTGAAGGCTTTAAGGCTTTGTGATTAAGCTTATGCCTGCATCCTTCTATTAGGATGGAGTGTATAACTTTAATCCTAAGTGTTAAACCCTTAATGTGTTTAAATCCTTTAATCAATCCATCTTAATAATCATCAAGACATCACACTTGTAACTTGGGTCTTGCATTAGGGTTCTAATTCTTCCTTAATTGGTTAAGAAGGACTAACCCTAGTGTTAATGGACAAGTCCCCCTCAAGTTGTCTTACAAATCATAAAAAACACTTCATCATCACATCATTAAATAAAATCCATTTAATAAAGGCTTTGTTTTGTCATGAGTTTAATCCCTAATCATGGATTAAGTTGAGGAGCTTTCCTCAGCTTAAACATTCTCATCTATTATCCTTCTATTAGGATGGTGTAATGAGTCTGTTTAATCCCTGATTATGGCTTAATCTCATTACCTAACACTAAACAAAAACAACAAAAACATCTAACTAATCACAAGTAGGTTAATGATCTTAATCCTACATCAAAGGTGATTAAGTGTGAGAATCTGACTTCACACTTAAGGTATTCTCATTACCCCTAATCAGAGGGAAGATGTGATGAGTTTACTAACCCATTGGTTTAGGCTTAAGCTCATTATCTTATGACAAACTTTCAAAAGCAATAAAAGACTGAAAACACAAAAACAAACAATAATCGTCTCCTCCGGGATTCTTTTCTCATCTCATTCACTCACAAACGAGAGCTTGCTTCTTCCGTCTAATGCAAGACAGTTTGCACCTGAGCCAGACAGGTCATACACTTGAGCATAGACAAGCAAGCAGTTCACAAGTCAATTCATCTTTCAGTCTCTTTGGGTCGAACTACGGTGTTCTGACTTCCTCATTGCACGAGAGGATACGTAGGCATAACTTAACAGTTATCGAACAAAAGTCTCTGTATATTCCCCCTCTTTCCAGCATCATCCTTTTAGCCTCATGATTTTGAGCAATTTATTCTCATTCTTACACTGACACTTCTCATTTATACACTTTACACTTCCTTTACACTGACACCTGTACATCCTGTTCCAGCTATTTTACACACAAATTGCACTGACACTACCCCTTTAAAACACAAATCTTTTAAGCGTGGATCCCGTCGAGTACGGCGGACAATCTGGGTGCTAATACCTTCCCAGGTTGTAACCAACCCCCTTTCTCAGTCTCTCTGGTTCGCAACCGTCTTATCCGTATCTTTCTAGGCCTATGCAGCATTGCCTTTCCTCCGGGATAAAAATGCCTAGCTGGCGACTCTTTCTTCCCCTGTGAGTTCACGGCTGTGTGTTCTCATTGTCCCTCTCGCCGACCGTTCGCGTCTGTACCTTTATTTGGGCCGGTCCCACCTATCGGGAGCGACAGGAACCAATGAGCTCCTCAACTTTCATTGTGCAGATGTCCTGAGCTTCTTCTATGGCAGTGACCTTCATGTCAAACCTCTTTGGCAGTGATCTGTGAATCTTCCTTACCAACTTTTCATCACTCATCTTCTCTCCCAAGGCACCAGAAGTATTAGCAATTTCCAGGATGTTCATGTAAAACTCATGAATGGTCTCATCTTCCTTCATCCTCAAGTTCTCAAACTTGGTGGTGAGAAGTTGAAGTCTTGACATCTTCACCTTTGATGTTCCTTCATGAGTAGTTTTAAGGGTGTCCCAAACATCCTTGGCTAGCTCACAGTGATGCACAAGCCTAAATATGTTCCTGTCAATGCCATTGAACAAGGCATTTAAGGCTTTGGAATTTCCAAGTGCTGACTCTTCTTCAGGCTTCATCACTTTTGCCCCATCCTTATTGTCTTTGACAGGGTGCTCCCATCCTTTGTTAACTGCTTTCCAAGCCCTGCTATCAAGAGATTTCAAGAATGCTACCATTCTTGGTTTCCAGTAATCATAGTTGGATCCATCCAAGATAGGTGGTCGATTCACAGATCCTACATCTCTTTCCATGTTCCCAAAATTTGCAGTCCCTAGATCTCACCCAGTTATACAGGCAGGGTGCCTGCTCTGATGCCAATTGAAATTCTGGGATCAGATATGTGATGTCGAACCAGATGTTTAGACACTGATATCCCAAACAAAAATTAATAAGCTAGTAAATTAAATAACACAGGAAATTGTTAACCCAGTTCAGTGTATCTCCACACTTACATCTGGGGGCTACCAAGCCAGGAAGGAAATCCAATATAAGTAATATTAATTATGGAGTTAAACCAAACAGTTTAATCCTTCACTTAATATCTACCCAAGGCAATTTCTACCTAAGACTCTACTTAGATATGAGTACCAACTCACTCCCCCTCAACCACACAGTGATCATTAACTTAAGATGATTAATAAAATTGAAGTCACACTTCATACACACCAGCTTGATCTTACTTAATAGTTTCAATCAAGAAACAATTCACTTTTTGCTTAAAAGCTCATAAAGTGACTAACTAACAATTAAAACCTGCTAGCTTCACAAACACCCTTGACAGTCTTCTTAAATTCGTTAAATTTTCTTGAGTGTTTCAGTTTCTTAAATAGATGCTTGGTTTGTGGGCTTTTTGCAAATTATCCAGACTTTGATAAATCCCACAGTCATCTCCTTGAATTAAGGTGAGTTAATTTGTTATCTCCTTGAATCAAGGTGAGTTAGTTATTCTGTTTCCTTTACACTGGAACTAGATAACTAAGCTCCCTAAAGATGCGCCTTGGAGTGCTTATCCTTTTACAATTAATTCCAGATATTTTCTCCTAATTTTAATCACTTATGTTACGCATCATTTAAGTCAGATAGCAGGTTTGCGATGTCACAACATCTGGTGTGACATCCTGATGTCTTGAACTAAGTTCATAACTTTTACTCTGTTTGACAATGTCACAACATCTGGTGTGACATCCTGATGTCCTGAACTAAGTTCATAACTTCTTGTTTGTCAAAAATTCTGCCAATTTCTAACATCTACACACGTCATATGCAATGCAATGTAACTGCTCATGTTTTCGAATTTTTAAGCATTTGCATGCCCCAGTTCTGGTATTTACTCCAGACAGATACTTTGAGTATTAACTTTCAAACTTTCTCTTTGAAGAATGTTCAGATATTAGCAGTATCATACAAACGAGCCTTGCACATTCAGAAATGATAATTTGCAAATTAACACTGTATATCATGGACAAACCACTGCCGGCCAAAAGTTAGAGCACAAACAGAAATATTCCCCGAAGGGTTACAAGTCATTACATGAATAAAAGACAAAAGATAAAAACAAGACTCCTACAACAAGTCTGTAGGTAGTCTGAAAAATAAACTAAACTAGAGACCCAGGCTCCTCTGCAGCCACCTCTGCTCTGCTCTTCTTTACACCTGCCCTCAGTTTTAGCTATTCAATCTCCTTCTGTGCCTCCTCAAAGGCTAACTGGCTTTGTGCTAACTGCTGAGTCTTTTCCCTCTGAATGTTGTGGACTTGCTCCACCTCTTCCTTCTTGAAGGCCATTTGCACCTCGAAGAACTCTTCTTTTTCTTTGAACTTCTTCTGCTCTTCCTCCCTTTGGCCTTGCAACCAAACAATGGATTGGCGAGCTTCCTTGAGAGTCTTCAAAGTCTTTTTGCGTTCAGCTTCCCTTTTTGCTTCCATCATACCCAACCTGTGAAAGTGAGCTTCCCTTCCAGCAAAGTCTTTCTCTTTAGCTTCCAAAGAGGCTTGGATCTTCTGCAGCTTTCCTTCTGCTTCATTTTGGCCCTGTTGGTAAGATGATACAGGCTAACCATTTCAGCATTCTCCACTCGAACTTCATGCAGCTGAGCTTCCAATTTCTTGTACTCTTCAAGGGAGACAATACTCTGGCTTGACACTTCTTTGGGATAAAGTGGAGCTTCTACTGAGAAAGGCATGAGAACTTCTTCTACATGTTTTTGCAACCATGCAGCAAATGGTGGATACGTCTTGGGATCTACTCTGCCAAAGTCTTTCTTACCCTTCCTTATCCTATGAGCCCAAGCTTGAGATGCTTGCAGAACTAACTCCTTGTTTCCTTCCACAGGAAAATAAAAAGACTCAACAAACTCTTCCATCTGTGGTGGATCTCTCAAAGGATAACCAAATTGTTTCCTGGCTAATGTTGGATGATAACTGATTACACCCTTCCTTCCTAGCAAAGGCACTCTAGAAAATCTTCCACAAATGACTAGCAATTCTTTTCCTAGCAGATCTCTATCATATCCCCAGGCTATATCCTCAGCAGTTAACCCCATCAATCTTCTAGACCATCTCCACTCATCCCTCATTTCCTTGAAAGCACCTGATTTTGGCAGTTGTCTGGCAAACCACTCAGCAAACAATGAAGCACAACAGACTACTGGTCCACCTCTACCTTTCTCATTCCTGTAATGAACGCTGTAATAGAAGTCTCCCAACAGAGTTGGCACAAGATTGCCCTTAGAAAATATAGAAATCACTTCCAAGATTACAAATTCTTTCTCTCCTGGGAACAAGCTAGACCCATACACCATCAAAGCTAACAAAGCACCAAAGTCACCCCAACTACCCTCTTTAGCATACTTCTCTGCCTCTGGTATGAGCACACTCCAAGGGAGTCCTTTGCCTTCACTATCCTTCAGAGCCTTCTTGACTGTAGCAGCTGGCAAACGACAAACTTTGTCTATGTCTTCTTCCTTAAGCACCACCTCAGACCCATAGAAAGGCAAGGTCTTTCTGACTGACACATTCAGAATGCTGGAAATCTCCTCCAAGGTAGGAGCCAAGATGTAATCTGGAAACACAAAGCAATGCAGCAGGGAATCATAAAACTGAAGAAAGGTATGCAAACTGTCCTTCTGGTCTGCAGTGGGCTTGTCCACATACTTCAATATCTGGCCATATCTCTTTCTGAAATTTCCCAAGACTTGGTCATTGATCAGACCTGCTAATTTCTGAACACTTCTGAAGACATAGCCAAAGTTTGTCGTTTGCCAGCTGCTACAGTCAAGAAGGCTCTGAAGGATAGTGAAGGCAAAGGACTCCCTTGGAGTGTACTCATACCAGAGGCAGAGAAGTATGCTAAAGAGGGTAGTTGGGGTGACTTTGGTGCTTTGTTAGCATTGATGGTGTATGGGTCTAGCTTGTTCCCAGGAGAGAAAGAATTTGTAAGCTTGGAAGTGATTTCTATATTTGCTAAGGGCAATCATGTGCCAACTCTGTTGGGAGACTTCTATTACATCGTTCATTACAGGAATGAGAAAGGTAGATGTGGACCAGTAGTCTGCTGTGCTTCATTGTTTGCTGAGTGGTTTGTCAAACAACTGCCAAAATCAGGTGCTTTCAAGGAAATGAGGGATGAGTGGAGATGGTATAGAAGATTGATGGGGTTAACTGCTGAGGATATAGCCTGGGGATATGACAGAGATCTGCTAGGAAAAGAATTGCTGGTTAGTTGTGGAAGATTTGCTGGAGTGCCTTTGCTAAGAAGGAAGGGTGTGATCAGTTATCATCCAACATTAGCCAGGAAGCAATTTGGTTATCCTTTGAGAGATCCTCCACAGATGGAAGAGTTTGCTGAGTCTTTGTATTTTCCTGTGGAAGGAAACAAGGAGTTAGTTCTGCAAGCATCTCAAGCTTGGGCTCATAGGATAAGGAAGGGTAAGAAAGACTTTGGCAGAGTAGATCCCAAGACGTATCCACCTTTTGCTGCATGGTTGCAAAAACATGTAGAAGAAGTTCTCATGCCTTTCTCAGTAGAAGCTCCACTTTATCCCAAAGAAGTGTCAAGCCAGAGTACTGTCTCCCTTGAAGAGTACAAGAAATTGGAAGCTCAGCTGCATGAAGTTCGAGTGGAGAATGCTGAAATGGTTATCCTGTATCATCTTGCCAACAGGGCCAAAAATGAAGCAGAAGGAAAGCTGCAGAAGATCCAAGCCTCTTTGGAAGCTAAAGAGAAAGACTTTGCCGGAAGGGAAGCTCACTTTCAAAGGATGGTTATGATGGAGGAAAAAAGAGAAGCGGAACGCAAAAAGACTTTGAAGACTCTCAAGGAAGCTCGTCAATCCATTGTTTGGTTGCAAGGCCAAAGGGAGGAAGAGCAAAAGAAGTTTAAAGAGAAAGAAGAGTTCTTTGAGGCGCAAATGGCCTTCAAGAAGGAAGAGGTGGAGCAAGTCCACAATATTCGGAGGGAAAAAACTCAGCAGTTAGCACAAAGCCAGTTAGCCTTGGAGGATGCACGGAAGGAGATTGAAGAGCTCAAGCTGAGGGCAGGTGTAAAGAAGAGCATAGCAGAGGTGGCTGCAGAGGAGCCTGAGTCTCTAGTTTAGTTTATTTTTCAGACTACCTACAGACTTGTCCTGAGATCTCTGATGATCATGCAATCTTCTGATGAAATGAACATGCAATCTTCTGAGATCTTCCATGATATGATGTTGAGGAAATGACATGAGTATGATGAATATGATGTGATATGATGCTTAAAATGAAGCGGGCAAATTTGGGGTGTTACAGCTGCCCCTATTCAATCATCAGTTAATCTGAAAAGGGCGATAGTACGGGCTATCGACCATTCAAGATAAACTGTGGTTGAATACCAAGAAGACCAGAAATTTGCACTCTGACGAAGAATGCAGCACCGGGAAATAAACCCAACCAGATGACGCTCTGGGGATATGAAGAAGAGAAAAAAGCAGACGAGCTTCTTCCAAGTTGAAACTAATATCTGGAGATAAGAACAAGTTGACAGACGAATCTTCAAACAATCCTGTGACGCCAGGAGCTGGACATACGAGTCCTCAAACACTGCGAGAATATAATCTGAGACAGACGAGTCTTCAAATAATCATGTTACGCCAGGAACTGGACATACGAGTCCTCAAACACTATATAACATGAGACAGACGAGTCTCCTTCGGATTTACCTGTTACGTCAGGACCGGCAACACACTTAAGTCTGTGGGATAGACATGCAATCAAGGTAGACGAACCTTCTTCATATATCATCCGCGTATATATGGTATGAGACAGACGAGTCTTCTGAGCAAACCTGCGACGCCAGGTGCAGCAACAATAATTGGTGCCTGAGACAGACGAGCCTCCTTCGGATTTACCTGTTACGCCAGGACCGGTAACCATTTTGACATTAATTCCCACTGTCAGGATTTTAAACCCCTTTAATACAGACAAGTATTTGATGATCATCAAGATAACACAGATGAGTGCCAAAAGGTCCATGATACAGACGAGTATCAGACAATGATCTAAGAAACACAGACGAGCGCTTCAGGCAATGATACAGACGAGTATCAGCCACTGGTACAGATGAATACCAGAAATTCAAACACAGACGAGCATTTGAAGCAATGATAGAAGAAATCAGGATAAACAACAAATCCTCACAATACAGATATAAGCTAGCACAGACGAGTGTTGGGGATGATACAGACGAGTATCCAAACAAAGCAGACGAGCTTCAATCAGGTAATCAACACAGACGAGTGCTGGAAATGATACAGACGAGTATCCACAAATATCAGGAATACCAAACACAGACGAGTGCTGGAGAGTTGCGGACGAGCAACAGCAAATTACATATCAAGGCACAGACGAGTGCAGCAAAGGATCCAATACCAAACACAGACGAGTGTTGACAGTTGCAGACGAACAACAGCGAATGAGATATCATAACACATACGAGTGTTGAGGAGTTGCAGACGAGCAACAACAAAGATATTACATCTCAAAGCACAGACGAGTGTTGATAAATTGCAGACGAGCAACAACAAGGATATAGCACAACACAGACGAGTGTTGGAAGATGCAGACGAGCAAACAACAGATACTGGATACCAAACACAGACGAGTGCTGGCAACTTGCAGACGAGCAAAAACAAGGTAATCATAAACCACTGCTGGGGAAAGCAAACGAGCAATACCAAAAGGCCAACACAGACGAGTGTTGAAAGATGCGGACGAACATCAATAATATGGCATTGCTGGGGAAAACTCCGCTTAGGGATAACACAGACGAGTGTTGAAAAACGCAGACGAGCGGTAGACAAATGCCTGATTGGCCATAAAAGTCACAACTCTGCAGGGGAAGGCAAGTCAGGAAGCATGGATACTTAACTCTGACTGAGGTGATGCATGCCTGATCATATCATCAAACTACCCATAAGTATGGCAACTTCGTTGGGGAATATTTCACTGACGGAGGTGAAAATCAAATATGAACTCTGTGGGGACAGGATCATCTTCATACTTGGCTGGGGAAGCTGCTTGAACAATACTCTGGCTGGGGAGAGCAATCTGCTGATTCAAGACTCTGCGGGAATATCAGGCTTTCAGTCCCACCTGCTGGGGAATGACTCTTGCTGAGGATAGAATTCTGATAATTCCAACTCTGGTGACGTCAGGCTTTCAGATACCTGTTGGGCATACTCCACTGGGGGAGCATGGACTGCTACTTCACTGGGGAAAAAGAAAATGCTCGGGCTGCTGCCAAGGCTTAGCTGGAGAAAATATCGGCTGGAGATGACAGGCTTTCAGATACCTGCCGGGAGAAAAATCCCTGCTTGGGGAGATACTCTACTAGGGAAGAGTAAATTGCTTGGGAGAATGTGACGCCATCCTGCAACCTGCAACAACACAAGTGTGCCTCGGGGATATGCATGGTATGATTTGTTCATCCATCGTCACCCGACACTCAAAGAGGGTTACAGTTTCCCTGAAAATTCTCACCATGTTTAGATGCAATGCTATTTTTGCTGAAAATTCAAGACATTTTGCAAACAAAAATAAACACACACAGTTTTTTTTTAACTGAATATTCTTTTTATTGAATGACCTCTGAATAGGCAAAGATTTACATCAGGAAGCAACCACCTGGAAAGAGGTAGCCACTATAAAATTGAGAAAATAAACTATCCTAATGGCAATGTACACGGCATTCCAAGGAGTTCCATTCCTGCTATGACCAGCATGTCTTCGAGACTCTCCATTCTGCTTTGGCTTTCTGAGAGGATGAGGGGACTGTTTCCTATCCTTCTGATATTGTCAAGTTGTACGAAACGATAGCGTGGTTCAGATAACTCGAATCGCAGTTGTTCGCTTATTCCCTTGTTTTGCGTGGATCGCCCCTTCGGGTTTTCAATCCACCGGGATACCCTTTTTTGCCTGAGCTGTCCAATGCGGCTTTTCAACTCAGCGGGTGTACATTTATTTATTTATTTATTTCCCTAACTTTTTCCCGAACTTTTTATTCTGTTTTTAGCTCGCCGGGATGCCCTTTTTTTGCCTGGACTATAATTCTGTTTTTGTGTCCAATGGATCTCTTTATGCGAAGTATTTTTTAACTGCGTCCGAGTTAACAGGGGACTGGAAGTCATCTCCATCCATAGTGGTGAGCATCAGTGCTCCTCCTGAAAAGACTTTCTTCACTATGAATGATCGTTCGTAGTTCGGGGTCCACTTGCCCCTGTGATCTGAACCTGGAGGAACGATCCTCTTTAACACAAGCTCTCCCACTTGATACTCTCGAGTACGTACTCGTTGGTCGAATGCACGCTTCATTCTCCTTTGATAAAGCTGACCATGACAGATAGCCGCTAATCTTTTTTCCTCAATTAGACATAGCTGATTGTAACGAGCATGCACCCATTCATCCTCATCCAGCTTGACATACATCATCACACGTAATGAAGGGATCTCTACTTCAACAGGCAGGACTGCTTCCATGCCATACACCAGAGAGAAAGGAGTTGCCCCTGTTGACGTCCTTATTGACGTTCGGTACCCATGCAAAGCAAACAGTAACATCTCATGCCAATCTTTGTAGGTGACAACCATTTTCTGCACAATCTTCTTGATATTCTTGTTAGCTGCCTCTACCACACCATTCATCTTTGGTCGGTAAGGAGAAGAATTGTGATGCTGAATCTTGAAGTCCCGACACAAGTCTGCCATCATCTTGTTGTTGAGATTAGAACCATTATCAGTAATGATCCTTTCGGGAACTCCGTATCTGCATATGATATCTCTTTTCAGAAATCTTGCCACCACTTGACGAGTGACGTTGGCATAAGACGCTGCTTCTACCCATTTGGTAAAGTAATCAATCGCGACCAGGATGAAGCGATGACCATTTGAAGCAGTTGGCTCTATCTTCCCGATCATGTCAATGCCTCACATAGAAAAGGGCCAAGGAGATGACATGACGTTGAGCGGGCTAGGAGGAACATGCACTTTGTCTGCATATATTTGGCACTTGTGGCACTTACGAGCGAATGAACAACAGTCTGCATCCATTGTCATCCAGTAATACCCTGATCTCAGCAATTTCTTTGCCATATCATGCCCTCCTGCATGGGTACCGAAAGATCCTTCGTGGACTTCCTGCATCAACAGGCTTGTTTCGTGTCTATCCACGCATCTGAGCAAGACCATGTTGAAGTTTCTCTTGCACAAAACCCCATATGTGCTCAAGAAGAAGCTAGCAGCAAGTCGCCTCAAGGTCTTCTTGTCATTGGAAGATGCCCCAGTTGGGTATTCTTGCTTTTCCAGGAATAGCTTGATATCGAAATACCAAGGTTTCTCGTCAGACACGGCGTCTACAGAGAAGGCATGAGCTGGAGTGTCAAGCCTGGATATGTCAATTCTGGGCACATAATTCCAACACAAGACTTTGATTGATGAAGAGAGAGTGGCCAATGCGTCGGCAAACTGATTTTCATCACGTGGTATGTATTGAAGTTTAACTGTTGTGAAGAACGTCAACAGGTTTCTAGCATAATCCCTGTATGGAATTAGATGCTCTTGATGCATATACCACTTACCGGTGACTTGGTTAATGACGAGGGCTGAATCTCCGAATATATCGAGGTTCTTAATCCGAAGATTAATTGCCTCCTCTATCCCCATTATACATGCCTCATATTCCGCTTCATTGTTGGTGCAGCCAAATGTAATTCTGGCAGCGAAGGGTAAGTGAACACCTTCAGGAGTAATGAGTACGACACCAACTCCACGACCATTGATATTAACGGCCCCATCAAACATCAACTTCCATTTGGATTCAGGGTCAGGCCCCTCCTCCGGAAGTGGTTCCTCATAATCGTTTGCTTTGAGGTACATGATGTCCTCATCGGGGAAATCAAACTTCATTGGCTGATAATCATCCTCAAGAGGTTGTTGTGCAAGGTAATCCGACAATACACTTCCCTTGATGGCTTTCTGAGAAGTATATTGGATGTCGTATTCAGTTAAAATCATCTGCCACCTAGCAACCCTTCCGGTCAACGCTGGTTTCTCAAAGATGTACTTGACAGGATCCATTTTGGAAATGAGCAATGTGGTATGAGTCAACATGTACTGCCTCAGTCGGCGAGCAGCCCATACCAGAGTGCAACAAGTTTTCTCGAGCAGTGAGTATCGGGACTCACAGTCGGTAAACTTTTTGCTAAGGTAATAAATAGTGTGCTCTTTTCGACTAGACTCGTCGTATTGGCCTAGCACACACCCCATTGACCCTTCTAGCACAGTCAAGTACATGATTAAAGGTCTTCCCTCAACTGGAGGCATTAGAACTGGAGGCTCCTGTAAATATTCTTTTATTTTGTCGAAAGCTCATTGGCAGTCATCGTTCCACCTAACCGTTTGTTCTTTTCTTAGCAATTTAAATATTGGTTCGCACGTGGCAGTTAGATGAGATATGAACCGAGAAATGTAGTTCAACCTCCCTAAAAACCCGCGCACTTCTTTTTCTGTCTTCGGTGCAGGCATGTCTTGAATAGCTTTTACTTTAGCAGGATCTACCTCAATTCCTCTTTGACTAACAATGAAACCCAGCAGTTTTCCGGAACGCACTCCAAAAGTGCACTTGTTAGGATTCAACCTCAGCTTGTACTTGATCAGTCTATCAAACAGCTTCTTCAGGTTGACCAGGTGCTCTTCTTCGTCTCGGGACTTAGCAATCATATCGTCCACATAACATTCAATCTCCTTGTGAATCATGTCATGGAACAATGTGACCATCGCCCGTTGATAAGTTGCCCCAGCGTTCTTCAAACCAAAGGGCATGACCTTATAGCAGAATGTACCCCACGGGGTAATGAACGTTGTCTTCTCCATGTCTTCCGGCGCCATCTTTATCTGATTATAACCAGAGAAGCCATCCATGAAGGAAAACACCAAGAATTGAGCAGTATTGTCTACCAACACATCAATGTGTGGCAACAGAAAATCATCTTTTGGGCTTGCTCTGTTCAAATCCCGGTAGTCAACGCACATCCGGACCTTGCCGTCCTTCTTCGGTATAGGTACAATGTTAGCTACCCAAGGTGGGTAACTAGTTACAGCAAGGAAACCGACATCCCATTGCTTCTGAACCTCCTCTTTGATCTTCATCGCCATGTCAGGACGAGTTCTTCTCAATTTCTGCTTCACAGGAGGACAGTCCTCTCTCAGAGGTAGCTTATGCACAACGATGTCGGTATCTAACCCTGGCATATCTTGATATGACCAAGCAAAGATATCCACATACTCTCTCAGCATACTGATCAGCTCTTTCTTGACGTCGGCCTACAGAATGGCCCCTATCTTGATTTCCTTCTTTGCATCTTCACTGCCAATGTTGATGATCTCAATCTCCTCTTGATGAGGCTGAATAACCTGTTCCTCTTGTTTCAACAATCTGACCAATTCTTCAGGGAGGTCACAGTCTTCCTCAACCCCTTCATCAGCTTGGTAGACTGGATTGTCAAAGTCATGCGTAGTCATAGCAGGAACGTTATCAGTGGAATCCGGATGATCAACACTGCACAGATGATGTGCTTATTCAGAATATGCTTATTTTGAAAAAGAGACGCTAACACAAAAACAAAAAGGAAAAACACATTGCCATTTTTTATATTTTTGTGAAAAAGTTTAAAAAACAAAGATAGGGAACACAGTTTGTCTGAAAATGTCCTTTTATTTCATAGCAAAATAGGATGCAATACAAAACATGGTGGCCCAATACAATGGATCCAAGGATCTTGGGCAGAATGCTGGATTTGACAATGCAGTATGCTAATAAAAGGAAACAAAATAATTACTCTGAGAGCCAGGTGACTTGAACAATGTCTTCTGCAGACCAATTTGTTAGCTCCTCGCCGGGCCCACACGGGTGGATCCAGTTGTCCCTGTCACCGTCACTGTCCCCATCTTGGCTTGTTGTGCAAATCTGGCTGCGGTCGAGCAACCCAACACTTGTAAACGTGATAGCCTTACCACTTGGAGTAGATCCACCAGGCTGATACCCTAAGCCAAACTTATCATCTTTCTTTTCTAGCTCCAACAGCTTGCCCCAACCTTGGGCACTGCCTGATTGAACAACCTCTTTTGCTTCCCTGTAGGAATGGATGGACGTACCCTCCTTCTCATTGCTCTTCTCCACAGGAGTCAAAATACTGGCGTTGACTGCTTCGAAGGCTTGGCATAAAGTCTCATGGATTTCCCCATCCATCTCCACATACTTGAACGTCGATAAGTGGCTTACGAATATGTGCTCCTCTCCACAAACTGTAATGACCTGGTCATCAACCACATATTTAAGCTTCTGATGTAGGGTTGAAGTAACAGCTCCAACATCATGTATCCATGGCCTTCCCAACAAACAGCTATATGCAGGCTGGATGTCCATAACGTAGAAAACACTTTTGAAGACTTGAGAGCCTATCTTAACGGGCAACTCAACCTCTCCAAAAACTGATCTTCTCGAACCATCAAAAGCCTTGACAACCAGATCACTTGGTCTCAGGACGATCCCATCAACATTAAGCTTCATCAGTGCCTTCTTCGGAAGCACATTCAGGGAAGAGCCTGTGTCTACAAGAACATGAGACAACATAGCACCCTTGCACTCCATAGTAATATGTAGTGCTTTGTTAGGGTTTCTGCCCTCCAACGTGAGGTCTCTGTCTGTAAAGCCTAAGCCATGGCTTGCATTGACACTCCCTACAACATCTTCAAGTTAGTTGACAGTGATCTCCTGAGGAACGTAAGCCATTTGCAGAACTTTCAATAAGGCCTCTCGGTGTGCGGGAGAGCACATCAGCAGTGACAAGATGGAAATCTTGGAAGGCGTCTGGTTTAGTTGATCAACCACCTTGTAGTCACTCTTTTTGATAATCCTCATGAATTCCTCGACCTCTTTTTCAAACGTACCCTGCCTAGCAACAGGAGTAGTTGATTCATCATTCACAACTTGCTTTCCTTTGGCTTTGGACGAAGCCTCAGCCTCAGAATCCCCTCTCAGCACAGGGGGAGCAAATAAACAACCACTTCGAGTGAAACCCCCAACTCCTCCGACATTCTCTACAGTCGGGTCCACAGAAACAAATCTGCTCTCAATCTTCTGTCTAGCTACATATACATCTGAGTCATAATGCCAGGGAATGGATTTATCGTCTGTGTATGGAACAGGCCCAGGTACGGTGATAGTCACGGGACTAATCTGAGGAGCATAGATTATAACCGGCTCTCTTCTGACAGGCATGTCAGCTTCATCGTAGAAAATAGTAATGGTCGACACATCATCAGCCTTATCATTACCAACTTTACTGAACTGCAAGGATCCATCATCAATCAAACCCTGCAAACCCATCTTCAGCTTCTCACAGCCATTCTCAGCATTTGAACAGTCTTCACAATCAAAACAACAACCAGGAAACACTTGACCATTCAGCAGTCTCTCTTTCACTACCCTCAAAGGAGTCTCCACTTCATCAATACTCATTACAAGACTCAACTTGTCACCACCCTCAACAACATTGACTCTTGCCCCTCCATGATGCGGCATGGGGTTCGAATTAACATTCGGTGGTGGCGCAAAGTTGATTGCTTTAGAGTCTACAAGATCTTGAACCTTGTGATGCAAAGCCCTGCACTTCTCAGTCGAGTGCCCGGGTGCTCCAGAGTGGAAAGCGCATCGCGCATTGACATCATAACCCACTGGAAGCTCTCCAGGAGGTGGTGGTGCCAAAGTTCTCAGTTAAATCAAGTTCAAATCCAGCAGTCTTGGAAGTAAGGCAGCATAAGTCATAGGGATAGCCTCAATCACCCTATTAGCCGGGAGAGTTTGCCTTGGCTGATACGGTATCTGCTGATAATTGTTACGAGGTTGTTGATGTTGTTGTTGTTGTGGAGGAGGTTGCATATGTTGCACTGGAGCTGAAGGAATTGTGACAGCTGCCACATGCTCATATGGTCTTCTATAACCACGGCCCCGGCCTCGGCCAAATACAACATTTGTCTCACCCTCTCTTCTTCTAGGAGGTCCACTGAAAGCTTTCCTCGCTCCATTCGAGCTACTAGCACTTGGGTCTTGTATCTTCCCCATCTTCAGCAATGTCTCAACTCTCTCTCCAGCAATAACAATATCGTTGAATTTAGTAGCAGAGCTGGACGCCAGTCTTTCAAGAAATACACCCTGCAGAGTACCCATAAACATGTCAGCCATTTCGTTCTCTAGCAGCGGTGGTTGAACTCTGGCAGCGAGCTGGTGCCACCTCTGAGCATATTCTTTGAAACCTTCTTTAGTCGTCTGAGCCATGTGCTGCAACTGCGTGCGGTTCGGAGCCATGTCCATGTTATATTGATATTGTCTCACAAAGGCTTCAGCTAGATCCTTCCAACTCTTGATATTGACTCTACTAAGCTTCGTGTACCATTCCAGAGAAGCTCCAACTAAGCTGTCTTGAAAATAATACATCCAGAGTTTCTCATCATCCGTGTGAGCGGCAATTCTCCCAACAAATGATTGAAGATGGGTCTTCGGGCATGCAGTGCCATTATACTTCTCAAAGGTTGGAACTTTGAACTTGTATGGGATCCTGACCCCAGGAACCAAGCCCAAATCTGTGATGTCAAATCCCAAGGAGCTCTGGGACTGAATAGCTTTGATTTGCTCAGTCATTTCCTCAAACCTCTTGTTCATCTCAGCTCCTTGTCCTTCAGCTTCGTCGAGGAGAGTGAACTGGTCGTCATGATTATCCATCTGAATATTATTCAACCCATCATTGATTATAGTCACTCCTGGCTGTGTAACAGGAGCTTCAACCTGACGTGCGCCCGCACCGATACGATTATCAGCAGTAGCAGCAACAGCAGTGTTCCTGGGTTGACTGTTCTCGATCATCTCCCGCAGACGCTCTTGGTTTTGACCCATGTCGGCCATCACTGTCATAAAGTTATCCATTCTCAGTCTCAGATCTGCTAAGTCTGCTTGCTTCTGGCCCATGACTCGCTCTCTGTTAATCTTGGTTGGATATCTTTGTTCTGCTGGTTGTTCCCGAACTTTACGGAGAGCTATAGTGCCTGCAACACAAAACACGTTAGGAATTGAGACACTACCTGCAAAACAAGCAAACAGGTTATATGCAATGCAATGTAACTGTTCATGTTCCCAATTTTAAGCATTTGGCATGCCCCAGTTCTGGCATCTAATCTCAGACAATCACTTTCAGTATTTAGCTTTCAAGCTTTCTCTTTGATGAGTGTTCAGACATTAGCAGTATCAGACAAACGAGTTTTGCACATTCATTAATACTGTATATGAACAAACCACTGCAGGCTAAAAGTCAGAACACAACCAAAAATATTCCCCGAAGGGTTACAAGCCAGTTCATAAAATAAAGACAAAAGAAATAAAATCAAGACTCCTACAACAAGTCTGTAGGCAGTCTGAAAAAATAAACTAAGCTAAAGGCCCCAGCTCTGCCACCTCTGCCCTGCTCTTCTTGACACCCGCTCTTAGCTTGAGCTCTTCGATCTCTCTCCTTGCTTCCTCCAGAGCTAACTGACTTTGTGCTAGCTGTTGGGTCTTCTCCCTCCGGATGGTATGGACTTGCTCCACCTCCTCCTTCTTTAAGGCCATCTGAACTTCAAAGAACTCTTCCTTCTCTCTGAACTTCTTCTGCTCTTCCTCTATTTGGACTTGCAGCCAAGCAATGGATTGACGAGCATCTTTGAGGGTCTTTAGAGTCTTCTTGCGTTCAGCTTCTCTTTGGGCTTCCATCATACCCAACCTGTGGAAATGGGCTTCTCTACCAGCAAAGTCCTTCTCTTTGGCTTCCAAGGAGGCTTGGAGCTTCTGGAGCTTGTCTTCAGCTTCATTCTTGGCCCTGTTGGCATGGTGATACAGGCTTACCATCTCAGTATTCTCCACTCTGACCTCATGCAGCTGAACCTCTAGCTTCTTGTACTCTTCGAGAGAAACAGTACTTCTCTGACTAGGCACCTCTCTGGGATAAAGTGGAGCCTCAACTGAAAAAGGCATGAGAATTGCTTCTACATGTCTTTGCAACCATGAAGCATATGGTGGATATGTCCTGGGATCAACTCGGCCGAAGTCTTTCTTACCCTTTCTTATCCTGTGAGCCCAGGCTTGGACTGCTTGTTGTACCAACTCTTTGTTCTCTTCAGCAGGAAAGTACAAAGATTCAGCCAACTCTTCCATCTGAGGAGGATCTTTCAAAGGGTAGCCAAACTTCTTTCTGGCTAATGTTGGATAGTAACTGATGACACCTTTCCTTCCCAACAAAGGTACTCCAGCAAACCTTCCGAAACTGACCATCAACTCTTTACCTAGCAGATCCCTATCATATCCCCAAGCAATATCTTCAACAGTCAACCCCATCAGTCTTCAGGACCACCTCCATTCATCCCTCATCTCCTTGAAGGCACCTGACTTAGGCAATTGTCTAGCAAACCACTCAGCAAACAAAGGAGCACAACAGACTACTGGACCACCCCTACCCTTCTCATTTATGTAGTGAACACTGTAGTAGAAGTCACCCAATAGAGTAGGCACTGGATTGCCTTTTGCAAAGATTGATATCACCTCTAAGATGACAAACTCCTTCTTTCCAGGGAACAGACTGGACCCATACACCATCAATGCAAGCAAAGCACCAAAGTCACTCCACTTAGCCTCTGTAGCATATCTCTCTGCCTCTGGGATAATCACACTCCAGGGTAACCCTTTGCCTTCACTCTCTTGCAAATCCTTTCTGACTAAAGCAGCTGGCAGCCTACAAACCTTGACTATATCTTCATCTCTAAGCACAACCTCTGACCCATAGAACGACAAAGTCTCTCTGACCGGAACACTCAGCATGCTGGAGATCTCTTCCAATGTCGGAGCTAAGATGTAACCTGGAAAAACAAAGCAACGCAACAGAGGATCATAAAATTGCAACAGGGTATGCAAACTGTCTTTCTGGTCTGCAGTGGGCTTGTCCATAAACTTCAGTATCTGGCCATATCTTTTCTTGAAATTGCCCAAGACTTGATCGTTCATCAGACCCGCTAACTTTTGAACACTTCTAACTTCAGGCTGAAGAAAGGTATAATGCACATTCTTTTTCCTTGGAACTCTTCTGATTTCTGCCATGGAGATAAGATTACCAGAACTGGGACCTGATATGAGCAATGACCTGAAAAATGGGAAACATAAACAATTAATGCAAAGA
Organism: Lathyrus aphaca; assembly: GCA_963966055.1. Lineage (NCBI taxonomy): Eukaryota > Viridiplantae > Streptophyta > Magnoliopsida > Fabales > Fabaceae > Lathyrus > Lathyrus aphaca. The sequence continues at coordinate 708,376,143 of OZ014519.1, read as the reverse complement.
AATGATGCAGATGCAATGCAATGCAAGCACATGATCAACTGGGACCATCTGAACTGGACATTGACAAGGTCCCCTCCGAATAACTGGCAAACCAAAAGTCCACTGAGTCACACTCTCTGATAATCACAACCCATTGAAGAAGATCTCAGGACCACAGTATCAAGAATACCAGAACAAGAACTCCAGAAAACCAGTATGAAGAAAACCAGAACTCTAGAACCATATGACCATAGAACCAAAGATCATAATCACAGGACCACAGATCATAACAAGGACCACTGAATAGATGAGTGTATGTTGAGGTCATGGGTTCCTGCACACCTGTAAACACCCCCCAATCTCACTGGTAATAGGCTCCGGGTCAGACATCACGGACTCTCAAAGCCGAATAGCAATAATACTGTCACCATCTCCGAGAAATGGCTCATGACCAAATCAGGGAATCAGTTTGGTATTATATACTACGCAGGGAGGCCTCATCTGAGTCCAGAACACAAGGTCATCCTATGTGATCCCCAGGTGGGCCCTCGGATGCGAATGGGTTTGCCACAAAATGTGGGCTGCCACTGTCATCACTAAAGAGGGATGTTTCCACAAGGTTCTCAATGATCGGTCCCCAGCTGCACATAACTGTCAGGGTCATGTAATGAGAGAGGAAGATCCCCAAATCAAGACATTTCCAAGACAATCACAACCTGAGTGTGGAACTCACTACTACCCCCATGACAAGATCTCATGAGGCCAAAGTGGAACCACTCTAAGTCCTATAGTGAACTCGAGCCGGGTACTTGGCTCATCCTCTCAAGAACAAGTAACACCCATCCCGTCAAATAGAAAACCAGTCCAGACAGTCCAGTATATATACATGATGCAGTAAATAAAGACTGAAAACTGTAAATAAAGCTGTAAATAAACAAAAATAAAATACAACAAGCCACAACAAACAAACATCACCCAAAGAAACAGCAACACACAAGCGCTAGGAGAGACTCACAAGGGAACCAGAGATCTCTGGTGTGCGGTCCCCAGCAGAGTCGCCAGCTGTCGCTCCCCGGATTTCCATCCTGGTACAAACGCGAAAGTGGCGCGGAAAAAAGAATAGAGTCGCCAGCCATGAATTTTTATCCCGAAGAAAGGGAATGGTAATGCTGCACAAACCAGAAGAAAGAAGAGGAAGGACACAGGTCCTGAGAACCAAAGAGAGTGAGCTTGGGAGCCGGTTACGACCTGGTGTTGCACCCCAAAATTTGCCCTCACAATACAAGACTTTGTGTGCTAAGAAGGTTCACAAGGTTCACAAGATTCACAATACTTACAAGACCTTTCATGAGGTTCATGAAGTCTACAAGTCACTTTATGAGGTTCACAAGGTTCACAAGATTCACAATACTTACAAGACCTTTCATGAGGTTCATGAAGTCTACAAGTCACTTTATGAGGTTCACAAGGTTCACAAGATTCACAATACTTACAAGACCTTTCATGAGGTTCATGAAGTCTACAAGTCACTTTATGAGGTTCACAAAGTTCACAAGACCTCCCATGATGTTCACAAGGTTCACAAGACATCTTATGATGATTCACAAGGTTCACAAAGTTCACAATTAGTCAGAAGAGCTGACAATTCCCTCAGACAATGCACCTCCTAAGCAGTGCATCCAAAACTAGGGTTTTGACTTTAATCAGGCTAAATGAACTTCCAAGACTTCAAGTGAGCTTCATAACATCTTATATGTGTGTAAGAACCCCCATGACAAGTTTCAAGACTTTTCTCAAAAGTTTGCTCAGTCAGATGATCAGATAAGTCAAAACCAGTCAAAGCAGTTAAAAAGTCAAACTGAGGTCAATTGTGGTCAAACCAAAGTCAAACTTCATGATTTTTTGCTAACATCAAGTATATGAAGTAAAATTCATCATTTGATCAAGGGTTGATCATGATTCATCAAGGATATTTCAGATCATCAAGAATCAGGACTTTCTAAATTAGGGTTTCCTCAGGAAAAGTCAACTGAACTTTGACCAGCCATAACTTCACATGCTTCATCACCAATTCTCCATCCAAAGCTCATTTTTAAGGAAATTGAATTCTCTACAACTTTGTGTCTCACAAGCCAAGCCCAAAAATGCTTCATTTGGAAGGTATGAGCTAAGACATTATAGGTCCTTTTGAAAGTCAACAAAAAGTCAACAACTTCAAAAGGGCATAACTTGAGAATGGTGAATGATATGAACATGAAACAAGTGGGGTTGGTTAGAGGACTCTTCAAGCTTTCCAAAATGTCCAAGAACACCCTCATAGCATTAAAATTGAAGGATATATGCCCTTGCAAAGTTGGGAAATTTTTGGTTGGTTTATGAAGAAAATGGAGGTCTAAAACCAATTTCTTCTAAATGGGCTTGCTATATGATGACCCAATCCATACTATGACCTCATGCACGACCCAAGTCAACAAAAATCAGATTTTTATCATTTTATTTTTATTTATTTTGATTTAATTCATTAAAAATCATTTTAAATTAAAATAAAATATAAAAGTCTAAGATTTAAAAAAGATCAAGCTTCTTGAAATTCATAAATATGATTGGAATCAAAGAGGTAAGATGATCATGATGATTGGCCTAAAATAGCAAGTGTTTATGCAAAAATATTTGATTTTTAAGGCTTATCTTTTTGAATCTTTTTGGATCAAACTTATCACACAAGTATCAAACTTTTCTGACTTAATTCATTGCTCTATAAGTACACTACACAACCCTAACACAAGGCCACGGATTCCAGCTCAAAAGTGTAAGTTTCACAATTTCAAAAAACCTCAAAAAAGCTTCAATTCGGATTCTTCCTTAGAGACTATTTCAAGGCATTCTAAAGGTTTCAACAGGTTCCCTAATGATCACTGAATGCATAGCCATGCTTATCACCATCTAAAACCCCATGAATCGCATGAACCAAATGGCTTTTTACCTTACATTTGATTTTTTCAATTCAACGAATTTACTGCATTTCGATTGATTTTGATTGTGTAATCTTGTTTGTTTCATTGTGTTGAAGCTTTCTGGATCACCTAATTGGAGTTTCACTGCCTAGAATGAATTCGGCCATAGCTAGGGTTTACTAACCTCAATTAGGGTTCTGTGATTCATCACATATAAATAAATTTGAAGGACGTGGTTGTGTTGTATGGACCTCCAGGAACTCATTACACTCATCAATTTAAAGAAATTTTGATGTTTGCTTGGTGTTTGTTAATTCGCAGGTTTATGCACGCAGGAAAAGTTGAAGGAAATTTCCCAGGAAATTTCGCAGGAAAACCTGCGAAATCTCAAGGAAGAAGAAGACCCAGCGCGCGCGTTTTTTTAATTTAAAATTTGTTTTAATATTATAATGTTTTGTTTCTGTTTGTTTCACAAGCATGGTGCTTGGCCCAGTGGTATGAAGCGTGTGTGTGTAGCCTGATGACCTGCGTTCGAGTCCTGGCTTCACCATCTTTTTCTTGTTTTTTTTCCACATAATCAGCAACTTTAATATATTATGAGTTGTAGTGAGATTGGTAACAGGTTCGCTCTCCCAGCTGGAATGGTAATGTGTTTGTGTGATTGCTTGCAAGGTCCTGGGTTCGATTCCCCCAGGCCTTTTGCTTTTTCTTTCTTTTTTCTGATTTTCAGGAATAACACAACAAAACCAATTCAACCCCCCCCCCCTTTACTGCCTGCGCGCGTGATGGCCTGGTGGTAGAGATTGCTGGCCTGAGTATTTGCAATCAAAGTGTGCTGGGTTCAATTCCCAGCCAGGTAAGTTTCAGTTTTTTTGTTTTATTTCATTGTTTTGCTAATTATTTTATTATTAATTAAATATAATCATGTTTAATGTATGTTTAAATAATTCTAGAAAAAAATAATATGTAAATATTTTCTAATTTGTTTTCTAAATTCTAAACCTAGTTTTTATTATTATATATTTAAAATCAAAAATATGTATATATTTATTTAGTTATTAAGTTAATATTATTAGAAACCCTAAACTATTTTTTAAAAACCCTAAAAAATATATTCTTTTCAAACCCTAATTTTCTTCTTTTATTATTTATATTCATAAACTTTATTAAAATTCTTAAATTAATTTTTATTGTTTATAATTTAAATTTTTGTATGTAAATATAATTAAAAATTAAAATGCTTAATTTATTGTTTATAATTTAATTTTTGCATGAAAATAATTTCAATTATATGTTTAAAAATTGCTAATTTAATCTTTGTAATTTATTTTTCATAATATGTTCATAATTGATTTAATTTTTATAATTTACATATAATTTCAAGTTTTATAATAATTAATATGATTGTTTATATTTTCTTATTAACTTTTAAATTTTGTTTATTATAATATCTTTGTTTATTTCATTATTATTATTAATTATGTTTATATGATTATTACTAATCCCATTTATCTTTAAATTATTATTATTATTATTTTCACTAACCCAATTATAATTGCTTATTTATTTTGCTTATTAATATTTTGATTATTTATTTAAATTGCTTTATTATTATTATTGTAATTGCTCCTAGATGTAATATTTTATAATGTTCAAATTATTTATTTTATGCCATGGTTAGTAAAAATAGGGAGTGTAACATGTATGTTTATTTAAAATTAATTTAGGTCATTTAAATTTAAAGATAAATATTAAATTGTACACTCACACACGTAAGTCGATCTTTGATCGCCATATCACTTTCTAGGGTTACCTCTCATTGTTGCCTAATCAAAAAGGTCAAGTGGGGTGTACAAAGCAAAAAGTCCCTCAAAGTAAAGTCATCTAGTCCCTTAACAGATAAAAGATCAAGTCCCTTGCGAATGTTGCCTTCATAATGATCTTGTCCCTTTCAAATAAAGATGACAGTCCCTCCAAAATTGCTTAATACACCCCACAGTTGCCTACATTAAACAGATGACCCTTACTTGTCCCACACATCCAAGGTAATGACTACCTATTCCTTAATAATAGGGATAGTCTTACCATTTAAAGGATTCAAGAACAGAAAGACTTAAACTTTAGGGTAGGTTCCTCATAGTTACTTGCTCACTATTTAAAAACTTTTCAAACACTTCACAAATTTCAAACAATTTTCAAACACAAGTTTTTTACGCATCCGTACATGGATCATTATCAAACTCTTATGAAAATTTCTATTCACACACTTCACATTTTCAAAAACATTTTAAAGTGAGCTAAGTAACTAAGAGCCCATGGATAACCATGGATGTAAAGGGTGTTAACACCTTCCCTTTACATAACCTACCCCCCGGACCCAAAAATCTTTTAAAAAGGTCTTTCCTGTTCTTTTATGCCTTTCCTTTGGATAAAATAAAAGTCGGTGGCGACTCTTGCTATCCGCAACATAACTAAAGTCAGTTCTCCCACCGTGTTACAGAACTCACAACAAAACCAATTCAACCCCCTCTTTACTGCCTGCGCGCGTGATGGCCTGGTGGTAGAGATTGCTGGCCTGAGTATTTGCAATCAAAGTGTGCTGGGTTCAATTCCCAGCCAGGTAAGTTTCAGTTTTTTTGTTTTATTTCATTGTTTTGCTAATTATTTTATTATTAATTAAATATAATCATGTTTAATGTATGTTTAAATAATTCTAGAAAAAAATAATATGTAAATATTTTCTAATTTGTTTTCTAAATTCTAAACCTAGTTTTTATTATTATATATTTAAAATCAAAAATATGTATATATTTATTTAGTTATTAAGTTAATATTATTAGAAACCCTAATCTATTTTTTAAAAACCCTAAAAAATATATTCTTTTCAAACCCTAATTTTCTTCTTTTATTATTTATATTCATAAACTTTATTAAAATTATTGAATTAATTTTTATTGTTTATAATTTAAATTTTTGTATGTAAATATAATTAAAAATTAAAATGCTTAATTTATTGTTTATAATTTAATTTTTGCATGAAAATAATTTCAATTATATGTTTAAAAATTGCTAATTTAATCTTTGTAATTTATTTTTCATAATATGTTCATAATTGATTTAATTTTTATAATTTACATATAATTTCAAGTTTTATAATAATTAATATGATTGTTTATATTTTCTTATTAACTTTTAAATTTTGTTTATTATAATATCTTTGTTTATTTCATTATTATTATTAATTATGTTTATATGATTATTACTAATCCCATTTATCTTTAAATTATTATTATTATTATTTTCACTAACCCAATTATAATTGCTTATTTATTTTGCTTATTAATATTTTGATTATTTATTTAAATTGCTTTATTATTATTATTGTAATTGCTCCTGGATGTAATATTTTATAATGTTCAAATTATTTATTTTATGCCATGGTTAGTAAAAATAGGGAGTGTAACATGTATGTTTATTTAAAATTAATTTAGGTCATTTAAATTTAAAGATAAATATTAAATTGTACACTCACACACGTAAGTCGATCTTTGATCGCCATATCACTTTCTAGGGTTACCTCTCATTGTTGCCTAATCAAAAAGGTCAAGTGGGGTGTACAAAGCAAAAAGTCCCTCAAAGTAAAGTCATCTAGTCCCTTAACAGATAAAAGATCAAGTCCCTTGCGAATGTTGCCTTCATAATGATCTTGTCCCTTTCAAATAAAGATGACAGTCCCTCCAAAATTGCTTAATACACCCCACAGTTGCCTACATTAAACAGATGACCCTTACTTGTCCCACACATCCAAGGTAATGACTACCTATTCCTTAATAATAGGGATAGTCTTACCATTTAAAGGATTCAAGAACATAAAGACTTAAACTTTAGGGTAGGTTCCTCATAGTTACTTGCTCACTATCTAAAAACTTTTCAAACACTTCACAAATTTCAAACAATTTTCAAACACAAGTTTTTTACGCATCCGTACATGGATCATTATCAAACTCTTATGAAAATTTCTATTCACACACTTCACATTTTCAAAAACATTTTAAAGTGAGCTAAGTAACTAAGAGCCCATGGATAACCATGGATGTAAAGGGTGTTAACACCTTCCCTTTACATAACCTACCCCCCGGACCCAAAAATCTTTTAAAAAGGTCTTTCCTGTTCTTTTATGCCTTTCCTTTGGATAAAATAAAAGTCGGTGGCGACTCTTGCTATCCGCAACATAACTAAAGTCAGTTCTCCCACCGTGTTACAGAACTCACAACAAAACCAATTCAACCCCCTCTTTACTGCCTACGCGCGTGATGGCCTGGTGGTAGAGATTGCTGGCCTGAGTATTTGCAATCAAAGTGTGCTGGGTTCAATTCCCAGCCAGGTAAGTTTCAGTTTTTTTGTTTTATTTCATTGTTTTGCTAATTATTTTATTATTAATTAAATATAATCATGTTTAATGTATGTTTAAATAATTCTAGAAAAAAATAATATGTAAATATTTTCTAATTTGTTTTCTAAATTCTAAACCTAGTTTTTATTATTATATATTTAAAATCAAAAATATGTATATATTTATTTAGTTATTAAGTTAATATTATTAGAAACCCTAATCTATTTTTTAAAAACCCTAAAAAATATATTCTTTTCAAACCCTAATTTTCTTCTTTTATTATTTATATTCATAAACTTTATTAAAATTATTGAATTAATTTTTATTGTTTATAATTTAAATTTTTGTATGTAAATATAATTAAAAATTAAAATGCTTAATTTATTGTTTATAATTTAATTTTTGCATGAAAATAATTTCAATTATATGTTTAAAAATTGCTAATTTAATCTTTGTAATTTATTTTTCATAATATGTTCATAATTGATTTAATTTTTATAATTTACATATAATTTCAAGTTTTATAATAATTAATATGATTGTTTATATTTTCTTATTAACTTTTAAATTTTGTTTATTATAATATATTTGTTTATTTCATTATTATTATTAATTATGTTTATATGATTATTACTAATCCCATTTATCTTTAAATTATTATTATTATTATTTTCACTAACCCAATTATAATTGCTTATTTATTTTGCTTATTAATATTTTGATTATTTATTTAAATTGCTTTATTATTATTATTGTAATTGCTCCTGGATGTAATATTTTATAATGTTCAAATTATTTATGTTATGCCATGGTTAGTAAAAATAGGGAGTGTAACATGTATGTTTATTTAAAATTAATTTAGGTCATTTAAATTTAAAGATAAATATTAAATTGTACACTCACACACGTAAGTCGATCTTTGATCGCCATATCACTTTCTAGGGTTACCTCTCATTGTTGCCTAATCAAAAAGGTCAAGTGGGGTGTACAAAGCAAAAAGTCCCTCAAAGTAAAGTCATCTAGTCCCTTAACAGATAAAAGATCAAGTCCCTTGCGAATGTTGCCTTCATAATGATCTTGTCCCTTTCAAATAAAGATGACAGTCCCTCCAAAATTGCTTAATACACCCCACAGTTGCCTACATTAAACAGATGACCCTTACTTGTCCCACACATCCAAGGTAATGACTACCTATTCCTTAATAATAGGGATAGTCTTACCATTTAAAGGATTCAAGAACATAAAGACTTAAACTTTAGGGTAGGTTCCTCATAGTTACTTGCTCACTATCTAAAAACTTTTCAAACACTTCACAAATTTCAAACAATTTTCAAACACAAGTTTTTTACGCATCCGTACATGGATCATTATCAAACTCTTATGAAAATTTCTATTCACACACTTCACATTTTCAAAAACATTTTAAAGTGAGCTAAGTAACTAAGAGCCCATGGATAACCATGGATGTAAAGGGTGTTAACACCTTCCCTTTACATAACCTACCCCCCGGACCCAAAAATCTTTTAAAAAGGTCTTTCCTGTTCTTTTATGCCTTTCCTTTGGATAAAATAAAAGTCGGTGGCGACTCTTGCTATCCGCAACATAACTAAAGTCAGTTCTCCCACCGTGTTACAGAACTCACAACAAAACCAATTCAACCCCCTCTTTACTGCCTACGCGCGTGATGGCCTGGTGGTAGAGATTGCTGGCCTGAGTATTTGCAATCAAAGTGTGCTGGGTTCAATTCCCAGCCAGGTAAGTTTCAGTTTTTTTGTTTTATTTCATTGTTTTGCTAATTATTTTATTATTAATTAAATATAATCATGTTTAATGTATGTTTAAATAATTCTAGAAAAAAATAATATGTAAATATTTTCTAATTTGTTTTCTAAATTCTAAACCTAGTTTTTATTATTATATATTTAAAATCAAAAATATGTATATATTTATTTAGTTATTAAGTTAATATTATTAGAAACCCTAATCTATTTTTTAAAAACCCTAAAAAATATATTCTTTTCAAACCCTAATTTTCTTCTTTTATTATTTATATTCATAAACTTTATTAAAATTATTGAATTAATTTTTATTGTTTATAATTTAAATTTTTGTATGTAAATATAATTAAAAATTAAAATGCTTAATTTATTGTTTATAATTTAATTTTTGCATGAAAATAATTTCAATTATATGTTTAAAAATTGCTAATTTAATCTTTGTAATTTATTTTTCATAATATGTTCATAATTGATTTAATTTTTATAATTTACATATAATTTCAAGTTTTATAATAATTAATATGATTGTTTATATTTTCTTATTAACTTTTAAATTTTGTTTATTATAATATATTTGTTTATTTCATTATTATTATTAATTATGTTTATATGATTATTACTAATCCCATTTATCTTTAAATTATTATTATTATTATTTTCACTAACCCAATTATAATTGCTTATTTATTTTGCTTATTAATATTTTGATTATTTATTTAAATTGCTTTATTATTATTATTGTAATTGCTCCTGGATGTAATATTTTATAATGTTCAAATTATTTATGTTATGCCATGGTTAGTAAAAATAGGGAGTGTAACATGTATGTTTATTTAAAATTAATTTAGGTCATTTAAATTTAAAGATAAATATTAAATTGTACACTCACACACGTAAGTCGATCTTTGATCGCCATATCACTTTCTAGGGTTACCTCTCATTGTTGCCTAATCAAAAAGGTCAAGTGGGGTGTACAAAGCAAAAAGTCCCTCAAAGTAAAGTCATCTAATCCCTTAACAGATAAAAGATCAAGTCCCTTGCGAATGTTGCCTTCATAATGATCTTGTGCCTTTCAAATAAAGATGACAGTCCCTCCAAAATTGCTTAATACACCCCACAGTTGCCTACATTAAACAGATGACCCTTACTTGTCCCACACATCCAAGGTAATGACTACCTATTCCTTAATAATAGGGATAGTCTTACCATTTAAAGGATTCAAGAACAGAAAGACTTAAACTTTAGGGTAGGTTCCTCATAGTTACTTGCTCACTATTTAAAAACTTTTCAAACACTTCACAAATTTCAAACAATTTTCAAACACAAGTTTTTTACGCATCCGTACATGGATCATTATCAAACTCTTATGAAAATTTCTATTCACACACTTCACATTTTCAAAAACATTTTAAAGTGAGCTAAGTAACTAAGAGCCCATGGATAACCATGGATGTAAAGGGTGTTAACACCTTCCCTTTACATAACCTACCCCCGGACCCAAAAATCTTTTAAAAAGGTCTTTCCTGTTCTTTTATGCCTTTCCTTTGGATAAAATAAAAGTCGGTGGCGACTCTTGCTATCCGCAACATAACTAAAGTCAGTTCTCCCACCGTGTTACAGAACTCACAACAAAACCAATTCAACCCCCCTCTTTACTGCCTGCGCGCGTGATGGCCTGGTGGTAGAGATTGATGGCCTGAGTATTTGCAATCAAAGTGTGCTGCGTTCAATTCCCAGCCAGGTAAGTTTCAGTTTTTTTGTTTTATTTCATTGTTTTGCTAATTATTTTATTATTAATTAAATATAATCATGTTTAATGTATGTTTAAATAATTCTAGAAAAAAATAATATGTAAATATTTTCTAATTTGTTTTCTAAATTCTAAACCTAGTTTTTATTATTATATATTTAAAATAAAAAATATGTATATATTTATTTAGTTATTAAGTTAATATTATTAGAAACCCTAATCTATTTTTTAAAAACCCTAAAAAATATATTTTTTTCAAACCCTAATTTTCTTCTTTTATTATTTATATTCATAAACTTTATTAAAATTATTGAATTAATTTTTATTGTTTATAATTTAAATTTTTGTATGTAAATATAATTAAAAATTAAAATGCTTAATTTATTGTTTATAATTTAATTTTTGCATGAAAATAATTTCAATTATATGTTTAAAATTTGCTAATTTAATCTTTGTAATTTATTTTTCATAATATGTTCATAATTGATTTAATTTTTATAATTTACATATAATTTCAAGTTTTATAATAATTAATATGATTGTTTATATTTTCTTATTAACTTTTAAATTTTGTTTATTATAATATATTTGTTTATTTCATTATTATTATTAATTATGTTTATATGATTATTACTAATCCCATTTATCTTTAAATTATTATTATTATTATTTTCACTAACCCAATTATAATTGCTTATTTATTTTGCTTATTAATATTTTGATTATTTATTTAAATTGCTTTATTATTATTATTGTAATTGCTCCTGGATGTAATATTTTATAATGTTCAAATTATTTATGTTATGCCATGGTTAGTAAAAATAGGGAGTGTAACATGTATGTTTATTTAAAATTAATTTAGGTCATTTAAATTTAAAGATAAATATTAAATTGTACACTCACACACGTAAGTCGATCTTTGATCGCCATATCACTTTCTAGGGTTACCTCTCATTGTTGCCTAATCAAAAAGGTCAAGTGGGGTGTACAAAGCAAAAAGTCCCTCAAAGTAAAATCATCTAGTCCCTTAACAGATAAAAGATCAAGTCCCTTGCGAATGTTGCCTTCATAATGATCTTGTCCCTTTCAAATAAAGATGACAGTCCCTCCAAAATTGCTTAATACACCCCACAGTTGCCTACATTAAACAGATGACCCTTACTTGTCCCACACATCCAAGGTAATGACTACCTATTCCTTAATAATAGGGATAGTCTTACCATTTAAAGGATTCAAGAACAGAAAGACTTAAACTTTAGGGTAGGTTCCTCATAGTTACTTGCTCACTATTTAAAAACTTTTCAAACACTTCACAAATTTCAAACAATTTTCAAACACAAGTTTTTTACGCATCCGTACATGGATCATTATCAAACTCTTATGAAAATTTCTATTCACACACTTCACATTTTCAAAAACATTTTAAAGTGAGCTAAGTAACTAAGAGCCCATGGATAACCATGGATGTAAAGGGTGTTAACACCTTCCCTTTACATAACCTACCCCCCGGACCCAAAAATCTTTTAAAAAGGTCTTTCTTGTTCTTTTATGCCTTTCCTTTGGATAAAATAAAAGTCGGTGGCGACTCTTGCTATCCGCAACATAACTAAAGTCAGTTCTCCCACCGTGTTACAGAACTGGCGACTCTGCTGGGGATATAATATTAAAGAGGGGTACCCTTAGGAATTAGATCACTTTAAAATTGTTTGCCTTGTTTGCTTTATACTTACTTGTTGGGCTCTTATGTGTGAAAGATCCTAACCCGGATCTAGTGTACCTTAGGTAAATGGCAATAGACCAAGGAAACTGTACGGCGTATACCGATATGGTTGATCTGGTGGCCATAGTTAGTGTGACTTCTTGGTTGGTGCTTATGTTTCTTAAGTCAAGTTGAGGATAATATGAGGCTGCCATATGTTGTCAATGCACTAACTGACTTTTAGAACCCTATTTATCCCATCTTGGCCTTTAGAAAGTAGTGATATAACCGGCTTTGGTGAAGACTGAAGTTGGTTGATACTCGATACTACGCTCATTGAGATTCTAAACTTGGAGGGTTTTGGTTGGCAAGTAAGTTGCCTACTGAACAACCACCCTTGTGAAGGATCAATGATATTGAGATCCCTTAGAACCTGGTTACTTTTATAGGACAGGATGAACCAACTAACTTCAGGGGAGGGCACTTACCTTTGAACCTCATGCAAGCCTTTAAACCTAGGGCTATAGTGTGACTTGTTTGTGTGTGCCACATGTTTGTGATTGAGCATAACATCATGACATCATCATGCATCATAAGCATAACATTTTCACAAACCATTTCAAGGACCAAAGGATTTATCTTTGTTCTTTGTTGCAGGTCATGGCTTCTGCTCGTAGAAACACCATCAGGATCAACTTTGTGGGTATACCTGATAAGCTTAAAGAGTTGGTTTCTCAAGTGTCTGATCATTCCCAGTTCATCAAAAGACATGGTCACCTATTGGATCTAGTCACCTCAGGATTCAATGAAGACATGATGAGTGTTCTGTTTCAGTTCTTTGACCCTAAGCACCATTGCTTTACATTCCCTGACTATGAGCTGGTTCCTACAATGGAAGAGTTCTCTAAACTTCTGGGTATACCCGTTCTTGATCAAAGACCCTTCACAGGTTTGGAGAAGGAGCTTAAACTAGAGGTTATTGCTGCAGCCCTACATCTGAAGAAGTCTGACATTGTTCTAGAAACGAGAAGCGGAGTTAAGGGTATTCTTGCCAAGGTGTTGATAGAAAAAGCTCAGTTATTCTTGAAGGCCATGAGCTATGATGCTTTTAAGGAGATCTTAGCCTTGTTGATATATGGCTTAGTATTGTTCCCCAATCCAGATCAGTTCATAGACGTTCATGCCATCAACATATTTCTGAGTCACAATCCAGTACCTACATTGCTTGGAGACATCCTACATTCTCTTCATACCCGTACTACAAGGGCAAGAGGAACTTTGATGTGATGCATACCTTTGATTTCTAGGTGGTTTATTTCTCATCTTCCTCGCTCAGTAATGAAGAATGAGCAAGGGTTCAGATGGTCCAAGAGGATTATGTCACTCTCTCATTCAGACATCCATTGGTGCTCCAGATCCATGGAGAATGTCACTATCATTGACCGTTGTGGGGAGTTTCCTAATGTGCCACTTCTAGGCATAAGAGGAGGCATCACCTACAACCCTTCTTTAGCTTTACGACAGTTTGGTTACGCTCGGAGTGATGGTCCACATGACATGTTGATTCAGGGCATTGTGTTTGACTACGACAACGATCTTCAAGGTTATCGTCAGAGATTCATACGAGCATGGGGAAAAGTAAACAGGGTTGACAGCAAGACTCTGGAGCCTAAGTACACTATTCCTATGGAGGCTTATCTCAGATGGGTGCGATCTCATGCTCAGACTCTCATGATGCCATATCCTGCTGTCCTGCCAGTTACCATGGAACCTGTTGCTGAAGGAGACACTGCTTATACCATCCTTCACCCAGACATGCCTACTGACATGGAAGACTTACAGAGATCCTGGATCCAGTTGAAGGAGCAAAGGGATACTTTCGAGGCTCATTACAAAGCAAGCCAAGAAAGAGTCCTGGAACTAACAAAGCAACTTCACGAGGAACGGAATCTCAACTCATACCTCAACACAAAGAGGAAACGTCCATGGGAGACTTAAAACCCCATCTTTTGTATTTATTTCATTTCATTTTTGTAAGCCCAAGAGGCAAAACAAATTTATTACTAATAAAAGTTTACCTTCTTGTTTGTTTAAGCAAATTTAAATCCTGCGGTCCTTGAAAACATTGCATACGCATTCACATATCATATCATTGCATCACAGGTTTTTATTTGTGTACAGGTTTCTCACCTTCTCGCTGTTTATTTCAGCAATGGCTCTTGAACAAACAGTTAAGGATCTCCAGACACAAAATGCACAGTTCCAAGAGCTGATCCTGAACCTGACCAAGGGGCAGGACAAATTGAAGACACTGCTGGCCAAGAAGAATAAGAAGACTAGAAGGTCAGGTGGCCTGATCAACATGGGAAGAAGGTTCAAAGGTCTTGCCAAGACCAAGGAACCAGTTGAAGACTATGAATCTGAAGAATCTGAAAAGGAGGGAGGCAGTCTCCACAACACTATGGGGGACTCTGATTCTGAGGCTAATTACTACCATGAGCCTAATGAAGACAAATTCAAGATGCTGGTGGATAGAATGGATGCTATGGAGTTGCAGAAGTCTTCTGGGCTGGATTTTGAAGATTTAAGTCTGATATCTGGGGTAGTCATACCCATTGGTTTCAAGGTTCCTACCTTTGTTGTTTATGATGGGGTCTCTTGTCCCAAGCTTCATCTGAGGTCTTATGTCAGAAGAATCCAACCTCACACTGCTGATAAGAAGTTGTGGATCCATTTTTTCCAAGAGAGCTTATCTGGAGCTCAATTGGAGTGGCATTATCAATTGGAAAGTGTCAACATCAGGGATTGGAATGATCTTGTTGAAGCTTTCTATAAGCAGTATCAATACAATGCTGACTTAGCTCCCACTCGCATGCAACTGCAAAGCATGTCTATGGGTGCCAAAGAAAGTTTCAAGGAGTATGCTCAGAAGTGGAGAGATTTAGCTGGAAGAGTACAACCCCCTTTAACTGACAGGGAATTGGTTGATATGTTCATGTGTACATTGAATGGTCCTTTTTACAGTCATCTCATTGGAAGCTCATCATCTGGCTTCACTGAGTTGATAATGACAGGAGAGCGCGTGGAAAATGGTATAAAGAGTGGCAAGATCCAAGTGGGTACTTCTTCATCAGGTACTGCAAAGAAGCCTCCCACTGGGAAGAAAGAATCCAATGCTGTTTATGGTCAACCTGATCGTAATAGAAGGAATCAGTCTGTGAGCGCAGTTCATATCTCAAATCCAACTCCTGCAACACCAGAGCAGCCACAGGGCAACCAACAGAGGGCTAGAAGGCAGTTCACTAAGATCAACATGTCAATGGCTCAGGCATTGCAACACTTGTTGAAGGCTGAACTTATCACCCTGAAGGAGGCTCCTCAGAATCCTAATGTTACCTCTCCCAGGTACAATCCCAATGCACGATGCGCATATCATTCAAACTGTCAGGGACATGATACTAATAGCTGCTGGGTCTTGAAGAACAAAATTCAAGATATGATTGAGGCTGGAGAAATTGAGTTTGACCCTCCGGGTACTCCAAACGTGATTACTGCTCCCATGCCAAATCACGAGAAGACTGTCAACGCCATTGATGAAGATTTACATATCTATTCAGTTGCAGAGTTGACCACACCATTGTCTGTTATCAAGAAGAAGTTAGTGCAAGCTGGGTTCTTTCCAGGTTGTCGTGAAGATTGTTTGTATTGTACCTATAAGTCGGATAGTTGTTGGAGATTGAGAGATGGAATTCAGCGTCTCATGGATAAGTATACTATAGTGTTTGAGAGGACTCCATCGTCTGTAGAAAGCATGGTGGATCATATTACTCAAGGCAGGAAGATTGAAGAGGTTGACATGGTTGACAAAATACCGGTAAGGATCACTTCAAAGGGACCTGTTAAAATCACTCATAAAGGTCCAATCAAGATTACTGCTGAAGGCCCTGTGAAGGTTGTTGCTGAAGCCAGAGTGGCTCCTATGGTCATTACTACTCCTGGTCCTATTCCGTATACGTCTGATAAAGTTGTGCCTTGGCATTATGGGTCTGATGTTTACATCCATGGTGTTAAGCAAGAACCCTTAGCTGATGTGCCTGTTGATGTTGATAATATCGCTGGGTCTAGTAAGATCACACGAAGTGGAAGGGTCTTCTCTCCTCCAGTGACTTCCAAGAATGCAGTTACTCCTGCTGCTACCTCCACCACTGATGCTCGGGGCAAGGGTCCTGTTATTGAACCAGTACCTACTGATGTGCCAGCTGCTGATGATCTTGCTAAGCAGATGGAAGAAGTATTGAAAATCATTTGCAAGAGTGATTATGACATTGTTGATCAGTTGGGGCATACTCCCTCCAAGATTTCCATGCTGTCTTTGTTGTTATGTTCTGAAGCTCATGCCAAAGCTTTGATTAAGTTTCTGAAGACTGCTCATGTACCCAATGCAATTTCTGTTGACCAGTTTGAGAATTGTGTTGCCCACCTGACCTATGATAATGGGTTAGGGTTTTCTGATGCTGATTTGACTCCTGCCAAGAGGGATCATAACAGGGCTCTGCATATCTCAATTGAATGCAGGGGCACTACCCTGTCACATGTATTGATAGACAATGGTTCCTCTCTGAATGTGTTGCCCAAAGAAGTCCTAAATAAGCTAAGTCCTGAAGATGTTGTGCTGAAGCCCAGTAACATAGTGGTGAAGGCTTTTGATGGTTCTAGAAGAGTGGTGCATGGAGAAATTGACCTGCCCATCAAAGTTGGTTCTCAGGTTTTTAATGCTACATTTTATGTGATGGATATTCGTCCTTCGTACTCTTGTTTGATTGGTCGTCCCTGGATCCATGGGGCAGGTGTTGTAACCTCTACATTACACCAGAAGCTGAGATATCCAGTAGAAGGAAAGGTTGTTACTGTCTATGGAGAGGAAGAATATTTTGTCAGCCATGTGAATACCTTCAAATATCTGGAAGTGGAAGGTGAATACGTTGAAACTCCGTGTCAGACATTTGAAGTGGTTCCTTGGATTGTTAATGATTATGTAGCTCCTCCGGTTGTCAAGAAAGTTCCTGTGGTCACCAGAATACCTCCAACAATGGCCTCCCTAAAGGATGCTAGAGCTGTAGTGGATGAAGGTGGTTGTACTATTTGGGGTCAGCTTCCTGATATCCCATACAAGTCTGACAAATTTGGTTTAGGTTTCACTGCAGAGTCCCAGAAGGCTGTTCGTCGTGCTCGTGTTGTTCGTATCACCAATCAAGGGGTTATGAAAGATCAGATCAATGCTGTGGGAGACTATGATGAAGACTACAATCTGGATGCTTGGATCTTTCCTACTGTGGGTGCTGGGCTCAAAAATTGGAAAGCTGAAGATGTTATTCCTATCTCCTTTAGTCAGGAGTAAATATTATTATTGTGTTGTTGTTTTTTTAAGTTTGTAATTTCTTGAACAATTAAACTCTTAAGCCTTGTGCCTTACCCGGGGCACAATGATGTGCTTGTTACGGGATGTCATTTCATTTGCATACTTCATTCAATAAAAATCAGTGGACGTTTCGTTTTCGTAAATATTGTGTTCCTTGTCTTTCTTTTCTTTTATTTTTGTTTTATCAGCTATGTGTTCTTACACACACCCACATCACTAAAATGCAGATCCTCATCCACTCTGGATCCTGTTGATAACATTTCTACTATTGCCAATTATAACTTCGAGAATCCGATCTATCAAACTGAAGACGGAAATGAGGACGGTTGTGAAGTACCTGTAGAGCTTGCTAGGTTATTACAACAAGAAGAGAAAGCTATACAGCCACATGAAGAGCCAGTCGAAGTTGTGAATCTGGGAACTGAAGAAAACAGGAAAGAGGTCAAGATAGGGGCTGAATTAGAGGATAGTGTCAAGAGCAGATTGATTCAGATGTTACGTGACTATGTGGAGATCTTTGCTTGGTCTTATGAAGATATGCCAGGGTTGGATACAGACATTGTGGTTCACCGTTTACCAGTAAAAGAAGATTGTCGTCCAAAGAAGCAGAAGGTTCGTCGTATGCGTCCTGAAATGTCAGAAAAGATCAAGGCAGAGGTAATGAAACAGTTCAATGCAGGGTTCTTAGCAGTGACTTCTTATCCTCAGTGGGTTGCAAATGTGGTACCGGTTCCTAAGAAATATGGTAAGGTACGTATGTGTGTAGACTACAGGGATTTGAACAAGGCCAGCCCCAAAGATGACTTCCCACTTCCTCATATTGATGTTCTGGTAGACAACACTGCTCAGCATAAGGTATTCTCTTTTATGGATGGTTTCTCTGGTTACAACCAAATCAAGATGGCACCTGAAGATATGGAGAAGACAACCTTTGTTACACAATGGGGCACCTTTTGCTATAAAGTGATGTCATTTGGTTTGAAGAATGCAGGGGCAACATATCAGCGTGCTATGGTGGCTTTGTTTCATGATATGATTCATCATGAGATAGAGGTGTATGTGGATGATATGATAGCCAGGTCTCAGAATGAAGAGCAACATCTTGATCATTTGCTTAAATTGTTTGAGAGGTTGAAGAAATACAAGTTGAGATTGAACCCAAACAAGTGTACTTTTGGAGTTAGATCTGGAAAGCTTCTGGGTTTTATTGTCAGTGGAAAAGGTATTGAAGTGGATCCTGCAAAAGTGAAAGCTATACGAGAGATGCCAGCTCCCCGTACTGAGAAGGAGGTTAGAGGTTTCTTGGGACGATTGAATTACATTGCAAGATTTATTTCCCAATTAACTGCCATCTGTGATCCAATCTTCAAGTTGTTGAAGAAAGATCAGGTGATGGAATGGAATGATGAGTGCCAGACTGCCTTCGATGAAATCAGGAGATATCTGCTAGAACCACCAATTTTGATGCCACCAGTTGATGGAAGACCCTTGATTATGTACTTAACAGTGTTAGAAAATTCAATGGGGTGTGTCTTGGGGCAACATGACGAGTCTGGTCGAAAAGAGCAGGCAATATACTACCTTAGCAAAAAGTTTACCGACTGTGAAAGAAGATACTCTTGCTCGAGAAAACTTGTTGCGCTTTGGCATGGGCTGCTCGCCGACTAAGACAGTATATGTTGGCTCATACTACCTTGTTGATTTCAAAGATGGATCCAATCAAGTACATATTTGAGAAACCTGCTCTCTCCGGAAGAATTGCAAGATGGCAAATGATCTTGACAGAATATGACATACAGTATACTACTCATAAGGCCTTAAAGGAAGTGTTGTAGCTGATCATTTGGCTCATCAAGCAGTGGATGATTACCAGTCAATGAGTTTTGAGTTCCCTGATGAAGACATTATGATTATTACCAAAGAACCTGGACAATATGACGGACCTGAACAAGGATCCCGATGGGCTATGGTTTTTGATGGTGCCTCTAATGCACTTGGTAGTGGTGTTGGTGTTGTGATTAGTTCCCCTGAAGGTTGTCATACCCCGATTACTGCCAGACTTTGTTTTTATTGTACCAATAACATGGCTGAGTATGAGGCATGTATCCTGGGTATTAAAGCTGCTATTGATATGAAGATTCAGTTCCTTGATGTGTATGGAGATTCAGCCCTGGTAGTAAGTCAGATTAAAGGAGATTGGGATACCAAGCATGATAACCTCATTCCTTACAGAGAGTATGTTTTGTCTTTGATCCTACATTTCAAAGAAATTACCTTTGGATATATGCCATGGAGAGAGAATCAGTTGGCAGATGCATTAGCTACCATGGCATCTATGTTTGAGATCAGCTGGGATGATGAAGCTCCCAAGATTACTATTGATAGATTTGAAAAGCCTGCATACTGCAATGAGATTGACACTGAAGGGGCAGAGGAGAAGCCTTGGTTCTATGAAGTAAAAAGATATCTTGAAGCTCAAGAGTTCCCTGAAGGGGCATCTGTCAAAGATAGGAAGTTTCTGAGGAGGTTTTCTGCTAAGTTCTTTTTGAGTAATGGGATTTTGTACAAGCGCAATCATGATTCAACTTTGCTTCGTTGTATGGATAAGAAGGAAGCAATTGAGATTATGGAAGATATGCATGATGGGATCTTTGGCACTCATTCTAGTGGTCATACTATGGCAAAGAAGATATTGAGAGCAGGTTACTATTGGTCTACCATGGAAGCTGATTGCTATCAACACTCCAGAACATGTCACAAGTGTCAAATCTATGCTGATAAAGTACATATACCTCCATCACCATTGAATGTGTTGACTGCTCCTTGGCCCTTTGCCATGTGGGGCATTGATATGATTGGTGAGATCAAGCCTACAGCTTCTAATGGGCATCGTTTCATCCTGGTTGCTATTGATTACTTCACGAAGTGGGTAGAGGCAGCTTCATTTGCATCTGTTACTAAGAATGTGGTGGCTCGATTCATTAAGAATAATCTCATATGTAGGTATGGCATCCCTGAAAGGATTATCACTGACAATGGCTCTAATCTGAACAACACTATGATTATTGATCTCTGCACGCAGTTCAAGATTAAGCATCACAACTCTTCTCCGTATCGTCCAAAGATGAATGGGGCAGTAGAGGCTGCTAATAAGAACATTAAGAAGATTGTACAGAAGATGACTGTTACTTACAAGGATTGGCATGAGATGTTACCCTTTGCTCTTCATGGTTATCGCACTACAATACGTACTTCAACAGGGGCAACCCCATTCTCCTTAGTCTATGGTATGGAAGCAGTTCTGCCCATTGAAGTTCAGATCCCCTCCTTAAGAATTATGAAGGATGCAGGCTTGGATGAAGATGAATGGATTCAGACTCGACTTGACCAGATAAACTTGATTGATGAGAAAAGATTAGCAGCAGTTTGTCATGGCCAGATGTACCAGAAACGAATGATCAAAGCTTTTAATAAGAAGGTTAAGCCAAAGATATATCAGGCCGGTGACTTGGTAATCAAGCGTATCATATTACCACAGGGTGATCCTAGGGGCAAGTGGACTCCTACATATGAGGGACCATTTGTAGTCAAGACAGTGTTTTCAGGAGGTGCCATGATACTTACTACTATGGATGGTGAAGACTTCCCACAACCTGTAAACGCAGACATAGTTAAAAAATACTACGCATGAAAAGAGACCCGCTAGGTTGACAGGCCTAGGCAAAAATAAGGGCATCCCGGCAAACCAAAAGGGTTTGGGCAAAAATTAGGGATATATATAAAAAGATGTACACCCGGCAAGTTGAAAACCTGAAAAGGCAGCTTGGGCAAAAAAGGGTATCCCGGTGGATTGAAAACCTGAAAGGGCAATCCAGGCAAAAGTTAGGGATTAAAGCGTATGACTATGTCTCGTTTGGATCACCCATAAAACTGCAACCAGTTGTGCTACTTACTCAAGTTTGAACAGATAAAGCTCAATCCAATCGTTTCCGTCTCAACAGCAGAAGATGAGATACTTGAAGATAATGGCAATAGTAGAATTGAAACTCAATAGGATTATTTCCCACATAGCTGATTCTCCTTGTTTTGTAAAATTTTGACACAATCCTCTTACTAGGGTTTATGTTTCCTTGTACAAACTTACCTATGTATAGGTCACTCTTTGATATAAATAAAATTCCATTTTTGAATCCTGATTTACTTTTACCCTATTTACATTAGCGAAACGTCCATTGGTTGTGTTTGAATGTATGTATGCTTTTGAATATGATTGATGTTTACCAGAAATGCATGTATGCTTAATATGATTGATGTTTACCAGAAATGCATGTATGCTTAATATGATTGATGTTTACCAGAAATGCATAAAAATGCAGTAATAGTATTTACTAAGGA
This sequence comes from Lathyrus aphaca, assembly GCA_963966055.1. Lineage (NCBI taxonomy): Eukaryota > Viridiplantae > Streptophyta > Magnoliopsida > Fabales > Fabaceae > Lathyrus > Lathyrus aphaca. The sequence goes on along the minus strand of OZ014519.1, from coordinate 708,353,776 downwards.
CGAACGAGGGAAGGATTTCAACGAAGCTTCGCCGGTGCATCCCTACAAAACAGCTACAAACCCTCAGTAGGACAAATCCATCTTCATAAAGTCACATCTCCCCTGGAATTTATATCCATCTCTTTTATCCTCATACGGATATTCGGGAATTTACTTTCCAATAGGAGTACGACGAACGAAGACGAGAGGTTATATATACCCTACTATCAAACGAAGCCGGAAGGTTATGTATACCTTACTATCCCCAGCAGACGGGAGGTTATATATACCTTGCTATCCCCAGCAGACGGGAGGTTATGCTATCCCCAGCATACGGGAGGTTATGTATAATATAAGACGGGAATGAGTTCCTCATATTCTTCAGCAACAAACCGGGATTTATTTTCCCTGGCCAGCAGTTGTTATACGAAGATATCCAGATGCTTCGGGCAGCAACATGTCATACATACATCATTTACATCATACCATAACATACATATCCATGAATACATAATACATTACTTAAGTGCATCATATTATACATGCATACATAATGCATAAACTAACACTACCATATAGAATGCTACCTTGTTTTCAGGTTAATTCTCCAGCAAGCAGACTTGTGACTATCAGGACTGCTTTATCCTCCTGAAAATTGTCAATCCCTCAGGACTGCTTTATCCTCCTAAAAGCTTCACTACCTCAGGACGTTGTTATCCTCCTGAAAGCATATTATCTCCTCAGGACGTTGTTTATCTTCCTGAAAGCTATCACCACTACCTCAGGACGTTGTTATCCTTCTGAAAGCATATTATCTACTTTGGGCCGTTGTTATCTTCCCAAAGGTTACCACTTCCTCAGGACGTTGTTATCCTCCTGAAAGCATATTATTACTTTGGGCCATTGTTATCTTCCCAAAGGTTACCACTTCCTCAGGACGTTGTTATCCTCCTGAAAGCATATTATCTCCTCGGGACGTTGTTTATCTTCCTGAAAGCTATCACCCCTACCTCAGGACGTTGTTATCTTCCTGAAAGCATACCATTACCTCAGGACTGCTTTATCCTCCTGAAAGCATATCATTACTTCAGGACGTTGTTATCCTCCTGAAAGCATATTATCTACCTCAGGACTGTTTTATCCTCCTGAAAGCTTATTATTACCTCGGGACGTTGTTTATCTTCCTGAAAGCTATCATTATACCTTCATATTTTGGACTGCTTTATCCTCCAAGAAATGTACCTGAAGAAATTCTTCTCCAAGTGGCATCTTTAAGCCCACTCAAGCATATTCAACTAGTCATCTGTATCACTCTACGCACCGGTGAGTGCAAATTTTTGGGCTTTTGTGTTCAATCCTCTTCAACCTTCCAAGTTACGACTGACACATATACCAATCTAACCCCTCAGGTTTCAGAAAATTGAACAGGGGCAGCTGTTGCACCCCAAAATTTGCCCTCACAATACAAGACTTTGTGTGCTAAGAAGGTTCACAAGGTTCACAAGATTCACAATACTTACAAGACCTTTCATGAGGTTCATGAAGTCTACAAGTCACTTTATGAGGTTCACAAGGTTCACAAGATTCACAATACTTACAAGACCTTTCATGAGGTTCATGAAGTCTACAAGTCACTTTATGAGGTTCACAAGGTTCACAAGATTCACAATACTTACAAGACCTTTCATGAGGTTCATGAAGTCTACAAGTCACTTTATGAGGTTCACAAGGTTCACAAGATTCACAATACTTACAAGACCTTTCATGAGGTTCATGAAGTCTACAAGTCACTTTATGAGGTTCACAAAGTTCACAAGACCTCCCATGAGGTTCACAAGGTTCACAAGACATCTTATGATGATTCACAAGGTTCACAAAGTTCACAATTAGTCAGAAGAGCTGACAATTCCCTCAGACAATGCACCTCCTAAGCAGTGCATCCAAAACTAAGGTTTTGACTTTAATCAGGCTAAATGAACTTACAAGACTTCAAGTGAGCTTCATAACATCTTATATGTGTGAAAGAACCCCCATGACAAGTTTCAAGACTTTTCTCAAAAGTTTGCTCAGTCAGATGATCAGATAAGTCAAAACCAGTCAAAGTAGTTAAAAAGTCAAACTGAGGTCAACTGTGGTCAAACCAAAGTCGAACGTCATGATTTTTTGCCAAAATCAAGTATATGAAGTAAAATTCATCATTTGATCAAGGGTTGATCATGATTCATCAAGGAGATTTCAGATCATCAAGAATCAGGAGTTTCTAAATTAGGGTTTCCTCAGGAAAAGTCAACTGAACTTTGACCAGCCATAACTTTCACATGCTTCATCACCAATTCTCCATCCAAAGCTCATTTTGAAGGAAATTGAATTATCTACAACTTTGTGTCTCACAAGACAAGCCCAAAAATGCTTCATTTGGAAGGTATGAGCTAAGACATTATAGGTCCTTTTGAAAGTCAACAAAAAGTCAACAACTTCAAAAGGGCATAACTTGAGAATGGTGAATGATATGAACATGAAACCAGTGGGGTTGGTTAGAGGACTCTTCAAGCTTTCCAAAATGTCCAAGAACACCCTCATAGCATTAAAATTGAAGGATATATGCCCTTGCAAAGTTGGGAAATTTTTGGTTGGTTTATGAAGAAAATGGAGGTCTAAAACCAATTTCTTCTAAATGGGCTTGCTATATGATGACCCAATCCATACTATGACCTCATGCACGACCCAAGTCAACAAAAATCAGATTTTTATCATTTTATTTTTATTTATTTTGATTTAATTCATTAAAAATCATTTTAAATTAAAATAAAATATAAAAGTCTAAGATTTAAAAAAGATCAAGCTTCTAGAAATTCATAAATATGATTGGAATCAAAGAGGTAAGATGATCATGATGATTGGCCTAAAATAGCAAGTGTTTATGCAAAAATATTTGATTTTTAAGGCTTATCTTTTTGAATCTTTTTGGATCAAACTTATCACACAAGTATCAAACTTTTCTGACCTAATTCATTGCTCTATAAGTACACTACACAACCCTAACACAAGGCCACGGATTCCAGCTCAAAAGTGTAAGTTTCACAATTTCAAAAAACCTCAAAAAAGCTTCAATTCGGATTCTTCCTTAGAGACTATTTCAAGGCATTCTAAAGGTTTCAACAGGTTCCCTAATGATCACTGAATGCATAGCCATGCTTATCACCATCTAAAACCCCATGAATCGCATGAACCGAATGGCTTTTTACCTTACATTTGATTTTTTCGATTCAACGAATTTACTGCATTTCGATTGATTTTGATTGTGTAATCTTGTTTGTTTCATTGTGTTGAAGCTTTCTGGATCACCTAATTGGAGTTTCACTGCCTAGAATGAATTCGGCCATAGCTAGGGTTTACTAACCTCAATTAGGGTTCTGTGATTCATCACATATAAATAAATTTGAAGGACGTGGTTGTGTTGTATGGACCTCCAGGAACTCATTACACTCATCAATTTAAAGAAATTTTGTTGTTTGCTTGGTGTTTGTTAATTCGCAGGTTTATGCACGCAGGAAAAGTTGAAGGAAATTTCCCAGGAAATTTCGCAGGAAAACCTGCGAAATCTCAAGGAAGAAGAAGACCCAGCGCACGCGTTTTTTAAATTTAAAATTTGTTTTAATATTATAATATTTTGTTTCTGTTTGTTTCACAAGCATGGTGCTTGGCCCAGTGGTATGAAGCGTGTGTGTGTGTAGCCTGATGACCTGCGTTCGAGTCCTGGCTTCACCATCTTTTTCTTGTTTTTTTTCCACATAATCAGCAACTTTAATATATTATGAGTTGTAGTGAGATTGGTAACAGGTTCGCTCTCCCAACTGGAATGGTAATGTGTTTGTGTGATTGCTTGCAAGGTCCTGGGTTCGATTCCCCCAGGCCTTTTGCTTTTTCTTTCTTTTTTCTGATTTTCAGGAATAACACAACAAAACCAATTCAACCCCCCCCCCTTTAATGCCTGCGCGCGTGATGGTCTGGTGGTAGAGATTGCTGGCCTGAGTATTTGCAATCAAAGTGTGCTGGGTTCAATTCCCAGCCAGGTAAGTTTCAGTTTTTTTGTTTTATTTCATTGTTTTGCTAATTATTTTATTATTAATTAAATATAATCATGTTTAATGTATGTTTAAATAATTCTAGAAAAAAATAATATGTAAATATTTTCTAATTTGTTTTCTAAATTCTAAACCTAGTTTTTATTATTATATATTTAAAATCAAAAATATGTATATATTTATTTAGTTATTAAGTTAATATTATTAGAAACCCTAAACTATTTTTTAAAAACCCTAAAAAATATATTCTTTTCAAACCCTAATTTTCTTCTTTTATTATTTATATTCATAAACTTTATTAAAATTCTTGAATTAATTTTTATTGTTTATAATTTAAATTTTTGTATGTAAATATAATTAAAAATTAAAATGCTTAATTTATTGTTTATAATTTAATTTTTGCATGAAAATAATTTCAATTATATGTTTAAAAATTGCTAATTTAATCTTTGTAATTTATTTTTCATAATATGTTCATAATTGATTTAATTTTTATAATTTACATATAATTTCAAGTTTTATAATAATTAATATGATTGTTTATATTTTCTTATTAACTTTTAAATTTTGTTTATTATAATATCTTTGTTTATTTCATTATTATTATTAATTATGTTTATATGATTATTACTAATCCCATTTATCTTTAAATTATTATTATTATTATTTTCACTAACCCAATTATAATTGCTTATTTATTTTGCTTATTAATATTTTGATTATTTATTTAAATTGCTTTATTATTATTATTATTGTAATTGCTCCTGGATGTAATATTTTATAATGTTCAAATTATTTATTTTATGCCATGGTTAGTAAAAATAGGGAGTGTAACATGTATGTTTATTTAAAATTAATTTAGGTCATTTAAATTTAAAGATAAATATTAAATTGTACACTCACACACGTAAGTCGATCTTTGATCGCCATATCACTTTCTAGGGTTACCTCTCATTGTTGCCTAATCAAAAAGGTCAAGTGGGGTGTACAAAGCAAAAAGTCCCTCAAAGTAAAGTCATCTAGTCCCTTAACAGATAAAAGATCAAGTCCCTTGCGAATGTTGCCTTCATAATGATCTTGTCCCTTTCAAATAAAGATGACAGTCCCTCCAAAATTGCTTAATACACCCCACAGTTGCCTGCATTAAACAGATGACCCTTACTTGTCCCACACATCCAAGGTAATGACTACCTATTCCTTAATAATAGGGATAGTCTTACCATTTAAAGGATTCAAGAACAGAAAGACTTAAACTTTAGGGTAGGTTCGTCATAGTTACTTGCTCACTATTTAAAAACTTTTCAAACACTTCACAAATTTCAAACAATTTTCAAACACAAGTTTTTTACGCATCCGTACATGGATCATTATCAAACTCTTATGAAAATTTCTATTCACACACTTCACATTTTCAAAAACATTTTAAAGTGAGCTAAGTAACTAAGAGCCCATGGATAACCATGGATGTAAAGGGTGCTAACACCTTCCCTTTACATAACCTACCCCCCGGACCCAAAAATCTTTTAAAAAGGTCTTTCCTGTTCTTTTATGCCTTTCCTTTGGATAAAATAAAAGTCGGTGGCGACTCTTGCTATCCGCAACATAACTAAAGTCAGTTCTTCCACCGTGTTACACCTGGGAAGGTATTAGCACCCAGATCGTCCGCCGTACCCGACGGGATCCACACTTGCAAAGATAACTATTTCAAAGGGTGAGGGTATGAAAGCTGCAGCAAAAGAAATGAAAATGAAAAGAAACTAGAACCGGAAAAGAACTGAACAAGAAAACAAAGAGAAAAATGTAGGGAAAATAAAGATTGTGCTCGAACGGGCCCTACCCCGCTGCCTACGTACCTCATAAGGATAATGAGGATCAGAGACGCCGTAGTTCCCCTAACTAGGGGTGGAAAGGAAATTGCTTGTGAATTAAAGCTTGAACTGCCTATGCCATTGCTCAGGTGTTGCAGACTCGGACGACGAGTGAGTAACCGTCTTGCAAAGTGACAAGTAGGAGCAAGTTCGCGTACGGAGTGAATGAGGTGAGAAAAGAATTCCCGAAGGAAAGACGCTTATTGTTTGTTTGTGTTTTTTACGAAGCTTTTAGAGTGTGTCACAAGGAAGTGAACTCAAGCTCTTTTCTATGGAATGTGCACTTGTCACTACATTCCAAGATGGAATAATAGAACAAGCACACTCAAGTAAGGAGAAGATCCCCAAAACTTGAACCCAAAGATTAGGGCCTAAGCTCACTAACTTTTTTACTTATTAGGTGTTTTGATTATTTACAGATGAAGAAGTGTTTTTTAAGCTTTTCTTTATGAAGAAGATACCTTGATCAGACTTGTGCATCACAAGGTAAACTTGTACTATCCCAAGATGGGAAGACTACAAGCATACCTCATGGGATAAGGCTATGGATCAATGACATCACTTAAAACTTATTAAAGTGTTTTTTAAGAGTTATGAGATGAGAAGAGAAGAAGAACCAAAAGAATCTCAAAGGAAAAATTCTAAAGGAGACTAAAATAATCCTAAGTGTTAACATGCATGGATGCCCTAAGGGTTAGTGAGGTTTCTATCCTAATGAAGAAGGAAAGAAGAAGAAGAAGAAGATAGAAGAAGGTATGAGAAAGGCCTAAGCCCAACAATAAAGGGTTAGTTCACATAAACATAAGAAGAGGAGATGAGAATTGGAGATGTGGAACTCAATTCCCACATCTCACACTTACCATAGCCCCTGCAAGGTTAGTATGCACAAGTGAAACAAAATGAGAAATATAACATGCTAACATCCCACAATAAGAAGTGAAATGGTATGAACAAATGCACAATGCAAATGCAACTCAAAGAAATGAGGAGAAGAAGCTTACAACTCAAAAGATGCAACAAGAAACACTTATGAGAACAAATGCACACCTATGAAATATGCAAAACAAAATGCACAAAACATGAACACAATGCTCACAGCCAGAACCAAAACAAGATGAAGAATGGCTTAGGAAGCCAGCAAGATGAAGAGAGAGGTCACACAAGACCAAACAATACCAAATGGAAGCAAAAGAAACCATAAGATGAAGTGAAAGCACTTAAAGAAGCAAATGACTTAAAGAAGAAGCAAACACAAATATTCAGAAGACACAAACCCTATCCTAGGACCATGAAGGTACCCACACCCCAAAGGAACCCCAAATGAGAATAAGAAATGGGCACAAGTGCCTTTATAGGCTTAGAAGAGACCAAAAGGTTCAAAGGAAGCAAAACGGGACAAGTTTCAAGATAAAATCCACAATAAATCAAACAGCCATCTAAAAATTCCACAATTGAAACCAAATGATCCTCAAACATGATATATCAACTTAGCCAAAAGGATTTGCAAAGATTCAGAAGCAAACTAGGTTAAATGGAGGCAAGAACACAAGTTAGGGCAGAAAACTTACATCACAAGTTACCAGACCAAAACTCAAGAAATAAGTTTCTAAAAATCCAGAGAAAAATCACATGAAAAGTAAAAGGTCTTAAGAGTACAAAGAAAAAAGAATGGGATCAAAACTCAAAATATTGAAGAGTATGGAAAATGAACAAGGAAGACTGGTCAAGAAAGACTTAAAAAGAAGCTATGTGAGATGGTGAATTACTTCTGACACGTGGATAATAGAAAAAAATAAAATAAAAATATGACAAAATATTAGAGACATGAAATAACATACATGATTTTTTTGGGATTTTTTGGATGATTAAAACTATTTTAAATGAATTAAAATGGAAACTGAAAATAAAATAAAATAAGAGAAAAAGAAATTAAGAAAGGAAAAGGGAGGGGGTGTGATCAGTAGGCTTTTTATGTGAAACTGAGTTGGGCAAAGTGATGGTGAGGTGCGAAAATCAACTACTTAGGCCCAGGCTGCATGCTAGAGTATGAGTGTTATGGTGGAATTTAATTGAAATTAATAAAAGGAAATACTAGAAATAATAGGACGCGCACGATTGATCATGTGGCTGTGGTTAATCACCTCATTAAATAAGGTGGCGCATAGTAACGTGTGCTGTATTACACCATGAATTAAATAGAAAACAAAATTATAAAAGGAGATGGATGAGAATATGGGGCCATGTGGCGCGATAGTGACACTAGGATGAAGGATCAAACGGTTCATGTGCATCTTCTTCCCTTAGAAACCCTAGGTGACATTAAAACAACTTCCGGTGACCGGAGCTAGGGCTCCGGCACCGGAGACCAAACCAGATCCAAAAATTAACCAAATAATGCAAATAAATAGTCCAGATCCACTAATTCAACATCAAGGAATCCAAATATGACCTCAAAACAAGCTAAAACTCAATGAAATGGCCGGATCGAGCAAAATAAAGTGTCACCATGAAACTTTAAATCAAGATAACTCATGATATATTGCACCAAAATCAATTCTACAAAGTGCAGCATGATCAGCAAACATCAAGGAACACAAAGCAACAATCTAATTTCATTTTTAGAACATGAGATTCCATGCCATACCTGAGATGGAGATCTTGAAATATTGAGCTAGAATTCCAACCAATGCGTGCAAATCACTCCTCTTGCTCCTTAGATGCAAAATAAATGCCTCTAAGGTATTGAAATGGACTGGATATGAGGTTTCAACACAAGTGGCTTTGAAATGGCAAGCTTCTAATTATGTGCTTTAAGCTTAAATGAGTGGTTGATTCTTGATCTATATGATTCACTGATCAAGAATATGGAAGAAGTTTTTGGAGAATGTAAGAGAATGGAGAGATATGTGAGGAAATGCAAAAATGCAAGAAAGTTGAGAATGAGAGGATGAGAGAGATTTCAGATCTGATGCAACCCTAATTCTCTTTGTTGTGACTTCACAAATGAGTGTTGAAAGTGTGAAAGAAAGTGCACGAAAATCAAATGAGAAAAGTGTCAATATGCATCATGTGCACTTGGTGGAATAAGCATGATATGCTTATGCTCTCTTGGGCCTCTCAGCATGTGTGAGTTTCATTTTCCACCCTTGATCCAAACCCAATCATTCCTGGCCCTTAGATTCAAGTGTCACACTTGTTTCATGATTTTTGCAAATTTGCATGTTTTGGAGGGATTTTTTCAAAGTGCACGAAAATGACCATTTCTTTGGAGCAAATTGGTCCTTATGCAATGTATTTTAAGTTTGAAACAAGATTGGGCCTGTACCAAGTCACAAAATTAAGATTGGAAGCCTTTTGCATTTGGTGCATTTTTGGAAAAGTGAAATTTGCCCTAGGAATGAGGAATTTTCGAATGGCTTCTAGAATGATCCAGGAATCCAGTGAAAATGTACTTGTAATTTTTGAAAATGGGAGCCCTTACTCTTCAACTTTCATGTTTGACTTTGGTCCATTTGAAGAATTTTTGATCAAGTTAAGGCCACTTGAAAATTAGGGCAAAAGTTGTCAAATTTGGAAAACTTCAAAAACCAACTTTGTACCATTTTTGCAAAACCCCTCAAATCTCCATGATTCTTGAACTTTAGGCATTCCAAAACTCTTATAACATTGTAAGGACCCCTCTTGGCCAAAAAATTTGGGTTAGACCCCTTGAAATTGTACAGTTGACTTTTTGCTTCATTTGCAAGCAACTGAAGCACTGGCTGACTTCCACATGGAATTTTCTCATGAAATTTGACACATAGGATCTTCTTAACATATAGAAGACTTGGCCCAAGAGAAATGGCCAAAGTTGTGAGATCTTGGTGCTTGAATATCAAACCCTAATTTGGGTGCACTGCATAGGAGCTTTGCCTTGTCCTGAGATCTCTGATGATCATGCAATCTTCTGAGCTTTTGCCAATGGTCTTGAATTTGTAAATGGAGTATAGACTCACCACATAACTTGTACAAACTCAATGGGACCCTTGTCATGGCTTGAAAGGCTTCCAGGACCTCCACAAATGACCATATGCTTGATGCTAGGACATGAGGGATGTTATGCTTAATCTTTCCATGATATGATGTTGAGGAAATGACATGAGTATGATGAATATGATGTGATATGATGCTTAAAATGAAGCGGGAAAATTTGGGGTGTTACAGGAAGGATAGAAGATTGAGAGTAAGTCTGTTGCCATTGACCCGACTGTAGTGAACGTCGGATGGGTTGGAGGTTTTACGAGAAGTGGTCGTCTATTTGCTCCCCCATTTCTGAGAGGGGATCCTGAGGCTGAGGTTGTGGCTGTGGCAAAGGCTAAAGGAAAGCAAACTGCGACTGATGAAACAACAACTCCTGCTGCTGTACAGGGTACCTTTCAGAAGGAGGTCGAGGAATTTATGCGCATAATTAAAAAGAATGATTATAAGGTGGTCGAACAGTTGAACCAGACACCTTCCAAAATATCCATTTTGTCATTGCTGATGTGTTCTACGGCACATAGAGAGGCCTTGTTGAAAGTGTTGCAGATGACCTATGCTCCTCAAGAAATAATTGTTAATCAACTAGAAGCTGTAGTGGGTAGTGTGAATGCAAGCCACGGGCTGGGCTTTACAGATCGAGACCTTACGTCAGAGGGTCGTAACCATAACAAAACACTGCATATCACTATGGACTGCAAGGGTGCTGTGTTGTCACATGTCCTTGTTGACACGGGCTCTTCTCTTAATGTACTTCCGAAGAAAGCATTAATGAAGCTCAATGTTGATGGTCAAAGCTTTTGATGGGTCCAGAAGGTCAGTGTTCGGAGAAGTTGAGTTACCGGTGAAAATAGGTTCTCAAGTATTCAAAAGTACCTTCTACGTCATGGACATTCAGCCCGCGTACAGCTGCTTGTTGGGACGCCCATGGATTCATGTTGCTGGAGTTGTAACTTCCACCCTGCATCAAAAGCTCAAGTATGTGGTTGATGGCCAAGTAATCACAGTGTGTGGAGAGGAAGATATCTTTGTGAGCCACTTATCAACTTTCAAATATGTGGAGATGGATGGAGAGATCCATGAGACTCTGTGTCAAGCCTTCGAAGCAGTTAACGTCAGCATCTTGACTCATGTAGAGAGAAGCACCAAGAAAGAAGGTACCTCCATTCATTCCTACAAGCAGGCAAAGGAGGTGGTTCAGTCAGGAAGCGCCCAAGGCTGGGGCAAGTTGCTGGAATTAGAGAAGAAAGACGACAAGTTTGGTTTGGGTTATCAGCCTAGTGGGTCTAATGGGTCTCCAAGTGGTAAAGCCATTACTTTTACAAGCGCTGGGATGCTCGACCGCAACCAAATCTGTGCAACTAATGAAGAAGGAGACAGTGATGGTGACTGGGACAACTGGATTCATCCGTGTGCGCCTGGAGAGGAGCTGAAGAACTGGTCTGCTGAAGACATTGTCCAAGTTACCTGGCACTCAGAGTAATTTATTCGTTTCCTTTTCTTATCATGTTGCATTGTCAAGTCCAGCATTCTGCCCTAGATGCTAGGATCCATTGTATTGGGCCACCATGTTTTTTATGCATCTATTTTACCATGAAATAAATGACATTTTCAGACAAAGTGTGTTCTCTTTCTTTGTTTTAAATTTTTCACAAAAAATATATAAATGGCAATGTGTTTTTCCTTTTTGTTTTTGTGTTTGCGTATCTTTTTGAAAATAAACAGATTCTGAAATAAGCACATCATTTGTGCAGTGTTGATCATCCGGATTCCATTGATAACGTTCCTGCTATGACCACACATGACTTTGACAATCCTGTCTACCAAGCTGATGAAGGGGTTGAGGAAGACTGTGAACTCCCTGAAGAATTGGTCAGATTGTTGAAACAAGAGGAACGGGTTATTCAGCCTCATCAAGAAGAAATTGAGATCATCAACATCGGCACTGAAGATGTGAAGAAAGAAATCAAGATTGGGGCCAGTCTGCATGCCGAAGTCAAGAAAGAGCTGATTGGTATGCTGCGAGAGTATGTGGATATCTTTGTCTGGTCGTATCAAGATATGCAAGGGTTGGATACCGACATCGTTGTGCATAAGCTACCTTTGAGAGAGGACTGTCCTCCTGTGAAGCAGAAGTTGAGAAGAACGCGTCCTGACATGGCGATGAAGATCAAGGAGGAGGTTCAGAAGCAATGGGATGCCGAGTTTCTTGCCGTAACTAGTTACCCACCTTGGGTAGCAAACATTGTACCTGTACCAAAGAAGGACGGCAAGGTCCGGATGTGCGTTGACTACCGGGATTTGAATAGAGCAAGCCTAAAAGATGACTTTCCATTACCTCACATTAATGTGCTGGTAGACAACACTGCTCAATTCTCGGTATTTTCCTTCATGGATGGCTTCTCCGGATATAATCAGATTAAGATGGCGCCGGAAGACATGGAGAAAACAACGTTCATTACCCCGTGGGGTACATTCTGCTGCAAGGTGATGCCCTTTGGTTTGAAGAACGCCGGGGCAACTTATCAGCGGGCCATGGTCACATTGTTCCACGACATGATACACAAGGAGATAGAGTGTTATGTGGACGATATGATTGCTAAGTCCCGAGACGAAGAAGAGCATCTGGTCAATCTCAAGAAGCTGTTTGATAGACTGATAAAATACAAGCTGAGGTTGAATCCAAACAAGTGCACTTTCGGAGTGCGTTCCGGGAAACTGTTGGGTTTCATTGTTAGTCAGAAAGGAATTGAGGTAGATCCTGCCAAAGTAAAAGCAATTCAATATATGCCTGCACCGAGAACAGAAAAAGAAGTGTGCGGGTTTTTATGGAGGTTGAACTATATTTCACGGTTCATATCTCATCTAACTGCCACGTGCGAACCAATATTCAAATTGCTAAGAAAAAAGCAAACGGTCAGGTGGAATGAAGACTGCCAAAGAGCTTTTGATAAGATAAAAGAATATTTGCAGGAGCCTTCAATTCTAATGCCTCCAGTTGAAGGAAGACCTTTAATCATGTACTTGACTGTGCTAGAAGGGTCAATGGGGTGTGTTCTAGGCCAACATGACGAGTCTGTTCGAAAAGAGTACGCTATTTATTACCTTAGCAAAAAGTTTACCGACTGTGAATCCCGTTACTCACTGCTCGAGAAAACTTGATGCGCTTTGGTATGGGCTGCTCGCCGACTGAGACAGTACATGTTGACCCATACCACGCTGCTAATTTCCAAAATGGATCCTGTCAAGTACATCTTTGAGAAACCAGCGTTAACCGGAAGGGTTGCTAGGTGGCAAATGATCTTAATAGAATATGACATCCAGTATATTTCTTAAAATGCCATCAAGGGAAGTGTATTGTCAGACTACCTTGCACAGCAACCCCTTGAAGAAGATTATCAGCCAATGAAGTTTGATTTCCCTGATGAGGACATCATGTACCTCAAAGCAAACAATTGCGAGGAACCACTTCCGGAGGAGGGGCCAGACCCTGAATCCAAATGGAAGTTGATGTTTGATGGGGCAGTCAATATCAATGGACGTGGAGTTGGTGTTGTTCTTATCACTCCCGAAGGTGTTCACTTTCCTTTTGCTGCCAGAATTACTTTTGGTTGCACCAACAATGAAGCGGAATACGAGGCATGCATAATGTGAATAGAGGAGGCAATTAATCTTCGGATTAAGACCCTCGATATATTCGGAGATTCAGCCCTCGTTATTAACCAGGTTACCGGCAAGTGGTATACGCATCAAGAGCATCTAATTCCTTACAGGGATTATGCCAGAAAACTGTTGACGTTCTTCACAACAGTTAAGCTTCAGTACATACCACGTGATGAAAATCAGTTTGCCGATGTATTGGCCACTCTTTCTTCGTCTATCAAAGTCTTGTGTTGGAATTATGTGCCCAGAATTGACATTTCCAGGCTCGACGCACCAGCTCATGCCTTCTCTGTAGACGTCGTGTCTGATGAGAAACCTTGGTATTTTGATATCAAGCTATTCTTGGAAAAGCAAGAATACCCAACTGGGGCATCATCCAATGAAATGAAGACCTTAAGGCGACTTGCTGCTAGCTTCTTCTTGAATACAGACGAGGTTTTGTACAAGAGAAACTTCGACATGGTCTTGCTCAGATGCGTGGATAGACACGAAGCAAGCCTGTTAATGCAGGAAGTCCACGAGGGATCTTTCGGTACCCATGCAGGAGGGGATGCTATGGCTAAGAAATTGCTGAGATCGGGGTAATATTGGATGACAATGGATGCAGACTGTTGTTCATTCGCTCGTAAGTGCCACAAGTGCCAGATTTATGCAGATAAGGTGCATATTCCTCCAAGCCCGCTCAACGTCATGTCATCTCCTTGGCCCTTTTCTATGTGGGGCATTGACATGATCGGGAAAATAGAGCCTACTGCTTCAAATGGTCATAGCTTCATCTTGGTCGCGATCGATTACTTCACTAAGTGGGTTGAAGCAACATCTTATGCCAATGTCACTCGCCAAGTGGTTGCCAGATTTTTGAAGAGAGATATCATTTGCAGATACGGAGTGCCCGAAAGAATCATTACTGACAATGATTCTAATCTCAACAACAAGATGATGGCAGAGTTGTGTCGGGACTTCAAGATTCAGCATCACAATTCTTCTCCTTACCGACCAAATATGAATGGTGCGGTAGAGGCAGCAAACAAGAATATCAAGAAGATTGTGCAGAAGATGGTTGTCACTTACAAAGATTGGCATGAGATGTTACCATTTGCGCTGCATGGGTACCGAACATCAGTCAGGACGTCAACTGGGGCAACTCCTTTCTCTTTGGTATATGGTATGTAGGCAGTCTTTCCTGTTGAAGTAGAGATTCCTTCATTGCGTGTGATGATGGATGTGAAGCTTGATGAGGCTGAATGGGTGCGTGCTCGTTACAATCAGCTATGTCTAATTGAGGAAAAGAGATTAGCGGCTATCTGTCATGGTCAGCTTTATCAGAGGAGAATGAAGCGAGCATTTGACCAACGAGTACGTACTCAGGAGTATCAAGTAGGAGAGCTCGTGCTCAAGAGGATTGTTCCTCCAGGTTCAGATCACAGGGGCAAGTGGACCCCAAACTACGAAGGACCATTCATAGTGAAGAAAGTCTTCTCAGGAGGAGCACTGATGCTCACCACTATGGATGGAGAAGACTTCCAGTCCCCTGTTAACTCGGACGCAGTTAAAAAATACTTCGCATAAAGAGACCCGCTGGACACAAAAACAGAATTAAAGTCCAGGCAAGAAAAGGGCATCTCGGCGAGCTAAAAACAGAATAAAAAGCTCGGGCAAAAGTTAGGGAAAATAAATAAAAAAATATACACCCGCTGAGTTGAAAAGCCACATTGGACAGCTCAGGCAAAAAAGGGTATCCCGGTGGATGAAAACCCGAAAGGGCGATCCACGCAAAATATGGGAATAAGCGAACAAATGCGATCTGAGTAATCTGAAACAAATCATCGTTTCATACAGAAGGATAGGAATCAGTCCCCTCATCTTCTCAGAAAGCAAAAGCAAGAATGAAGAGTTTTGAAGACATGCTGGTCATAGCAGAAATTAAACTCATTGGGATGTCGTGCCCATTGCCATTAGGACAGTTTATTTAGAATGATTGGAAATCAGTTAAAAACAGATTGGACCTAAAATTGCAAGTATTCATTTGATTTTTGAACTTTAATGGTGATTGGTTTCTTCATGATCAAGTTACTTCAAAAGCCCAATAATCCACAACTATTTTGACCTAATTCTTTTTCCTACATATACACAAGCCAAAACATATTCAAGGAAACAAATTTCAGCCTCCAAGAACCAAGAACAATCTTCAAAATTTTCAAATAAAACTCAAATTCGGATTCCTCAATTTTGTTGTTTTTCAGGTGATTTAAAGGTGGCAAATCATTCCTGGACAATCATTGAACATCTTTGCATCATTTTCATCATCCAAAACCTCATGAATTGTTGAAACCGAACCTTCAAATGTTCTTGGAAAACAAAATTTTGATTTCTCTCATACACGCGTTGTTTGTTGTTTTTAATGTTTGATTATGGTTATTGATGCATCACTGATTGTTTCTGGATGTTTATTTTTAAGCTTTGATGCAGGTATCACAAATCACCATAGTTAGGGTTCTTGATATTCGAAATTGGGGATTTGATATAGAGACGATTTCCCATGAAATCGATGGCCTAAATGAATTTAGGAGATCATATTTGATTGGATTATACGATTGAAATAAATTTATATGTTGTATTCTGAGTATTTGAATATGTAGGATCTTTAGTGACGAAAAAAATTTGTCACTATAACCTTTAGTGACAGACTATGTATCACTATAGCTTTAGTGGACGACTGGAGGTTGAAGAAAGGGCTTGACGCGAATCTGGATTTTAAAAATTGTAGTTATTTTATTATATATTGTTTCTATTTTGTTTAACAAACTATGTGTTGGCTCACCTGGTAAACGCGCACGTCTGTGAAGCAAAGGGCTTGGGTTCGATTCTCAGGTCCCTCCCTTTTTTTTACACTTTGTTTTATTTTGCAGGATCAACATATAATAATTGTTTCCTATGTATTCATCACTAGCGCGCTAGCCCAGTGGTTGCCTCTGATTCTGGTAAGGGGGAAGTCCTGGGATCAAAACTAGGTCTCCCCACTTTTATTTTTACATACTTTCTTTCTTTTCTATTTTTTTATAATTATTAATAATTATTAATTTAAAAAAATTAACTAACCAATATTGTTTTTTTTATAAATAACTATATTTTATATTTTTATTAAACTCATAATTTTTCTTAATACTTATTTTAATTAATCTTTTTTTTCTAATAATAATTTTGTATATAACTTTTACTATAATTATATTTTGTAAATAAAACTAATTTAACTAATTATTTTAAAACCCTAAATTTTTAACTAACCCTAATTATTTCTAAACCCTAAACCCTGGTTTTTTTAATATAACTTTCTTAACCTAATTTATTTTTTAATCATCATTTCTTTAATTTATTTCTTTTATTAACTCTTATTATTTTTTGCTTTATATTCCTATTTTATTTATTTCTCGCTTTAGTTATTTAATATACTTGTAATTTTTTATCCGATTATTTTTGTAACTGCCCATAAGCCATGTAATAGCGTAGGTTTTATATTTCCGTATTTATTTATTTCACTTAATTGCTTGGTTAGTAAATAGGGAGTGTGAAACTACTTGTAATTAGAAGTAAATTAGATAATTAACTTTAAATAAGATAAATATTTGAAATAAAACACTCACATACGTAAGTCGATCTTTGATCGCCATCTTGCACTTCCTAGGGTATTCCTCTTGGTTGCCTTTAAATACGGTCAAGTCCCTCGAAAATAGGGGTGTCTTAAAGCAAAGTCCCTTCAAGTATAAATCATCATAGTCCCTTCAGTTTAAAAGATCAAGTCCATTTGAGGTTGCCTACAGAATAATGATCTTGTCCCTTCGAATAAATGATGATAGTCCCTATGAATTGCTAAAGATACCCCTTAAGTTGCCTTCATTGACCATACGATGACCCTACGCCCGTCCCTTAAACAAATCCAAGGTAATGACTACCTATTCCTTGATAATAGGGATAGTCTTACCCTTGAAAGAGCATACAAGAACATGAAAGACTAGTCTAGGGTAGGTACCTCTTAGTTACTTGCTCACATCTTAAAATTACTTTTTACACCTCACTTTCTTAAACATTTTTCAAAACAAGGCTTTGTATACATCCATACGAGGATCATTACAAAGTACTTAGAAAAATTTCTAATCACACACTACACTCTTCAAAAACAATTTAAGTGAGCTAAGTAACTAGGAGCCCATGGATAACCATGGATATAAAGGGTGCTAACACCTTCCCTTTATATAACCTATCCCCCAAACTCAGGTCTTTTAAAAAATAGGTCTTTCCTGTTCTTTTATGTCATTTCCATTTGGATAAAATAAAAGTCGGTGGAGACTCTTGCTATCCGCAACATGACTAAAAAGCCAGTTCTCAACGAAAACTGCTTCTCATTCTCGTATGCTCAAAAGTAAGTTAATTATTTCATATTAGTTAGGTCACTTTATTATTCTACTTTATTGATTATTGTCGCTAACTAATATATTTTAACTATTTTTTGTGTCAGATGGTCGACACGCAGTATGACTTACAATAGATGTTCAAGACATTGTATCATTCAATACCGCAGTCTCTTGGATCACCTTACGCCTGCAGATGTAATGTAACTAAATTAATCAATTTATTTCTAATCCTAACATTTTCTGTAATCTAACAATTTTCTCTTGTACAGTTCATTTAACGTCCATATCTAGGAATGGACCACGATCACCAAGTCAGAGATGAAGACGCATTCGTTTGGACTGCATGTGTATCGATCATCAGATTCACCACTGTGGAGATTCACAACAGTGATCGTGTCAAACTACAGTTCGGAACGCATCAAAACATCTCAGATCCCCGACTGATCTTGGTCAATGACATCTAAAAAAAGTCAACGACCAATGGGGCCTTAATATTTGGAAAGACTTTGCAAAAACTGAGTGTCGTAAATGGAGGAACCGTCACTAATATGTCTTACGTGAACCAATGATGACAACTCCGTCTATACCAACTAATACTTGTATGTTTTGGTATAGATCGGTTGCAATTGGTTTTCTATCCGAAGATAGGTATTTACACGACCCACGCCAGACCACTTACACACAAGAAGCTTCCACGTCTAACCAATGAGGAAATTATCAGCCTTGTTACTCACAACTCCCAACCCAACTAAATTATCGAGCGACAAACATACAAACATACTTCCAAACATGTCAGACACCCGACCACGATACTAAGAGCGTCCCCCATACAATGTCCAACAAAATTACTATTATCAAGACGCTCAAACATCACACCATAGTCGACACACACAAACATCACACAACAACCGATAAACACAACCATCACAACCACCCTATGACTTTCAAACACCATAACCATTTCAAACTTTCACCAACGAAGCCTTCACACCAATGTCCCTTTTCAATCATTCAGGTCGCACACCAATGACCCCATCATCACATCTAAACTACTCTGACATGGGTCACGACCTCGTTACAACATGTCGTCTTTCTATACACAATACTTTGTAGAAATTCAAGAATTACCGAGGGAGTCTAGCGATGTTGATCTCAACTCCACAAACACCTGAAGTGAATCAACAACGAAGGCAGCGAGTGTAGAGAGTGAGGGTACCTAGGGGATGTGGAATCAGTGATCGGTATGCCCAACCTAATCGTGATCATTAAATTACGTAATTTTATTTTTAATTAATTATTTATATCATATTATTTTTCATACATTATTAAAGTTTTTTATTTTTTTAAATAAATTTTGAAAATGCACCTTGTCTCCAAATGAATTGGCGATCCTTCCCTTTATTAACTTACAATTGCCAATTGGAATGAAGACTGTATATGGTGTCTCCAATCCAATTGACGATACTTCATAAGCAACCAAAGCAGTCGACAATTCATCTGAATATTGCACTTATTTTTTTCTAAAATCGGGGTACTTTGAGAATATTTTTGAAAAGTGGATTATTTATATTTTTTTTTTCAAAAAGTGGGGTATTTAAGTAAAAATTTCACATTAATGTCATTATTAATTAAAAAATGATAATCTTCTCTTTAATTTATTTTGGTTTCTTATAGGTTTTGGTTAGGTTGTAGGATGACATTAATGTCACTATTATTAATGATAATCTTCTCTCCTCTAATTTATTTTCATATCTTATAGGTTTTGATTTTAGGTTTTCAAATTCATATCGATTGTAAACTGATGAAAAACATCAAAAATTGAAGGGAAAAAAAGAAAAAGAATATAATTGGATGTTTTTGGGACAACTGGTTGCCATTGCTTTAACAAATTAGGATTTTTTTTATGTAAATACCCTTATTTTTAAAAAATATTCCCCAAATAATCCACTTTTCAAACAATTTCCCAATCTACCCCACTTTTAGACAAATTTAAGAGGAGTCGTCAATCCAATTGGCGACCATGTACAAAGTTAAAGAGCAGTCGCAAAACCAATTGGCGACACCTCTTTAATTTTGTACATGGTCGCCAATTGGATTGGCGACTCCTCCTAAATTTGTCTAAAAGTTGGGTAGATTGGAAAATTGTTTGAAAAATGGGTTATTTGGGGAATATTTTTTGAAAAATAGGGGTATTTCATTCTAATTTTTATTATTATTTAGGAATTTAGTTTCAGGTGTTGATTTATTATACAGTATATAATTTATTTCAATATTGTACATTTTTTTTTGTAAAAAAAAGTAACAGTAATAACATAAAATAAATAACTAATTTAAAAGAAAAAACTCAGAACCAATTCAAATGAATATTCAAACTTGGAAGACTTCATAAGTAAGTTTACCAGAAGAAAATTGAATTTTTTTAATAATGATATATTGTCATGGTTAGCACTCTAATGTTCAAATTAAATTAAGATTTAAGATGAGTGTAGTAAAAAGTACGAAGATGAGAAAATTTACTTTGCCTTTAGCGTGTGAACTGTTTTTTATACATTGGGTCAAGTGAAGTGGATTTGAGATGAATTAGACCTTGATCATTTGGGCATCTGGTTGGCCCTGAACAATTGCCCCAAAGGTTTTGTCGGACACTGAAGGATTTGGGGAAAGTCTTAAGTGATGTTGATCGGTCTCTAAGATGTTGTTCGATGTAAAATAGAACTAAAACATTTGGAATTAGTTGAGAAAGTAGCGGGGAACAAGCGTATTAGATACAACCACATCATTGAAATGTTTCATAGTCTTATTCTAACACATGCGGTGAGATGAGTAGATAGGGCATGGTGCAGTTTATAGTGTACTCGAGTGCACTTGAGTTTACGTGTATCCACGAGGGAAAATTTAGTAGTTGATCTTGTGACTAAACATAAAATATTCCACACGTGTAAATAAACATATTAGAAAATCAATTATTCTTTAATAAATTGTTATCGCCATAACACTAAAATTAGAAGTTACTATTCTTCAAATTATTAGTTTTTAAGTTCTGACATTACTTGGCTTTTCATGAATTATGTTGTTATTTCAGGACATAGAGTTAGACATTTGAAATCTACTATCTACTCTTGCTCCATGACAAATTCGATGCTTTATCATTTGGAAAATACTCTTGGCTTTCTTGTGGGCATTTTTACGTTATTTTATTTTTGAGTTTCAATCTTCAAGATCATCATATCTAGGGCCATTTTCCCCAACTAGTCGGTGACAAGGTGAAAGTTAAGCTTTCTTTTTGGAAGACTTCTCTAGTGTATATCACTAAAAGAGTGCATCTAATTAAATTAACATTCAAGTGATGTTGATCCACCTAATCATTATCTATTTTTAGTTTGCTTATATCCTCAAAAACATGGAAATTCAAACGTGAAATTTAATATAGAATGAATATATATTTTAGAGGAAGTTTGTTATTGTGGCTTGGAAGAAAACTCGCCTTCCCATTAATGAACGTAGTTTGGGCCTTAGGTTCATGACTCATATTATTGTAGTATTTTATCTAAAGCTTGGTTAGGAGTTTCAGTTTCTCCATGATAACACCTAATTATACAACATTTTTTTAGCAATTTTTAGTAATTTAATTAGACAAATTCTACCGTGAAGTAATCCAAATGACTTTTTGGAAAAAGTCATAATTCTGACCAATCAGAGAGGAACTTAAACCCTTCGATTGTCATGTAGGATTATATCATGAGTGCAACTTACCATGTAACCTCATATTTATTATTATTGCAATTAAGTCTCTAACATTTTTTATTTATTTTTAAATCAAAATTAATAAAACAACTTTATGATATTTCATCAACTTCATCTTTTTCCCCAACGAATAATAACTTCGTCAAAAGCATCACTCATCTTATCTGGTGAAGTTATTTATATAGGGGCAACTGTCACACCCCAAATTTTACCCCTAACATTTTCATGTCATGTATTCATCTCATCATAAGCATACCAAAATGCATACTAGGTATTCTAAGGTTCTGTAAGGATGTCAAGGAAGGATTGTGGTTTTGTAACGAGTATTGGAGGTTGATTCAATTGGTATCTATTTGTCACCTAACTCAAGTGGAAATTTGACACAGTTCTTTGCTTCAAAGTCAAGATGTTTGTTTTCCATTTAAGCTTGGTACAAGGTTCCTTTTGTGTGCCAGATTCGGATTGATGTTCTTTTGGATTCCGATCAAGGTTATGAGTGTGTTCTAACCAATCTTGAAAATTTGGAGTTTTGGTTATTGTGGATTTTGGTCCAAAATTTCTATTCGACTTGAACGTTCATTTATTCCAAGTTCATTTTCAACTTCCAAGAGTTTAGTTTCCAAATTTTATTCAAGTTTCCATTCCAAGTTTTTTTTCTTAATCTAATTTCCAAGTTTTTTTTTTAATCCAAACTTTCTAGATTTTTTAAAGTTACAACTTCATTTATTCTATTTTCATTTGTACTTCTATTTTAAGTTATAATTCCAAACTCAATTTCTCTAATTTCAATCTAACTTCAATCCATTTTAAGTCATAATTTCAACTCCAAATTCTAAATCCCAAATTCGAATTTCATATCATGATTCCAAGTTTCAATTCAAGGTTATTTATTTCCATTCCAATTCAAATTTCGAACTCATCCTAAGTTCACAACAACCTTACATCTCAAGTACATATTCCACGTCAAAACTCATTCCAAGACCATGCCAAATGCAATATTTGATGACAAATTCAAGTTTACTAATGAATAAGTGGATTGCAAAATTCAAATTAATTTCAAAATAAAATACAAGTTCCAAAGGTCCTAATTCATATATTTTACATTGAGCCTAAGCCTAAGAGAGACCAAATTTATCCATGAACCAATTCCTAATGCAAACACCACCATCATCCCTAACTCCCTTGTCATTCCATGCCAAACTCCATACTCCAATGTTAATTTCTCTCCTACAAAAGAAAATAGAAGTCAAATTAGAGTCCAATATCCAAATGAAATTTTGTTCATACATACATCTATCCATAACAAGTTCAAATCACTCCAAGATTCAATTCATCAGTTCATATTCATATTCATCCATTCAAAAATGTCCCAACTTATTCATAACATTATCACATAACATTTCATGACATAATCAACCTAAATTCATCACTCAATAAAAGCAGTACATTAGCATGTTTTGTCACAAAATTCAGAAGAGAAATAAGTTTTACAGCAGCAACACAAAAACAGAAGGAATCACATATGTTACTAGCAGATGGGTAGTTAGCCAAACTTAGTCCAAAGCTAAGTATCAATTCAAACGCAGTTTGTTTAGTTTCATTTCAAACCAAGATTGGTTCAGATGTGACAGCTGTAAACACCCCAAATTTGCCCTCACCCATTCACACCATGGCTTGTGATCATTCTCATATGCATAAACACAATCATATCATCTCACATCTCATTTTTGATCCACTGCATAGTTTTCAAGGCATCTGCACCTAGGGTTTGTGATCTGAGCAATCCCAAAGCATCTTGAGCCACTCCAAAGGCCACCAATCAACTCAAAGGGGTCCATGTGTGTTCTTGTATCATGTCACATCCTCACAAAGTCAAAATTGCAGAGGAATCACAAGAACTAGGGTTTGAGTGGATGCAGAGCCAGTTTGAACTGCACAGTTGACCTAAAATTAGGGTTTTGGTTTCAGAGGCCATAATCTCAAATTTTTTGGTCATTCTTGTTTCCATTGGTCTCTATATGGTATAGGGAATATGCATATCAATTCTCATGAAGAAATTCCATGGGGAAGTCATCTGATCAAGAGTTGACTTTTCAGACAAGTCAGTGCAAAATCAGGGCATCTGAGGCCCCCAATGACCCAACCAATGGGTGATCTTCATCATTTTGAGTGTATATGATCTTTGTTTGATCATGGAAGAAGGTTGAAGTGCATAAAATCAAGAATTTAGGGTTTTTGCAAAAGTTGACTTTTTGAGGCATAGTTGACTTTTCAAGAATGCCTCATTTTAGGCCAATTTTCAAGCCTTGATTCTTGATCCAAAAAGGCTTCAAATGGATAAACTTTGGTCATGAAAGTTGTAGATCTCATCTTTCCCTTTTCAAAAAGTACAAGAACATGATCAAACTCTTCATGGATCAAAAGTTATGGCATTGCAAAGTTAGCAAAAATCATTGATTTTCAAGTTATGCACAAAAAAGGAAATTTTGCAAAGTCTTGAACCAAAGTCAAATGTAGCCTCTAATTCATGTCAAACCATTATGTAAACATCCTCTAAGTCACAAAAATCAGATTTGGATCAAGTTTGCTCATGGTTTGGTTCATGTAATTTGACTTTTCTCATGAAAATCCATAAAGCTAACCAAGTTGCAAAACACTCATGACCTTTTCACCAACTTGCTGCATTGATCCTTGAGTCAAGCCAGCCTCTCACACTCACCATGCTGCACCAGAACCCAACTTGTACTTGCCTAAACTTGAGCCATGCCCTATCTTACACAAAAGTGGACTTTGAGCAAAAGTAGCCACACCTATCTCTGCAGGCCAGGTCACATCCACCAGCCACTTGCAATTGTTTATTGAATCAGTTTGCTGGCCATAACACATGAGAACCAAGGCTGAAGCACACACATTCATGACATTCACAAAAACTCACCTCATTGCAAGTTCCTTCGAAATTCTTTCTACAGTCTTCAAACACTCAAACTCTCATCATCACTCAACTCACCACACCTCATAGACAAGAAACACCCCAAGCATAAGCCTGAAACAAGCCTGAAAACTCCATTGCCATCATTCACCTCAAGCTGCAGATTCTATCGAATCTCTCTCCACAAGTCTCCAACACACAAACCAACACCACAGATCATCTATACACATCATCTGGACCTTAAACACCCCATCACCATGACCTGAAAGTGCCAGAATCTCATCTGCCATTTTTGACTGAACTGAAGCAGGAGCATTCGAATCTCTTTCTCCAGCCAACACAAACTCATTTTGGGCATTCAAGCACCTTTGTAGGACCAAGAGGAGCAGCTTGCACTGAAGGAAGAGGCCTGAAAGTTCCTAAATTGAAAGTTGCAAATCTCAGGTAGCTCGAAATTAATTTTTCCAGAAATGATTTTTCTTGTTACAAACTTGTTCTTTATGCTCTCCTGATCATCCTGATGCTTTTAGTTTTTGAAATGGTTGTGTTTTGAGAATTTAATTTGTGTTTGAAGCTTACGAACCCTAGAAATTGTTTGCTTCGATTCAGATGATTTAGGAAAGATAAATTTGTTTTAGGTTAGGGGTTTGATTCGTGAGAGTGAGAGGAACGTTTCCCAATTCATAGATTTCATTTATATTACGTTTTGAGGAAGTTGGGTGATTTTCAGGTGAGCTTCTGGCCGGAGAAGACGACCGGAAGTCTTCTCCGGCCACCTGAGTGTGATTAGGGTTTAATCCCATAATTAATGCTGGTTTGAATATTGGCCGTAGGATGCGTTGAATCTGTTGACTACGCGCGCAAGGGAAGGGCCAGGATCTCTTTGATTAACCCTAATCCACGTGTTAGGTTTAATTAATCATATTTTAGTTAATTTAATCAGAAGCAATCTGGGCCTCTCATTCTGGCGCGCAGTCAATGTTTTTAAATCCAGGGTCAATCTCATCCATCCATTCTGTTGACTTCCATTTAATTTAATTTTAATTCATTTCTTTTTCTTTTAAATTGTACATTTATTTAAAAATAGTTAAAAAATCATAAAAATTATGAAACTTTTTCTTTAAGGTTTTATTAATTTTTATGACACAAAAACATTTTTATTTTATTTTTTATCATTTAAAAATTATTTTTAAATATTTAAAAGATTATTTTTAATTGGTTAATGGAAATTAATTAATTAAAAATACTTTTAGGTATTTAAAAATTACAAAAAAATTCATGAAATGTTCTAAGACATTTAGAAGCATTGTCCAACCTTCAAACCAAATTTCTTTTTTGATCTTGATGCATTTTAAGAATTTTTCATGGAATTAAATCATATTTTGTGCATTATTTTGATCACAAGTTTAAAAATTCATTTCTGCCTATTGGTGAAGGTTGAGACATTGATTCTTTTTGCATTGTTTTCCATTTGACATGTGTTTTCAAGGTTAAAAAGGCCATGATTTGATCTTGCATTTTCTAATTGATTGGCATTTCTTTTGTTAAGAACCCTAAAAAACCCTAATAACTTGCAAAATTCATAACTTGAGTTTGGTTGAGAGTTGAGAGCTCCCCTTTGGGCAGTGGTTTGTTATAGGTCTAGGGTTTCTTTGGGTGCCATTTTCCATTTTTTATCTTAGGGTTTGCTTCTGTTTTTAGTTTGTGTTTGATGTTTGATCCATAAACCCTAATTTGGGCTTCTTCTTGCATCCTTCTTGCATTTCCTTGCATAACATGACTTGCCATTGCATTTTGTGCATTCTTGTGATTCATTTGACATCTTAAGACATGTATGAAACATCATTGATCATTGCATTACATCTTTGCCATGCCATTTGTCTTGTATGCTTCATGACATTTCATGTTTATTCATGTTCCTTAACCTGCATCATTTGCATCCATGACTTTGTATGAGCATCCCTATGCCTTGTCTCATGTTTGCAACACTTCATAACATCATAATCATCATGTGCATGCTTCTGGTTTGGCCTAGCATCATGTCATTTCATCTCATTTTGCATTGCATTGCATTCCTTTCTAATCTTTCAGGTGGTAAGTGATTCTGAGAAGTGGATTTGCCTTCACTTCTCATAACTTTTCTTTTCATCTCTCTTGCATCCATGCTGCATTTTTGGTATGTGTTTGAGTTTGAGCTTGCTCATTCTTCTTCTTCCCACTTTCTTTCTTCAAGTGACTTGACTTCTTGAATGAAGCAAGTCACTTTGCTTCTCTTGATCCTTTCATCTGCTTCCTGGTGGTTCCATTGAAGATTGTTCTTGTTTAACCTCACAAACCTTAGGAACAACCAAGCATGACAATGATTAGGGTTTTGTTTAGTCTCCCCTCTTAGTTTTCACCTTTGTGTCTCTTTGAGTCTTCTCTTCTCATCTCATAATCAGGGACTAAACCCTAAAGGCTTTAAGGCTTTGTGATTAAGCTTATGCCTGCATCCTTCTCTTAGGATGGAGTGTATAACTTTAATCCTAAGTGTTAAACCCTTAATGTGTTTAAATCCTCTAATTAATTCACTTAATAATCATCAAGACATCACACTTGTAACTTGGGCCTTGCATTAGGGTTCTAATTCTTCCTTAATTGGTTAAGAAGGACTAACCCTAGTGTTAATGGACAAGTCCCCCTCAAGTGGTCTTACAAACCCTAAAAATCACTTCATCATCATATCATTAAATAAAATCCACTTAATCAAAGGCTTGTTTTGTCATGAGTTTAATTCCTAATCATGGATTAAGTTGAGGAGCCTTCCTCAGCTTAAACATTCTCATCTATTATCCTTCTATTAGGATGGTGTAATGAGTCTGTTTAATCCTTGATTATGGCTTAACCTCATTACTTAACACTAAACAAAAACACCAAAAACATCTAAATAATCACAAGTAGGTTAATGATCTTGATCCTACATCAAAGGTGATTAAGTGTGAGAATCTGACTTCACACTTAAGGTATTCTCATTACCCCTAATCAGAGGGAAGATGTGATGAGTTTACTAAATCCATTGGTTTAGGCTTAAGCTCATTAACTTATGACAAACTTTCAAAAGCAATAAAAGACTGAAAACTCAAAAAAAAACAATAATCGTCTCCTCCGGGATTCTTTTCTCATCACCTTCACTCATAAACGAGAACTTGCTTCTTCCGTCTAATGCAAGACAGTTCGCACCTGAGCCAGACAGGTCATACACTTGAGCATAGACAAGTAGGCAGTTCACAAGTCAATTCATCTTTCAGTCTCTTTAGGTCGAACTACGGTGTTCTGACTTCCTCATTGCACGAGAGGATACGTAGGCATAACTTAACAGTTATCGAACAAAAGTCTCTGTATATTCCCCCTCCTTCTAGCATCACTCTTTTAAGCCTCATGATCTTGAGCATTTCATTCTTGTTCTTACACTGACACTACACTCATACACTTCACTTCATATACACTGACACCTGTACATCCTTTTCCAGCTCTTTATACACAGATTACACTGACACTACCCCTTTAAACACAAATCTTTTAAGCGTGGATCCCGTCGAGTACGGCGGACAATCTGGGTGCTAATACCTTCCCAGGTTGTAACCAACCCCCTTTCTCAGTCTCTCTGGTTCGCAAACCGTCTTATCCATCTCTTTCTAGGTCTATGCAGCATTGCCTTTCCTCCGGGATAAAAATGCCTAGCTGGCGACTCTTTTCATCTCCAGTGAGTTCACGGCTGTGTGTTCTCACTGTTCCCTTCGCCGACCGTTCGCGTCTGTACCTTCACATGACCCGGTGTCATTTGTCGGGAGCGACAGCTTGGCGACTCTGCTGGGGACCCTTATACTGCAACCAGGGCTTCTGGTTCTTTTTGTGGGTTCCTCCTAGCGCTTGATTGATTTGTGTTTACGGGGGTGTTACGTGCTTGTTTGTGGTTGTATTTATTTTTGTTTATTGCTTTATGTACAGTTGCTTTACTGCTTTTCTTTACTGCATTTATATATCATACTGTCACTGTTGCTGGCTGGATCTGGTTTCCTTGTTTTTGGTGGGTGGGTATTTCATTGAGAGTTAAGGTCCTACACCTGGGACCTGAGTGACACCTAGGATAGAGTGAATCATATTCTTTCCCATTCCATTTCGGTCTGGTGCGGGAATATGAAACACGGTTCAGATATGGGTTTCTTCTTGAGAACTCTGTGTTGCGGATTTCCTGCAATGCTAGGGGGATCTGGGAAGCCTGCTAAGTCTGGATGACCTTTTAGTATTAACCTCCAGAAACCGAGGTGAATTAGAGGAGGAATTGTTATGGTTATTGTAAACACTGTACCTCCGGGTTAAAAGTGTTTACACTTCTCATAACTGATCCAAGTCTGAGGACCCTTGTTCTAGATCACCACCTGTGAGGGGGTTGGGCTGTTTACAGGTTTGCAGGTACCTTGACCTCAGAATACCCTGTTACTTTGACTTTGTTAAGAGTGCACCATGTTGGATAGTTCTTGTGATTCTAAAACCCTGGACATGTGGCTCTTTATTTGAGTCCCCCACCCTGGTTACTGGATTTATAGACCTCCATCAGGAATTCTTGAACACACATGGATCTATACCAAGGCAGTTAATCAGATCCAGCTCAGTCACAAACCCTTGCATTTCATTTGCATACATACTCATTGCATCATATTAACATGTGCTTATTTGTGTTTCAGGGTATCCACCTTTGTCTGGTTTTGGTTTTGACCCCATCTGCAGTTTTGACCTGTCTCCACCAACATCTTGCTTCAGCTTGTCAGCCATATACTTCAGTTACTTGCACCAGCCTATCAGTGGCTCACTCCTCAGCATCTCCATCAACACTTATTCTACTCAGTCTTCAGCATCATGGCTCCAAAGAAAAGCAACATCACCTATCATTTCTTCCAACCAGACTTATCAGACATCAGGAGGATCCAAACCCTGATCACTCCAGACCACATTCCTTTGTTCAGGGAGAGTTATGGAGATATACTGGACATGGTTATGGATCTGGACCCTTCTCAGAGGAGCCTCATCCACACCTGCATTCAGTTTTATGATCCTCCATTGAGATGTTTCACCTTTCAAGACTTTCAGTTGGGTCCTCTTTTGGAAGAATACTCATATTTGGTTGGTTTGCCTATCAAGAGAGAGATCCCTTTCAACCCTGAAATGGTCTTTCCCAGCAATGGAGAGATAGCAAAAGCTTTGCACCTGGAACCTCTGTTGATTGAACAACACTTGACCTCTAAAGCTGGGATCCTTGGATTTCATCTGGACTTCCTGATTTCTCAAGCTAGTTTGAAGGCCTCCTTGGGGGATTGGGAAGCTGTTTGTGCTCTGTTGGCCTTAGGTGTATATGGAATTGTGCTGTTTGCAGATGAGCCTCGATTCATCAGCAAAAGTGCAATCCATTTGTTCATCCTGAAGAACCCAGTGCCAACTTTACTGGGTGATCTCTATTACTCAGTCCATCAGAGAAATGAGAAGCAGAGGGGGAGATTAGTAAGAATTTGTGCTCCATTATTCCATGCTTGGCTCCTCAGGCATCTACCCAGGACAGATGCATTTCTAAACCCTCATCAGCAAAGCAACTGGGCTAAGAGGCTCACTACTCTCACTTCAGCAGACATCAGATGGTGCACTCAAAGCACCAAGGGCAGAGATATGATCACCAGCTGTGGGCACTTTCCCAATGTGCCTCTGATAGGAGTTAAGGGAAGTATCAACTACAACCCTATGCTGTTCAGGAGACAATTGGGCTATGCACTGGTTCATACTCCTAGGGAACAAGATTTGGTGGAGACCCTCTACTGTGAGAACAAGATCAGTTTGACTGTTGTTAGGCAGGCTGCCTGGGCCTGGGATCATGTTCAAACCAAGGGAATCACCATTCTGGGGAAGTGCAATAATGTGGCATCAGTCCAATATTATGAGTGGTCCCATGCTAGGGCCCAATTCTCTGGAATGCCTTTCACCGTAGAAGATATGCCTGAGTCATCTTCAGCACCACCCCCTGCCACTATCAGTCTGGAGGAGTTTGAAAGCCTGAAGGAAAGGAATGAGAAGTTAACTCAAGCCTTGCAGAAGACCCTCAGGGAGAGGAGTGAAGGTGTGAGGGAGATTGAGAGATTGGAGAAATTGAGGGTGGAACACTTGACCAAGATAGAGAAGTCTGGGGAGTATATCAACAAGTCTAAAGCTGGTGAGCAGATTCTGAAGAATGCTTGTAAAGAAGCCCAGTTCCAAAGAGCAAGAACAGACTTGTATTTGAAAGAGAGTCAGGCCAGGTGGGTCCGGATCACTGAGGCCCGTACTCTAGAAGACAAGAGAGCTCAAGACAAGATGGAGCAGATGGAAAAAGCCCTGGCAGCAGCCCAGGAGGAGATATCAGAGCTGAAAATCAAAGCAGGATTGAAGAGGTCTAAGGACCAAAGTCAGAGCAAGAAGTTGACTGCAGCTGTTGCAACAAGAAACCTTCTCATCAGAGGTCTCACGGAGCGTCCGGCTGATCCTGTGACCGAAGCACTTCTCAAGGAAGTTCGTGAGGATGAGTTTGGCCTTGGAGTTTGATCATTTGCTTGTTGTTGTTCCTTTTCCATGTACTTTTGCTTTTTGTGATGTATTTTGGCCCCTTTGAGGGTTTGTGTTGTAAAATGAACAAAATTATTTCACCTTTGTAATATATTTGTGTTGGGGTTCACATCAAAAGCAACTTCAACAGCATCATCATTCAAGGGTCTGGAAGGGTCAAAACTGAAGACCAAACCGGATACCTTGATAGCAAATAAGCATAACTGCATTGCATGCTAATCTTTTATTTGTTTTGTAGGGTTTTGTTTTGTTGTTGCTAACCTCTGTTGTGAATCTCAGGCATTATTGCTCGTCGCCGGGTATTTCCTCTCAACAGGCCACACAGGTATCCAACTAGAAACAACCTTCCGGGAATTCAGATGGATCAAGTTCAACAAGATCTTGCTGATGTCAGAAATCAGCTAGCCAATGAAAGATTGGAGATGAGAACACAGATGACGCAGTTCATGGAGGTTATGAACAACATGGCTCAGAGCCAGGAGAGACTGAGGGCCATGGTGGAGAGGCAGAATCAAGAGGAGCCTCATGTAGGAACTGCAGGCACCAGTAATAATGAAAGGGTGCAACCACATGTGAATCCCCCTGTGTTTGGTCCACACCTACATCCTGAGATTAATATCCCTGCAAACGTTCAAGGAACAGCCACCGCAGCCAGAGTACTTCAAGAGGATCCTCAGGAGGACCAATTTACAGTAATGGGCGCTGGAGAGGATGCTTATGATAGGAGATTGGATGAAATAGCTGAGAAGTTAAGGTCCCTAGAATCTCAGAACTCTTTGGGCTTCGACGTCATGGACATGGGGCTGGTAGACGGGGTTAGGATTCCCCACAAGTTCAAGCCTCCATGTTTCGAGAAGTATAATGGGACTTCATGCCCCCGGACTCATCTGCAATCATTTCTGGGAAGGCTGAAGGCCTATACAATGGATGAGAAACTTTGGATGTTCTACTTTGAAGATAGCTTGACTGGAGCGTCGAGGGAATGGTATTCCCACTTGACAAGGGCAACTGTAAGATGCTGGAAGGACCTGGCAGAAGCCTTCATCCGACAATATCAATACAACTTAGACATGGCACCCAACAGGACTCTCCTAATGGGAATGTCACAGTCGTCAAGGGAAAGTTTCCGAGAATACGCCCAAAGATGGAGGCAATTGGCTGCTGCTGTTCAACCCCCAATGTCGGAGAGAGAAATGGCAGACATGTTTATGAACACTCTTCAGGGAACCTATATTGACAGGTTGGCTGCTTTCTCTTCCACTAGCTTCGCAGATGTTGTCATAGCTGGGGAGAGAATTGAAAGCCTGTTGAAAATGGGCAAAATATCTGATAATGGTGCAAGTTCGTCCAGCAGTACAAGAAAACCTTTTGCAGGCCCGAGAAGAACTGGCGAGACCAATGCCATTCACACCAACAGGGGTAGGCCCCAATATGTTCCAAGGACAATAGCAGCAGTCACAATCCCTGCTCCAGCTCATCCTCAGCCAGTCTATCAACCTCCTCAACAAAATTTCCAACAACAACCTCAGTATCATCAGAATCAATATCCTCCAAGAAACAACTACAACAACAACAATAGCAACAACAATCAACAAAGGCCATTCCAACAAAGGCCATCCCAAGCTAACAGAGTGATCGACCCGATCCCAATGCCGTATGCTGCCTTGCTGCCACAACTTCTGAAACTCAACTTGGTTGAGCTAAGAACGTTGGCACCTCCGGACCCCAATAGTCTACCAAGAAACTATGACTCCAATGCTAGGTGTGCTTTTCATTCCAACGCACCTGGTCACAGTACAGAAAAATGCAGAGCTCTGCATATGAAGGTACAAGACTTGGTAGACTCCAAGGCTCTGAACTTTGCACCTCCGCCCAATGTCAACAAAAACCCAATGCCACACCATGGTGGTCCCCGTATTAACGCAATTGAAGAAGACACACCGTCTTATTTCATAACCAGTGTGGATCAGATCAGGACACCATTGGTGGAAATCAAAGCTCAACTCCGTGAAAACAATATATTTCCGGGGTGTGAACTAGGGTGCCCCTACTGCAATATTTCTTGGAATGGGTGTGAAGACTTGAGGAATGGCATTGACAGCCTTATTAAGAGTGGCCTGCTACAGATCACTACATCATTTCCGGCAACTCAAGCAACTTCATCAACAACGGTTTCAGAACCTCCTACAACTGCAGCAACTATTGTTCCCGACAATTCATCAGCACCATCAACAAGTACTTCACCTGTCCTTCCGAATGATCAGTTTTCAACAGTTCCTCCTGCTACAACTTCAGCTTCATTCCATTTCGACTCTCCATCAACAACAACAACAGTCCTTCCAACGGTACCTCCTGCAACTCCAGCAAACAATCATGAAGATGTCTCCACAGTTACCATATTCTACGATCCAGAAAATAACTCCGCCTACCATTCAGAAGGTGCTGCTCCCACCAGAGCACCAGTCACAATCTTTTATGATCCACAAACAATAACAATCCCTTCAGCAGCAGCAATCAGTCCAGTCACTGTCACGGTGCCTGGACCTGTACCATATGAAAGCGATAGGGCCATCCCTTGGCACTATGGCTCTGACGTGTACTGCGAAGGAAAAAGAATCACTCTTGAAACATTAGCACCTGCACCACAAATTGATAATGTGGGCGGAGGCGGAGGCTTCACCCGAAGCGGACGTCTCTTTGCTTCACAAGTCCAAAGACCTACTGCCGAAGCAGAAGCTGCTGCCAAGGCAAAAGGAAAAAGCCCGGTGCAGGAAGATCCAGCTGCCAAAGAAACCCTGAAGACTCCATTCGATCAGGAAGTTGATGAGTTTATGAGGATCATCAAAAAGAGTGATTACAAAATTGTGGATCAACTTCACCAGACGCCATCCAAAATCTCCATCCTCTCTCTGCTTATGTGCTCCGAAGCCCATCGGAATGCGCTACTGAAAGTACTGCACGCAGCTTACGTGCCCGAGGAGATTACTGTCAACCAATTGGAAACCGTCGTTGGAAATGTTACTGCTAGCAATGGGCTAGGGTTTACCAATTCTGACCTGACAGTGGATGGCCGCAATCACAACAAAGCCTTGCACATAACCATGGAATGCAAAGGAGCTGTCCTTTCACATGTGCTGGTGGACACAGGATCATCCCTGAATGTCTTACCAAAGAAGGCTCTGGTGAAGCTTGAATATGATGGACTGGCATTGAGACCCAGCAACCTGGTGGTTAGAGCTTTTGATGGCTCGAAGAGATCGGTTCTGGGAGAGATTGAGCTGCCCGTGACGATTGGCCCGCAGACCTTTAAAACTATCTTTTACGTGATGGACATTCAGCCCGCCTACAGCTGTTTGTTGGGTAGACCCTGGATCCACGCCGCTGGCGCAATAACGTCTACCCTTCACCAAAAGTTAAAATTTGAGTGGGAGGGTCAAGTTGTCACAATCTGTGGAGAAGAGGACATTTTTGTTAGCCATCTGGCTACTTATAAATACATTGAGATGGACGGAGAGATCCATGAAACGATGAGCCAAGGTTTTGAAGCCTTGAATGTCAATGAAGCATCTGCTGTGTCGGGGATCTCCATGTCGTCTTACCAACAAGCCCGGAAGGTTGTTGAAGAAGGAACTGCCCGAGGCTGGGGCAAGGTCTTAGCTGTGGAGGAGAAGAAGGACAAATTTGGGTTGGGTTACAAACCAACTCAACATCAAGCAAAGGCTGCTGGAGAGCCTGGTTTTGTCAGTGGGGGGATGCTTACCCCCGATGCTATCAACTGTCTGGAAGACGAGCTGGAAGATGAGCGCAATCTGGAGAATTGGATTCGTCCGAAGATCCCAGGGAGCAGTGTCTCGAACTGGTCTTCCCAGGGAATTATAAGTGTTACTCAAGCAGAGTAATTATTATTTCCTGTATTTTTTATATAGCATGCATCCAAGTCTTGCATCTTGCCCAAGATGACAAGACTCATTTTGTAACCAGGGCCATCTGTACTTTTGTGCAAACAAGATTAAATTAATGAAGTATCAGACAATCTTTTTGCAAACGAGTCTTTTTCTTTTATGCTCACTGTTTTTCCATTTTTCTCTTTGTACAAAAATGAATGGCGGTGTTTTCAAAATGATAACTTCATTTCACTTTTTTCTAAAGCAAGATTAAAATCAATCACTAAAATGAACAACTTAACCCTTGCAGAGAGTGCCTTCCTGACAGCACCGACAACAGCACGGCTATGACATCGTATGACTTCGACAATCCAATCAATCAAGCTGATGAAGGGGTTGATGAAGAATATGAGCTTCCTGAAGAGCTAGCCAGGTTGTTGAGACAAGAGGAAAAGGTCATTACTCCTCACCAGGAGGAGATTGAAGTGATCAATCTTGGTACGGAAGACGTGAAAGAAGTTAAAATCGGGGCCTGCTTGCAAGACTCAGTGAAGAGACAACTGATAGATCTGCTTCAAGAGTATGTTGATGTGTTCGCGTGGTCGTATCAAGATATGCCAGGGTTGGATACCGACATTGTTGTGCACAAGCTGCCTTTGAGAGAAGAATGCCCACCGGTCAAACAGAAATTGCGCCGTACTCGCCCAGACATGGCTATGAAAATCAAGGAAGAGGTACAAAAGCAATGGGACGCCGGGTTCCTTGCTGTGACTAGCTATCCGCCGTGGGTTGCTAACATAGTACCTGTGCCTAAGAAAGATGGCAAAGTAAGAATGTGTGTTGATTACCGGGATCTGAACAGAGCCAGCCCGAAAGATGATTTCCCATTACCTCACATTGATGTATTGGTGGATAACACGGCTCAGTTCTCGATATTCTCCTTTATGGACGGATTTTCAGGATATAATCAGATCAAGATGTCACCTGAAGACATGGAGAAGACAACATTCATTACACCTTGGGGCACATTCTGTTATAAAGTGATGCCATTTGGACTGAAGAATGCTGGTGCCACATATCAACGGGCTATGGTAACATTATTCCACGATATGATCCATAAGGAAATCGAGTGTTATGTAGATGATATGATCGCCAAATCCCTTACAGAGGAAGATCACCTGGTGAATCTACTGAAATTGTTCAAGCGTCTGAGGAAGTACCAACTAAAGCTGAACCCCAACAAGTGCACATTCGGGGTGCGATCCGGTAAGCTGCTGGGCTTTATTGTAAGCGAGAAAGGGATTGAAGTTGACCCTGATAAAGTCAAAGCCATTCAAGAAATGCCTGCACCGAAAACTGAGAAAGAAGTTCGAGGGTTCTTAGGTCGATTGAACTACATTTCAAGGTTCATATCTCACCTTACAGCAACCTGTGAACCTTTGTTCAAGCTGTTAAGAAAGGAACAAACGGTCAGGTGGAACGAAGATTGCCAGAAGGCTTTTGACAAGATCAAAGAATACTTACAAGAACCTCCAATCCTTATGCCTCCAGTTGAAGGAAGACCTCTGATTATGTACTTGACAGTATTAGAAGAGTCAATGGGGTGTGTGCTGGGCCAGCATGACGAGTCTGGTCGAAAAGAGTATGCAATATACTACCTAAGCAAAAAGTTTACCGACTGTGAACAACGTTATTCACTGCTCGAGAAAACTTGCTGTGCTTTAGCGTGGGCTGCTCGCCGACTAAGGCAGTATATGTTGACCCACACTACCTTGTTAATCTCAAAAATGGACCCAGTCAAGTACATATTCGAGAAGCCAGCTCTTACCGGACGGGTTGCAAGATGGCAGATGATTCTCACAGAATACGACATACAGTACACATCTCAGAAAGCCATCAAGGGCAGTGTACTGTCTGAATATCTTGCTGAGCAACCCATTGACGATTACCAGCCAATGAGGTTTGACTTCCCTGATGAAGACATCATGTTCATTAAATCAAAAGATCATGAAGAGCCTATTCTCACTGAAGGGCCCGATCCAGAAGAAGAATGGACCATGATGTTTGACGGGGCTGTTAACATGAATGGCCGTGGTGTTGGTGCAGTACTCATTACACCTAAAGGAGTTCACATGCCTTTCTCGGCGAAACTCACTTTCAACTGCACTAACAACGAAGCTGAATACGAAGCTTGCATTATGGGTCTTGAGGAAGCTATTGACCTCAGGATCAAGACATTGACCGTATTCGGAGATTCAGCTTTGGTAATCAATCAAACCAACGGGAAATGGTACACCCACCAAGATCATCTGATACCTTACAGGGACTATACAAGAAGGTTATTGACTTTCTTCACAACAGTCAAGCTTGAGTATATCCCTCGCGACGAGAATCAGTTTGCAGATGCTCTTGCTACCATTTCATCCATGATCAAAGTTCAAACGGCCAACTTTGTACCTCAGATTTCAGTGTCTAGACTTGATAGACCAGCGTATGTATTTGCAGAAGATGTTGTAAAAGATGATAAGCCTTGGTTCCATGACATTAAGTGCTTCTTGGAGGATCAAACATACCCACCTGGGGCATCTTCCAATGATAAGAAGACCTTGAGAAGGCTTGCTGGAAGTTTCTTTCTGAACGCTGATGGGTCTTTATACAAAAGGAACTTTGATATGGTACTCCTCCGATGTGTTGACAAGACGGAAGCAGATTTGTTGATGCACAAAGTGCACGAAGGATCTTTTGGTACCCATGCTGGAGGGCATGCCATGGCTAAGAAGTTGTTAAGATCAGGCTATTACTGGATCACGATGGATGCAGACTGTTGTGCCTACGCCAGAAAATGCCATAAATGCCAGATCTATGCAGATAAGGTGCATGTGCCTCCCAATCCTCTGAACATCATGTCTTCACCATGGCCCTTTGCCATGTGGGGCATCGATATGATTGGCAAGATTGAGCCGACTGCTTCAAACGGCCACAGATTCATCCTGGTCGCCATTGACTATTTCACCAAGTGGGTTGAAGCAGCCTCATATGCAAACGTCACTAGACAAGTGGTAGCCAGGTTTCTGAAGAGAGATATCATCTGTAGATATGGAGTGCCCGAGCGAATCATTACTGATAATGGTTCCAACCTGAACAACAAAATGATGGCAGAGCTGTGCCGGGACTTCAAGATTCAACATCACAATTCTTCTCCTTACAGGCCAAAGATGAACGGCGCTGTTGAGGCTGCGAATAAGAATATCAAGAAGATTGTGCAGAAGATGGTAGTCACATACAAAGACTGGCATGAAATGCTACCGTTTGCTTTGCATGGGTACCGCACATCAATCAGAACATCCACTGGGGCAACACCGTATCAACTTGTATATGGTATGGAAGCAGTCCTACCGGTTGAAGTTGAACTACCCTCCTTACGGGTATTGATGGATGTTAAACTGAGTGAAGCAGAATGGGTTCGGGCCCGATACGAACAACTGAGTCTGATCGAAGAGAAAATATTGGCCGCAATCTGTCACGGGCAGTTATATCAGAAGAGAATGAAGAAAGCCTTCGATCAGAAAGTCAGGCACCGAGAGTACCAAGTAGGAGATCTTGTGTTGAAAAGAATCCTCCCTCCTCATACAGACCACAGGGGCAAATGGACTCCGAATTATGAAGGACCATTCGTTGTAAAGAAAGTTTTCTCTGGTGGGGCACTGATGCTCGGCACCATGGATGGTGAAGATTTCCCATCCCCTGTGAATTCAGATGCAGTTAAAAAATACTTCGCATAAAATGACCCGCTGGACATAAAAACAGAATGTAAGTCCAGGCAAAAAATAGGGCATCCCGGCGAGTCAAAAAACAGAATAAAAGACTCGGGCAAAAGTAAGGGAAAGCGAATAAAAAATGTACACCCGCTGAGTTGAAAAGCCGCATTGGACAGCTCAGGCAAAAATGGGTACCCCGATGGATTGAAAACCCGAAAGGGCGATCCATGCAAAATAAGGGAATAAGCGAACAACTGCATTCTGAATTCGTCTGTATCACCTACAACTTGGTAAGTTTCAAAGGATCAAGCTTCAATCAGAATCAACTCTCTCCAGAAAGCAAGACGAGAAGAATGTCATTGTCATACGAGTCATAGCAGGAGAGGAAGCTCCTCAAAGCGTCGTCAACACCGCCAGCACTTTATTTCTCAATTTGTAACAATCTCCTCATTTCAGGAGATATGTTTCTTTGACTGTATCTTGCCAATTCAGGGCACATGGATTAATAAAATCAGATTTTCAGTCACGCTTCGTCTTTTTACATTTACGTTTTGCAAAGAGTTGTCTGATATCTCTAAAATACAATGGCATAAGTACAGATGACCTCTCTAAAAACAAAACACATGCTTACAGGGAATGTGATTATTCTCGAAAGCACTTAACTCCTATGACGGAATCCAGTAAGGGATACCTCGAGACCTTTTGTACGTTTCATTATCTTTGCAGGATTGCAGGTATCCAGAACGCAACCTGGGGCATGCAGGTTACGTCTCAACAGGTAGGCGAATCATGATCAACTTGGTCTATCTTCCACATGGCACTAGAAGGTGCCCATTTCCCCAGCGGAGCTGCCGAATCAGCATGCACTCAATCTCAGCATCTGAAATGCTATTCCCTCAGCTCAGTAGCTCCCCATTGCCTTCCCCAGCAAAGTTGCCAAGTCAACAAACAAGCTTAACACTCAGAATGCTCTATCCCCAGCGGAGTTGCCTCTTGTTGCTCTCCCCAGCTGAGTTATCAACAGCATTCCCCAGCCGAGTTGCCATCCTTCCTCAGCAGAATGCAGAAATCAGGGAATCATCTCCCCACAAAGTCCCCAGCCTCTATTCAGAAGAGCAACGCACGAAGAGGTCACAACAGAGTGAAGAAAGCTTCTACGAACCCCAGCTGGGTTTCTCGTTTATAAGGATATGTCTGTCAGTGACCTATATCCCCAAGCAGATGCATCATTTGATCTACCAATGATCTCATCCCCAGCTGGGGGGTCCATTTCAGGCAGATCGACCAGAGATTTTCACAGCTGTGGGATCCTAATCCCGGATCGGCGACTCTTTGCATAATCATAGCATTCGCATCATACTATCCCTCGGAGCGTAGCATTCCGTCTAATACGGAGCATTACGGCAAAAATCAAAAGCACATCATAATCATAAGTCATGTTGTGAATTAAACGCTTGTGAATACAGAATAGTTCCCCCAAAATCCCCACCAGGGTCCCAGCAAAAGCATTTGCCTCACACCAGTATATACACCTTTTGACGCCCGTCCGTGTCATCTTTCCCCAGCAGGTTGCCTGAATACACTTTACAAACAAGATCACCAGTATTACAGATACTTTTTGACACCCGTCCGTGTCAAATCACCAGCAGAAAGCCAAAGACACCCTCTTTGCACTCACACATACTTGTATATACACTTTCTTGACACCCGTCCGTGTCATATCCCCAGCGCAGTCGCTTACACTTTTGCAACCCATATACTTATTAATATTATACTTTTCTCCCTTGGCACCCGTCCGTGTCATTCTCCCCAGCAGATAGACACTCATCAATACATTATATATACACTCGCTACTCATTGGTACACTTATGCAGATGCTCGTCTGTATCTTGTATACATCACCACCCATATCCCCATAGATTCGACAGTAGTCCTTGTTCTTTGTTAACCAGTTGGTACTCGTCCGTACCATCATCTCAGAGCATTGCGTCTAATGTTTGTTCTACATGATACTCGTCCGTATCATAGTCTTAAGGATGCTCGTCCGCATCTTTGATCCATACACCATGTCAAACACTTATGTCTTCTTGAATATAGATACTCGTCTGTGTCTACTATTCCCCAGAAGAGTCCCTTCGGATGCAACACTCGTCCGTGTTCTTTGTTAACCAGTTGATACTCGTCCGTATCATCATCTCTGAACATGTGTCAGTTTGTTTCTACGTGATACCCGTCTGTATCATGGTCTCAAGGATGCTCGCCCGCATCTTTAATCTATACACAATACCAAACATTTATACCTTTTGTTTCTTGGGTGTAAACGCTCGTCCGTGTTTACTATCTCCCCAGTAGATCGCCAACAAAGCAAATCTTTCCTTCTTATCTAACACTTGTCCTGTGTTATGATAACCCTGAGAGCAGCCGTACCCTGCTGAGTGGTCGTCCTCCACTTCTTGATGGTCGTCCTCCATCATGCTCATCCGATGGCCGTCCCCGTCGTTGATTTTAGCAGCCGTCCCCTGCTAGGTGGTCGTCCTCCACCTCTTGATGATCGTCCTTCATCATTTTATCCAATGGCCGTCCCCATTGTTGATTTTGGTTATCTGACATTCGTCCTATGTCATGATAAACCTTGAGAGCAGCCGTCCCCTGCTGAGTGGTCGTCCTCCACTTCTTGATGGTCGTCCTCCA
The DNA here is from genome assembly GCA_963966055.1 of Lathyrus aphaca. NCBI lineage: Eukaryota > Viridiplantae > Streptophyta > Magnoliopsida > Fabales > Fabaceae > Lathyrus > Lathyrus aphaca. Next base: position 708,312,125 of record OZ014519.1, on the reverse strand, counting down.
TCATGCTCGCCCGATGGCCGTCCCCATCGTTGACCTTTTCTATCCGATGGCCGTCCCCATCGTTGATATTTTCGGCAGCCGTACCCTGCCAGGTGGTCGTCCTCCACCTCTGATGGCCGTCCCCATCATATTTCCTTTTATTCCCAACAGAGCAGCCGTCCCCTGCTAGGTGATCGTCCTTCACCTTTGATGGCCGTACCCCATCATCTGTTTATTTCATTTATTCTTTAACCCGATGGCCGTCCCCGTCGTGGTCCCTTTTCCTTTTAACCCGATGGCCGTCCCCATCGTTGGTTACTTTACCTTTATGAACTTGATGGCCGTCCCCGTCATGTTTCATTAACCCCCAGAGAATTTTACAGCTTTATCGTGATGGCCGTCCCCATCATGATTTTATTTTCCCCAGCTAGTCGGCCGTCCCCGTCTTAGCTTTACTTTTTATCCCCAGCATGTCGGCCGTCCCCGTCATTGCTCCTTACCCAGCAGTCGTCCTCTGCTCGGCGGTCGTCCTCCGCCGCCCACACTTTACAATATACTTTATTTTTCTGTTATAATCTATATCCCTTTTCTTCTTCATTCTGTGAGTGCAAATCTTGGATTGTCTTTGGTATTCAACCACAAGTTATCTTGTTTGCCTGTTAAGCCATCGCTTACACCCTGCACAGCTAACTCATGTTTGAATAGGGGCAGCTGTAAACACCCCAAATTTGCCCTCACCCATTCACACCATGGCTTGTGATCATTCTCATATGCATAAACACAATCATATCATCTCACATCTCATTTTTGATCCACTGCATAGTTTTCAAGGCATCTGCACCTAGGGTTTGTGATCTGAGCAATCCCAAAGCATCTTGAGCCACTCCAAAGGCCACCAATCAACTCAAAGGGGTCCATGTGTGTTCTTGTATCATGTCACATCCTCACAAAGTCAAAATTGCAGAGGAATCACAAGAACTAGGGTTTGAGTGGATGCAGAGCCAGTTTGAACTGCACAATTGACCTAAAATTAGGGTTTTGGTTTCAGAGGCCATAATCTCAAATTTTTTGGTCATTCTTGTTTCCATTGGTCTCTATATGGTATAGGGAATATGCATATCAATTCTCATGAAGAAATTCCATGGGGAAGTCATCTGATCAAGAGTTGACTTTTCAGACAAGTCAGTGCAAAATCAGGGCATCTGAGGCCCCCAATGACCCAACCAATGGGTGATCTTCATCATTTTGAGTGTATATGATCTTTGTTTGATCATGGAAGAAGGTTGAAGTGCATAAAATCAAGAATTTAGGGTTTTTGCAAAAGTTGACTTTTTGAGGCATAGTTGACTTTTCAAGAATGCCTCATTTTAGGCCAATTTTCAAGCCTTGATTCTTGATCCAAAAAGGCTTCAAATGGATAAACTTTGGTCATGAAAGTTGTAGATCTCATCTTTCCCTTTTCAAAAAGTACAAGAACATGATCAAACTCTTCATGGATCAAAAGTTATGGCATTGCAAAGTTAGCAAAAATCATTGATTTTCAAGTTATGCACAAAAAAGGAAATTTTGCAAAGTCTTGAACCAAAGTCAAATGTAGCCTCTAATTCATGTCAAACCATTATGTAAACATCCTCTAAGTCACAAAAATCAGATTTGGATCAAGTTTGCTCATGGTTTGGTTCATGTAATTTGACTTTTCTCATGAAAATCCATAAAGCTAACCAAGTTGCAAAACACTCATGACCTTTTCACCAACTTGCTGCATTGATCCTTGAGTCAAGCCAGCCTCTCACACTCACCATGCTGCACCAGAACCCAACTTGTACTTGCCTAAACTTGAGCCATGCCCTATCTTACACAAAAGTGGACTTTGAGCAAAAGTAGCCACACCTATCTCTGCAGGCCAGGTCACATCCACCAGCCACTTGCAATTGTTTATTGAATCAGTTTGCTGGCCATAACACATGAGAACCAAGGCTGAAGCACACACATTCATGACATTCACAAAAACTCACCTCATTGCAAGTTCCTTCGAAATTCTTTCTACAGTCTTCAAACACTCAAACTCTCATCATCACTCAACTCACCACACCTCATAGACAAGAAACACCCCAAGCATAAGCCTGAAACAAGCCTGAAAACTCCATTGCCATCATTCACCTCAAGCTGCAGATTCTATCGAATCTCTCTCCACAAGTCTCCAACACACAAACCAACACCACAGATCATCTATACACATCATCTGGACCTTAAACACCCCATCACCATGACCTGAAAGTGCCAGAATCTCATCTGCCATTTTTGACTGAACTGAAGCAGGAGCATTCGAATCTCTTTCTCCAGCCAACACAAACTCATTTTGGGCATTCAAGCACCTTTGTAGGACCAAGAGGAGCAGCTTGCACTGAAGGAAGAGGCCTGAAAGTTCCTAAATTGAAAGTTGCAAATCTCAGGTAGCTCGAAATTAATTTTTCCAGAAATGATTTTTCTTGTTACAAACTTGTTCTTTATGCTCTCCTGATCATCCTGATGCTTTTAGTTTTTGAAATGGTTGTGTTTTGAGAATTTAATTTGTGTTTGAAGCTTACGAACCCTAGAAATTGTTTGCTTCGATTCAGATGATTTAGGAAAGATAAATTTGTTTTAGGTTAGGGGTTTGATTCGTGAGAGTGAGAGGAACGTTTCCCAATTCATAGATTTCATTTATATTACGTTTTGAGGAAGTTGGGTGATTTTCAGGTGAGCTTCTGGCCGGAGAAGACGACCGGAAGTCTTCTCCGGCCACCTGAGTGTGATTAGGGTTTAATCCCATAATTAATGCTGGTTTGAATATTGGCCGTAGGATGCGTTGAATCTGTTGACTACGCGCGCAAGGGAAGGGCCAGGATCTCTTTGATTAACCCTAATCCACGTGTTAGGTTTAATTAATCATATTTTAGTTAATTTAATCAGAAGCAATCTGGGCCTCTCATTCTGGCGCGCAGTCAATGTTTTTAAATCCAGGGTCAATCTCATCCATCCATTCTGTTGACTTCCATTTAATTTAATTTTAATTCATTTCTTTTTCTTTTAAATTGTACATTTATTTAAAAATAGTTAAAAAATCATAAAAATTATGAAACTTTTTCTTTAAGGTTTTATTAATTTTTATGACACAAAAACATTTTTATTTTATTTTTTATCATTTAAAAATTATTTTTAAATATTTAAAAGATTATTTTTAATTGGTTAATGGAAATTAATTAATTAAAAATACTTTTAGGTATTTAAAAATTACAAAAAAATTCATGAAATGTTCTAAGACATTTAGAAGCATTGTCCAACCTTCAAACCAAATTTCTTTTTTGATCTTGATGCATTTTAAGAATTTTTCATGGAATTAAATCATATTTTGTGCATTATTTTGATCACAAGTTTAAAAATTCATTTCTGCCTATTGGTGAAGGTTGAGACATTGATTCTTTTTGCATTGTTTTCCATTTGACATGTGTTTTCAAGGTTAAAAAGGCCATGATTTGATCTTGCATTTTCTAATTGATTGGCATTTCTTTTGTTAAGAACCCTAAAAAACCCTAATAACTTGCAAAATTCATAACTTGAGTTTGGTTGAGAGTTGAGAGCTCCCCTTTGGGCAGTGGTTTGTTATAGGTCTAGGGTTTCTTTGGGTGCCATTTTCCATTTTTTATCTTAGGGTTTGCTTCTGTTTTTAGTTTGTGTTTGATGTTTGATCCATAAACCCTAATTTGGGCTTCTTCTTGCATCCTTCTTGCATTTCCTTGCATAACATGACTTGCCATTGCATTTTGTGCATTCTTGTGATTCATTTGACATCTTAAGACATGTATGAAACATCATTGATCATTGCATTACATCTTTGCCATGCCATTTGTCTTGTATGCTTCATGACATTTCATGTTTATTCATGTTCCTTAACCTGCATCATTTGCATCCATGACTTTGTATGAGCATCCCTATGCCTTGTCTCATGTTTGCAACACTTCATAACATCATAATCATCATGTGCATGCTTCTGGTTTGGCCTAGCATCATGTCATTTCATCTCATTTTGCATTGCATTGCATTCCTTTCTAATCTTTCAGGTGGTAAGTGATTCTGAGAAGTGGATTTGCCTTCACTTCTCATAACTTTTCTTTTCATCTCTCTTGCATCCATGCTGCATTTTTGGTATGTGTTTGAGTTTGAGCTTGCTCATTCTTCTTCTTCCCACTTTCTTTCTTCAAGTGACTTGACTTCTTGAATGAAGCAAGTCACTTTGCTTCTCTTGATCCTTTCATCTGCTTCCTGGTGGTTCCATTGAAGATTGTTCTTGTTTAACCTCACAAACCTTAGGAACAACCAAGCATGACAATGATTAGGGTTTTGTTTAGTCTCCCCTCTTAGTTTTCACCTTTGTGTCTCTTTGAGTCTTCTCTTCTCATCTCATAATCAGGGACTAAACCCTAAAGGCTTTAAGGCTTTGTGATTAAGCTTATGCCTGCATCCTTCTCTTAGGATGGAGTGTATAACTTTAATCCTAAGTGTTAAACCCTTAATGTGTTTAAATCCTCTAATTAATTCACTTAATAATCATCAAGACATCACACTTGTAACTTGGGCCTTGCATTAGGGTTCTAATTCTTCCTTAATTGGTTAAGAAGGACTAACCCTAGTGTTAATGGACAAGTCCCCCTCAAGTGGTCTTACAAACCCTAAAAATCACTTCATCATCATATCATTAAATAAAATCCACTTAATCAAAGGCTTGTTTTGTCATGAGTTTAATTCCTAATCATGGATTAAGTTGAGGAGCCTTCCTCAGCTTAAACATTCTCATCTATTATCCTTCTATTAGGATGGTGTAATGAGTCTGTTTAATCCTTGATTATGGCTTAACCTCATTACTTAACACTAAACAAAAACACCAAAAACATCTAAATAATCACAAGTAGGTTAATGATCTTGATCCTACATCAAAGGTGATTAAGTGTGAGAATCTGACTTCACACTTAAGGTATTCTCATTACCCCTAATCAGAGGGAAGATGTGATGAGTTTACTAAATCCATTGGTTTAGGCTTAAGCTCATTAACTTATGACAAACTTTCAAAAGCAATAAAAGACTGAAAACTCAAAAAAAAACAATAATCGTCTCCTCCGGGATTCTTTTCTCATCACCTTCACTCATAAACGAGAACTTGCTTCTTCCGTCTAATGCAAGACAGTTCGCACCTGAGCCAGACAGGTCATACACTTGAGCATAGACAAGTAGGCAGTTCACAAGTCAATTCATCTTTCAGTCTCTTTAGGTCGAACTACGGTGTTCTGACTTCCTCATTGCACGAGAGGATACGTAGGCATAACTTAACAGTTATCGAACAAAAGTCTCTGTATATTCCCCCTCCTTCTAGCATCACTCTTTTAAGCCTCATGATCTTGAGCATTTCATTCTTGTTCTTACACTGACACTACACTCATACACTTCACTTCATATACACTGACACCTGTACATCCTTTTCCAGCTCTTTATACACAGATTACACTGACACTACCCCTTTAAACACAAATCTTTTAAGCGTGGATCCCGTCGAGTACGGCGGACAATCTGGGTGCTAATACCTTCCCAGGTTGTAACCAACCCCCTTTCTCAGTCTCTCTGGTTCGCAAACCGTCTTATCCATCTCTTTCTAGGTCTATGCAGCATTGCCTTTCCTCCGGGATAAAAATGCCTAGCTGGCGACTCTTTTCATCTCCAGTGAGTTCACGGCTGTGTGTTCTCACTGTTCCCTTCGCCGACCGTTCGCGTCTGTACCTTCACATGACCCGGTGTCATTTGTCGGGAGCGACAACAGCAGACAGGTTTTTAAAAAAAAAAAGGGGGGAGCATGAAAAAGGAAAGGGGAAGACCTGCTGCAAACAAAGCAGGGTTGCAGGCGGGTACTTTGGGCCACTCCTTGCCAAGACAGCATCTCTGTAGGTCAACCGAACCTGCAGATTCAGGCCTTACATCAAAATGGAAAAGACCTTTGCTCCATAAGCAAGGCCTGCAATCCGAAAGCGACTTCTCATCAGTATCAAACAAAATTTTCTCAGTCAATACTTCTTCAACAAGTTTTATAACTTAAAACCCTAATGCTATCCTATAAAGGACGAGGTTCAACGATTGTAAAGAGGGAGAGGGAGTTTTGAGAAAAAGGAGGGCAGCCACAAAAATTCAGCAAGTTCCCACAACTTAGCCACAAGAGAAAAACAGCAGTCATACAAAAAACCTAGCCCTCAATAATATGGCCTTTAACACAACAACCGAACAAGTGCTATGAACAAAAAATAGCCACACTATACATCAAACCGTAGCAGCAGAAAACCAGAAATGCTAAGGCCATTTACCTCAAATTGATGACCTCCTCCAAACTGTACAAAAACCTTCACCGACAAGCCGCTGTTATTCATCAACTCTCGTCATAACCGCCTTGCGGAAAACCTGCAAAAACCGAAACCAACATCACATCATTAACCATATCCATCTCCAACCTTTAAGCACCCTTAACAAACCGTGAAACCAAACTTCACTGTGAAAACCAACCAGAAAGACTTTTCACAAACCAGCATCTCCCTCCTTCAGTCATCGCCACTACTTGCAAATCAGGACCTAAAAAACGAAAAACCAGAGAAACTCACCCACTGAACACACTTCACCTCAACAACAGATCCACTCTAAGTCCCAATCTCGATGAACTCAGGGCTGCTGAACTAAGGAGGTTTCACAAACATTATGAAGGAAAGTTTTGGATTGACACTTGACTCGTTTGGATGTTATTCAAGCAGATGGTTTTCTTTGATCTGACCGAGTCATTAAACTGATTCTTCAAAATCCAAGCAACAACTCAAAGATGCCAGTATAACGCAGCAACAAGTTTCTTGCTAGAAAACAACTCATCCACCATCTTCACCGCGAGAAGAGAATCGCAGCTAGGAGAGACGTAGCGGAAACGCGAGAAAAGCGAACGAGGACGACCTGAAACATCAACAACAAAAGCAGTAGCCACAACCTAAACAAAATAAGACAGAAAATTGAAAACACGTTTTTTGAAAGGGAACTTACTGATTTCAAACTTCCGGCACCAAACCGCCTTCAACCACTACCGTCAAAATCGTTACCCTCGTCATGGCACCACCAGCCATCACCCCATCCACCGAACCGTAACTACCACCTCCTTCATCCCCAAACTCGAACTAACTGAGTACCAACTGCATCGGGACCATCGTTGAAGCAAATCGAATGTAATTTCACCGCAAGCCACGGAGACGAAGCCGAAAGAAGGCGAGAAGAAGGACCCGCTTAGTTTCACTGCATCCAGCCGAGGTATACCCTTTCGTTTTTCCTTTTCTTCCGCATCCTTTTTGTACGTGAAATAACTCGAGGCATTACGAATTTAGGGTTAGGTGTTTTGGATTTGGGATTAGGTTTTACTGTACTTTGAATTTTGCTAAGCTATTCTTGAGAGGTTTCTCGCAAGATTAAAGTAGAGAGTGATTTAGAAGGGGATGTCTGGTAAGCAAGGTTTTTGAGCGAAACAGTTTTGATGGAGAGGGTTCAGATATTGAGCTGTTGAGAAGAAAGAGCGAGGAGAGGCGATCTGAGAGATTAACGAACGAGAGCGAGAGAGTTCTGAGTGAATTTGTAGATTCTGAGAGGAGAGATCATTGAGGGATTTGAGAGGTTTCGATCGGTGAAGAGGTGAGGGAGTCAATTCGCGATGGAGAGGGTAAACGGGAAAGGAATCATTCTCTTTTTTTCATTTGTTTCTGAGTTTGGTAAAATCCCCTTTCAGCATCCATAATTCGGTTTGCCCTTTCCCCTTTTTGGGCCTTATCACCGAACCGGGTCGTGGGTGAACCCGACCCGGGCTTTCCCTCTACCAGCAACCTTTGGGCCTCCCCATTTTTTTTTGCTTTTCCAGCCCTTGTTTTTTGTTATTTTATTTTCATATCCTTATATATATTATTCTGTATTTTATTTGTTTATTTATTATCTCATTAGGTATTTCGAAAACATATAAGAACATGAAAACATTTTATACTTTTAAGTTATTTAACTTATCTTTGCTTTCTTTTATTTAATTATTTGGGTATTAATTAATTCTTGTGAATATTCCCTTTTTATTTTAATTGGTTATATTTTAATCAATTTTTTTTTATTTGTGTGATGTACAGTTATTTTCCTTACTGCATTTTAGTTGTATTAATGTTTTTTTGTATGACTAGTAAATGTGAATTTCATTCTCGCTTTTGACCATAAATTGTCGGGTAAGGTATAAACGCAATATTTTCAAAATAGTAAACGCAATTACAAAATCATTTCAAAACTTTATCAAGTGTTGGTCCAACGCCAAGTGAAAAATCTATTTACGCCTACACTACACACACGTAAGTCGGTCTTATGATCGCCATCTGCACAATCCTTTTTACGCGCCATAATTAATCATACGAAAACAGAGCTCCGGAGTCTAGCATTCCGCACGTTCTGGATTGAACCGCAAATGGGCTAGCCTCACGCGTTGGTTCAATCATCATTCGTATACCAACAAATTTAAATCATTTTATAATTAATTATCGAAAGACAGAATTCCAGAGTCTAGCATTCCGCACGTTCTGGATTGGACCGCAACATGGGCTAGCCCCACACGATGTGTTCAATCGCCCTTTCGTTTAAAACATCTTAACAAAGTCAAACACTTTCTTCTAAAACGAACATTGTTTAAATCATTCTATCTCTCGAACAAGCTAGTGCTTCAGCCTCCACCGCGAGTATAAGCCAATGCTTAACAGTAGAATGCGTTTCAAACAATCGTTCAATTAAAAATTGCAAACCGTAGTAGCACGAACTACGGAGCTCTGACTTTCCCATTGCATAAGGGAATACGTAGGCACGAGGATTTTTATCCTTCGCGAGCACCCTAATAAAAAATTTAATTATTTTTCCGCTTAAATCAATAAAAAACTTTAATCATTTCCCCGTCTTAATATTAATTTAAAACTTCCCTTTAAGAACAAACATAATAACAAACATTTAAGAAGACAAAGACTTAGGATCAAACATTTAATCGCATAATTAGCTAAGAGGTTCCCGTTGAGTACAACGGACGTGAGGGGTGCTAATACCTTCCCCTTGCGTAACCGACTCCCGAACTTAGAATTTGGTTTCGTAAACCATTTACTATCCTTTATTAGGTTGTATCTATATCTCCCTTTTCTCTCGTAGAATAAATAAAATTAGGTGGCGGCTCTGTTGTTTTGTTTTAGGATCGTATTTTTCGAGGTACGACAGTTGGCGACTCTGCTGGGGATTAGCTCCATGCTAGAGAGAGTCGAGCCTAACTTAGCATTGTGTGTTTATTTGTTTGATCTTGTCTTTTCTTGTCTTCTCTGTGTTTATTATTTATGTTGTTTATTTGTTCTTTTATCGCTTTCCTTTTATTTTCTCATTATATTATATTTGTGTGTGGGTTCTCGGGGCCACGTTACAAGTAAATTTGAGTGGTGGAAAAAGCAGAGGGAACACCTAAGTTTATAATTGGATGTTATTAGTGTTAGTCTCCAAGGACTCGCTCCTTTCACGCCTAACATGAAAGCTCCCCCAGATAGTTAGACTTTTCATAGATCTTGTCACAACGCAGCTAGCCTGTCGCGGGACCTGATTCATGAAAGGGCTGTGATTCTGGGACCCCTTAGAACCTGTTTCAATATTGGTAGTTGTGTAATGTTAGGTTCCAAGGACTCGCTCCTTGCACGCCTAGCATGAGAACTCCACTCAGGGTAGACCTTATCGTTATTATCGTCACAATGCAGCTAGCCTGCGGCGGGGCGTTAATACGATAAACGTCTGTGACCTCGAGTTTCCTTAAACCATCGCCGTAGAAACCTTCCCGTGAGTGGGACTTATGGGTAACAAAATGTAGAACCAATCTCTTACAGCCCACCTTTTAAGAAGGTTCCGGATTTATTTGTGACACCTTGCACCCTGCATCCTGGCATTCTTGCGTCTTTGCATCTCAGCATCATATGCATCGTTTCAGTAAGGTCTTCAAGGAACAAAGAGATGTCTATTGCAAACATCGCAAGTTTAACCATAGACAAACTTCAGCTTATGATCCCTTTTGGAAAAAGTTTTTATAATTGGATGTTTGCATTTGCTTTTTGAGTTCCTTGAAGCCATCCTTGCTTTGCATCCATTCGCATACCATTGCATCTACATTGCATAATCTTTTTTCTTCCCTCAGAGTAAGCTCATTCTATTCCTTTGTCTTGGGTCAGAAGTTTGATTCCCGGCACGTGTCCAGAATTAAGAACCATGTCTCAAGAAACAGTGGATGAACTGAGGAGAAGTCAGGAATTGTTGAAAGAAGAGGTTATTTCCTTGAAGAAACAGATGGAATGGGTCTTGGAAACCTTACGAGCTTTGTTGAAGAAGGAGGGTCGCCCTGTGCCCATAGCCGCAGTAGAGAAAGCTAATGTCCTACCTCCATTTGATGATGCCTTGAATCAAGATTGTTTCCCTGTGGCAACTCCTCAGCTGCCAACCCATGGATCTCCCATACTAGGCCAAAGTCAACCTCTGATTTTCAAATCAGTACCTCAATACCCTCTGGCAGTTTCTTCTCAAGGTCAGAAAAAGAAGCGAAAGCGAAACAAGGGACAGTGTCAGAACAAAGGGAGTGAAGCTCACTATGAATCTATTCCAGTGCCACTCAGCAAGCTCTACCCGTTACTTATCCAGAATTCATTAATGACTCCTTACGCACATGTGCCATCGCCAAATACATGGTACAACCCTGATACAAATGCAATGTGTGAATTCCATAAAGGGGTGGTAGGACATGATTTAAATACTTGCCCTGAGTTGAAAGTCTGGGTACAAAGGTTGATCCATAGCAAAAGGTTAATCCTTGAAGAGGACCATCCAGAGGTTGAATGTAGATACCGCACTGGAGCCTTGGGGCACTTTATCGAAGAATGCCAAAGTTTTGAGTTACAAAGTGTTACTAAGTCGCTAATCCCCCAAGAAGGAGAGCCGATTGCAGACAATTTGATTGTTGAGCCAGGAGATAAGAAAGGAAAGAGACCTATGAAGGTTCTTAAGATTTTGTACCATAAAGAACAGGTCGTGCGCATAACCGATGGAGCGTCCTCACTTTCTCACAAGAGTATCAGGACACCGTCTGAAAATTTCAATGTCGCCACTCCTGCTGGAGAAAGCAAAGGAGGGGTAGGGGGTGAGTCGAAGGAGATGACATCCAGCATTGAGTGTGAAGAACTCAAAGGTCATCACAACAAGCGACTAGCAGTACCTAGTGTGCCAGTAGTGCCAACTTGTCAGAGATTGAGAGCTCAGGATTCTCACCCTGAGGGTGCCTCAAATCAGAATAGAAGACAAGGGAGAAGGTTTCCAACCCCTCAAATCCCAATGACCTACACAGAATTATATCCTTCATTGTTGAAGAAAGGATTGGTTGTTCCAAAGCCTTTTGGTCCCTTACCGGATCCACTCCCAGCAAACTACAATCCAAATGTCCGTTGTCTATTCCATGATGGTGCTTCAGGGCACAATTTGGAAGGCTGTTATGCCTTAAAACGCGTTGTGAAATATTTAATTGAGAAGGACATTCTTTCATTTGAAGACACTACTCCGATTATCAGGGACAACTCTTGTCCAAGTCAGCAAGTCCAGAGCCAAGGTTATCTGAATCAGCATCAGAGTCCACATAAGCCTCGCAACAATTTGGAAAGAAGGAATGCTCCTCTTCACCCAGTACCTTTATCATACACTCAACTTCTGCAACCTTTGATTCAATACTCATTGGTGGTTCCCAAGTCTCTCAAGCCTTGGCCAGAGCCATACCCGCGTGAGTATAATCCACATGAGTAATGTGGATATCATGCTGGATCAATGGGGCATTCAACTGAAGACTGCAGAGCTTTTCAAGCCAAGGTACAACATTTGATCGATAAAAGGTGCATATCCTTTTCAGAAGGAAACCTGTTGGTGCATGTTGACCTCTCGCCTGAGTGACTTCTTGGTGTATCTCTTGAAGACAGCAAATCAAGACATTTCCAATTCCCTAAAGCTGGCAATCACCTGTTTGTTTCAGCACTGTTGTATTTTCTTTGCATGTTGATTTTGGTATTTGCTTGTTAGCATTGTTTGTTTTGAATTGGCAAAATTAATGAAATGTTTATGCATATTTTGAATCAATCCATTCGTATTCACTCGTTTTATTTCATTGTTACAAAAAGCAAAAATATATTTCTATCTTTTGTTTATCAAACTGTTGTTTTAGCAAAGATTGGAGGGAGGATGATGAAAACCAGATGCCTGAATTCTCCATTTGTATGCTCTCAATTAAAACCTTTCCAATGATGTACAGGCATTGTTTCAAATTCCCAAACACCGGTGAAATAAGGAAGATAATCCCTCGCAAACCCCTTTGAGCCTAGAAGTAGGAGTTTTCTTCTTCGAAAAATGAAAAAACCCTTAATTTCAAACCTGGGGCAGGGTAGTCGGTTCAGTTAATCTGTTTGCATCCAATCTTCAAGAGTTTCAATTCATCATTCAAGAAGGATCAGCTACATACTTTCATTCACACACCGAAGAAGTCGTGAAGAGCCAAAAGTTTGTAGTACGTATTCTCCATTTAAAAGTGGCAGTCATAACCATTCAACAAAAGAATGACGTAAGGAAAAAGAAATACAAAGAAAAGTCCACTAAGTCAAAAAATAGAAAAAAGACGACTTAGGCGAAAGTTAATGAAGTCATCAAATCCAGCAAAGCAGGAAAAAGCAAGGTGGCTGCCATCACTTTCAAAACCTGATCCTTATCACGCATTTGCCAAAAGAGTTTTGAGATATGAATGCGTATGTCAAATTAACTGAACATAGGATTGGAGTTCATCACGAAGATGGGATGGGTACAAATAAATTTTGAGCCTTTTATCTTTCGTTTCATAAACCGTGAACCAAGCCACGTTGCAACCCTTAAAAGACCTAATTGAGGCAGGGTTTATTTTGAGAGCATACTACAACAAGGTTGTGTTAACCTGACCCCTAACGATCTTTGCTAATCATTTGTATTGATCACTTGATCTGCCATTCCATAAAATGGCTAGATCCACTTTTTATTTTAAATCAACTCCATTGTATCGCTGTCATACCAATAAATTGAGATTTCAAAACTTGCATAAATGTTGCATTAAAATTGCCAATTTTTTAAATAAATAATGTTTGTTTGCAAGTCAATTCAGCATCAACGGAATCCCGACGAACGCAGCCAGTTAGGGAATTCGACTGAGTAAGAGAAGCCCACCCAGGGACAAACACTTCAAGAACCAGTCAATCTGAATCAATCCATTCAGGAGTCAACAATTCAGAGGTTGAGCTCTCCTCAAGACTCATACTTGAGCAAGTTATCAGAAAGAATTCAAGAGTTCAATGGTCAGCTAGACCATAAGTCTCTCATCCCAGGGATCAGATAACCAGGGGGCAAATTTCTGGTGTTCGAGCGCCGGGGCAACCATTTCAAAGGCCATGTCATGGCAGGCTGGTCTAAACTTTTTGAGAAGAGGAAAATTTCAAAACCATTGATCCCGGGGCAAGAGGAATCACACAGGGGAAAATCTTCTCTGTACCTTCAAGTTGTTCTAGCAGACCCTATGCAAACTCTGAGTTCAAAACGTATGTCGGGAATCATGTCGTCATCTTTGTCCGAAGAGTCGTCTTCCAAGAACTTTTCCATCCAATACCCATTACAGGGGCATATTTGGAAATCATATGAGTCGGTGTGTCCTTCTCATGTGTTGGTCAGGTCGCTTCGCTTTTAGCTTTAAGCCCAGCTACCGTCTTACTTATCGAGCGTCTGCTCACAGTAGAAAAGAGTCATACCTTGCAAAACAGGCCTCTGCTGACATGTAATCTACTGTCACTTTACAAAAACCTCTTTGAAGTCCAATTGTCGTTGGCATGAATCTGTTAAGCTGGTTGGAAAACCCTTTGCTTACAGTCTAGGTCCATTTAATTTAGCACATACCTGTATTTCCTGTTGGCTCCTGAAGGTCTTCTCTTGAACCTCCGTATAAGGAATTTCTAGAGGTTGGATATCCTGCTGAAAAATCCAACCTTCTCGTCTTTATTCTCAGTATCATCCGGTCTCGTGGAGCCGTTGACTATTTGAGTACGCTGTTTGCTACCTCTGGTACCAGTTGGTTGCATAGAGCCACTGCCCAAACAATGTGTTTGATTTCTCTATCCTCGGTATCAACAGTTACACTTGAACCTGTTGATTTACCACTTTGGATTATTTACCTGTTATTTTTATTTCCAGACCACCGCGTCTCTATCTGTTATTTTATTTTCAGGCCATCGCGTCAATGTTTGTTATTCTTATTTCACGACCACCGTGTCTTTACCTGTTATTTTTTATTTCCAGACCACCGCGTCAATGTTTGTCATTTTTATTTCCAGACCACCGCGTCAATGTTTGTCATTTTTATTTCCAGACCACCATGTCAATGCCTGTTATTTCCCGACCACCGTGTCTTTACCTGTTATTTTTTATTTCCAGACCACCGCGTCAATGTTTGTCATTTTTATTTCCAGACCACCGCGTCAATGTTTGTCATTTTTATTTCCAGACCACCGTGTCAATGCCTGTTATTTCCTGACCACCGTGTCTTTGCCTGTTATTTTTATTTCCAGACCACCGCGTCTCTATCTGTTATTTTATTTCCAGACCACCGCGTCAATGACCTGTCATTTTATTTCCAGACCACCGCGTCTATATCTGTCATTTTATTTCCAGACCACCGCGTCTCTATCTATTATTTTATTTCCAGACCACCGTGTCATTGCCTGTCTTTTATTTTCCAGACCACCGCGTCTCTATCTGTCATTTTATTTCCAGACCACCGCGTCTCTATCTGTTATCTTATTTCCAGACCACCGCGTCTTTGCCTGTTATTTTTATTTCCAGACCACCGCGTCTTTGTCTGTCATTTTATTCCCAGACCACCGCGTCTCTATCTGTTATTTTATTTCCAGACCACCGTGTCATTGCCTGTCTTTTATTTTCCTGACCACCGTGTCGACATCTGTCACTTTATGATCACAATATCAATGTTTGTTTATTCCTGACCGTTATGTCGATGCCTGTTATTTTGGTTCACCTGACTGCCGAGTCGAGATCAGTTCTATTTTTCTCAATCACTGAATCGTTGCTTTGGGATCCCCAACAACCACTTTGAACTTGCTAACTCATCATTGCATATAGCATGTCTTTAATCTATGTTTTGTTTTCCGTCTTTTGTTGTTCTTAGTGCCAGCAGTTACACTTGAACCTGCTGATATATCACTTTGAATACATCCCGTTTTCGTCTTGTCATCCCCAGCATGTTGTTATCCCCAGTGAGTCTTCACCCTCGTTATCGTTTATGTGGATCACTGTTTGCATTTGTCCTCATCATACCATATTCAAAAATCAGCATGTTAGGCCATTGCATCTCGCATATCATATCCTCAGTCCAATAGGAGTCCCTCATAAGTTCATAGCATGTCTGTGCATTTAGGGGCAATATTTTCGGTTATTTCTATATTTAAATACCTTTCACCCCGACTTTATGAGGATTAACATCACTCATCTTATCTGGTGAAGTTATTTAAATAGGAGCAACTGTCACACCCCAAATTTTACCCCTAACATTTTCATGTCATGTATTCATCTCATCATAAGCATACCAAAATGCATACTAGGTATTCTAAGGTTCTGTAAGGATGTCAAGGAAGGATTGTGGTTTTGTAACGAGTATTGGAGGTTGATTCAATTGGTATCTATTTGTCACCTAACTCAAGTGGAAATTTGACACAGTTCTTTGCTTCAAAGTCAAGATGTTTGTTTTCCATTTAAGCTTGGTACAAGGTTCCTTTTGTGTGCCAGATTCGGATTGATGTTCTTTTGGATTCCGATCAAGGTTATGAGTGTGTTCTAACCAATCTTGAAAATTTGGAGTTTTGGTTATTGTGGATTTTGGTGCTAAATTTCTATTCGACTTGAACGTTCATTTATTCCAAGTTCATTTTCAACTTCCAAGAGTTTAGTTTCCAAGTTTTATTCAAGTTTCCATTCCAAGTTTTTTTTTCTTAATCTAATTTCCAAGTTTTTTTTTAATCCAAACTTTCTAGATTTTTTAAAGTTACAACTTCATTTATTCTATTTTCATTTCAACTTCTATTTTAAGTTATAATTCCAAACTCAATTTCTCTAATTTCAATCTAACTTCAATCCATTTTAAGTCATAATTTCAACTCCAAATTCTAAATCCCAAATTCGAATTTCATATCATGATTCCAAGTTTCAATTCAAGGTTATTTATTTCCATTCCAATTCAAATTTCGAACTCATCCTAAGTTCACAACAACCTTACATCTCAAGTACATATTCCACGTCAAAACTCATTCCAAGACCATGCCAAATGCAATATTTGATGACAAATTCAAGTTTACTAATGAATAAGTGGATTGCAAAATTCAAATTAATTTCAAAATAAAATACAAGTTCCAAAGGTCCTAATTCATATATTTTACATTGAGCCTAAGCCTAAGAGAGACCAAATTTATCCATGAACCAATTCCTAATGCAAACACCACCATCATCCCTAACTCCCTTGTCATTCCATGCCAAACTCCATACTCCAATGTTAATTTCTCTCCTACAAAAGAAAATAGAAGTCAAATTAGAGTCCAATATCCAAATGAAATTTTGTTCATACATACATCTATCCATAACAAGTTCAAATCACTCCAAGATTCAATTCATCAGTTCATATTCATATTCATCCATTCAAAAATGTCCCAACTTATTCATAACATTATCACATAACATTTCATGACATAATCAACCTAAATTCATCACTCAATAAAAGCAGTACATTAGCATGTTTTGTCACAAAATTCAGAAGAGAAATAAGTTTTACAGCAGCAACACAAAAACAGAAGGAATCGCATATGTTACTAGCAGATGGATAGTTAGCCAAACTTAGTCCAAAGCTAAGTATCAATTCAAACGCAGTTTGTTTAGTTTCATTTCAAACCAAGATTGGGTCAGATGTGACAGCAGACAGGTTTTAAAAAAAAAGGGGGGGAGCATGAAAAAGGAAAGGGGAAGACCTGCTGCAAACAAAGCAGGGTTGCAGGCGGGTACTTTGGGCCACTCCTTGCCAAGACAGCATCTCTGTAGGTCAACCGAACCTGCAGATTCAGCCCTTACATCAAAATGGAAAAGAGCTCTGCTCCATAAGCAAGGCCTGCAATCCGAAAGCGACTTCTCATCAGTATCAAACAAAATTTTCTCAGTCAATACTTCTTCAACAAGTTTTATAACTTAAAACCCTAATGCTATCCTATAAAGGACGAGGTTCAACGATTGTAAAGAGGGAGAGGGAGTTTTGAGAAAAAGGGGGGCAGCCACAAAAATTCAGCAAGTTCCCACAACTTAGCCACAAGAGAAAAACAGCAGTCATACAAAAAACCTAGCCCTCAATAATATGGCCTTTAACACAACAACCGAACAAGTGCTATAAACAAAAAATAGCCACACTATACATCAAACCGTAGCAGCAGAAAACCAGAAATGCTAAGGCCATTTACCTCAAATTGATGACCTCCTCCAAACTGTACAAAAACCTTCACCGACAAGCCGCTGTTATTCATCAACTCTCGTCATAACCGCCTTGCGGAAAACCTGCAAAAACCGAAACCAACATCACATCATTAACCATATCCATCTCCAACCTTTAAGCACCCTTAACAAACCGTGAAACCAAACTTCACTGTGAAAACCAACCAGAAAGACTTTTCACAAACCAGCATCTCCCTCCTTCAGTCATCGCCACTACTTGCAAATCAGGACCTAAAAAACGAAAAACCAGAGAAACTCACCCACTGAACACACTTCACCTCAACAACAGATCCACTCTAAGTCCCAATCTCGATGAACTCAGGGCTGCTGAACTAAGGAGGTTTCACAAACATTATGAAGGAAAGTTTTGGATTGACACTTGACTCGTTTGGATGTTATTCAAGCAGATGGTTTTCTTTGATCTGACCGAGTCATTAAACTGATTCTTCAAAATCCAAGCAACAACTCAAAGATGCCAGTATAACGCAGCAACAAGTTTCTTGCTAGAAAACAACTCATCCACCATCTTCACCGCGAGAAGAGAATCGCAGCTAGGAGAGACGTAGCGGAAACGCGAGAAAAGCGAACGAGGACGACCTGAAACATCAACAACAAAAGCAGTAGCCACAACCTAAACAAAATAAGACAGAAAATTGAAAACACGTTTTTTGAAAGGAAACTTACTGATTTCAAACTTCCGGCACCAAACCGCCTTCAACCACTACCGTCAAAATCGTTACCCTCGTCATTGCACCACCAACCATCACCCCATCCACCGAACCGTAACTACCACCTCCTTCATCCCCAAACTCGAACTAACTGAGTACTAACTGCATCGGGACCATCGTTGAAGCAAATCGAATGTAATTTCACCGCAAGCCACGGAGACGAAGCCGAAAGAAGGCGAGAAGAAGGACCCGCTTAGTTTCACCGCATCCAGCTGAGGTATACCCTTTCGTTTTTCCTTTTCTTCCGCATCCTTTTTGTACGTGAAATAACTCGAGGCATTACGAATTTAGGGTTAGGTGTTTTGGATTTGGGATTAGGTTTTACTGTACTTTGAATTTTGCTAAGCTATTCTTGAGAGGTTTCTCGCAAGATTAAAGTAGAGAGTGATTTAGAAGGGGATGTCTGGTAAGCAAGGTTTTTGAGCGAAACAGTTTTGATGGAAAGGGTTCAGATATTGAGCTGTTGAGAAGAAAGAGCGAGGAGAGGCGATCTGAGAGATTAACGAACGAGAGCGAGAGAGTTCTGAGTGAATTTGTAGATTCTGAGAGGAGAGATCATTGAGGGATTTGAGAGGTTTCGATCGGTGAAGAGGTGAGGGAGTCAATTCGCGATGGAGAGGGTAAACGGGAAAGGAATCGTTCTCTTTTTTTCATTTGTTTCTGAGTTTGGTAAAATCCCCTTTCCGCATCCATAATTCGGTTTGCCCTTTCCCCTTTTTGGGCCTTATCACCGAACCGGGTCGTGGGTGAACCCGACCCGGGCTTTCCCTCTACCAGCAACCTTTGGGCCTCCCCATTTTTTTTTGCTTTTCCAGCCCTTGTTTTTTGTTATTTTATTTTCATATCCTTATATATATTATTCTGTATTTTATTTGTTTATTTATTATCTCATTAGGTATTTCGAAAACATATAAGAACATGAAAACATTTTATACTTTTAAGTTATTTAACTTATCTTTGCTTTCTTTTATTTAATTATTTGGGTATTAATTAATTCTTGTGAATATTCCCTTTTTATTTTAATTGGTTATATTTTAATCAATATTTTTTTATTTGTGTGATGTACAGTTATTTTCCTTACTGCATTTTAGTTGTATTAATGTTTTTTTGTATGACTAGTAAATGTGAATTTCATTCTCGCTTTTGACCATAAATTGTCGGGTAAGGTATAAACGCAATATTTTCAAAATAGTAAACGCAATTACAAAATCATTTCAAAACTTTATCAAGTGTTGGTCCAACGCCAAGTGAAAAATCTATTTACGCCTACACTACACACACGTAAGTCGGTCTTATGATCGCCATCTGCACAATCCTTTTTACGCGCCATAATTAATCGTACGAAAATAGAGCTCCGGAGTCTAGCATTCCGCACGTTCTGGATTGAACCGCAAATGGGCTAGCCTCACGCGTTGGTTCAATCATCATTCGTATACCAACAAATTTAAATCATTTTATAATTAATTATCGAAAGACAGAATTCCGGAGTCTAGCATTCCGCACGTTCTGGATTGGACCGCAACATGGGCTAGCCCCACGCGATGTGTTCAATCGCCCTTTCATTTAAAACATCTTAACAAAGTCAAACACTTTCTTCTAAAACGAACATTGTTTAAATCATTCTATCTCTCGAACAAGCTAGTGCTTCAGCCTCCACCGCGAGTATAAGCCAATGCTTAACAGTAGAATGCGTTTCAAACAATCGTTCAATTAAAAATTGCAAACCGTAGTAGCACGAACTACGGAGCTCTGACTTTCCCATTGCACAAGGGAATACGTAGGCACGAGGATTTTTATCCTTCGCGAGCACCCTAATAAAAAATTTAATTATTTTTCCGCTTAAATCAATAAAAAACTTTAATCATTTCCCCGTCTTAATATTAATTTAAAACTTCCCTTTAAGAACAAACATAATAACAAACATTTAAGAAGACAAAGACTTAGGATCAAACATTTAATCGCATAATTAGCTAAGATGTTCCCGTTGAGTACAACGGACGTGAGGGGTTCTAATACCTTCCCCTTGCGTAACCGACTCCCGAACTTAGAATTTGGTTTCGTAAACCATTTCTTATCCTTTATTAGGTTGTATCTATATCTCCCTTTTCTCTCGTAGAATAAATAGAATTAGGTGGCGGCTCTGTTGTTTTGTTTTAGGATCGTATTTTTCGAGGTACGACAAGGTCAAATACATGTTTAGAAGCTCAAAGAATCAAGCATTGAAGACAAAACCAGGCTTGAGCAAGAAAGCATAAGGAAAATGCAAACATTGACATAGCTGTTGGCGTTACGCATAACACCCTAGCTTTTACACGTAATGCATCCCTCACTATGTATAGGTTACACAAACAGGCAGAAGGGTGAAAATGAGAGAAAAATAAAGCGTTTGTTGTTATGCGTATTGGGTTGGTCATTACGCGTAATAACTTACATCGTGGCTAGCACAGGGTGCATTACAAGTAGGAACAAAAGCCTAGCAGAATGGCATTACGCGTAATAACATGGGCATTGCGCGTAATGAGACCTAAAATGCCAAAAAGCCCAATACTTTAACTATATATTCTTAGAACATAATTTTGCAAGGGTTAGACGATTTTCAGAGAAAATACGCATTTTGAAGGCTGGAGACTCAGAATTTTCATAGGGGTTTTATTGTTCAAGAGTTTTAACGGTTGGAGATTGATCCATCAAGATATTCTGTAATGACAACACTTTCTTCTTTGATTTTTATTTATGTTATGAGTAGTTAAACCCTCTATTGTTAGGGGGTGACCCTGATTTCGATTATAATGATTTCGAATTTATGGATGCAATGACAATTTTAATTCAGTAATTTTGAGTTTTTCTTACTTATGTGCTTAATGCTTTAACTGTCGGAAAAACGAATTTTGAACATTTGCATATGATTTTGAGCTGGACAGCGGTTGTATGTTGATCTGAATAAGGACTTTTGATAATAAATATCACCTAGGACTAAGGATACTTTATCTCAACCAGACATTCTTGATATATTAATGCCTGATCATAACTGTAATCGCCTATGGACATAGTAATTAGGTTATGTAATCAAAGATCTTTTCACTAAGGACTTAGGATTAGATGCCCTAAATAACCGGTAAGCAACCTTTGTGGATTATGTTAATGCATTGGTACATCGAAATTGTTATAGGAAAATTCATTCACCGAGCCCTAGTAATCCACTCATCTTTGTTAATCGTTTAACTATTTTATTCGCTTTATTTAATTGCAATTCTAGACATAATAATATCAAACCCAAAAAACCCTGGCTTTCTGTTTAATTAAAATTGTCTCTAAAATCTATATCGTCAAGTAGTCCTCGAGATTTGATACTCGGGATTTTCCCTTCTATTACTACTATAGGCAAAAATAGCACACTTGCTATTTTTCCTATCAAGTTTTTCTCGAGGACTTGAGATGTTAACCTCGGAGATTCATAAATGCCACATAAAATTAGTTTGTTGAGGCAGACATTTCTCCCTTCATGAATTTGGGTGGCAGGCAAACAAATTATTTAGCCACTTGAATAGATCAAGAATAAAAGACATAGCGGGCAAGCCAATAAGTCATGTAGGTTATGTGTTCATGATCCCCCACACGATCTATTGAAGCATTATGATCTTCGATGAAGACGTTATAAGCAGTTTTGGTAGTTTTGGTTTTGGTTGAAGGCTCAAAGGGATCTCCAATTAGTCGAAGGCCAACAATAGCGGCAATATCAAAGAGACTTGGGGTTATGATCCCGTGGGGAAGGTGCAATGTGTTGGTGGAGGTATCCAAGAAAACAAGGTTGTAATAAACATATGAGAGATGCATTTGGGATCAACTCGTGATAGTTGGATTAGGTCAAAGATACCTAAATCTTTCCAGAAGTGATTTTTCTTTTCTTGAACCCTATTTAAGCATTGGATGTAAGAGTCATCCTCAGTCGGAGGAGATGAACAAAATATCCTATTTTTGAAAAAACTAAAATCAAAGGGTGCATCCATGAATACTAAGGGCTCAAGATATGGAAAGATGAGGAAAAAGTCTTTAAGTACACGAGGTTTCTTAACATATCTAGGAAAGGGAACTATGAATGCAAAGATGGTACTTGAAATGGATTAGGGAATCAGGGTGTTACCATAGCAAACATTTCTTCTCTCATTCTCCATGAGAGGCTCAGGGACGTAGGTGTGATCGTTGATATAAATTGGTTCTTCAATGGTAGTGACTAAAGGAACACGTGGAATAAATCTGAATTTAGGAGCCATTGTTAGTTCTCAAGGTTTTTGAGAAGAAATGTGATGAAGAAGATGAAAAATCGCATAAATCTCTTTAGGGTTCTTTTTCTTTTCACTTTTCGGAAGAAGGAAATAAAGAAAGAGAATAGAGAGAGATAAGGAAGAACATTTAAATATCCAAATGAGGAAGAAAACGTTTCGGTTTTCCCTCCAAATAATTTTAGACAAATGACACGTTCAGGTTGACAGTTGGCACTAAGAGGTCACGGGAAAAGATGAGAAAAATGGAATTAAATGATTTTTTGTCTTAATTTCATTTTTAGTGGTGTATTAATCTACTAGGAAATATGGGATGATGATGATCAGCCACATGCACGACTGTGGTGTGACCGTTTGGTAGGAAGTGTTCATGATGATCAATAAATGAAATTAAATAATAAAACGTCTAGTTGATGTGACATGTACAAACTAGGTAAACAATATCAAAGGGTTACAAAAACATCACCTTTCTTCTATTTGACACATGATTGAAAGTGCATTTTTGGGGGGCATTTGTTAGTCTGAAATTTCTAGTTGGGAAAAAGTAAATTGAATGTTGCTTTGGGAAAATGTTAAGTTAGCATTTATTGACACAAGTCGACACGAACAAATACGCCGACTTGAGCATTTCGATTAACATGCTGAAACATGGTTTAGAGGAATCTCAAGAACATATATAATTGATCACTTGACACAATATCGAGGTAGAAGACTACAAATACTTAGAATATTTTGGAGACCAAAGACTTGAGAAAGGTCTTAGCACTAGGGTTTTTCATTAACTACCTCCGATAAACAAATTACTATTATTCACTAAGAGCAGTTATGAATGTGGGATAATGGTTTTCAGCACTTTGTAAGTTCTAACAACGTGACAGTACTTCAGAAGACTAAGTTGCATGTTCTTAAATACATGTTTATTTTTCTAGGAATAAATTGTCGGAGACATTTATCTGCCAACAATTATCTGTAGAGTAGTATAAATGTGGGCTCATACTTGTAATCAAGGTCGCACAAATTCATATCTTTATCTATAGAACTGGAGTACCCAAGTCAAAGAGGGAAATATTTTGTGAGAATCATGTTTGAGTATGCGTTCCTTTCCTTTATTGTCTTTATGTTTCCTTAATTGAAACATTTTTTCTATTCTTGTCATTTACTGCATTTTGTTTACTGCTATTTATTGTAATTTTAATTTATTTTAACTCAAGCTTTTGCGTCATTAAAGTTTGTCTTTATTTTGTCTATGTGAAAACATTCACAGTCACTTCACATACACATTTTCTTGTTCACGTGTTTTGCATATATCACTTCAGAAATTTTTTCAGTTAATTTGACAAACTAATTGAACTCATGATTGTTCTCTAAAACACATACGAACACTTCCCCACACTACTCACACTTGTTATTCTTAAAATTGTCCCTCAAGTGTGAGTCTATCCCACAAACTTCCCCTCAAGCGGAAGCTTTTATTTACACTTGTACCGCCGTTTACACTTTTTAATAGACCATCACCTATCCACTAGGAAATTTCGGTATAAGTGAGCTGGTCTTTTCACTCGAACCAAGGGCTCATGATACAAATTTGTTAGAACAAAAGAGTTTTTAAGAAAGACGAGGAAGAAGAAGAGAGAAAACTGAATTGTGAAAAAAAAAATTATTGAGTGTGTAATTGTTATTTACATCATACATTTCCTTTATACAATAAACTAAACCTCATATCCAACAACATACAAAGTGAAAAACTAAAACTATATATTACACTTCGATATAATAATTACAAGTTGTATTCGACTCCATCGAATACAATCAACTCTAAATTGCTTTTGGTATAAAAAAAAACTTTAAACAACTCAATTCGACTAGATTAATCATACGTTGAATCTAAAATTAAAACATTGAATTATCAATTTCTAATAAAAAGATTAAAGAAAACTTAAAGAACCAAAATATAATATTAATCTTCATAATTTAAGTGAAGTTTTATTTTATGAAATCAAAATTGCACAAAGAAGTAACAAAACACAAAGATTAAGAGTTAACACCTCTTTGATGGAGAGGAGGAAGCTTAATCATATGACTAATTACCTAAATCTTCTAACATATTTCTTTATTTTTATTTTGTTAAAATGAACAAATTAGAAACTTAACAATTAAACTATATCTTTTTAGAATAGTTAAGATATTTTATTTTTCAGAAAAGTTCAAGGACACGTGTCCACCGCGTGGCACACATTTATAGGCCTTCAAAAAATCAAGTCAAGAGGGTAGTTTAGTATTTTTCCAGTTCTGCAACTACTCCAGAACAACGGTCAAGCATGAGTAGAATGGTCTTGTGAAATTCTATTCACAGTATATAATCGCTGGCTCTCTTTTCATTCAATCGAGATCGAACAACAACCAACTTCATCTTCAACCATACCGTTTCTTTATTCAATCGAATCCGTAAGTTCAATTCAAACTTTCATTTTCGTTTTCATGAAGTTTTGTAAATTAACTTTTCTGCTGTAATTTTATGGAATCGCTTAAATTCAGTTGCCGTGTGTTGTTCGAATGAATTACTCGTTTTCGTTTAGTTAGATTCTGTAAATGATATGATTAATTGCAATGTAGTTGTGAAATTGCGCAGTTTTGTTATTCAATTGTAATTTAACACTTTCGATTTCATTTGGTTCTTGTAGTGGATTTTGCTTTTCTCTTTTGGGGAAAATTGTGCTATTGACTATGTGTTTGTGTTTGGTTATGCGTGACGAAAATTGATTTTGAAGTGATTATAAAAAAATTGATTATGTCTCTATGCTTGAGTTAAAAGTAATGAAGTGATTTATGTTTGAATACATTCATGCAAAATTTGAATAGTAAATTTGAGTTTAAAAATCAATTCTAGAACCAAAAGCTCCAATTTCCGGTTTGAAGTTATAATCAATACTGGAGGCAAAATCAATTTTACCCAAGAGAAAACGTCAAAATCGATTCTAGATCTCTAGAATCGATTTTGACTCCTCCAAAAGTGGAATAACACGAACACTAAGTTTTGACTTGTGACACGGTTTTAGAGTGAAAAGCATGTAGTTAAATATTATGGTAATGGACTTGAATCTTTGAGGGCATGTATTTCTAGTTTGGATTTGTTTATAAGTCATTGTAAACTTATAGATGATTATATTACACTATTCTATGTGTAATTTATGCTGTCTTCGCTTTGGTGGATTTAAATATGTTTGGTTGGTACCCCCTCCCCCTCTCTCTCTCTCTCTCTGACATAAACCCATGCATGCACTTTAACAGGCTTAACTAGCTAACAAGTAATGTGATTTCTTCCATAAATTCACATGATATGCATGCATCCATGGAGAAATTCACTTGGATGAAAAGCTGGATAGATAAATTGATATATACATGCATATAATTGGACACACAAATTCACAACCTACCTGGCTACTATTCTATTTGTGTATTAAACCCGGTCTTTCCTTTGATTGTTGAAAGGTGACACATTTACTTCAGAGTTGTCATAAGGATATCATTTTCAGGGTGACAATTATCTCGACTTGATTTTGCTAGATACTGACTGCATGAGAATAATGCAGCGCAGGTAAGAAGAAAATTGTATTTGTAGCTCAAAAGAGAGATAATTCATTTCTTTGCTTTATATCTCTTTTACTTAACACTTGTTCTCCGTGTCCATTTAATCAAAATGACTGAACTTGGTTTACTATTTCTTCTCTAGTGCGTTTAAAAGATCAAATGATAGTACCCGGATTATCATCACGGCAATTATGGGAATTTCCTTTGGAATTTTTATTGGTATTTCAATTTCATCTCTCCATTTGACTAAGGTAAAATTTACAACCATTAATCTCTTCAATGTTGTATCAGGCACTTATCATCCATATGAAACTCCCCTTCATTTACCCGGGGGATTATATTTTGCAGATTAGCTTACTTTCAGGTGTAAAGAGTTCTTTTGATGTACCTATAACTGAAATAGGCAGAGCTCATGCTGTTTTTGACAGATCTTTTGGAACTAAACATATTGAAGCCCTAAGGTCTGCTACTTTACCAAAGGTAAATCACCATGCTTATTCTTTAGATGGATTCACCTTTGTGCACTAATATTATCAGAAAAGTAAAGTTGCCTATTTTGGTCAATAATTATAACTATATTCCAAGAGAACATCCTTTGGTTAGCACAGGTATAATAAGTGAAAATGAAACTGTTATTTGAAAGGTTGAATTTGATCTTTGTTTCTTTAGTTTCATAATATGCTCTATTGTCATTTCGTGGCCATGGTTTTATCTTACATAAGACATGTTGGTATATTTTGTGTTAATGATCTTTCTCGGTGGCTATTCGCTGTGGGTTGGAAATATCTCAAAGACTCAAACACCTAAACCTTCTTTTCTAATAAGATTTTAAGGTGTACAAATTGAAGTGTTATATGACATTTTATTAAAATAAATGTTTGTTTATATTTTTGTATTTTGAAATTTATTTATGGTTGATTTTTTATGATCTTGTTCTGTAATTGATCATACGCAGATTGGATATAAAACATACCAAATAGAAAAATAATCACAAACTTTAATTCTAGAAAGGAAGTAAACGTCTGCCTTAATTCTAGAAAGGAAGTAAACGTCTGCCTGTATGTTGAAAAGTTTAATCATAGGCTTTTATTGTAACTTGGATGTTTTAAAAAGAATAGTGATTACTTGCTATAGCATTCACGGTTTATCAACTACAAAACTTGTCATGAAATAGACTACTATTTGAACTAATTATTTTCTAGATATATGTTGAACAACAATTTGGGTGTAATTGTTTAGGAATCATGAGCTTATCAACTTTGAAATTTATCATAGACTCTTCATTATTAACAAACTATGTTGAACATGCAAAGTAGTACTTTAAAAACATTAAAAATTAATTGCTTAGGCAATCTAATAGGCATTAGCACTGGCTTTGTCCAAATCTTTGACATTCATAAATCAACCCTTTTCCTTGAGATCCTTTCAAATACCTCAAGATTTGAACCAATACATTTCTCTTAAGAATTGTGGTTAGCTTGAGCCTAACTCAACCTTACAAAACCAGTTTATAAGCTAAGCATTGCCCCCATTTCTAAACATATGATCAAGTCATATATTGTCCAATGTGAGACTCTTTAACACGCCCCTCACAGTCAGGACTAGACATATAGAGCGTGGAGATAAATGGTGGGTGGCCGATAGAGGAAACTTGATAAATGGTAGCCCAACGAATTTCAAATGAGACTTTGATAGCATCTTAAGAATTGTGGATGGGTCTAACTCAACCTTAAAAAATTGGCTTGTAAGGTGAGGATTGCCTCCACTTATAAACAACATATAATCAGGCCATATATTGTCCGATGTGAGACTTTTAACAATCTCAATGACCATTATGTGAACAAAACAATTACAACAAAGACCTAGTCATAGTAAGATAATTTAACTTCCAACCAGTCTTTTATATCTATCAGGATCTAAAAAAGACCCCCTTGATCCGACATAATACTTACAACAAAGACCTAGTCATAGCAAGGTAACACAACTTCTCAACCAGTCTTTGATATCTAGCAGGATCTAAAAATGACCCCCTTGATCCAACATAAGTTTGACATTAGGATCCAACTAGTCTCCTCTAAAATGTCAAGTGCATATTTTCTAAGAATTGAGCACACCTTTCTTTTACTGATCTACTTCATTCTTTAGGAAATATTTCTTAGTTTGAAAGTTCTAAAAATTACCCTCTTGATCCAATATATGTTTGACATTAGGATCCAACTAGTCTCCTCTAAAATGTCAAGTGCATATTTTCTCTGAGAATTGAGCTCACCTTTCTTTTACTGATCTACTTCATTCTTTAGGAAATATTTCTGGTAGCCCGAGTCCTTAGTTTGAAAGTGCTAAAACAGATATCTCTACCCTATTATATAGTATCTACAAGATAATATCTCAACATGTCTTAGCATATACTAGTCTCAACAGGCTCGTACATAATCATTAGGGACTGTCAATTTTTTATAAGGTTAAGGTACTTTTATGAATTATTTCTCGTATTGATTTTTGTTGCATTGCAGCTATAGATTTCATATAGCATGTCATCATATCATAATATAACTGTTCTTGCTTTAGATGAGTAGCATTTTATTATATCAAATCTGATTTGAAACTGCTACTTTCACAGATTAATGTTTCATCAAATCCTCGTGGAGCTGAATTACTTCCCCCAGGAATTGTTGTATCAGAATCTGATCTTTATTTGCGCCGGCTGTGGGGTGATCCTAGTGAAGTATATGACAAAAACAGTTATTTACTATACAATAAATTATAATTTTTACTTTTTATATGTACACGACTACAAACCCCACACGTACTCATTCTGTGATGTCAGTGCGTCTCATTTGCATGTGTTGTCTATGGTTTGTAATGCAAGGCAATCGAGTTTGTGTGTGTTGTCTATAAATCACATGTCGAGTCTGTCACAGAAAAACAGAGAGCCATGCTTACCTTTTTATTTCTTTCTTTTTCATACTTCAACCTTAGCTGAAAAGGGTATAATAGAAAGCCAAAACTATTTCCCATGATGCACGGCCAAATTGACTAGAGATGTGCACTAATCTCATTTCTGTCTTCATACTGCTTTTATGCATGTGTAGGTGCCATTGCATATGAGTGTGTCAGAAGATATGCATGTCGATAAGTTCTTGTGTTGATATGGATAGCACTTACATGCCTTTTCTTTTTTGCAAATCTTACAACAAAACCATGAATTCTGCAGGACCTAAAGAAAAAGCCAAAGTATTTACTTACATTCACCGTTGGTTATGATCAGAGGCATAATATTGATGCTGCACTGAAAAAGGTTAAGAGATAGACTACATTAATATATTTCAATTTATTTGTATATTTACTATTTTATATTTTCTTTAGAAGTACTGACTATAAAATTGTTGTGTAGTTTTCTGATGATTTTGCAATTTTGCTCTTTCATTATGATGGTCGAACTAGTGAATGGGATCAATTTGAGTGGTCAAAGAATGCAATCCATGTTAGCGTAAAGAAACAAACAAAATGGTATAACTTTTTTCTGTCATTATTTGCACATAGCATGTAGAATTCATTGGCAAAATATTGGGGAATGAGCAGGCAATTGGTTTTGTTCACATTTAATATGGAATTCTTAAAAGTGCTTTTCGCTGTCAGGAATGATGATTTTACTGTATCACTCTTACTTTTCTTCACCCTGTTCTAATTTTATACAGGTGGTATGCTAAAAGGTTTCTGCACCCGGACATAGTATCAGCTTTTGATTATATTTTAATCTGGGATGAAGATCTTGGAGTGGAACACTTCGACGGGGACAAGTATGACTTTCATGTGTTTAGTCTGCTTAAGTGTACATTATATGCAATTTTTAGTTTGATTAATTTACTAAATTCTGATCTCTAGGTATATGAATTTAGTCATAAAACACGGTTTATTGATCTCTCAACCTGGTATTGAGCCCAATAACGGATTGACATGGGAGATGACCAAGAGGAGGGGTGACAGAGAAGTTCACACGTATTACTTCGGCCTTCCTATCTTTCTAATTTTAAGCATTGAAGTAATATGGTGTTTTTTTCATGGTTCAAATGTTCTCTTAAATCTTACAACACTTATGTCGTGTTGGTATATAGGGTTACTCAAGAGAGACCAGGATGGTGTAGTGATCCACATTTGCCTCCCTGTGCTGCGTATGCTCTCTCTTTTACCCTTGATATATCATTATGTAGTCTTTCTTTTTCTGTCTATGCAGTTAACGTTATTATTTCTTCTGTTATTTTAGATTTGTAGAAATTATGGCCCCTGCTTTTTCTCGGGAAGCATGGCGATGCGTGTGGCATATGATTCAGGTATATTTCATTTTTCACGTCCCACGTGAGTTATTGTAATATGACTGAATGAATAGCTAAACTTCATTTCGTGTGATATATACTAACTTTTTAATCGCCTTAATGAACTTTCTAAATATATGCTTGTAGAATGATCTAGTGCATGGATGGGGATTGGACTTTGCCCTCAGAAGATGTGTAGAGGTGAGGAGATTCTATCCTAAGGCTGGGACTTTTATCCTTTTCATTAGCCTTGTTAATAGCTTGTAATGCTTCAATTGGTGATGTGTAGCTTCAGATGCGGATCTTATAATTTTAATAAAATTATATTACAAGCATAACTTTTTGTTTTTCTTTTTGAACTTATCCCACAATATAATCTATTAATTTCCTGGTTTTATGATAATGTATTGTATTTGTGTTTTTGTGTCATAATAATGAATTTTGGCTTGTTTTTTTTTAATAAATTACTATATAGATTATCGGTATTATGATCAATTGTAAATTCTCAAAATGCATTTGATGGTTTCAGTTATTCTTGAGTTAGTCAAAGAGGCTTCCAGAATGTTATGTCTTTTGTCCTTTTCATTTTTATGAATCTTCCGCAGGCTATTTCTGTGTGGAATCTGTATATTTTTGCTCAATCGAATGCATGAAATCTTCTTAGAACATGAAAATTGATTTAGTTAACCTTGCTTTAATCTGAATGAATCTGTTTTTCCTATTTTTAGCCGCCAGCGCATGAAAAAATTGGTGTAATTGATTCTCAATGGATTATTCATCAAGTAATTCCTTCTCTCGGGAACCAGGTTAGACATCATTGGCTTATAAAATATTGATGGCCACTTACTTCTTTTGAGGGTAACATTCTAAACTGAGGTTTTATGTATATGCATGTATGCGTTGTTGGGATTGTATGTAGGCTATGCTTGGTTGATAAGGTGGAAAATAAAAAATCATTTCTCATTAAGATGCATGAATCACAAATAATTTGAGTCTCGATGCATGGATCTACTTAAGTAAATATCTTTATTGCCGATTTTTTCCACCTAATACTCAAATTGAGACCTTAATGAGAAACCAAACTCTTGACTATTTGGACCAACATGTATTGGCAATTAAATTATATTTTCACATAACAAAGTCTACATTAAAACTGGATTGCATTGTTCCAACTCTCAAGTTTTTTTTTTATTCTGTTTAAATTTTCCTCTTTATCTTTTCCACTACTCAACCAAGCATAGCTGTGGTATTAGAACTGTAGAAGTTGATTCTAGTAGAGGTTTCAATGAGTTCATGCTGGCTGGAGGTTGAACTATAATGAAATTGTTCTTTAATGTTTCGTTTGGGATGGGTAGGCTTCCTATTATAATTTGGTTACAGTTTTTGGTTTTCGTTCGTAGATGGTAACTTTTTCTGGTATTGATTTAATTTTTTAAGTTTTTCTTCTGCTTTTCAATTTGATGGGGTAAGAGAGGGTTGCTTTTAATTCTTGTTTAGATAAACAACTTAATTAAACACTTTAATGAACATATTTATGTATAAACTATTCCTATCTATGACAAAAGATTAAATTATGACTAGCTATTTTCATATAATTTTCATAAGTTATCTTCAATAGTTTATGGAAATAAGTTAAAAACAGTTCATGAACATGTTATAAGTTGTTTCTGTAAGCTCTCACAAGCAGGAGATTATACTAATAATAAGCCTTTGAAGAAAAATGAAAAGCTGAATATGATAACTACTAAAGTAATGCTGATCCTTTTTCTTATTTTTTCCATGGAGTTTATTCATATACATTGTTGAAGAACAGCATATATTTTCCAGTTAAAGAATTTTATCATTTTTGTGAACGAACAAAATGCAAAAATAGTTGCTTCTACTCGCAATAACAGTTTATTTGTGCCTTATTTTTTTTTGTAAGTTTTTTATATTCACTTTACGATATAATTTCAGGGACAGTCCGAAAATGGAGAAGATCCACGTGCAGCGGTATGTGTATTTCCAGTTTAACAATGTTATTTGCAATTTTTTGGCTCACAAACATCATTCTGAGAGTTCTACTTTTTTCTGAATCAGCAAAATTCAAATGTTGTGTTTTTTTTTTTTTGTGATTTTTTATGCTAAATGTTGTGCTTTCTCTTATAAACAATTATACTTTTGTCCTACATCTCTTTTATAGGTCAGAGCAAGATGCAGAAACGAATGGGGCCAGTTTCAAGCCCGGCTAAGCAATGCTGACAAAGAGCATCTCAAAGAACTTAAACGGACTGGGAAGGTTTGATACACAGATGCATTTTCCAATTGTACATGTTTAAAATACACTCAGGGGGCTTTTGTTGTGTATTGCTTTCGTTCCTCTTGAGTATAATTTTTGGTATACAGAGAGCACCTTTTACTTTTTTATTTCTTATTTTTTATGTTATAAATGATAACAATCATCAATCTAATTACTATTAGATTCAAAATTTTAAGGTGACAGTGGAGTTGAAAAAAAGTCTTAGAATCAAACCATTTTTTGGTATACACAACACCTTTTACTTTATTGGAATGAGTCTGAATCAATTTTAGTAGTCTGGTTTAGATTAGTGGGTTCACTGAAACAATTTAGTTCGATTACAGATACATAGCAGGTTAGTTGGTTGTTGACTCGCCTTAAATGGGGTTGACAGGTAGGTTGGTCCATGAAAATAATGGATTAAAAGATTTTCATAGCTTCCCATTTACTCCATTAGTAATGAATGATTTATTTGAAATAAAAAATATTTAAAATAAATCATTTTGATTTCTAAAGCATATTTTTCGATGAGATTCTGAAATGAATGACCGACCATCTTGGATGAGATGATAGGATCAATTGGAGGGAGTATAATTTATTATAAAAAATATATTTTTTAATTCATTTAATTGATAAATCCGGTCTCATTTTTTAGTGTAAAAATGTTTAAGAGGAGTCAGGTTCAGTGATATGAATTTGTCTTTATCATTTTAAGGAATAAGGTTCAAATCCAGTGGCATTTGTTGGGAGATTTTTACTCAAATAACCAATTTATGGTGCAGAGGTGGATCCGACATTTGAATATTTTTTTTGTTGTGTCCGTGCTGATGACATATACTACAAAATCTTATCATATTAGCAATCATATTCATTTCTGTTCTTATACGCGTGCTGTTTGGACGATATTTTCTTTCTTCACATCTGATTGTTATGTCAAACTATGTCCCCTTGGTATGGAGGTCATTATTCCTCCATTGATAACACTGTGAAACTTTCGTTGTAGACATTCATCACGCTAACAGTCTTGTAAACATCAGATATACAGGTCCTGACGAGCACGTGTGCATGCCACAATTATCTGGGAGCAAGTTACCCGGAAGATCTGGTACTGCCACAATCACACCAGCATTTTTCTAGTCTGACAACATATTCTAAATATGACATTCCTTCATTGTGATCAATTGTTTCCTTAACATTGAAAATTTTCCCATGACGGTCAAAGTTTGTGACTGAATGTGTGCTAGCATTGATTGTTTCCTCTTTCATCACTTTCATTATGCATTTATTATAAACTTGACCCGACATTAAGACTGCATTCCATTTTTTTTCTTTTGATGCAAATTGTGATGCCAACCTATAATAGGTTGATCTTACCACTGTTGTTATTGGTAGGTTTCTAATTTCTTTGAAGACGTTGTTCTTGCATTCCACAAGGTTTGTTGTCATGTGACCCCAACGACATCAACGGTCAAATGTCCTTGTCCACTTGTTCACTAGAATGTTATCCAACCACCTTCATGCATCTGTATTTGATAATATAATTTTGTCACGGTAGTATTGAAATGATGCTTGAGGTAAAGCATACCCTGCATTCACAAGTTTTTTTCGAAGGTTCCTGTCTTTGATTGGACGCATGAAGTTTTGTGTGATATGTCTAATGCAATAGACGTGGGTAGATGGAGGATTATGTCACCCATTATCTTGGTTATTGTAAGCACTCTCAATAGCAGCATGCCTATCTGAAATCAAACAGGGGTTGACTTGTGGAACAACATGTATTCTGAGATTCTTAAGGAAGAAACTACAAGCAGAAGCAGTCTCACCTTCAACTAGAGCAAAAGCAATGAGAAATACATTATTGTTGTTGTCTTGTGCAACTGTCATTAGCAGTGTACCCTTGTATTTTCCGTATAACCATGTCCCATCAATCTGAATAATAGGTTTATAGAATGTAAAACCTTTGATGCATGGTTGAAATACCCAGAAGAGTCGGTGAAATATTACATTTTCATCAACAATAGATCCATCTGACCTACATGTCGGAACTGCCTGCATGATTACAATAGTCCCTGGTGTGTGTGTGTGTCTCAAGTATAATAAATCGTGGTTATTCTTTATATGAATCCTCCCAATTGCCATACACCCTTTCAATGGCCTTTGTTCTTGTAATTCACGCCTTTTTGTACGAGGGAGTATAATTATGTTGTCGGACAATATGAGAGATTATTATACTCATCTTGACTAATGGATCCCTGTTGACAAGCGGCAAAATGTCTCGACATATCAAGTCAACACTTAATTTTCGGTGATCGTGGACAATATTTGTGGAAGTGCAAGTATGTGGTGGATCTAATGAAGTTATCTTCCAAGAATCAATTTTTTTTACTGTAAGACGCAATAAGCCGAAATTTGCAAGGTTCGTTTCGACAAAGAATGACATAGCTTCTTGAATTGCTTCGATCCACATTGAAATCAACATAATTATCCATGTGATATTTTATAATAGCTCGTATGCATTCTTCCTTGGTACGGTATTGGTCTCCCTCTTTTAATTCACCCACATAGCGTCTATACGGGTTGAAAAATATATCTGCGGAGACATCATCATCATGCAATTCCAAGTCTGTCATATGTTGAGGCAGACAATATGCCTGGTGTTGAGGGACTGGATGGGTGTCATATTCAGTGGTGTTGTTTAATAGATGATTGACTTGTGTCTCACTTTCTTCTTCTTCGTTGTCAACAATGTCGACTTCCGATGCAATTTCACTCAAGTATTCTGTTTCAGTTTCCTCTGAATCATAACGTTCTGATTGATTGATGATATGAGATTGTTGAGATGGAAGATTTTGCTGAAGTATAACGTACACCTCAATAGAGTCGAACCCAGAATGTTCGTGATTAACGAACATATTCTCAATATCTTCATCATCACAAACTTTAAGAGGATAAAATTTAATGTGGTTGGTCTAAGAAAAGGGGGTTAAATATGTTTTTATTCCCTATAAATATCTCAATTTTTATTTTTAGTCCCTATTAAAAAAATAATATATTTTAATCCCTACAAAATTATTATGTACGTAGTTTTAGTCTCTCCTGTTAAATCAATGTATATTTTTAAATGATTATTTTGCAGACATATTCAGAATGTTATAAAAAGTTTCTAGAAAAAAAACTCAAAATTTGATTTCTAAGTCGAGGTTTTCATTACTTTTATTATTATATTTTGAAATTTAAAAAAAATCATATTTAATTCTTCTCATTTTAAATGATTCTAAAATTTAGTAAAGAAGTATTCTATAGTATTCTAAACATGGATGAAAAAAATTATTCAAAAATTTAAAAGTTTAAGGGTAATTAAACGGTTTTCAAAATTTTAGAAAACAAGAAGGACTAAAATTGCATGCATACAAAATTTATAGTGACTAAAATATATTATTTTTAATAGGACTAAAAATGAAGAGATATTTATAGGGACCAAAAACATATTTAACCTAAAAAAAATAGGATTTTGATATATGATTTGTGATATAGGACCAAACCCCTATTTTGATTCTAACACATCTTTAAAGTGCAAAAAATTTGATTTTCTATTGAGTGTAAGTCGAACAACATCATTGTTTTGAAAACTGAAGCCATCTTCATCAGAGATAAATGTCTCTCATTTGCAGTGGGCGTTAACAAAGTATCTCGATGCAGATGACATTGTTAATCAGGGTAGAAACAAATTATCTCGTTATTGAATTTGAATGGGTCTGCATGGCACCAATTTAAATATGCATGGAGCATCAATGGTTTATCCATGTCAATTGGAGACATAACTTATATTTAATGAATGGTCATCATTCAAATTGGCGATAATATGGTTGCTTTTTACGTGAATCTGCATGCAGACTGCACCATATATGTAGCCTGTGTGTGATTCCCATGCAGACTGCACATTCGCATGCAACACTAATGTCTGAGCATTACTGTAATACGGTGGGAGAACTGACTTTGTCATTTTTTCCCCCACAAAAACAATGTTGCGGATAGCAAAAGTGTCCACCGACTTTTCTTTTATCCAAATAGGAAAGGTGGAAAAGAACAGAAAGACCTTGGTTTAGATTTTGAGTTCAGGGGTAGGTTATACAAAGGGAAAGTGTTAACACCCTTTGTATCCATGGGCTTTTAACTGCTTAGTTCACTTAGTTTTTGTTTGAAAAAAAATAGTGGTAGCGTGTTTAGAAAAACCCGTCTTTGTAATGATTCTTGTATGAATGTATACAAAGTGGTTTTTTTGGAAGGTTTTTGAAAGTGTGAGGTGCAAAGAGTAATTGTGCTTTGAAATTGTGAGCAAGAAATTAAGGGTGTCCTACCTACTCAAGGACATTCGTGTTATTTTTTCTTTTCTTAGAGATATGACTGCCCTTACTATTAGTTAGTAAGTAGTCTTATCTTTGGATGTAAGGGACGGACGTAGGATCATCGTATGGTCATAGAAGGCAACCTTGTAAAGGTATCTTAGCAACTCAAATAGACTATCATCATTTTTTCGTAGGGTCATTGAGGGACGAGATCATCTTTTCATAGGCAACTCGAAGGGTCATCAAAAGGACTATGATCTTTTTTTCGTAGGCAACTCGAAAGGTCATCGAGGGACTATGATCTTTGTTCGTAGGCAACTATGATGATTTATTCGTAAGCGTCTTTTTCTAAGATACCCATACGTTCGAGAGACATGACCAATATTCGTAAGGCAACAAGAGAGACTACCCTAAAGGTGCAAGTGAGCAAGGTGTGTTATTTTCAGTTATTCGATCTTTTATTAAGGTTTTCTAATTTGTTTGTAATCTTACCATGCAATCCTATTATCTATACATCTAAACAGTTTGTAAGGTGCGAAAAGTAAAATGTGAAAAATAAAGTCCTAAACTATTACAAGGTTTTAGGGTAGTTACATTATCAAGGGAGTGCGGAAAGTAAAATCCTAATTGGACTATTACATTCCATTGACAGTTACATAAGTAAAAAGGAATTGTGGAAAGAATAAATTACAAGTCTTTTTGGCACCTATACATTTTTCTAGAAAATCGTAAAATAATCGAAACGAAAAGATCGGAAGAATATTGAGTCTTTGAGATGAGAGGAGGGTTTTTTTTATTATGGAGAATATATATATTTTTTTATTTCTTGTAAAAAATATTAATTAAAAGAGAAATTACTTCTAATAAATAAACTACAATAAAAAAAATATCATTACTTTTTTAATTAATTAATTTCTAACGACGTTGGATCGTTGAAAATTAACAAAAATTAAAATAACATACAAATTGTTACCGCATAGGCGGTCATCGCAGATTGAATAAAAAAAATAGTGGTATGATAAAATTAAATTAAAACATAAAGTTGAAAATCGAAACACGAATTGGTCGGCGCACAAATAAACAGATTGCCACTAGGCCAAACCATCAGACGTGTGTAACATCGAAATACAACAACAAAAAATAGAAGCTTGTATGTAAATCGATACGATCCACTGATAGCTTGCTACACTCAATGTGATCATTGTAATAGGATCGAAACATTGTACCAATCTAAATTTATAAAAAAAAAAGAATTAAAAATAAAACAACGATGTTGCTAACTTAAAATTGTGATCATCGCAACTGGATCGGATCAATACAAGTGTCACGCATCATGCACATCAACATACAAACAACGTATCGACACGATTCGATCCGAATAGAAAAGAGAGAGAAAAAATTAAAACAAAACTATATTATATACTATATATTATATTATTATATTATAAATTATATTAATATTATATATTACATTCACTACAAGAAAAAAGATGATTTACGACACTTGAGTTACGACAGTTATCACAAAACCGTTCTTATTCCTGAATTGCGACGGTTGTCACGACAGTTAGAGTCAACTGTCGCATATTTTTTGCGACAATTATCACAAAATCGTCCTTATTCCTGAACTGCGACGGTTGTCACAACAGCTAGGGACTGAACTGCGACGGTTGTTACGACAGTTATCACAAAACCGTCTTTATATAATTTTTACTTAATTTTTTATTTTATAATTTTTTTTTTATTTTATAAATTTTTTTTTATTGAGCGCTATATGAAAATTTTGTTCCCCCAATTAATAACACTATTTTTTAATTTACTGGCGTAAGATTACTCCAAATTTTTTTCCCACCTAAACAAAAACCCTATTTTTCTAAATAAAAATAGAATCCTAAACTTAAATCTCAATCATCCTATAATCTCTTTTCTCTTCAAGGAGATTCAACAGTCAACATTATCTTCTTCGATCACAAACTACCACTACTGCTACAATCTTCGTTTGAGCATCGATAAAGACAATAAGTCCAACCTCGTGGGCACCACCGACCACCCTCTGCATGGCACAGTTTGCGGGCACCGCTATGAACAAACACATGAGCACCACCAACATCTCGCATAGATTCAAGATTCTTTGCTACTTGAAATCGAATGTAAGGACTCTAAATTAGTTTTTCCTATAATTGACATTTGCTATTATTTTCTTTGAATTTGTTTGAATCTGCTTCTTCCAATTTAAGAGCCCTAAATCACAAACCCTAATACAAATTTGATAGCCATATCCATTCACTACAAGAAATTTTCTATATACCAACAAAAGATAAAAAACATTGGTATAGATAATATTTAAAGACCAAACATACAAACCAACCGCTGGTATAGAATCTAAAATAAAAGGCTATCAATTTATCTTTATAATAACAAATAAAAAATAAACAATTAAATTTTATTAAAAAAATAAAAAAATAAACTACTTCAATCGCTCCCTATCCTTCCTGAACTCTCTCACATTTCTCATCACTCAAACACACATAAACAACAGAAACCTCGATCCCAAATTTTCTCTTCACACAAAAACCCTTCAATCGCTCCTTTTTGAGTTAAATTGCTCCATTCTGAACTTAATCGCTCCAGATTTCATCTCACAAGCCATTAATCCTTCAATCGCTCAACCCTTCAATCACTATTGAAACCTTCATGGTCGAATTCAATCGCTGGTTCGAATTAGTGTGGTTGTGGGGGTTTAAGTTGCAAGCCTATTAATCTAGCAGAACAGACGCAACCCCTCAGTAACTCACTTCATGGCCGATGATGACTACGAGGGTATCGACATGTGGTTCTTTCTCTTTCCATTTCTCTTTTACTCATAATTAATTAGGGGTTTTCCTCTTTTGAGATTATTATTTTTATTATTGAAATATTTCTTATTGATGAAAACCATGTTGATGGTTCGGATACAAAGAGGAACCACCAAAGCCTGAAATGGAGGAAGGTGTAGAGGAGGAGGATTCTGATAACCAAAATGATGAGTGATGACATTAATAGTGAGGGATTCTCAGTACCCATGCTCTTCAAATCAGGTTTACTTCTTTATTTTTTTACACTAGGGTTTTGCTTATTGATTATTTATGGTGTTATGTTTGAAAACGAAAGAGTGTAAAGCAAAGTCAAAGGCGTATCAATCCTCACATTGCTTCAAAACCTCATAAAACGCCATAATCGAATTTGCTTTTTTTTTTCTTTCAATTTTTCAATTTCATATTTATATGTATGATACATCTAATCTCTTTGTATATTTGTGTTTTGTATGATGTGAACAATCTATCTGGGCGATCGAATTGAAGTTTAGGGCATTATTGAGAACTAAATTGTTGGTTAATCTGCTATAATCCGTTTTCGCCGATATTTTAAAGGCTGCAGTAGTGATAAGAATTCCAGTCTGACAAGTAAGTCAGGTAAGTGCTACTGTTTCGATTTACTCAGAAGTTTTTCCAGAAGTTCAGAAAAAAAATCGAAGAACAATACTCTTTTAGAATAGAATTCTAAAAGATTTCGACCCTCAAAATCGCAAATTTCTTTTTTTTCTATTTTATTTGATTTATTTTCTATCTCCATATTTTCAAACAAAGTTGAAAAAAATTGTGCACTCTTTATTTGATTTTATTAGATTTTTAGCATCATTTTAATAATTTTTAGATTTTATTTTAATCGTTTTTCTTATTTTTCATTATTTTAAAATCTGCAGTGATTTCATCTAACTCTGTTTATTTATTTATTTTATTTTTCTAATAGCATGGTAAAAAACATATCCTCCTCTCATCTCAAAGACTCAATATTCTTCCGATCTTTTCGTTTCGATTATTTTACAGTTTCTAAAGATAATATAACTGCTAAAGCCTTGTAATAGTTTAGGTTTATTTTCCGCACTTTACATTTTCTGTCAGGATTTTTTATATTTATGTATCTCTCCCAAAGTCATGTAATAGTTTAAACTAGGGTTTTATTTTTCTGCACTATAAACTGTTAGATGTATGCTTAATATGATTGTATGGCAAGACTAAAATCAATTGTTAGCTAACCCTAATTCACAAGATAAAATATCTGAAATCAATATTCACACATGTAAGTGGATCGTTTTACGATTTCCATCTGCACCTCCTAGAGTTTCCTCTCTTGGTTGCCTTACAATAAACATGGTCAAGTCCCTCGAACGTGGGGGTATCTTAGTAAATTTGCCTACGAATAAAATCATCAAGTCCCTTCAAGATAAAAGATCATAGTCCCTTCAAGTTGCCTACGAATAAATGATCTCGTCCCTTGATGACCCTACGAAAATGATGATAGTCCCTTTGAATTACTAAGATACCCCTACAATTTGCCTTCTATGACCATACGATGACCCTACGCCCGTCCCTAACATCCAAGGTAAAGACTACTTACTCACAAATAGTAAGGAAAATCTTACCCCTAAAGGAAATAAATAACAAGAAAGACCTTACAAACTTAAGGTAAGTAGTTCTTAAGTACTTGATCACTTCTTTTCAAAACACTCTTTACATCCTACTTTTCAAAATACTTTCAAACTAAACACTTTGTATATATCGATACGAGGATCATTGCAAAGTTAAAGACTTATGAAAATATTTTCTAAACACACACTACACTCTTTTTCAAACAAAAGTAAAGTGAGCTAAGAAGTTAAGATCCCATGGATAACCATTGATACAAAGGGTGCTAACACCTTCCCTTTGTATAACTTACCCCCAAACTCAAATCTTTTTCAAAGGTTTTTCCTGTTCTTTTATACCTTTCTTTATTGGATAAAAT
Source organism: Lathyrus aphaca (assembly GCA_963966055.1). Classification (NCBI taxonomy): domain Eukaryota; kingdom Viridiplantae; phylum Streptophyta; class Magnoliopsida; order Fabales; family Fabaceae; genus Lathyrus; species Lathyrus aphaca. Next base: position 708,270,071 of record OZ014519.1, on the reverse strand, counting down.
AAAAGTTGGTGTCGACTCTTGCTATCCGCAACATAGTTTTTGTCAATATAAAAACACCCAAGTCAATTCTCCCACCGTGTTACACTCTGGCCCTGGGTTAGAGTAATCACACTTCTTAACACTCTTCTTCTTCTTCATCATTTGTCTCCTCTGAGGTCTCATTGTTGGGTGAGTATAACCTTCTTCTTCTTCTTCTTTTGAAGATGGTTCAGAATTCCACGTTTGAAGAGTAAGATGATAGAGGGGGAGACTCAGTGGTTGAAGACTTAGTTGTTGCTTACAATGAAGGGACTTATTCTCAATATTCGTAAAGCTGTCAGTTTTCTCTATTGTCACAAAGGAACTATGAATCTCAGCTGAGGATTCCATTTCCTTAAGAAAGTTGTTAATTAAAGTAAATTGTGAGGGTGGCTTTACATAATGGCTTTTGTAAATACTTAGAGACAATCATTACTCCTTACTTGATTTTTGGAAGTGTAACTACCACTAAGTTATGAATGTGTGCATTGTAGAAACCATAATTACTCTAGTTGCTTGATTCGCCTTTCTCCTTGGAAACTGATCAAGTAATTATGTTTTGTATTTCATTAATTGAGTAATTTATTTTCTTTTTTCTTCTTATTACTTCCTTTCTATTTTTTTTGTTTTGTTCTTTTTTATGTGACAAAAAGGGGAGAAAATAGTAAGTATTTAAAGTGGAAACAGAACCCATTGAATACCCAACTAAGTTGTATATACTGTTCATTTATTTTCTTGTGTTTTTGGTGATTTCATGCCCCGACACATAATTTTAACCTTCTTGTACATAATTCTAAGTTCGCGCTTACAAACCTTTAACTTATCAGACCTATAAGGAGCATACAAACCTCAGATTCTGGTGTTGCTAAAAAGGTTTTAATGGAAGACATATTTTAACTCTCTTATACATAGTAATATGTAAGAGCTTACAAACCTCTATCTTATTCTATGAGACTCGAAAGGAGCTTACAAACCTCGTATTATGTTGTTGCCAAAGGAATTTAAAATGAAGCAATCTAAAGTTTTCTTAAATATGGAACTAAGGGGGTGCTTACAAACCTCAAACTCTAATGTTACTAAGAGAACTAATTTATTTTCTTAAAAAAGCTCTTAATGATGAGCTATAAAACTCAACTATGAACTATCAGACTCGGGGGAAGCTTACAAAACTCATACTCTGTTCTTGCAACGAAAATAAAATGTCCAACATTGTTTTCTTAAATACTTGTGTTTGCCATCATCAAAAAGGGGGAGATTGTTAGAACAAGATTTGTTCTTGACTTAATTATCTATATTTTTGACGATGACAAAGTATTGAAACAAACAATGGTTTATTTGTTGTATGTTTTATTTATTGCATGTTCTATATCATTGTACATAAATCATTGGAATTTGTTCTACTTGAACACACTTGAGAATTGCTTTATTGTTAGCTTCTGGTGGCAGAATATAAAGAACAATTACTAGTGTGATTGAACATAGACTCTGAACTGAAGGTCTTAACATTCAGATGAGTGATTACACTTAGTTATTGTATATTAGCTTATGGTACCATTCAGAGTTGGTGATAAAGTTGTGGTTGCTTGTACTACTGTAAAATAGATTGTATTGTCTTATCAGCATGTCAGCTAGAGTCTACTTGGTGCGAGACTCAAGAAAAGCTGAACAGTTCTACGGATGACTGCTCGTAACAACTCAATTAGTATATATCCATCTTCAACGGCTCTTGTACTATGGAGGAAAGCAAATTCACTTGGTAAAGTTATTGTAATACCCATATATAAAAACACATACATCAAAGCATATTTTTCATATATAAATCCAAGTTTGGTATTGAAATACAACAAGTTCTAAGTAACACATTGCATAAGTATAGTCACTACAACATAAGGTACTAGTACAAAAGGTTATAATAATACAAGATGTTCAAAATAAACAAAAGGTCTAAGAACTAGATCCGAAGATCTCAAAAGTCCACAACGGAAGAAAAGCCATCAAACAAACAAAGATAATCAATTCGCCTTATCTTTACCCCATGGGGGTGAGATAAAACATCTCAGTGAGTTCCCTATCTTAGAGTTCCCTCGGCTCTAAAGGTTCAATTCTAAATAATACTCAAGTAGGGGGAAGACCTAGACGTCGAGTTCACATAACAACTAGAGACATCAACAAAACAATGAAGCACAAAGTGATTTAAGGCATCTTTCCCCGCCTAGCCACCCAAGGGTAAACGAGCATGGGTTACTCTATCCTTAACGTATAGATAACTTTCCCCGCCCATCCACACAAGGGGACTTCAATATGGGTCACTCATTATCTAACTAAGGTATTTCCCCTGCCCAGCCACACAAGGGCACTTCAACACAGGTCACGGTACCTTACCACAAAGTAACTTTCCCCGGTCATCCCACATACAGAGATCTCGACACGGGTCACTCGCTACTTATCCTAATGGATACTTTCCCCTTCTAGCCACACAAGGGAACTACAGCACAGGTCACGGTCATCCATTAAGGAAAAAAAGAATTTGCGGACTAATCGTACATCGGAAAATACGATCCTCGCGAATGCGATCGCGACCGGGCTGACTAGAGAGTCGCTACCTAATTTTTATTTATTCCCAAAATAGGGAAAGGGAAAATATAGATTAAACCCAGGAATAAAGGGATAAAGACAAGGTCGTCGGAACCATTGCCTGAGTTTGGAAGTCGGTTATGCAGGGGGAAGGTATTAGCACCCCCTACATCCATCGTACTCGATGGGAGCCATCAAAGTTGTCACACGGGAAAGGATATTTATGCCTAATGAGTTACTTTCTAAGGGGAAAAAGTTGATATTAAAGTTTGATTGATCCTAGGTGCTCGACAGGGATTGAGATCCGTGTGCCTACGTATTCCCTCGTGCAATGGGAAAGTCAGAGCTTCGTACTTCGACTCACTGCAGATGGTTGTTCATTTTATTACCTTTCTTTCAAAAAAGGATTTAGGAGTTGAATTGCATTAAAGACTATGGGTATTTTATTCCGAACCAACAAGTCAAGCGTCTTCCGACGGAATAATCAGAGCGAATAACGAGATGCCCATTACCCTCCTTTCTACCACTTAAGGCTTGTGGCGTACAATTCTTATCATATTATTAAAGTATTTTATTACCTATGACTGCTTGACGTTGGATCAAGGGTTTGGATCTAAAAAGAATTGTTTTGGTCAAAGGGTAGGTCGATTGCGAGGCACGAAGTGATCGCGAAGGGTGAATGCAAATGGAGTGTAAATGTTGATTGATTACGTGGCATCGAATCCTAGTTCCTAAGAGGATGCTTAGAATATGATACTAAAACCTAAAGGAAGTGCAAGTGTGCAAGTGAAACCACTTGGCATTGGACCAAGGGTTCACGGAAGAAGCGAAAACGAGTAAGTAAATGACATACATCGGAATCGGGAGAGGGATACAAGTAAGTTACACGGGATTGCACGAAATAAAAGGTTTCATTGTATTTTCCCAAGAGGAAGCGTGTGTGAAGTGTACCAAACTATGCGAAGGCGTTGGACCTTGAGAATAAACCGAAAGCATCAAAATGTAGCTCTTTAACTATCTTAGAATCAATTCAAAGTTAGAATCATTCTATGAGAAGTTGAGCGTCACTTTCTGTTATAATCAAACAATTATTTAAATAAAAGAGAGAAATGTGATAAAAAAAAAGGTTGGTCTCATATTGATTTAAATAACGTCGATTTGTTGAAATCGAATATTTAAACTGTTTGTTATATCATCGACCATAAAATAAAGTAGAATTGAAAAATAATGGTGAAAATAAAATATTGGCCTCGTATTTAGTTTAGATAACGTCGATTTATTCGAAGTCGAATATCTAAATATTTATTCATCGGCCGAATCAACATAAATCGGAAAATAGGAAATAATAAGGAAAATAAAAGAGTGGCATCAAATTAGGGGATAACGTCGATTGATTAGAAATCGAATATCACCATTTATCATTGGCCAAAAATAATAATAAAGTCGATAAATGACAATGGATCTAAAATTAATTAGGAACCATAAAATAATGGAAAAATGGTCTCATATCGGTTTGGACAACGTCAGTAAATCGAATATCACAAATCAGATAATAATATCATAGACCATAAATATGTGAATAAAATCGATAAATCGATAAATAGTGAAAAAATGAAAAAGTTGGCCTCATATAGGTTTAGATAACGTCGATTAAAAAATCAAATATCGATAAACCATTAATTATATCATTGGCCAAAAACAATATAAAATTTAACAAACTATTAGCTGATAATGAGAAACAAAATAATAAAAATTATTTAAAAATAACCAGAAAAAAATAATACTAATAGAAAAAACAAAAAACAAAATAAATAATAACAGGGGAGGGTGTCGCAAGTTGTACATGGTGTGTTTAGTGAAATGATATGGGCTGAACCCGTGATGAAAAAACAAGGTTTTTTCAAACAAAATATAAATCAGGTTTTTTTAAAGAAACATTAAAACAGGGTAAGTATCATCATAAAACAACACATATTTACCAACAATATTGCGCTTCAGAATAACAAACATTAAGAGTGAAGAAACCTACCCTTCAAACTGTTCAAACAGCGTCCATTCAACTTCCTCTCCAATCGCGATTCGCTTTCAGATCTCTCCTGCGGTTATGAACCTCTCACAGTCAATGGTGTTGTTCGGTGGTTACGGATCTCGTTCGCGGAATGTCTCACGATGGTCTCAGTTTCAACTCGCGGCGGTTTTCGTTGCTCTCAAAATCTCGGTGGTTCTATCACTCACTTTGTCTCTCTGTTCTTTCACTTACTGCATTTTTGTTTACCATATTCGGTTTTGGTTTGGTGTTGTAAGGTTATTGTTGAGGTTGAAGAAGAAGAAAGGATGAAGAATGGTTTTATGAAAAATGATAAAGGGTTTGTGAATTTTAGGTGAAGGGTGTTGAAAGGTGATGGAGAGCAAGGCTGGGGCGGAGGGAGTGTTTGGTGTTTTTCTGTGGAATTTTCTTTGCCATTTGTTTCTAGGGTTTTCCGTGTTGATCCCCTGATTGCTAAATGATGAGTCAATTTTATAGAGGGGTTTTTGTGATGTTCATACGTGTGAGATTTGGATGACGATGATGAGGTGTAGAATTCCGTTAGAATCATGTGCTCCGAATATCCCCTGATTTTGTGCAAATTATGATTATTCTCTTTGATTTTTAGGACCACAAGATAGTGACTCATTCCTTGTTTTGTCTGTAGTGCTGATGAAAATGGTTCTAGAATGTGGTGGTCCCATGAATTTTGGTTCTTTTTATAATATTTTTACTACAGTTATAAACATGAAATAACTCTTTCTTATCAATAATAACTCAGTAAATTTTTGCTTACTTGTAGGTATTGATTCTCAGTTGGGTTGGTCTGTGAACAACATGGACATTCATGAAAACTAACCCAGGCCCTTTAAAGATAAGTCTTACTACCGGAACTGCCTGTGTTAATTGGGAATTTATGCCCTGAATTCTTTTGTTGTTTTTTTCCTTCTGTTCTGTAAGTCTCAAGAATTATATGTTGTACAACTTTTTGTCTGTCTCATATGAAAAAAGTGTCTATTTCAGGTATATAACAAGGAAGAGACTTGGTGAAATCTAGAAGATGACAGCCTCCTATCAAGAAATCACTTGTTTTATTGCCGCATACATGAACTGAGCTTGTCTTGTTTTCACCATTGCTTTGATGCTCACTGATGTACATCTGTCATGGCAGGTTTATGCTTTAGAAGCAATGAGAAGAGCCCTGAATTCTATTACCATTTGCATATATATTGGATAAGAACTCAGTTTTTAGACTGCGAGTTATAGTTTCATTCATATTTAAAAATGGTTGATAACTCTTTCGGTTGTAATTCCAGCAGAAGTCCAAAAACTTTCACGACGGTGACCCTGAATTGTGAAGTGATGTGGAGCATATGAACTTTTGGAAGTGGTGGCAAGGTTGAGTATTGTAGAAACCGTGACTTATTGTATTTGCTCCCTTATATTGCATTTGTTTACATTAGTGTAATAGCCTTTAAACTTTTAGTTTACATGAAAATAAATTTCAACCTTGTAGCATAGTATCCAACATTGTAGGCATTGAATTTTACGTTCTTGAATTGTAAATACCTTTGGAAATAGTTGAATTTGTTATTTGAATCTTGACAATTTTGAATTTTGGATATAATTTATTATTGAATGCAAGGTCTTTATACCATTCCAATAATACTTTGCATCATGTGTTTAATGGCATGTTGATAAGAAAATAAGCACTGCCAAAAAGAAGTGTGATGTTGCTTCTTGTTGCGTGACATCACTGACTAGGAGATGTGCGTTGCATTGGTTGGTTGAGCCTTGGATTTATTTTTTATTTTAGCAAAATGATGTAAATGGACTATACTTGTTGGAAATGGTACTTTGGAATGCAATTTGAGCCTTGTCTTGTAAGAACAATACTTGAATTATTCTTAAATGGTGTTTAAATCACATGCTTTAATTGTTAAGTGATAATCCCTCAAATAACTTGTTGTAAGACCAAGTGATGATTTCTCGATATGACAATCCAAAATATGAATCAAAAATCAATTAATCCTTAAGATGACTTCTCATGACAATCCTTAACTTTAGGAATTATAATTTGACTAAAGAATTCCCATGCACCGCCTTTGAACTCTTCATTGCAAGTTTAGACCATTTTAAACAATGTGAACGATTTCTTGATCAAATAACAATCTCAACATGAGCTACACTGTGCAATTGAAAATTCCTTCACACATATCCATTTGAATCATGATGAACATATTCTTCCACATGAACCTCTTGCCTTGATATCCTTGACAGAAACTTGATTCAATCTTACAAAACCACACATTTTTTTGAATTTTCGAATAATGGTAGTAAACGGAAAAAAAATGAAATTAAATATATAAGTGGGACAAATTTAAGGTATGATAGATGCCCCTATCTAATTGTCTTGAACCCGGAGAATTGACTTGCTGCAAGGCATTCGATTCTGGAATAAAAGTCAATTAGATATAAGAAGACCCAAAATTTGTCTGATGCAAAAAGTCAGGCGATGATGAGATATGAGATGCATGTATGGATGCAATCGTTGAGGATTTTAAGAGTTTGCATGTGATGGGATATGAGACATAAAGATTGTGGGATGATTGAACTGACTAAATGAGGGGAAATACTGAAAACAACAAGGTAAGAAAAATGGACGGGGAAGACAGGATATTTCTGATGATCTGTCTGGATGATGGAGAATATTAAAAAATACTTGGAATGAAAAGGGGTAAACCCTATAAGAAGAATGAAATCTAAAAAATGCTTTAGATGCACAAGTACCAAACTTGGAAATCAATGCCCAAAACATCTAGAAAAGTACTAGATGTGGAATGAGACCAATTTATGAAGGTATACCAAGGGAGATATCAAACTCTTTAAGGAGACATTCAAAGACATGCTACTTGAAATAAATATTCGCGCCAAACTTATCAATGGTATGAAACAGAGAGAGACAGTTGAAAGAAATAAGAACTTCTCAATGGGATTAACCATAGAGAGACAGTTGAAGGGAAGAGGTCCACGTCAAACTTAACAAATTTGAAGGAAAATAAAATATCCACGTCAAATTTTTTAACAAGACAAATTTGAAGGAAATGGGTCCACGTCAAACTTCACAAAGTTTGAAGGAAATGAAGATATCCACACGAAAGATAGGGTGACAGACACGACTGCTTTGGTAGTTACCAAGTGGATTGGACTTTGACTTTTGATAGTTGCCAATAGAAATTAGACTTTGACCACAAGGTAAGATAACAAGATCTCAGGAAATGCAAATGAGCATGAAGTACTTCGAGCTATGCTTGATATGAAATTTGTATGATGTAAATGGTCAATGCTTGCAATGCAAATGCTAAGAACACTGGATAAGACTCTTTTGGAAAGGTGCGTCTGAAAGCTGATTCCAAAACACAGTGAACTCTTGCCAAATATGCCCTTGAAAGATGTTTTGCACACAACTTCTATCACACTTGTTGGAAATATCAAGATGTTGACCCTTTTGGGAAGGAGTGATAAACTTTGCTTGGGGATTGCTTGAAATAGACTGCCCCATGTTGACTGATTCTGGCATGACTGCTTGACTGGTTGCTTGAAATGCTTTCCCCAGCATGAGTCTGGAAGAGAATTTCTCTGAATAACAAGATCTTTGACTGCAAGGTGCCCCTGATAGGATCACAGGTCAAGTTTCTCAACTGTTTAAAATTCCTTGATGATGAGTGCTTACTTTCAAATAAAATATTCATTCAAAAATGTTAGTTTTAATGCAATGCTCAAGCAATTTTTTGAAATCAAAATCAATATTGGAATGATATTGAGTAAAGCAAATGAATCACTAGTAAGAATGCAATGTTTATTTAGACATGCAAAGTGAAAGATAATGCAAAGGGAAAGATAATGCAAAAGGTATGATACCAAAGCAGATGATTGGCAAATCTCTTGGGAGTCAGCTTACGCAACCTTGTTGTGATATGCTTTCGAAACAAACCTATCTTCAATTAGGTCTTTAAGAGGTTGTAACGTATTCAGGTTCATGGTTTATGAAACAAAGGATATAAGGCTCAAAATTTAATTTTTACCCAACTCATTCTCCATGATGATCTTCAGTCCTACGCTCAAGTAATTCAATCTATCCATTCAGGTTATTTGGAGTTGTATTGATGATCATGGCTCAAAAGCCAAGGGATTATTGTATTGAGATAGCAATCACTGCTTCTTCACGAAATTTTGTTGTCTTATTCGTTGAGGACTTTGGGTCAACTCACATTTGTCTTTGTTGAGGAATGTTGGTGACCTCTCTTGATTTGAAATGTGTCTTTTATTATCCCTAACTTTTTCCTGGATTGTATCTTTGACGTTTCCAGTCCATCGGGATTCCTTTATTTTCGCCTAAGTCGCCTTTTGGGTGTTGACTCAACGGCTTTTTCATTTTATTTTTTTGTTTTTGGACAATGACTGCCATCAGCTTTTTCGAAATTTCTTTGATGCATACGAAGGAAAACTTGGGCTTGAAACCCTTATTGAAAGGTGTAGGGAATTATTCTCCTGAAATTGAATGCATATTAGAAATAATTGAGAACTACCCTGCCCCTGGTTAAGATTACTGGTTTTTTCGTGTAGAAAGAAACTCCAACTCCAAGGCTCAAAGGGGTTGACAATAGATTAACTTCCTTATCTCTCCGGTGTTTGGGAGTTGAAACAATTCATGTATATCATCAGCAAGGTTTTATTTTGAAAGCATACATTCAATAATTTGGGTATTTCGTTTTCGTCATCCTCCCTCTAATCAACAGATGAATAAGAGAAACAATGATTTTTTTTTAATTTTGAAAAGGAAAAGCATGAATATGCACAAATATGAAAGTGAGTGAATTGATTCAAAATATGCGATGCTCATTTCATTAATATTAACATTAAAGAAAACAAACAAGTCTTAAAGCATGTACACATAATACAACCAAGGAAATTAAAAACTGAAAAGAAACAAGGCCTAATGTCTAGTCAGCAACAAGGATGAGCTTTCCCGTCTGATCCACTGGCTTTATGTAGTAACTTGTGATTCTTTGATTCAGTCTTCAGCCACTTTATTTTGGCATGGGATCTTTGTCAACCTTAGGAGTCCCTCTCTATATGAAAGTGAATACATTTCCTCTGACCAAATCTTGAACTCGATATTGGAAAGCATAACAATTCTCAATATCATGACTTGCAGCTCCTTCATGGAATGGGCAATGGAGGTCGATCCTAAACCCAACTGGAAGAGGATTTTGAGGATTGAGAGGTCTAGTGGTGACAAGACCTTTTTGGCACAACAAAAGGGTAAATCTCATCATACTTCATAGGAACAGGGTCAATGAGAGCCCTAGGTCTGGTATTACGGGTTTGATTCTGACCAGCATTCCTTTGTGGGGGAGCTCGGGCTTATGAAGCATTCGCCATAGGAGCAACTGCGGATACTTGTGGTTCACCATATTGTTGTTGCATGTAGTAGGGTCTTCTCTCAGCGTTGACAACATGAGTATCACCCTCTTTCTTCTTTTGAAAGTTTCTAGAGGATTTTCTCGCAGCATTAAAAGCTCCAGCATTACCAAATTTGCCTTTTCTAATTCCTTCCTCTAGTCTTTCTCCAATAGCGACTAGGTTAGTAAAACTAGATGATACACTGCCTATTATCCTTTCCTAGTATAGAGGTTGAAGGGTGTCCATGAACAGAACAGTCAACTATTTTATGCTAAGGGAGGTTCCACCTGAGCAGCTAGCTCTCTCCAGCGTTGAGCGTAGTCTTTGAATGATTTCTTTTCTTTTTGTGACATGTTTTGAAGCTGACGGCGGTCAGGCGCCATGTCTAGATTGTATTTGTATTGTTTCAGGAATGCATCAAGCAAGTCCTTCCAGCATTGGATACGGGTCCTCTCGAGTCCCATATACCACTTCAAAGATGCTCCACTCAAGATATCTTGGAAGTAATGGATAAGCAGTTTGTCTTTATCAGCATGCGCAACCATTTTTTGATAGTACATGAGCATATGGATTTTCGGTCAAGTGTCTCCCTTGTATTTTTCAAATTCTAGCATTCTGAACTTGTCTGGCATAACCAAGTTCGAAACCAAGCACATGTCTGCTGCAGCAGCATTGAAAACATCAAATCCTTCAACAGCTTTTATCCTTTTCTCCAGATTCATGCACTATTCCCTAACATCTTCAATGTTTCCAGCTTCTCCTTGTACTGAAGATGGTGGATTGTTCATGAAAGGAGGATTCACATGAGCATTTTGGGAAACAGTATGCACATTAGATTGAGATTCAGTGAACACTCCAGGTTCGGAAAAAATGGATGTACCAGCCATTTGAGTAGTTGCAAAGGGCGGAGTGTAACCTGGTGGCAACCCAAATTCTGGCCAAGTGGTAGCGGGTCTTGAAGACTTAGGATTGATGACGAAGTTATTAACTTCAGAGATGACGGTCCTCTGAGGTTGAGCGTCTTTAGTAGACAAGGCTTGGAGCATTTCCATGATCTTACTCACACTACTCTTCAGGTCATCAATGTCTTCCCTGACTCGCTTGTTGTGTTCTTCATGTTCAACCATTCCTCTTCTTTCGTGGGCCCTAGTTTTGTACTTGCATGGAAGAATCAGCTTGACAGAGACTCAACAAATCTAAAGAGGGGAACGGTAACGACTAGGATGTATGCAAAATGAATGCAAATGACATGCAAATAATATGCGAGGAGATGTTATACATAAAATCAAGATTTAAAAAGTTCATGGTACAAATGGAGGATACTTGGATTGCTCTCCTTACAGGGATCTTGTCGGGTAGGGTATAGAGTTTTAGGAACCCCAAAGTTAACAATCCCTATGGTTGTTCATCACACACGCCAGAAACATGACGGTTGATTGAATCCACCATATGAATCTCTTTTGGGTGAGATCTTCGTATCGAGCCACGCGAGAGGGAAATCTCTCGGTACCCCATACTACGCGATCACCGACACGGGGTTTAAAACAAAGTCTCATAGTTATGGACCTTCCTCAATTGTTTGATGCACGTGTCAATTTTTATATATATTTTTGACAGTCAATCAACTCCATTGAGAAAATCTATTCTGAGTGAGGTCTTCATATCGAGTCACACGAGGGCGAACCCCGGTGCCCCATACTACGTGACCATCAATCTATGTTCTAAGACACACGGTTTAAGGTTCTAAAGGTCCTCAGAGTCGATGACCTTAATGAAAATGACTGAGCACACACGCCAAGAGCTTGACGGTCATCAGTATTCTCATTAGAATCTACTCCAAGCGAGGTTTTCGTATTGACAATCCACGAGAGCGGTTCCCTCGGGAGCCCATACTACGCAACCTCTCCTAGCTTATATTTATACTCATAGACCCGAGTATAGAACCTTTCACTCAAGTTTCTTTTGCAATCAAAGTATCGATCCAAGAACCACAAGGTATAATATGAAAAGCGATAAAGAAAGCGGTAAAAATAAACAAGTAAGACATAAGGCAAACATACAAACAAGCGTGAAGCAACCTAGATTAAGCTTGACTTGCATAGAGGTGAACCAGTCCCCAACAGAGTCGCTAGTTGTCGTACCTCGGAAAATACGATCCTCGTGAATGCGGTCACGGCTGGGCTGACTAGAGAGTCGCCACATAATTTTAATTTATTCCCAAAAAAGGGAAAGGGAAAATATAGATAAAACCGAGGAATAAAGGGATAAAGAAAAGGTCGTTGGAACCATTGCCTGAGTTCGGAAGTCGGTTATGCAGGGGGGAGGTATTAGCACCCCCTACATCCATCAAACTCGATGGGAACCATCTAAGTTGTCATGCGAGAAAGGATGTCTATGCCTAATGAGTTACTTGCTAAGGGGAAAAAAGTTGATTTTAAGGTTTGATTGATCCTAGGTGCTCGGCAGGGATTGAGATTCGTGTGCCTACGTATTCCCTCGTGCAATGGGAAAGTCAGAGCTTCGTAGTTCGGCTCATTGTGGATGGTTGTTCGTTTTATTTACCTTTCTTTCAAAAAAGGATTTAGGAGTTGAATTGCACTAAATACTATAGGTAGTTTATTCCGAACCAACAAGCCAAACGTCTTGCAACGGAATAATCGAAGCGAATAACGAGATGCTCATTACCCTCCTTTCTACCACTTAAGGCTTGTGGCGTACAATTCTTCTCATATTATTGAAGTATTTTATTACCTATGACCTCTTGACGTTGGATCAAGGGTTTGGATCTAAAAAGAATCGTTTTGGTCAAAGGGTAGGTCGATTGCGAGGCACGAAGCGATCGCGAAGGGTGAACGCAAATGGAGTGTAAATTTTGATTGGTTACGTGGGATCGAATCGTAGTTCCTAAGAGGACGCCTAGTAAATGATACCAAAACCTAAAGGAAGTGCAAGTGTGCGAGTTAAACCACTTGGTGTTGGACCAAGGGTTCGTGGAAGAAGCGAAAACGAGTAAGTAAATGACATACATCAGAACCGGGAGAGAGATACAAGTAAGTTACATGGGATTGCACGAAATAAAAGGTTGTATTTTCCCAAGAGGAAGCGTGTGTGAAGTGTCCTAAACTATGCGAAGGCGTTGGACCTTGAGAATAAACTGAAAGCGTCAAAATGTAGCTCTTTAACTATCTTAGAATCAATTCAAAGTTAGAATCATTCTATGAGAAGTCGAGCGTCACTTTATGTTATAATCAAACAATTATTTAAATAAAAGAGAGAAATGTGATAAAAAAAAGGTTGGTCTCATATTGATTTAAATAACGTCGATTTGTTGAAATCAAATATTTAAACCGTTTGTTATATCATCGACCATAAAATAAAGTAGAATTGAAAAATAATGGTGAAAATAAAATAATGGCCTCGTATTTAGTTTAGATAACGTCGATTTATTCGAAATCGAATATATAAACATTTATTCATCGGCCGAATGAACATAAATCAGAAAATAGGAAATAATAAGGAAAATAAAAGAGTGGCCTCAAATTAGGGGATAACGTCAATTTATTAGAAATCGAATATCACCATTATCATTGGCCAAAAATAATAATAAAGTCAATAAATGACAATGGATCTAAAATTAATTAGAAACCATAAAATAATGGAAAAAGGGTCTCATATCAGTTTGGACAACATCGGTAAATCGAATGTCACAAATCGGATAATAATATCATAGACCATAAATATGTGAATAAAATCGATAAATCGATAAATAATGGAAAAATAGAAAATTTGGCCTCATATAGGTTTAGATAACGTCGATTAAAAAATCGAATATCGATAAACCATTAATTATATCATTTGCCAAAAATAATATAAAATGTAACAAACTATTAGTTGATAATAAGAAACAAAATAGTAAAAATTATTTAAAAATAACCAGGAAAAAAATAATACTAATAAAAAAAGACAAAAAATAAAATAAATAATAACAAGGGAGGGTGTCGCGAGTTGTTCATGGTGTGTTTAGTGAAATGATATGGGCTGAACCCGTGATGAAAAAACAAGGTTTATTCAAACACAATATAAATCAGTTTTTTTTAAAGAAACATTAAAACAGGGTAAGTATCATCATAAAACAACACAGATTTACCAACAATATCGCGCTTCAGAATAACAAACATTAAGAGTGAAGAAACCCACCCTTCAAACTGTTCAAACGATGTTCATTCAACTCCCTCTCAAATCGCGATTCACTTTCAGATCTCTCCTGCGGTTATGAACATCTCACAGTCAATGGTGTTATTCGGTGGTTACGGATCTCGTTCGCGGAATGTCTCATGGTGGTCTCGGTTTTAACTCACGACGGCTTATAATTTCAACTCGCGGCGGTTTTCGTTTCTCTCAAAATCTCGGTGATTCTATCACTCACTTCGTCTCTCTGTTCTTTCACTTACTGCGTTTTTGTTTACCATATTCGGTTTTGGTTTGGTTTTGTAAGGTTATTGTTGAGGTTGAAGAAGAAGAAAGGATGAAGAATGGTTTTATGAAAAATGATAAAGGGTTTGTGAGTTTTAGGTGAAGGGTGTTGAAAGGTGATGGAGAGCAAGGCTGAGGCGGAGGGAGTGTTTGGTGTTTTTCAGTGGAATTTGCTTTGCCGTTTGTTTCTAGGGTTTTCCGTGTTGATCCCCTGATTGCTAAATGATGAGTCAGTTTTATAGAGAGGTTTGTATGATGTTCATACGTGTGATATTTGGATGAGGATGATGAGGTGTAGAATTCCGTTAGAATCATGTGCTCTGAATATCCGCTGATTTTGTGCAAATTCTGATTATTCTCTTTGATTTGTAGGACCACAAGATAGTGACTCATTCCTTGTTTTGTCTGTAGTGCTGATGAGAATGGTTCTTGAATGTGGTGGTCCCATGAATTTTGATTCTTTTTATAACATTTTTACTACAGTTATAAACATGAAATAACTCTTTCTTATCAATAATAACTCAGTAAATTTTTGCTTGCTTGTAGGTATTGATTCTCAGTTGGGTTGGTCTGTGAACAACATGGACATTCATGAAAACTAACTCAGGCCCTTTAAAGATAAGTCTTACTATCGGCACTGCATGTGTTAACTGGGAATTGATGCCATGAATTCTTTTGTTGTTGTTTTTTTCCTTTTGTTATGTAAGTGTCAAGAATTATATGTCGTACAACTTTTTGCCTGTCTCATATGAAAAAAATGTCTATTGCAGGTATATAACAAGGAAGAGACTTGGTGAAATCTAGAATATGTCATCCTCCTATCAAGAAATCACTTGTTTTATTGTTGCATACTGTAACACGGTGGGAGAACTGACTTTAGTTAAATTTTGCGGATAGCAAGAGTCGCCACCGACTTTTATTTTATCCAAAGGAAAGGCATAAAAGAACAGGAAAGACCTTTTAAAAGATTTTTGGGTCCGGGGGGTAGGTTATGTAAAGGGAAGGTGTTAGCACCCTTTACATCCATGGTTATCCATGGGCTCTTAGTTACTTAGCTCACTTTAAAATGTTTTTGAAATGTGAAGTGTGTGAATAAAAATTTTCTTAAGAGTTTGATAATGATCCATGTGCGGATGCGTAAAAAACCTTTGTTTTGAAAATTTGTTTGAAATTGTGAAGTGTTTGAAAAGTTTTGAAGAGTGAGCAAGTAACTATGAGGAACCTACCCTAAATTTAAGTCTTTTCTGTTCTTGAATCCTTTAAGTGGTAAGACTATCCCTATTATTAAGGAATAGGTAGTCATTACCTTGGATGTGAGGGACAAGTGAAGGGTCATCTGTTTATTTAGGCAACTGTGGGGTGTATTAAGCAATTTTGGAAGGACTGTCATCTTTATTCGAAAGGAACAAGATCATTACGAAGGCAACATTCGAAATGGACTTGATCTTTTATTTGTTAAGGGACTAGATGACTTTATTTTGAGGGACTTTTGCTTTATACACCCTACTTGACCTTTTGATTAGGCAACAATGAGAGGTATCCCTAAGGAAGTGAGATGGCGATCAAAGATCGACTTACGTGTGTGAGTGTACAATTTAATATTTATCTTTATATTTAAATGATCTAAATGAATTTTAAATAAACATACATGTTACACTCCCTATTTTACTAACCATAGTATAAAATAAATAATAAACATTATAAAATATTACATCCAGGAGCAATTACATAATAATGATAAAAGCAATTTAAATAAATAAGCAAAATATTAATAAGCAAAATAAATAAATAATTATAATTGGGTTAGTAATAAAATCAAAAATAATACCAAATTAAATGGGTTAGTAATAAACATAATTAATAATAATAATAACGAAATAAGCAAAAATATTATAATAATTAAAAGATTAAATTTTGATATAAATGATTATTTAAAGTTAATAAGAAAATATGAACAATTATATTAATTATTATAAAATTTGAAGTTATATGTAAATTATAAAATTAAATCAATTATGAACATATTATGAAAATAAATTATAATTACAAAAATTAAATTAGCAATTTTTAAACATATAATAAAAATTATTTTCATGCAAAAATTAAATTCTAAACAAATTAGGTCATATTATTATCTTAAGAATTTTAACTTTTAATTATATTTACATACAAGAATTTAAGTTATAAATAATTTATACATTAACAAAAATTAAATTAAGATTTTTAATGAAGTTATGAATATAAATAATAGAAGAAGAAGATTAGGGTTAAAAAAAATGTTTTTAGGGTTTTAAAAAAAATAAATTAGGTTTTATATAGAAAGAAAATGTTAAATATTAAATATTAATCTAATTATACAAATAAATTATATACATACATATTAATAAAAAGAAAATAGTTTTTTAGAAAATATTATTATTTTAGGAATTATTTTTATAACCTATAATATTTATATATTCATTTAAATATATTTACATATTAACCATAGAAATAATATTAAACAATTAATAAAATAAATAAAACAGAATAAAAAAACTTACCTGGGCTGGGGATTGAACCCAGCCCCTTTGCCTCCAAGAACACTAACCAACAAGACCTTCCACTGGGCTACAGGCGCGCGTGTGACAAGGAAAGGAGAGGAATTTGTTTTGTTGTTGATTCCTGAAAATCAAAGAAAAAGAAAGAAAACAAAAGGCCTGGGGGGATCGAACCCAGGACCTTCGCAATACACACAAACACCTTAACCAATCCAGCTAGGAGAGCGCACCAAAGGCCTCCAGGCATAACGCATACGCTTCCTTCCACTGGGACAAGCACAAGCTTGTGAAATACAAACAGAAACAATACATAATATTTTAAATTAGATTTTCAAACTGGATTTTGGCGTCAGACCAGCTTCATCTTCTTCCTTGAATTCGCAGGTTTTCCTGCGAAATTATTTGGGAAAACTCCTGCGAATTTTCATGCGTGTATAAACCTGCGAAATACAAATTATGCCAAACAGGTACAATTTCATCCAATTGAGCACACCATTGTGATCTACACAGTTCACTCAATCAATCTACGGTCTTAGAATGTATTTATATACGCTGGATTAGGAAACCCTAATTCGAAGGTATAAACCCTAACCATGGTGATTGACTGATTACACCATGAAACTTCCATGTTTTCATCCAGAATCAATCCTTAGAACCTCACAAACAATAAAGTACAACCAAAATTCATTAGTAATGCATAAAAAGTCATAATCGAAAAAAATAAATTTCAAGAACAAGAGCAATTCGGTTTATGCAATTCATGAGGTTTTTGATGCAAATGATGGCTGGGATTGGTTTATGGATGTCCAAGGAATCATTCTCTGTCCTCAAATTACCTTCAAATGCCTTGTATGTTAAAACCCGAATTTGAAGTTTTGTGTGGTTTTTTGAAAATATGAACTTACACTTTGGAGGCTGGATTTCGTGTCTAATGAGTAGGGTTAAGTCATATACTTATAGAGTGATGAATTAGGTCAGAAAAAATTGATGTTTGTGTGGAAGATTTGATCCAAAAAGATTCAAAAAGATAAGCTTTGAAATTCAAATATTTTTGCATCAACACTTTCTATTTCAAGCCAATCAATATTATCTTTGTATCAATTTGGTCCATGCTGAATTCATGACCTTCTAGAATCAAAAACAATTTTAAATCTTCATGTTTAATATTTTATTTAAATTTAAAATGATTTTTAGTATAAAAAATCATAATAAATTAATTAAATAAAATAAAAATTATGAAAATATCAAAGAATTTTCGTGCATGATGTCATGGATTGCTTTGGGTCATTAAAAGTTCAGCCCACTTAGCAAAATTTGGTTTTAAACCTCCATTTGCTTCATAAACTTCCCTAAAATTTCCCAACTTTGCATGGGCACACATCCTTCAATTTTAATGCTATGAGGGTGTTCTTGGACATTTTTGAAAGCTTGAAGAGTCCTCTAACCAACCCCACTGGTTTCATGTTCATATCATTTACCATTCTCAAGTTATGCCCTTTTGAAGTTGTTGACTTTTTGTTGACTTTTAAAAGGACCTGTAATGTCTTAGCTCCTACCTTCCAAATGAAGCATTTTTGGGCTTGGCTTGTGAGACACAATGTTGTAGAGAATTCAATTTCCTTAAAAATGAGCTTTGGGTGGAGACTTGGTGATGAAGCATGTGAAAGTTATGGCTGGTCAAAGTTCAGTTGACTTTTACTGAGGAAACCCTAATTTAGAAACTCCTGATTCTTGATGATCTGAAATATCCTTGATGAATCATGATCAACCCTTGATCAAATGATGAATTTTAATTCATATACTTGGTGTTGGCAAAAAATCATGAAGTTTGACTTTGGTTTGACCACAGTTGACCTCAGTTTGACTTTTTAACTGCTTTGATTGATTTTGACTTATCTGATCATCTGACTGAGCAAACCTTTGAGAAAAGTCTTGAAACTTGTCATGGGGGTTCTTACACACATATAAGATGTTATGAAGCTCACTTGAAGTCTTGGAAGTTCATTTAGCCTGATTAAAGTCAAAACCCTAGTTTTGGATGCACTGCTTAGGAGGTGCATTGTATGAGGGGATTATCAACTCTTCTGACTATTTGTGAACTTTGTGAACCTTGTGAACCATCATAAGATGTCTTGTGAATCTTGTGAACCTCATGGAAGGTCTTGTGAACCTTGTGAACCTCATAAAGTATCTTGTAGACTTCATGAACCTCATGAAAGGTCTTGTAGGTATTGTGAACCTTGTGAACCTCATAAAGTGTCTTGTAAACTTCATGAACCTCATGAAAGGTCTTGTAAGTATTGTGAACCTTGTGAACCTTGTGAACCTCATAAAGTGTCTTGTAAACTTCATGAACCTCATGAAAGGTCTTGTGAACCTTGTGAACCTTCTTAGCACACAAAGTCTTGTATTGTGAGGGCAAATTTTGGGGTGCAACAGCTGCCCCTGTTTAATTTTCTGAAACCTGAGGGGTTAGATTGGTACATTTGCCAGTCGTGACCTGGAAGGTTGAAGGGGATTGAACACAAAAGCCCAAAAATTTGCACTCACCGGTGCGTAGAGTGATACAGATGTTTAGTTGAATATGCTTGAGTGGGCTTAAAGATGCCATTTGGAGAAAAGTTCTTCAGATACATTTCTTGGAGGATAAAGCAGTCCAAAATATGA
Source organism: Lathyrus aphaca (assembly GCA_963966055.1). Taxonomy (NCBI): domain Eukaryota; kingdom Viridiplantae; phylum Streptophyta; class Magnoliopsida; order Fabales; family Fabaceae; genus Lathyrus; species Lathyrus aphaca. The sequence continues at coordinate 708,250,310 of OZ014519.1, read as the reverse complement.
AGGTAAAATGATAGCTTTCAGGAAGATAAACAACGTCCCGAGGTAGTAATATACTTTCAGGAGGATAAAGCAGTCCTGGGGTAATAATATGCTTTCAGGAGGATAAAGCAGTCCCGAGGTAATGATGATAGCTTTCAGGAAGATAAACAACGTCCCGGGGAGATAATATGCTTTCAGGAGGATAACAACGTCCTGAGGTAATGATATGCTTTCAGAAAGATAAACAACGTTCTGAGGTAGGGGTGATAGCTTTCAGGAAGATAGACAACGTCCCGAGGAGATAATATTCTTTCAGGAGGATAACAACGTCCTGAGGAAGTGGTAACCTTTGGGAAGATAACAACGGCCCAAAGTAAGAATATGCTTTCAGGAGTATAAACAACATCCTGAGGAGGTGATGATAGCTTTCAGGAAGACAAACAACGTCCCGAGGAGATAATATGCTTTCAGGAGGATAACAACGTCCTGAGGTATAAGAAGCTTTCAGGAGGATAAAGCAGTCCTGGGGTAATAATATAACCTTTGGGAAGATAAATAACGGCCCAAAATAATATGCTTTCAGGAGGATAAAGCAGTCCTGAGGGATTGATAGCTTTCAGGAGGATAACAAAGTCCTGAGGAGGTAATATGCTTTCAGAAAGATGAAAAACGTTCTGAGGTATAAGAAGCTTTCAGGAGGATAAAGCAGTCCTGAGGGATTGATAGCTTTCAGGAGGATAAAGCAGTCCTGATAGTCACAAGTTGTTGATGAAGTCTGTCTGCTGGAGAATTAACCTGAAAACAAGGTGGCATTCTATATGGTAGTATTAGTTTATGCATTATGTATGCATGTATGATATGATGCACTTAAGTAATGTATTATACATTCATGGATATGTATGTTATGGTATGATGTAAATGATGTATGTATGACATGTTGCTGCCTGAAGCATCTGGATATCTTCGTATAACAACTGCTGGCCAGGGAAAATAAATCCCGATTCGTTGTTGAAGAATATGAAGAACTCATTCCCGTCTTGTTTGATAATATATTATACATAACCTTCCGTCTGCTGGGGATAGCAAGGTATACATAACCTCCCGTCTTCGTTCGATAGTAGGGTATATATAACCTCCCGTCTGCTGGGGATAGCAAGGTATACATAACCTCCCATCTTCGTTCGACAGTAGGGTATATATAACCTCCCGTCTTCGTTCGTCGTACTCCTATTGGAAAGTAAATTCCCGAATATCCGTATGAGGATAAAAGAGATGGATATAAATTCCAGGGGAGATGTGCCTTTATGAAGATGGATTTGCCCTACTGGGGGACTTGTAGCTGTCTTGTGGGGATGAACCTACAAAGCTTCGTTGAATTCCTTCCCTCGTTCGTCCTTAGTAAATACTATTACTGCATTTTCATGCATTTCTGGTAAACATCAATCATATTAAGCATACATGCATTTCTGGTAAACATCAATCATATTCAAAAGCATACATACATTCAAACACAACCAATGGACGTTTCGCTTATGTAAATAGGGTAAAAGTAAATCAGGATTCAAAAATGGAATTTTATTCATATCAAGAAGTGACCCATACATGGGTGAGTTTGTACAAGGAGACATAAACCCTAGTAAGAGGATTTTGTCATAAAGATTTTACAAAATGAAGAAAATCAGCTACGTGGGAAGTAATCCTATTGAGTTTCAATTCTACTATTGCCATTATCTTCAAGTATCTCATCTTCTGCTGTTGAGACGGAAATGATTGGATTGAGCTTTATCTGTTCGAGCTTGAGTAAGTAACACAACTGGTTGCAGTTTCATGGGTGATCCAAACGAGACATAGTCATACGCTTTAATCCCTAACTTTTGCCTGGATTGCCCTTTCAGGTTTTCAATCCACCGGGATACCCTTTTTTGCCCAAGCTGCCTTTTCAGGTTTTCAACTTGCCGGGTGTACATCTTTTTATATATATCCCTAATTTTTGCCCGAACCCTTTTGGTTCGCCGGGATGCCCTTATTTTTGCCTAGGCCTGTCAACCTAGCGGGTCTCTTTTTATGCGTAGTATTTTTTAACTATGTCTGCGTTTACAGGTTGTGGGAAATCTTCACCATCCATTGTAGTGAGTATCATAGCACCTCCTGAAAACACTGTCTTGACTACAAATGGTCCTTCATATGTAGGAGTCCACTTGCCCCTAGGATCACCCTGTGGTAATATAATACGCTTGATTACCAAGTCACCAGCCTGATATACCTTTGGTTTAACCTTCTTGTTAAAAGCTTTGATCATTCGTTTCTGGTACATCTGGCCATGACAAACTGCTGCTAGCCTCTTCTCATCAATCAAATTTATCTGGTCAAGTCGAGTCTGAATCCATTCATCTTCATCCAAGCCTGCATCCTTCATAATTCATAAGGAGGGAATCTGAACTTCAATGGGCAGGACTGCTTCCATACCATAGACTAAGGAGAATGGGGTTGCCCCTGTTGAAGTACGTATTGTAGTACGATAACCATGAAGAGCAAATGGTAACATCTCATGCCAATCCTTGTAAGTAACAGTCATCTTCTGTACAATCTTCTTAATGTTCTTATTAGCAGCCTCAACGGCCCCATTCATCTTTGGACGATACGGAGAAGAGTTGTGATGCTTAATCTTGAACTGCATGCAGAGATCAGTAATCATAGTGTTGTTCAGATTAGAGCCATTGTCAGTGATAATCCTTTCGGGGATGCCATACCTACATATGAGATTATTCTTAATGAATCGAGCCACAACATTCTTGGTAACAGATGCAAATGAGGCTGCCTCCACCCACTTCGTGAAATAATCAATAGCAACCAGGATGAAACGATGTCCATTAGAAGCAGTAGGCTTGATCTCACCAATCATATCAATGCCCCACATGGCAAAGGGCCAAGGAGCAGTCAGCACATTCAATGGTGATGGAGGTATGTGTACTTTATCAGCATAAATTTGACACTTATGACATGTTCTGGAGTGTTGATAGCAATCAGCTTCCATGGTAGTCCAATAGTAACCTGCTCTCAAAATCTTCTTTGCCATAGTATGACCACTAGAATGAGTGCCAAAGGTCCCATCATGCATATCTTCCATAATCTCAGTTGCTTCTTTCTTATCCACGCAACGAAGCATAGCTGAATCATGATTGCGCTTGTACAAAATGCCATTACTCAAAAAGAACTTAACAGAAAACCTTCTCAGAAATTTCCTATCTTTGACAGATTCCCCTTCAGGGAACTCCTGAGCTTCAAGATATCTTTTTACTTCATAGAACCAAGGCTTCTCCTCTTCCCCTTCAGTGTCAATCTCATTGCAGTATGCAGGCTTTTCAAATCTATCAATAGTAATCTTGGGAGCCTCATCATCCTAGCTGATCTCAAACATGGATGCCATGGTGGCTAATTCATCTGCCAACTGATTCTCTCTCCGTGGAATATGTCCAAAGGTAATTTCTTTGAAATGTGGGATCAAAGACAACACATGCTCTCTGTAAGGAATGAGATTATCATGCTTGGTATCCCAATCTCCTTTGATCTGACTAACTACCAGGGTTGAATCTCCATACACATCAAGGAACTGAATCTTCATATCAATAGCAGCTTTAATACCCAGGATACATGCTTCATACTCAGCCATGTTATTGGTACAATAGAAACACAATCTTGCAGTAATCGGGGTATGACAACCTTCAGGGGAGCTAATCACAACACCAACACCATTACCAAGTGCATTAGAGGCACCATCAAAAACCATAGTCCATCGGGATCCTTGTTCAGGTCCGTCATATTGTCCAGGTTCTTTGGTAATAATCATAATGTCTTCATCGGGGAATTCAAAACTCATTAACTGGTAATCATCTACTGCTTGGTGAGCCAAATGATCAGCCACAACACTTCCTTTGATGGCCTTCTGAGTAGTATATTGTATATCATATTCTGTCAAGATCATTTGCCATCTTGCAATTCTTCCGGATAGAGAAGGTTTCTCGAATATGTACTTGATTGGATCCATCTTTGAAATCAATAAGGTAGTATGAGTCAACATATACTGTCTTAGTCGGCGAGCAGCCCATGCCAAAGCGCAGCAAGTTTTCTCGAGCAGTGAGTATCTTGTTTCACAGTCGGTAAACTTTTTGCTAAGGTAGTATATTGCCTGCTCTTTTCGACCAGACTCGTCATGTTGCCCCAACACACACCCCATTGAGTTGTCTAACACTGTTAAGTACATAATCAAGGGTCTTCCATCAACTGGCGGCATCAAAATTGGTGGTTCCAGCAGATATCTCTTGATTTCATCAAAGGCAGTCTGGCACTCATCATTCCATTCCATCGCCTGGTCTTTCTTTAACAACTTGAAGATTGGCTCACAGATGGCAGTTAATTGGGAAATAAATCTTGCAATGTAATTCAATCGTCCCAAGAAACCTCTAACCTCCTTCTCAGTACGGGGAGCTGGCATCTCTCGTATAGCTTTCCACTGACTATGAAACCCAGGAGCTTACCAGACCTAACTCCAAAAGTACACTTGTTTGGGTTCAATCTCAACTTGTATTTCTTCAACCTCTCAAACAACTTGTGTAGATGATCAAGATGTTGCTCTTCATTCTGGGACCTGGCTATCATATCATCCACATATACCTCTATCTCATGATGAATCATATCATGAAACAAAGCCACCATAGCACGCTGATATGTTGCCCCTGCATTCTTCAAACCAAATGGCATCACCTTATAGCAAAAAGTGCCCCACTGTGTAACAAATGTTGTCTTCTCCATATCTTCAGGAGCCATCTTGATTTGATTGTAACCAGAGAAACCATCCATAAAAGAGAACACCTTATGCTGAGCAGTATTGTCTACCAGAACATCAATATGAGGAAGTGGAAAGTCATCTTTGGGGCTGGCCTTGTTCAAATCCCTGTAGTCTACACACATACGTACCTTACCATCTTTCTTAGGAACTGGCACCACATTTGCAACCCATTGAGGATAAGAAGTCACAGCTAAGAACCCTGCATCAAACTGTTTCATTACCTCCGCTTTGATCTTTTCTGACATCTCAGGACGCATACGACGAACCTTCTGCTTCTTTGGACGACAATCTTCTTTTACTGGTAAACGGTGAACCACAATGTCTGTATCCAACCCTGGCATATATTCATAAGACCAAGCAAAGATCTCCACATAGTCACGTAACATCTGAATCAATCTGCTCTTGACACTATCCTCTAAATCAGCCCCTATCCTGACTTCCTTCCTGTTTTCTTCAGTTCCCAGATTCACAACTTCGACTGGCTCTTCATGTGGCTGTATAGCTTTCTCTTCTTGTTGTAACAACCTAGCAAGCTCTACATGTACTTCACAATCGTCCTCATTTCCGTCTTCAGTTTGATAGATCGGATTCTCGAAATTATAATTGGCAATAGTAGAACTGTTATCAACAGGATCCAGAGTGGATGAGGATCTGCATTTTAGTGATGTGGGTGTGTGTAAGAACACATAGCTGATAAAACAAAAATAAAAGACAAGGAACACAATATTTACGAAAACGAAACGTCCACTGATTTTTATTGAATGAAGTATGCAAATGAAATGACATCCCGTAACAAGCACACCATTGTGCCCCGGGTAAGGCACAAGGCTTAAGAGTTCAATTGTTCAAGAAATTACAAACTTAAAAGCAACAACACAGTAATAGTATTTACTCCTGACTAAAGGAGATAGGGATAACATCTTCAGCTTTCCAATTATTGAGTCCAGCACCCACAGTAGGAAAAATCCAAGCATCCAAATTGTAGTCTTCATCATAGTCACCCACAGCATTGATCTGGTTCATCATAACCCCTTGATTGGTGATACGAACAGCACGAGCACGACGAACAGCCTTCTGGGACTCTGAAGTGAAACCCAAACTAAATTTGTCAGACTTGTATGGGATATCAGGAAGCTGGCCCCAAATAGTACAACCACCTTCATCCACTACAGCTCTAGCATCTTTGAGGGAGGCCATTGTTGGAGGTACTCTGGTGACTACAGGAACTTTCTTGACAACAGGAGGAGCTTCATAATTATTAACAATCCAAGGAACCACTTCAAATGTCTGACATGGAGTTTCAACATATTCACCTTCCACTTCCAAATACTTGAAGGTGTTCACATGGCTGACAAAGTATTCTTCCTCTCCATAGACAGTAACAACCTTTCCTTCTACCGGATATCTCAACTTCTGATGTAATGTAGAGGTTACAGCACCTGTCCCATGGATCCAGGGACGACCAAGCAAGCAAGAGTATGAAGGACGAATATCCATCACATAAAATGTAGCATTAAAAATCTGAGAACCAACTTTGATGGGCAGATCAATTTCTCCATGCACCACTCTTCTCGAACCATCAAAAGCCTTCACCATTATACTACTGGGCTTCAGCACAGCATCTTCAGGACTCAGCTTATTCAGGACTTCTTTGGGCAACACATTCAGAGAGGAACCATTGTCTATCAATACATGTGACAGGGTAGTGCCCTTGCATTCAATTGAGATGTGCAGGGCCCTGTTATGATCCCTCTTGGCAGGAGTCAGATCAGAATCAGAAAACCCTAACCCATTATCATAGGTCAGGTGGGCAACTCAATTCTCAAACTGGTCAACAGAAATTGCATTGGGTACATGGGCAGTCTTTAGAAACTTGATCAAAGCCTTGGCATGAGCCTCTGAACATAACAACAAAGACAGTATAGAAATCTTGGAGGGAGTATGCCCCAACTGATCCACAATGTCATAATCACTCTTGCGAATGATTTTCAATACTTCTTCCATCTGCTTAGAGAGATCATCAGCAGCTGGTACATCAGTAGGTATAGGTTCAATAACAGGACCTTTGCCCCGAGCATCAGTGGTGGAGGTAGCAGCAGGAGTAACTGCATTCTGGGAGGTAACTGGAGGAGAGAAGACTCTTCCGCTTCGTGTGATCTTACTTGTCCCAACAATATTATCAACATCAACAGGCACATCAGCTAAGGGCTCCTGCTTAACACCATGGATGTAAACATCAGACCCATAATGCCAAGGCACAGCTTTATCAGACGTATACGGAATAGGACCAGGAGTAGTAATGACCATAGGAGCCACTCTAGCTTCAGCAACAACCTTCACAGGGCCTTCAGCAATAATCTTAATTGGACTTTTATGAGTGATTTTAACAGGTCCCTTTGAAGTGATCCTTACCGGTACTTTATCAACCATGTCAACCTCTTCAGTCTTCCTACCTTAAGTAATATGATCCACCATACTTTCTACAGACGATGGAGTCCTCTCAAACACTATTGTATATTTATCCATGAGACGCTGAATTCCATCTCTCAATCTCCAACAACTATCCGGCTTATAGGTACAATACAAACAATCTTCACGACAACCTGGAAAGAACCCATCTTGCACTAACTTCTTCTTGATAACAGACAATGGTGTGGTCAACTCTGCAACTAAATAGATATGTAAATCTTCATCAATGGCATTGACAGTCTTCTCGTGATTTGGCATGGGAGCAGTAATCACATTTGGAGTACCCGGAGGGTCAAACTCAATCTCTCCAGCCTCAATCATATCTTGAATTTTGTTCTTCAAGACCCAGCAACTATTAGTATCATGTCCCTGACAATTCGAATGATATGCACATCATGCATTGGGATTGTACCTGGGAGAGGTAACATTGGGATTCTGAGGAGCCTCTTTCAGAGTAATAAGTTCAGCCTTCAACAAGTGTTGCAATGCCTGAGCCATTGACATGTTGATCTTTGTGAACTTCCTTCTATCCCTATGTTGGTTGCCCTGTGGCTGCTCTGGTGTTGTAGGAGTTGGATTTGAAATATGAACAGCACTCACAGACTGATGCCTTCTATTACGATCAGGTTGACCATAAACAGCATTGGATTCTTTCTTCCCAGTGGGAGGCTTCTTTGCAGTACCTGATGAAGAAGTACCCACTTGGATCTTGCCACTCTTTATACCATTTTCCAGGCGCTCTCCTGTCATTATCAACTCAGTGAAGCCAGATGATGAGCTTCCAATGAGATGACTGTAAAAAGGACCATTCAGCGTACACATGAACATATCAACCAATTCCCTGTCAGTTAAAGGGGGTTGTACTCTTCCAGCTAAATCTCTCCACTTCTGAGCATACTCCTTGAAACTTTCTTTGGCACCCATAGACATGCTTTGCAGCTGCATGCGAGTGGGAGCTAAATCAGCATTGTATTGATACTGCTTATAGAAAGCTTCAGCAAGATCATTCCAATCCCTGATGTTGACACTCTCCAACTGATAATACCACTCCAATTGAGCTCCAGATAAGCTCTCTTGGAAAAAATGGATCCACAACTTCTTATCAGCAGTGTGAGGTTGGATTCTTCTGACATAAGACCTCAGATGCAGCTTGGGACAAGAGACCCCATCATAAACAACAAAGGTAGGAACCTTGAAACCAATGGGTATGACTACCCCAGATATCAGACTTAAATCTTCAAAATCCAGCCCAGAAGACTTCTGCAACTCCATAGCATCCATTCTATCCACCAGCATTTTGAATTTGTCTTCATTAGGCTCATGGTAGTAATTAGCCTCAGAATCAGAGTCCCCCATAGTGTTGTGGAGACTGCCTCCATCTTTTTCAGACTCTTCAGACTCATAGTCTTCAACTGGTTCTTTGGTCTTGGCAAGACCTTTGAACCTTCTTCCCATGTTGATCAGGCCACCTGACCTTCTAGTCTTCTTAGTCTTCTTGGCCAGCAGTGTCTTCAATTCATCCTGCCCCTTGGTCAGGTTCAGGATCAGCTCTTGGAACTGTGTATTTTGTACCTGGAGATCCTTAACTGTTTGTTCAAGAGCCATTGCTGAAATAAACAGCGAGAAGGTGAGAAACCTGTGCACAATTATAAACCTGTGATGCAATGAGATGATATGTGAATGCATATGCAATGTTTTCAAGGACCGCAGGATTTAAATTTGCTTAAACAAACAAGAAGGTAAACTTTTATTAGTAATAAATTTGTTTTGCCTCTTAGGCTTACAGAAAATGAAATGAAATAAATACAAGAGATAGGGTTTTAAGTCTCCCATGGACGTTTTCTCTTTGTGTTGAGGTATGAGTTGAGATTCCGTTCCTCATGAAGTTGCTTTGTTAGTTCCAGGATTCTTTCTTGGCTTGTTTTGTAATGAGCCTCGAAAGTATCCCTTTGCTCCTTCAACTGGATCCAAGATCTCTGTAAGTCTTCCATGTCAGTAGGCATGTCTGGGTGAAGGATGGTATAAGCAGTGTCTCCTTCAGCAACAGGTTCCATGGTAACTGGCAGGATAGCAGGATATGGCATCATGAGAGTCTGAGCACGAGATCGCACCCATATGAGATAAGCTTCCATAGGAATAGTGTACTTAGGCTCCAGTGTCTTGCTGTCAACCCTGTTTACTTTTCCCCTAGCTCGTATGAATCTCTGACGGTAACCTTGAAGATCGTTGTCGTAGTCAAACACAATGCCCTGAATCAACATGTCATGTGGGCCATCACTCCGAGCGTAACCAAACTGACGTAAGGCTAGAGAGGGGTTGTAGGTAATGCCTCCTCTTATGCCTAGAAGTGGCACATTAGGAAACTCCCCACAACGGTCAATGATAGTGACGTTCTCCATAGATCTGGAGCACCAATGGATATCTGAGTGAGAAAGTGACATGATCCTCTTGGACCACCTGAACCCTTGTTCATTCTTCATTATTGAGCGAGGAAGGTGAGAAATAAACCACCTAGAGAGCAAAGGTATGCAGCACATCAAAGTTCCTCTTGCCCTTGTAGTACGGGTATGAAGAGAATGTAGGATGTCTCCGAGCAATGTAGGTACTGGATTGTGACTCAGGAATATGTTGATGGCATGATGGTCTATGAACTGATCAGGATTGGGAAACAACACTAAGCCATAAATCAATAAGGCTAAGATCTCCTCAAAAGCATCATAGCTCATAGCCTTCAAGAACACCTGAGCTTTCTCTATCAACACCTTGGCAAGAATACCCTTAACTCCGCTTCTCGTTTCTAGAACAATGTCAGACTTCTTCAGATGTAGAGCTGCAGCAATAACCTCTGGTTTAAGCTCCTTCTCCAAGCCTGTGAAGGGTCTTTGATCAAGAACAGGTATACCCAGAAGTTTAGAGAACTCTTCCATTGTAGGAACCAGCTGATAATCAGGGAATGTAAAGCAATGGTGCTTAGGGTCAAAGAACTGAAACAGAACACTCATCATGTCTTCATTGAACCCTGAAGTGACTAGATCCAATAGGTGACCATGTCTCTTGATGAACTGGGAGTGATCAGACACTTGAGAAACCAACTCTTTAAGCTTAGCAGGTATGCCCACAAAGTTGATCCTGATGGTGTTTCTACGAGCAGAAGCCATGACCTGCAACAAAGAACAAAGATAAATCCTTTGGTCCTTGAAATGGTTAGTGAAAATGTTATTCTTATGATGCGTGATGATGCTATGCTCAATCACAAACATGTGGCACACACAAACAAGTCACACCATAGCCTTAGGTTTAAAGGCTTGCATGAGGTTTAAAGGTAAGTACCCTCCCCTGAAGTTAGTTGGTTCATCCTGTCCTACAAAAGTAACCATGTTCTAAGGGATCTCAATATCATTGATCCTTCACAAGGGTGGTTGTTCAGTAGGCAACTTACTTGCCAACCAAAACCCTCCAAGTTTAAGATCTCAATGAGTGTAGTATCGAGTATCAACCAACTTCAGTCTTCACCAAAGCCGGCTATCTCACTACTTTTCTAAAGGCCAAGATGGGATAACTAGGGTTCTAAAAGTTAGTTAGTGCATTGACAACATATGGCAGCCTCATATTATCCTCAACTTGACTTAAGGAACATAAGCACCAACCAAGAAGTCACACTAACTATGGCCACCAGATCAACCATATCGGTATACGCCGTACAGTTTCCTTGGTCTATTGCCATTTACCTAAGGTACACTAGATCCGGGTTAGGATCTTTCACACATAAGAGCATCCCAACAGATAAGTATAAAGCAAACAAGGCAAACAATTTTAGAGTGATCTAATTCCTAAGGGTACCCCTCTTTAATTAAGTCCCCAGCAGAGTCGCCAGTTCTGTAACACGGTGGGAGAACTGACTTTAGTTAAATTTTGCGGATAGCAAGAGTCGCCACCGACTTTTATTTTATCCAAAGGAAAGGCATAAAAGAACAGGAAAGACCTTTTAAAAGATTTGTGGGTCCGGGGGGTAGGTTATGTAAAGGGAAGGTGTTAGCACCCTTTACATCCATGGTTATCCATGGGCTCTTAGTTACTTAGCTCACTTTAAAATGTTTTTGAAATGTGAAGTGTGTGAATAAAAATTTTCTTAAGAGTTTGATAATGATCCATGTGCGGATGCGTAAAAAACCTTTGTTTTGAAAATTTGTTTGAAATTGTGAAGTGTTTGAAAAGTTTTGAAGAGTGAGCAAGTAACTATGAGGAACCTACCCTAAGTTTAAGTCTTTTCTGTTCTTGAATCCTTTAAGTGGTAAGACTATCCCTATTATTAAGGAATAGGTAGTCATTACCTTGGATGTGAGGGACAAGTGAAGGGTCATCTGTTTATTTAGGCAACTGTGGGGTGTATTAAGCAATTTTGGAAGGACTGTCATCTTTATTCGAAAGGAACAAGATCATTACGAAGGCAACATTCGAAAGGGACTTGATCTTTTATTTGTTAAGGGACTAGATGACTTTATTTTGAGGGACTTTTGCTTTATACACCCTACTTGACCTTTTGATTAGGCAACAATGAGAGGTATCCCTAAGGAAGTGAGATGGCGATCAAAGATCGACTTACGTGTGTGAGTGTACAATTTAATATTTATCTTTATATTTAAATGATCTAAATGAATTTTAAATAAACATACATGTTACACTCCCTATTTTACTAACCATAGTATAAAATAAATAATAAACATTATAAAATATTACATCCAGGAGCAATTACATAATAATGATAAAAGCAATTTAAATAAATAAGCAAAATATTAATAAGCAAAATAAATAAATAATTATAATTGGGTTAGTAATAAAATCAAAAATAATACCAAATTAAATGGGTTAGTAATAAACATAATTAATAATAATAATAACGAAATAAGCAAAAATATTATAATAATTAAAAGATTAAATTTTGATATAAATGATTATTTAAAGTTAATAAGAAAATATGAACAATTATATTAATTATTATAAAATTTGAAGTTATATGTAAATTATAAAATTAAATCAATTATGAACATATTATGAAAATAAATTATAATTACAAAAATTAAATTAGCAATTTTTAAACATATAATAAAAATTATTTTCATGCAAAAATTAAATTCTAAACAAATTAGGTCATATTATTATCTTAAGAATTTTAACTTTTAATTATATTTACATACAAGAATTTAAGTTATAAATAATTTATACATTAACAAAAATTAAATTAAGATTTTTAATGAAGTTATGAATATAAATAATAGAAGAAGAAGATTAGGGTTAAAAAAAATGTTTTTAGGGTTTTAAAAAAAATAAATTAGGTTTTATATAGAAAGAAAATGTTAAATATTAAATATTAATCTAATTATACAAATAAATTATATACATACATATTAATAAAAAGAAAATAGTTTTTTAGAAAATATTATTATTTTAGGAATTATTTTTATAACCTATAATATTTATATATTCATTTAAATATATTTACATATTAACCATAGAAATAATATTAAACAATTAATAAAATAAATAAAACAGAATAAAAAAACTTACCTGGGCTAGGGATTGAACCCAACCCCTTTGCCTCCAAGAACACTAACCAACAAGACCTTCCACTGGGCTACAGGCGCGCGTGTGACAAGGAAAGGAGAGGAATTTGTTTTGTTGTTGATTCCTGAAAATCAAAGAAAAAGAAAGAAAACAAAAGGCCTGGGGGGATCGAACCCAGGACCTTCGCAATACACACAAACACCTTAACCAATCCAGCTAGGAGAGCGCACCAAAGGCCTCCAGGCATAACGCATACGCTTCCTTCCACTGGGACAAGCACAAGCTTGTGAAATACAAACAGAAATAATACATAATATTTTAAATTAGATTTTCAAACTGGATTTTGGCGTCAGACCAGCTTCATCTTCTTCCTTGAATTCGCAGGTTTTCCTGCGAAATTATTTGGGAAAACTCCTGCGAATTTTCATGCGTGTATAAACCTGCGAAATACAAATTATGCCAAACAGGTACAATTTCATCCAATTGAGCACACCATTGTGATCTACACAGTTCACTCAATCAATCTACGGTCTTAGAATGTATTTATATACGCTGGATTAGGAAACCCTAATTCGAAGGTATAAACCCTAACCATGGTGATTGACTGATTACACCATGAAACTTCCATGTTTTCATCCAGAATCAATCCTTAGAACGTCACAAACAATAAAGTACAACCAAAATTCATTAGTAATGCATAAAAAGTCATAATCGAAAAAAATAAATTTCAAGAACAAGAGCAATTCGGTTTATGCAATTCATGAGGTTTTTGATGCAGATGATGGCTGGGATTGGTTTATGGATGTCCAAGGAATCATTCTCTGTCCTCAAATTACCTTCAAATGCCTTGTATGTTAAAACCCGAATTTGAAGTTTTGTGTGGTTTTTTGAAAATATGAACTTACACTTTGGAGGCTGGATTTCGTGTCTAATGAGTAGGGTTAAGTCATATACTTATAGAGTGATGAATTAGGTCAGAAAAAATTGATGTTTGTGTGGAAGATTTGATCCAAAAAGATTCAAAAAGATAAGCTTTGAAATTCAAATATTTTTGCATCAACACTTTCTATTTCAAGCCAATCAATATTATCTTTGTATCAATTTGGTCCATGCTGAATTCATGACCTTCTAGAATCAAAAACAATTTTAAATCTTCATGTTTAATATTTTATTTAAATTTAAAATGATTTTTAGTATAAAAAATCATAATAAATTAATTAAATAAAATAAAAATTATGAAAATATCAAAGAATTTTCGTGCATGATGTCATGGATTGCTTTGGGTCATTAAAAGTTCAGCCCACTTAGCAAAATTTGGTTTTAAACTTCCATTTGCTTCATAAACTTCCCTAAAATTTCCCAACTTTGCATGGGCACACATCCTTCAATTTTAATGCTATGAGGGTGTTCTTGGACATTTTTGAAAGCTTTAAGAGTCCTCTAACCAACCCCACTGGTTTCATGTTCATATCATTTACCATTCTCAAGTTATGCCCTTTTGAAGTTGTTGACTTTTTGTTGACTTTTAAAAGGACCTGTAATGTCTTAGCTCCTACCTTCCAAATGAAGCATTTTTGGGCTTGGCTTGTGAGACACAATGTTGTAGAGAATTCAATTTCCTTAAAAATGAGCTTTGGATGGAGACTTGGTGATGAAGCATGTGAAAGTTATGGCTGGTCAAAGTTCAGTTGACTTTTACTGAGGAAACCCTAATTTAGAAACTCCTGATTCTTGATGATCTGAAATATCCTTGATGAATCATGATCAACCCTTGATCAAATGATGAATTTTACTTCATATACTTGGTGTTGGCAAAAAATCATGAAGTTTGACTTTGGTTTGACCACAGTTGACCTCAGTTTGACTTTTTAACTGCTTTGATTGATTTTGACTTATCTGATCATCTGACTGAGCAAACCTTTGAGAAAAGTCTTGAAACTTGTCATGGGGGTTCTTACACACATATAAGATGTTATGAAGCTCACTTGAAGTCTTGGAAGTTCATTTAGCCTGATTAAAGTCAAAACCCTAGTTTTGGATGCACTGCTTAGGAGGTGCATTGTATGAGGGGATTATCAACTCTTCTAACTATTTGTGAACTTTGTGAACCTTGTGAACCATCATAAGATGTCTTGTGAATCTTGTGAATCTCATGGAAGGTCTTGTGAACCTTGTGAACCTCATAAAGTATCTTGTAGACTTCATGAACCTCATGAAAGGTTTTGTAGGTATTGTGAACCTTGTGAACCTCATAAAGTGTCTTGTAAACTTCATGAACCTCATGAAAGGTCTTGTAAGTATTGTGAACCTTGTGAACCTTGTGAACCTCATAAAGTGTCTTGTAAACTTCATGAAACTCATGAAAGGTCTTGTGAACCTTGTGAACCTTCTTAGCACACAAAGTCTTGTATTGTGAGGGCAAATTTTGGGGTGCAACAGCTGCCCCTGTTCAATTTTCTGAAACCTGAGGGGTTAGATTGGTACATTTTCCAGTCGTGACCTGGAAGGTTGAAGGGGATTGAACATAAAAGCCCAAAAATTTGCACTCACCGGTGCGTAGAGTGATACAGATGATTAGTTGAATATGCTTGAGTGGGCTTAAAGATGCCATTTGGAGAAAAGTTCTTCAGATACATTTCTTGGAGGATAAAGCAGTCCAAAATATGAAGGTAAAATGATAGCTTTCAGGAAGATAAACAACGTCTCGAGGTAGTAATATACTTTCAGGAGGATAAAGCAGTCCTGAGGTAATAATATGCTTTCAGGAGGATAAAGCAGTCCCGAGGTAATGATGATAGCTTTCAGGAAGATAAACAACGTCCCAGGGAGATAATATGCTTTCAGGAGGATAACAACGTCCTGAGGTAATGATATGCTTTCAGAAAGATAAACAACGTTCTGAGGTAGGGGTGATAGCTTTCAGGAAGATAGACAACGTCCCGAGGAGATAATATGCTTTCAGGAGGATAACAACGTCCTGAGGAAGTGGTAACCTTTGGGAAGATAACAACGGCCCAAAGTAAGAATATGCTTTCAGGAGTATAAACAACATCCTGATGAGGTGATGATAGCTTTCAGGAAGACAAACAACGTCCCGAGGAGATAATATGTTTTCAGGAGGATAACAATGTCCTGAGGTATAAGAAGCTTTCAGGAGGATAAAGCAGTCCTGAGGTAATAATATAACCTTTGGGAAGATAAATAACGGCCCAAAATAATATGCTTTCAGGAGGATAAAGTAGTCCTGAGGGATTGATAGCTTTCAGGAGGATAACAACGTCCTGAGGAGGTAATATGCTTTCAGAAAGATGAACAACGTTCTGAGGTATAAGAAGCTTTCAGGAGGATAAAGCAGTCCTGAGGGATTGATAGCTTTCAGGAGGATAAAGCAGTCCTGATAGTCACAAGTTGTTGATGAAGTCTGTCTGCTGGAGAATTAACCTGAAAACAAGGTGGCATTCTATATGGTAGTATTAGTTTATGCATTATGTATGCATGTATGATATGATGCACTTAAGTAATGTATTATACATTCATGGATATGTATGTTATGGTATGATGTAAATGATGTATGTATGACATGTTGCTGCCTGAAGCGTCTGGATATCTTCGTATAACAACTGCTGGCCAGGGAAAATAAATCCCGATTCGTTGTTGAAGAATATGAAGAACTCATTCCCGTCTTGTTTGATAATATATTATACATAACCTTCCGTCTGCTGGGGATAGCAAGGTATACATAACCTCCCGTCTTCGTTCGATAGTAGGGTATATATAACCTCCCGTCTGCTGGGGATAGCAAGGTATACATAACCTCCCATCTTCGTTCGATAGTAGGGTATATATAACCTCCCGTCTTCGTTCGTCGTACTCCTATTGGAAAGTAAATTCCCGAATATCCGTATGAGGATAAAAGAGATGGATATAAATTCCAGGGGAGATGTGCCTTTATGAAGATGGATTTGCCCTACTGGGGGACTTGTAGCTGTCTTGTGGGGATGAACCTGCGAAGCTTCGTTGAATTCCTTCCCTCGTTCGTCCTTAGTAAATACTATTACTGCATTTTCATGCATTTCTGGTAAACATCAATCATATTAAGCATACATGCATTTCTGGTAAACATCAATCATATTCAAAAGCATACATACATTCAAACACAACCAATGGACGTTTCGCTTATGTAAATAGGGTAAAAGTAAATCAGGATTCAAAAATGGAATTTTATTCATATCAAGAAGTGACCCATACATGGGTGAGTTTGTACAAGGAGACATAAACCCTAGTAAGAGGATTTTGTCATAAAGATTTTACAAAATGAAGAAAATCAGCTACGTGGGAAGTAATCCTATTGAGTTTCAATTCTACTATTGCCATTATCTTCAAGTATCTCATCTTCTGTTGTTGAGACGGAAATGATTGGATTGAGCTTTATCTGTTCGAGCTTGAGTAAGTAACACAACTGGCTGCAGTTTCATGGGTGATCCAAACGAGACATAGTCATACGCTTTAATCCCTAACTTTTGCCTGGATTGCCCTTTCAGGTTTTCAATCCACCGGGATACCCTTTTTTGCCCAAGCTGCCTTTTCAGGTTTTCAACTTGCCGGGTGTACATCTTTTTATATATATCCCTAATTTTTGCCCGAACCCTTTTGGTTCGCCGGGATGCCCTTATTTTTGCCTAGGCCTGTCAACCTAGCGGGTCTCTTTTTATGCGTAGTATTTTTTAACTATGTCTGCGTTTACAGGTTGTGGGAAATCTTCACCATCCATTGTAGTGAGTATCATAGCACCTCCTGAAAACACTGTCTTGACTACAAATGGTCCTTCATATGTAGGAGTCCACTTACCCCTAGGATCACCCTGTGGTAATATAATACGTTTGATTACCAAGTCACCAGCCTGATATACCTGTGGTTTAACCTTCTTGTTAAAAGCTTTGATCATTCGTTTCTGGTACATCTGGCCATGACAAACTGCTGCTAGCCTCTTCTCATCAATCAAATTTATCTGGTCAAGTCGAGTCTGAATCCATTCATCTTCATCCAAGCCTGCATCCTTCATAATTCTTAAGGAGGGGATCTGAACTTCAATGGGCAGGACTGCTTCCATACCATAGACTAAGGAGAATGGGGTTGCCCCTGTTGAAGTATGTATTGTAGTACGATAACCATGAAGAGCAAATGGTAACATCTCATGCCAATCCTTGTAAGTAACAGTCATCTTCTGTACAATCTTCTTAATGTTCTTATTAGCAGCCTCAACTGCCCCATTCATCTTTGGACGATACGGAGAAGAGTTGTGATGCTTAATCTTGAACTGCGTGCAGAGATCAGTAATCATAGTGTTGTTCAGATTAGAGCCATTGTCAGTGATAATCCTTTCGGGGATGCCATACCTACATATGAGATTATTCTTAATGAATCGAGCCACAACATTCTTGGTAACAGATGCAAATGAGGCTGCCTCCACCCACTTCGTGAAATAATCAATAGCAACCAGGATGAAACGATGTCCATTAGAAGCAGTAGGCTTGATCTCACCAATCATATCAATGCCCCACATGGCTAAGGAGCAGTCAGCACATTCAATGGTGATGGAGGTATGTGTACTTTATCAGCATAAATTTGACACTTATGACATGTTCTGGAGTGTTGATAGCAATCAGCTTCCATGGTAGTCCAATAGTAACCTGCTCTCAAAATCTTCTTTGATATAGTATGACCACTAGAATGAGTGCCAAAGGTCCCATCATGCATATCTTCCATAATCTCAGTTGCTTCTTTCTTATCCACGCAACGAAGCATAGTTGAATCATGATTGCGCTTGTACAAAATGCCATTACTCAAAAAGAACTTAACAGAAAACCTTCTCAGAAATTTCCTATCTTTGACAGATGCCCCTTCAGGGAACTCCTGAGCTTCAAGATATCTTTTTACTTCATAGAACCAAGGCTTCTCCTCTTCCCCTTCAGTGTCAATCTCATTGCAGTATGCAGGCTTTTCAAATCTATCAATAGTAATCTTGGGAGCCTCATCATCCCAGCTGATCTCAAACATGGATGCTATGGTGGCTAATGCATCTGCCAACTGATTCTCTCTCCGTGGAATATGTCCAAAGGTAATTTCTTTGAAATGTGGGATCAAAGACAACACATGCTCTCTGTAAGGAATGAGATTATCATGCTTGGTATCCCAATCTCCTTTGATCTGACTAACTACCAGGGCTGAATCTCCATACACATCAAGGAACTGAATCTTCATATCAATAGCAGCTTTAATACCCAGGATACATGCTTCATACTCAGCCATGTTATTGGTACAATAGAAACACAATCTTGCAGTAATCGGGGTATGACAACCTTCAGGGGAGCTAATCACAACACCAACACCATTACCAAGTGCATTAGAGGCACCATCAAAAACCATAGTCCATCGGGATCCTTGTTCAGGTCCGTCATATTGTCCAGGTTCTTTGGTAATAATCATAATGTCTTCATCGGGGAATTCAAAACTCATTGACTGGTAATCATCTACTGCTTGGTGAGCCAAATGATCAGCCACAACACTTCCTTTGATGGCCTTCTGAGTAGTATACTGTATATCATATTCTGTCAAGATCATTTGCCATCTTGCAATTCTTCCGGATAGAGCAGGTTTCTCGAATATGTACTTGATTGGATCCATCTTTGAAATCAATAAGGTAGTATGAGTCAACATATACTGTCTTAGTCGGCGAGCAGCCCATGCCAAAGCGCAGCAAGTTTTCTCGAGCAGTGAGTATCTTGTTTCACAGTCGGTAAACTTTTTGCTAAGGTAGCATATTGCCTGCTCTTTTCGACCAGACTCGTCATGTTGCCCCAACACACACCCCATTGAGTTGTCTAACACTGTTAAGTACATAATCAAGGGTCTTCCATCAACTGGCGGCATCAAAATTGGTGGTTCCAGCAGATATCTCTTGATTTCATCAAAGGCAGTCTGGCACTCATCATTCCATTCCATCGCCTGGTCTTTCTTTAACAACTTGAAGATTGGCTCACAGATGGCAGTTAATTGGGAAATAAATCTTGCAATGTAATTCAATCGTCCCAAGAAACCTCTAACCTCCTTCTCAGTACGTGGAGCTGGCATCTCTCGTATAGCTTTCACTTTTGCAGGATCCACTTCAATACCTTTTCCACTGACTAAGAAACCCAGGAGCTTACCAGACCTAACTCCAAAAGTACACTTGTTTGGGTTCAATCTCAACTTGTATTTCTTCAACCTCTCAAACAACTTGTGTAGATGATCAAGATGTTGCTCTTCATTCTGGGACCTGGCTATCATATCATCCACATATACCTCTATCTCATGATGAATCATATCATGAAACAAAGCCACCATAGCACGCTGATATGTTGCCCCTGCATTCTTCAAACCAAATGGCATCACCTTATAGCAAAAAGTGCCCCACTGTGTAACAAATGTTGTCTTCTCCATATCTTCAGGAGCCATCTTGATTTGATTGTAACCAGAGAAACCATCCATAAAAGAGAACACCTTATGCTGAGCAGTATTGTCTACCAGAACATCAATATGAGGAAGTGGAAAGTCATCTTTGGGGCTGGCCTTGTTCAAATCCCTGTAGTCTACACACATACGTACCTTACCATCTTTCTTAGGAACTGGCACCACATTTGCAACCCATTGAGGATAAGAAGTCACAGCTAAGAACCCTGCATCAAACTGTTTCATTACCTCCGCTTTGATCTTTTCTGACATCTCAGGACGCATACGACGAACCTTCTGCTTCTTTGGACGACAATCTTCTTTTACTGGTAAACGGTGAACCACAATGTCTGTATCCAACCCTGGCATATATTCATAAGACCAAGCAAAGATCTCCACATAGTCACGTAACATCTGAATCAATCTGCTCTTGACACTATCCTCTAAATCAGCCCCTATCTTGACTTCCTTCCTGTTTTCTTCAGTTCCCAGATTCACAACTTCGACTGGCTCTTCATGTGGCTGTATAGCTTTCTCTTCTTGTTGTAACAACCTAGCAAGCTCTACAGGTACTTCACAATCGTCCTCATTTCCGTCTTCAGTTTGATAGATCGGATTCTCGAAATTATAATTGGCAATAGTAGAACTGTTATCAACAGGATCCAGAGTGGATGAGGATCTGCATTTTAGTGATGTGGGTGTGTGTAAGAACACATAGCTGATAAAACAAAAATAAAAGACAAGGAACACAATATTTACGAAAACGAAACGTCCACTGATTTTTATTGAATGAAGTATGCAAATGAAATGACATCCCGTAACAAGCACACCATTGTGCCCCGGGTAAGGCACAAGGCTTAAGAGTTCAATTGTTCAAGAAATTACAAACTTAAAAGCAACAACACAGTAATAGTATTTACTCCTGACTAAAGGAGATAGGGATAACATCTTCAGCTTTCCAATTATTGAGTCCAGCACCCACAGTAGGAAAAATTCAAGCATCCAAATTGTAGTCTTCATCATAGTCACCCACAGCATTGATCTGGTTCTTCATAACCCCTTGATTGGTGATACGAACAGCACAAGCACGACGAACAACCTTCTGGGACTCTGAAGTGAAACCCAAACCAAATTTGTCAGACTTGTATGGGATATCAGGAAGCTGACCCCAAATAGTACAACCACCTTCATCCACTACAGCTCTAGCATCTTTGAGGGAGGCCATTGTTGGAGGTACTCTGGTGACTACAGGAACTTTCTTGACAACAGGAGGAGCTTCATAATTATTAACAATCCAAGGAACCACTTCAAATGTCTGACATGGAGTTTCAACATATTCACCTTCCACTTCCAAATACTTGAAGGTGTTCACATGGCTGACAAAGTATTCTTCCTCTCCATAGACAGTAACAACCTTTCCTTCTACCGGATATCTCAACTTCTGATGTAATGTAGAGGTTACAGCACCTGCCCCATGGATCCAGGGATGACCAAGCAAGCAAGAGTACGAAGGACGAATATCCATCACATAAAATGTAACATTAAAAATCTGAGAACCAACTTTGATGGGCAGATCAATTTCTCCATGCACCACTCTTCTCGAACCATCAAAAGCCTTCACCACTATACTACTGGGCTTCAGCACAACATCTTCAGGACTCAGCTTATTCAGGACTTCTTTGGGCAACACATTCAGAGAGGAACCATTGTCTATCAATACATGTGACAGGGTAGTGCCCCTGCATTCAATTGAGATGTGCAGGGCCCTGTTATGATCCCTCTTGGCAGGAGTCAGATCAGCATCAGAAAACCCTAACCCATTATCATAGGTCAGGTGGGCAACACAATTCTCAAACTGGTCAACAGAAATTGCATTGGGTACATGGGCAGTCTTTAGAAACTTGATCAAAGCCTTGGCATGAGCCTCTGAACATAACAACAAAGACAGTATAGAAATCTTGGAGGGAGTATGCCCCAACTGATCCACAATGTCATAATCACTCTTGCGAATGATTTTCAATACTTCTTCCATCTGCTTAGAGAGATCATCAGCAGCTGGTACTGTTGCACCCCAAAATTTGCCCTCACAATACAAGACTTTGTGTACTAAGAATGTTCACAAGGTTCACAAGATTCACAACACTTACAATACCTTTCATGAGGTTCATGAAGTTTACAAGTCACTTTATGAGGTTCACAAGGTTCACAAGATTCACAATGCTTACAAAACCTTTCATGAGGTTCATGAAGTCTACAAGTCACTTTATGAGGTTCACAAGGTTCACAAGACCTCCCATGAGGTTCATAAGGTTCACAAGACATCTTATGATGGTTCACAAGGTTCACAAAGTCCACAAATAGTCAGAAGATTTGACAACGCCCTCAGACAATGCACCTCCTAAACAGTGCATCCAAAACTAGGGTTTTGACTTTAATCAGGCTAAATGAATTTCCAAGGCTTCAAGTGGGCTTCATAACATCTTATATGTGTTTAAGAATCCCTATGACAAATTTCAAGACTTTTCCCAAAGTTTTGCTCAGTCAGATGATCAGGTAAGTCAAAATCAGTCAAAGTAGTTAAAAAGTCAAACTGAGGTCAACTGTGGTCAAACCAAAGTCAAACTTCATGATTTTTTGCCAACATCAAGTATATGAAGTAAAATTCATCATATGATCAAGGGTTTATCATGATTCATCAAGGAGATTTCAGATCATCAAGAATCAGGAGTTTCTAAATTAGGGTTTTCTCAGTAAAAGTCAACTGAACTTTGACCAGCCATAACTTTCACATGCTTCATCACCAAGTCTCCATACAAAGCTCATTTTGAAGTAAATTGAATTCTCTACAACTTTGTGTCTCACAAGCCAAGCCCAAAAATGCTTCATTTGGAAGGTATGAGCTAAGACATTATAGGTCCTTTTGAAAGTCAACAAAAAGTCAACAACTTCAAAAGGGCATAACTTGAGATTGGTAAATGATATGGACATGAAACCAGTGGGGTTGGTTAGAGGACTCTTCAAGATTTCCAAAATGTCCAAGAACACCCTCATAGCATTAAAATTTAAGGATGTGTGCCCTTGCAAAGTTGGGAAATTTTTGGTTGGTTTATGAAGAAAATGGAGGTTTAAAACTAATTTTTTCTAAATGGGCTTGCCATATGATGACCCAATCCACACCAAGACATCTTGCACGAAATTAACTTAATATTTTCATTATTTTATTTATTTTATTTTTATTTATTATGATTTTTTATATTAAAAATCATTTTAAATTCAAATAAAATATAAAATAGTGAAGATTTAAAATTATTTTGCTTCTAGAATGTCATAAATGATATTTTGATCTAATTGATACAAGAGTTATGAAAATCATCCCAAAATAGCAAGCTTGTATCAAGAATATTCAAATTTTAAAGGCCAATCTTTTTCAATCTCAAACTACCAAAAAATCCAAAGTCTTAAGCAATGTTTTTGACCTAATTCATTCATTCATATATATAGAACATTTAGCAATCAAAGGGAAAAAGAAAAAATTTGAGCCTCCAAAGGTAAGAGCAAAGTTCCAAAATTCACACAAAAAACTCTAATTCGGTTTGGCACTTAGAGCCCTTTTCAAGACAAACCAAAGGTTTCAACATGTTCCTTGATGTTCACTGAATGCATAGCAACACTTATCATCATCCAAAACTCCATGAATGGCATAAACCGAATCATGTTCTTCAAGTTTATTTTGTTTTTTTTATATTTCATTGAATTGCTTGTTCTAATTCGTTTTTGACTGTTTGATGATGTTTGTGATGGACCATAGAGTGTTTCTGGACAAAAACAGGAAGTTTTCATGGAGGAATCCGTGAGATGCCATTGTTAGGGTTCATCCTCTAAAATTGGGGTTTCGTGCAATAAGCCATATAAATAATTTATGAACACGCAAATAAGTTTGTTTTGTTATGGGGAATACAATGGTGTTTCCAATTTGATGAATCATTGCAGGTTTGGTGATCGTTGGGAAGAACCTAGGAAAACCTGTAAAACAAAAATCGTATGTAATTTCGTAGGAAAAATTATAAGTAAATTCGCAGGTAATTTGGAGAAGATGAAGTCCAGAGGCGCCAATTTCTAATTTGAAAATTTGTTTTAATATTTTATGTAATTGTTTGAAGTTTGTTTCACAACGCATGCGTAGCTCAGATGGTGAATGTGTGCGTGTAAAAGCTCTCTGGCCTGGGTTCGATTCCCATTAGGCCATTTTTTGTGTTATTTTGTTTTTATGATTTTTGCAGGGCATATAATAAAAGGATTGTTGTTGGGATCATGTTCACAACGCGCAGGCAGCCCAGTGGTAACTCTGTACGTCTAAGGGTGGCAAAGCTCAGGACATGGGTTCGATCCCAGCCCCAGGTAAGTATTTTTGTCACTTTTTCTTATTCTATTTAATTTTGTTTATATTATAATTAGTTTAATAAATTATAAAAATGATAAAAAAAATAATAAATTGTTCATATTCTTTTCTTTTCTATAATTCAAAATTCATTTTTTTTTCAAAATTAAACTTTATCACTAAAATTATTTAATATTTATTATATTTAATATTTATTCTATTATAAATTATTAATATTATATGTTTTGTATAAATAAATTAATTAATTAACCCTAAAAATTTTATATGTAAAAAACCTATTTTTTATATAAACCCTAATAATACTTCTTAAACCCTAATTATTTTCATATAAATGTTAATTATGTTTCTCTATTTTTATTATTATCATTTATTTATATTATCATTATATGTAATCTTATCTAAATAATGTAAATAATTTTAAATCATGTTTAAAACAATAAGATTCTAAAAATATAATAATATGATTATTTAATTATAATTAACCTTATCTTTGTACTATGTATGTATCTTATAATTTGTTTATAATTATTATTTAATTCTTGTATATAAATAATTTTCAATACATGTTTAAAAAAATAATTAAAACTTGTTAATTTAATATAATTTATTTTCATAATATGTTTATAATTAACTTAATTTTTATAGCATTTAAGACTTTATGATAATTAATTGTTTATATTTTCTTCTTAATCTTAAATAATAATTGTTCATAAAAATTTGATCTTTTAATTATTATGCTAATATTCTTATTTATTTTATCATTAATGCTATTTATTTTCATATCTATTTTATTATTACTAACCCCATTTAGATATATTGTGATTTATTATTATCATTATTACTAACCCCATTGTGATTTATTATTATTATTATTATTATTTCACTAACCCAATTATTATTATTATTATTTATTTTTGCTTATTTTGCTTTTATTATTATTATTGTAATTGCTCCTGGATGTAATATTTTTTTAAATGTTTAAATTATCTATTTTATGCCATGGTTAGTAAAAATAGGGAGTGTAAACATGTATGTCATTTAAAATTGATTTAGATCACTTAAATTTAAAAGATAAATATTAAAATTATACACTCACACACGTAAGTCGATCTTTGATCGCCATCTCACTTCCTTAGGGATACCTCTCATGTTGCCTAATAAAAAAGGTCAAGTAGGGTGTATAAAGCAAAGTCCCTTAAAAATAAAGTCATCTAGTCCCTTAACAATAAAAGATCAAGTCCCTTAAATGGTTGCCTTCATAATGATCTTGTCCCTTTCGAATAATGATGACAGTCCCCCCAAAATGCTTAATACACCCTACAGTTGCCTTCATTAAACAGATGCCCCTTCACATGTCCCTTACATCCAAGGTAATGACTACCTATTCCTTAATAATAGGGATAGTCTTACCATTTAAAGGATAAAGAACAGAAAGACTTAAACTTTAGGGTAGGTTCCTCATAGTTACTTGCTCACTACTCAAAAATTTCTCAAACACCTCACAATTTCAAACAATTTTCAAACACAAGTTTTTTACGCATCCGTACATGGATCATTATCAAACTCTTATGAAAATTTCTATTTACACACTTCACATTTTCAAAAACAATTTAAAGTGAGCTAAGTAACTAAGAGCCCATGGATAACCATGGATGTAAAGGGTGCTAATACCTTCCCTTTACATAACCTACCCCCCGGACCCAAAAATCTTTTAAAAGGTCTTTCCTGTTCTTTTATGCCTTTCCTTTGGATAAAATAAAAGTCGGTGGCGACTCTTGCTATCCGCAACATAACTAAAGTCAGTTCTCCCACCGTGTTACAGGTACATCAGTAGGTATAGGTTCAATAACAGGACCTTTGCCCTGAGCATCAGTGGTGGAGGTAGCAGCAGGAGTAACTGCATTCTGGGAGGTAACTGGAGGAGAGAAGACTCTTCCGCTTCGTGTGATCTTACTTGTCCCAACAATATTATCAACATCAACAGGCACATCAGCTAAGGGCTCCTGCTTAACACCATGGATGTAAACATCAGACCCATAATGCCAAGGCACAGCTTTATCAGACGTATACGGAATAGGACCAGGAGTAGTAATGACCATAGGAGTCACTCTAGCTTCAGCAACAACCTTCACAGGGCCTTCAGCAGTAATCTTAATTGGACTTTTATGAGTGATTTTAACAGGTCCCTTTGAAGTGATCCTTACCGGTACTTTATCAACCATGTCAACCTCTTCAGTCTTCCTACCTTTAGTAATATGATCCACCATACTTTCTACAGACGATGGAGTCCTCTCAAACACTATTGTATATTTATCCATGAGACGCTGAATTCCATCTCTCAATCTCCAACAACTATCCGGCTTATAGGTACAATACAAACAATCTTCACGACAACCTGGAAAGAACCCAGCTTGCACTAACTTCTTCTTGATAACAGACAATGGTGTGGTCAACTCTGCAACTAAATAGATATGTAAATCTTCATCAATGGCATTGACAGTCTTCTCGTGATTTGGCATGGGAGCAGTAATCACATTTGGAGTACCCGGAGGGTCAAACTCAATCTCTCCAGCCTCAATCATATCTTGAATTTTGTTCTTCAAGACCCAGCAACTATTAGTATCATGTCCCTGACAATTCGAATGATATGCACATCATGCATTGGGATTGTACCTGGGAGAGGTAACATTGGGATTCTGAGGAGCCTCTTTCAGAGTAATAAGTTCAGCCTTCAACAAGTGTTGCAATGCCTGAGCCATTGACATGTTGATCTTTGTGAACTTCCTTCTAGCCCTATGTTGGTTGCCCTGTGGCTGCTCTGGTGTTGTAGGAGTTGGATTTGAAATATGAACAGCACTCACAGACTGATGCCTTCTATTACGATCAGGTTGACCATAAACAGCATTGGATTCTTTCTTCCCAGTGGGAGGCTTCTTTGCAGTACCTGATGAAGAAGTACCCACTTGGATCTTGCCACTCTTTATACCATTTTCCACGCGCTCTCCTGTCATTATCAACTCAGTGAAGCCAGATGATGAGCTTCCAATGAGATGACTGTAAAAAGGACCATTCAGCGTACACATGAACATATCAACCAATTCCCTGTCAGTTAAAGGGGGTTGTACTCTTCCAGCTAAATCTCTCCACTTCTGAGCATACTCCTTGAAACTTTCTTTGGTACCCATAGACATGCTTTGCAGCTGCATGCGAGTGGGAGCTAAATCAGCATTGTATTGATACTGCTTATAGAAATCTTCAGCAAGATCATTCCAATCCCTGATGTTGACACTCTCCAACTGATAATACCACTCCAATTGAGCTCCAGATAAGCTCTCTTGGAAAAAATGGATCCACAACTTCTTATCAGCAGTGTGAGGTTGGATTCTTCTGACATAAGACCTCAGATGCAGCTTGGGACAAGAGACCCCATCATAAACAACAAAGGTAGGAACCTTGAAACCAATGGGTATGACTACCCCAGATATCAGACTTAAATCTTCAAAATCCAGCCCAGAAGACTTCTGCAACTCCATAGCATCCATTCTATCCACCATTGCTTTACATTCCCTGACTATCAGATGGTTCCTACAATGGAGGAGTTCTCTAAACTTCTGGGTATACCTGTTCTTGATCAAAGACCCTTCACAGGCCTGGAGAAGGAGCTTAAACCAGAAGTTATTGCTACAACCCTACATTTAAAGAAGTCTGACATTGTTCTAGAAACGAGAAGCGGAGTTAAGGGTATTCTTGCTAAGGTACTAATGGATAAGGCTCAGGTGCTCTTGAAGGCCATGAGCTATGATGTTTTTGAGGAGATCTTAGCCTTGATGATTTATGGCTTAGTATTGTTCCCCAATCCAGATCAGTTCATAGACGTTCATACCATCAACATATTCCTGAGTCACAATCCAGTACCTACATTGCTTGGAGACATTCTACACTCTCTTCATACCCGTACTACAAGGGCAAGAGGAACTTTGATGTGCTGCATACCTTTGCTCTCTAGGTGGTTTATTTCTCGCATTCAGATATTCATTGGTGCTCCAGATCCATGGAGAATGTCACTATCATTGACCGTTGTGGGGAGTTTCCTAATGTGCCACTTCTAGGCATAAGAGGAGGCATCACCTACAACCCCTCTTTAGCTTTACGACAATTTGGTTACGCTCGGAGTGATGGACCACATGACGTGTTGATTCAGGGCATTGTGTTTGACTACGACAACGATCTTCAAGATTACCGTCAGAGATTCATACGAGCTTGGGGAAAAGTAAACAGGGTTGACAGCAAGACACTGGAACCTAAGTACACTATTCCTATGGAGGCTTATCTCAGATGGGTGCGATCCCGTGCTCAGACTCTCATGATGCCATATCCTGCTATCTTGCCAGTTACCATGGAACCTGTTGCTGAAGGAGACACTGCTTATACCATCCTTCACCCAGATATGCCTACTGACATGGAAGACTTGCAGAGATCTTGGATCCAACTGAAGGAGCAAAGGGATACTTTCGAGGCTCATTACAAAACAAGCCAAGAAAGAATCCTGGAACTAACAAAGCAACTTCACGAGGAACAGAATCTAAACTCATACCTCAACACAAAGAGGAAACGTCCATGGGAGACTTAAAACCCCATTTTTGTACTTATTTCCCTTCATTATAAGCCCAAGGGGCAAAATAATTTTAACATTTACTAATAAAAGTTTTATTTCCGTTTGTTTAACAAATGTAAACTCTGCGGTCCTTGAAAACATTACATATGCATCTACATACCATATCATTGCATGACAGGTTGTCACGACAGGTTTCTCATCTTCTCGCTGTTTATTTCAGCAGAAATGGCTCTCGAACAATTTGTCAAAGATCTTCAAGCTCAGAATGCCCAATTTCAAGAAGTGATTCTGAATTTGTCCAAGGGGCAAGAAGAGTTGAACGCACTCCTCTCTGAGGACATGAAGAAGAAGAATCCTGAGGACAACAAGGATGATCAGCTGAAACAACTACAAACTGAGATGGTAGAGATGAGGATCCAGATGAATGGCCAAATGGCTCTTATCCAGAGTTTGGCCCAGGGGCAAGAAGAGATGAGAAGCTTTGTCAATGAGTTTCGGCATAACAGAGTTGGGAATCTAATCATCAGTCAACCTCCGTTGAAACAAGCTGACTTGGCTGAAAGGAAAGTAAGGATAAGAGAAGGAAAGAGACATGCTACTACTGATCATCCTTCAATGGAAGAAAGAAGGCCTGGTAAGGTTAATCCACTTCTATACAAGGAATGTAGAAGACAGTTCATCCGGTCCAGCACACCAATGTCACAAGTTTTGCAATGCCTGTTGGAGATGAAGTTGATTTCCTTGGAAAATTCTCCTAAAAATCCTAACACCTCTTCTCCTCGCTATAATCCCAAGGCAAGGTGTATGTATCACTCCGACTGTCCTGGTCATGACACTAATAACTGTTGGGCATTGAAGAATAAGATTCAAGACCTAATCGACGAAGGAATACTTGAGGTTACTCTAGAAGGCCAGGTTGAGTTCTTCTATCGTCCATCAAGCATCAAAGTTTCCAGATAACTGGAGTGACAAGTTTAGAGGAAGAGACTTTGAGAACATTTGAATTTTCATTTGTAATTTCTTTTATTTGTTTGAACACTTATTATTATGTTAAACTTTTGTTTTCATTAATGCATTGCATATGTTTGTCTTGAATTAATCCATTCGTTTCACTATATTTTGAACTATGCTTCATATTTCTATTTTGTGATATTTAACTCCTGATAAAGCTATAAGCCTGTAGAGGGAGGATGACGAAAACAATACCATAATATTAGGCAGTATGCTTTTGAACAGACTATGCTGACGATGTACAGGCATTGTTTCAATTCCTAAACAGTGGAGATATAAGGAAGTTAATCCCTAGTCAACCCTTTTAAGCCTATGAAGTAGGAGTTTTTATTCTCGCACAAATCAAAACCTTTATTCATAACCCGGGGCAGGGTAGTTACTCGGTTAACTCAAATATGCCAATTATTTGTGTTGTACACAACTAATGATGGTTCTCTATAATCATGAAACCTGACAGTCAATATCCAGCAAAAAGAAAAACCCACTAAGTCAAAACCTATGAAGGAGACTTAGTAAAAAAAATTAAGACATCCCGCTGACTGTAACTTTGAAATAAACAGTTCAGGCAAAAAGAAGGGATAACAAAGTCAAAAGAAAAAAAGAGGTCACTATGAATCCTCAACAAAGAAAGATGACTGAATGTTCAAATAAATTTAGAGTTTCTGAACCATCACAAATGTCAGTGTTACAATTCCAAACTCATTTGAGCCTCAATGCATAAGTTAACTGAGTATAGGACTGAAGAACATCATGGAGAATGGGTTGGGTACAAATAAAATTTGAGCCTTTATCCTTTGTTTCTTAAACCGTGAACCAGGCCACGTTATAACCCTTTAAAAGTCCTAACTGAAGCATGGTTAGTTTGAAAGCGTACTGCTACAAAAAGGTATCCTGACTCCTTTAGGGCTTATTATAAAACTTGAGTTAATATCACAGTTTTCATAAAAATTGTTTTTTCTAAAATAACTCTTTTTCAAAAACTTCAAGACAGACATAAGCATTGCATTTTTGCGTATATTTGTTTGCATATACCTGAGTGTATGATAAACAGAGAAACTTACAGGATGAAGGTTCAATAAATCAAAGTCTTTCTGATAAACAAAGTTGCTTCCTGGATGAAAGCCCATGTATACAAAGGGGCATAGTCATTATCTCCCAATCAAGGGGGCAGGCCATGATACTGCCTAACTCATTTGGGGCAATCAGGACAAGATTCAACTATGTTTAAACAGCCAGAGGCAGATCTCCTCATCTATCTGAAGTGCCAAGGGTAACATTACAGAATTCATAATGCCAGGGGCATGGTCATTGTTTCCTAATCAAGGGGGCATACCAAGTTACTTTTCAATTCATTCAGGGCAATCAGGTCCAGATTCAACAATGCTTAATAGCCAGAGGCAGCTCTCCTCATATATGTGAGTTTCATGATGTCAGAAACATATTATTGTGGAGCACTCTGTTTATTTCTCTTGAGGTAACTACATTCAGATACTTCCATCATGGTATAATTCATCCTCAACCAAGGGGCAATGCTTTCTCTTCAAATCTAATACCCGGAGCGCATATGGTCCATCACAATTTGAAGACACATTCCTCTCGTTGTATTACCTTGATATTGGATTCTCAGCTGAAACCATGATGGAAATTAATTGTCTACGCCAGTAGTATCAGATGGTGTCAGTATCATGTCTTCAGATCCAGCTATGAGGATTTCGGGGAAGGTATTCAGGAAAGTTAAAAATTTCAGGAGCTCCAAATCCAATTGGTTATACACTCTCGAAGTTGAAACGTTTCTGTTCTCAAGTTCAGCTTTACTTTTCCCTCTGAATCCAGATTTACTTTTACCCTATTTTACATAAGCGAAACGTCCATTAGTTGGGCTTGAATGCATGTGTGCTTAATATGATTGATGTTTACCAGAAATGCATGAAAATGCAGTAATAGTATTTACTAAGGACGAACGAGGGAAGGATTTCAACGAAGCTTCGCCGGTTCATCTCTACAAGACAGTTACAAAACTCTCAGTAGGACAAATCCATATTCATAAAGTCATGTCTCCCTTGGAATTTATATCCATCTCTTTTATCCTCATACGGATATTCGGGAATTTACTTTCCAATAAGAGTACGACGAACGAAGACGGGAGGTTATATCTATCCTACTATCAAACGAAGACGGGAGGTTATATCTACCCTACTATCAAACGAAGACGAAGGTTATATATACCTTGTTATCCCCAGCATACGGAAGGTTATGTATACCTTATTATCAAACAAGACGGGAACAAGATCCTCATATTCCTCAACAACGAATCGGGATTTATTTTCCCTGGCCAGCAGTTGTTATACGAAGACATCCAGACTCTTCCGGCAGCATCATATCATACATACATCATTTATATCATACCATAACATACATATCCATAAATGCATAATACATTTACTTAGGTGCATCATACTATGCATGCATACATATTGCATAAACTAACATTCTCCTTGCAGGATAGTTATATGCAGATAAAACAGCATCAACAATTCACAACAAGTCAGAAATGATCCGTACATTACTCAAGATGTCCTCGGAGAGTAGGCAAACGGTCTGTAAGAAGATCCATTCCCTAATCCAGGATATTTCCAGAAGATTTCATCTATCTGGTCTTGAATAGCAGGCAAACGGTCTGTACAAAGATCCATTCCCTGGTTCAAGATATTTTCAGAAGATTTAATCTATTTCCTCGGAGAGTAGGCAAACGGTCTGTAAGAAGATCCATTCCCTAATCCAGGATATTTTCAGGAGTTAATCCTGACACTTTTTTGTCCTCGGAGAGTAGGCAAACGGTATGTAAGAAGATCCATTCCCTAATCCAGGATATTTCCAGAAGATTTCATCTATCTGGTCTTGAATAGCAGGCAAACGGTCTGTACAAAGATCCATTCCCTGGTTCAAGATATTTTCAGAAGATTTAATCTATTTCCTCGGAGAGTAGGCAAACGGTCTGTAAGAAGATCCATTCCCTAATCCAGGATATTTTCAGGAGTTAATCCTGACACTTTTTTGTCCTCGGAGAGTAGGCAAACGGTATGTAAGAAGATCCATTCCCTAATCCAGGATATTTCCAGAAGATTTCATCTATCTGGTCTTGAATAACAGGCAAACGGTTTGTACAAAGATCCATTCCCTGGTTCAAGATATTTTCAGAAGATTTAATCTATTTCCTCGGAGAGTAGGCAAACGGTTTGTAAGAAGATCCATTCCCTAATCCAGGATATTTTCAGGAGTTAATCCTGACACTTTTTTGTCCTCGGAGAGTAGGCAAACGGTCTGTAAAAAGATCCATTCCCTAATCCAGGATATTTCCAGAAGATTTCATCTATCTGCCCTTGAATAGCAGGCAAACGATCTGTAAAAAGATCCATTCCCTGGTTCAAGATATTTTTCAGAAGAACTAATCCTGACGTTCTTTTGACCTTGAATAGCAGGAAAACGGTCTATACAAAGATCCATTCCCTGGTTCAAGATATTTTTCAGAAGAACTAATCCTGACGTTCTTTTGACCTTGAATAGCAGGAAAACGGTCTATACAAATATCCATTCCCTGGTTCAAGATATTTTTCAGAAGAACAAATCCTGACGTTCTTTTGACCTTGGAGAGTAGGCAAACGGTCTGTAAAAAGATCTATTCCCTAATCCAAGATATTTCCAGAAGAGATAATCGTCACGAAGATTTATTTCTACTGGTCTATTCAACAAATTCAAATTATAAACGATTCAGAGACGGCCTATACGAAGACCTAGTACTGAGATCCAGTATCAACACAAAGCTATCATCACATCCAGTTCTTTAGATGGCATCTCTAAGCCCATCTCCAGTTCTTCCAAGTGGCATATTTAAGCCCACTCAAGCATATACAACCAACCCTCTGTATCAGTTTACGCACCGGTGAGTGCAAATTTTTGGGCTTTTGTGTTCAATCCCCTTCAACCTTCCCGGTCACGACTGGCACATATACCAATCTAACCCCTCAGGTTTCAGAAAATTGAACAGGGGCAGCTGTTGCACCCCAAAATTTGCCCTCACAATACAAGACTTTGTGTACTAAGAAGGTTCACAAGGTTCACAAGATTCACAACACTTACAAGACCTTTCATGAGGTTCATGAAGTTTACAAGTCACTTTATGAGGTTCACAAGGTTCACAAGATTCACAATGCTTACAAAACCTATCATGAGGTTCATGAAGTCTACAAGTCACTTTATGAGGTTCACAAGGTTCACAAGACCTCCCATGAGGTTCATAAGGTTCACAAGACATCTTATGATGGTTCACAAGGTTCACAAAGTCCACAAATAGTCAGAAGATTTGACAACGCCCTCAGACAATGCACCTCCTAAGCAGTGCATCCAAAACTAGGGTTTTGACTTTAATCAGGCTAAATGAATTTCCAAGGCTTCAATTGGGCTTCATAACATCTTATATGTGTTTAAGAATCCCTATGACAAATTTCAAGACTTTTCCCAAAGTTTTGCTCAGTCAGATGATCAGGTAAGTCAAAATCAGTCAAAGTAGTTAAAAAGTCAAACTGAGGTCAACTGTGGTCAAACCAAAGTCAAACTTCATGATTTTTTGCCAACATAAATTATATGAAGTAAAATTCATCATATGATCAAGGGTTTATCATGATTCATCAAGGAGATTTCAGATCATCAAGAATCAGGAGTTTCTAAATTAGGGTTTTCTCAGTAAAAGTCAACTGAACTTTGACCAGCCATAACTTTCACATGCTTCATCACCAAGTCTCCATCCAAAGCTCATTTTGAAGTAAATTGAATTCTCTACAACTTTGTGTATCACAAGCCAAGCCCAAAAATGCTTCATTTGGAAGGTATGAGCTAAGACATTATAGGTCCTTTTGAAAGTCAACAAAAAGTCAACAACTTCAAAAGGGCATAACTTGAGATTGGTAAATGATATGGACATGAAACCAGTGGGGTTGGTTAGAGGACTCTTCAAGATTTCCAAAATGTCCAAGAACACCCTCATAGCATTAAAATTTAAGGATGTGTGCCCTTGCAAAGTTGGGAAATTTTTGGTTGGTTTATGAAGAAAATGGAGGTTTAAAACTAATTTTTTCTAAATGGGCTTGCCATATGATGACCCAATCCACACCAAGACATCTTGCACGAAATTAACTTAATATTTTCATTATTTTCATTATTTTATTTTTATTTATTATGATTTTTTATATTAAAAATCATTTTAAATTCAAATAAAATATAAAATAGTGAAGATTTAAAATTATTTTGCTTCTAGAATGTCATAAATGATATTTTGATCTAATTGATACAAGAGTTATGAAAATCATCCCAAAATAGCAAGCTTGTATCAAGAATATTCAAATTTTAAAGGTCAATCTTTTTCAATCTCAAACTACCAAAAAATCCAAAGTCTTAAGCAATGTTTTTGACCTAATTCATTCATTCATATATATAGAACATTTAGCAATCAAAGGGAAAAAGAAAAAATTTGAGCCTCCAAAGGTAAGAGCAAAGTTCCAAAATTCACACAAAAAACTCTAATTCGGTTTGGCACTTAGAGCCCTTTTCAAGACAAACCAAAGGTTTCAACATGTTCCTTGATGTTCACTGAATGCATAGCAACACTTATCATCATCCAAAACTCCATGAATGGCATAAACCGAATCATGTTCTTCAAGTTTATTTTGTTTTTTTTTATATTTCATTGAATTGCTTGTTCTAATTCGTTTTTGACTGTTTGATGATGTTTGTGATGGACCATAGAGTGTTTCTGGACAAAAACAGGAAGTTTTCATGGAGGAATCCGTGAGATGCCATTGTTAGGGTTCATCCTCTAAAATTGGGGTTTCGTGCAATAAGCCATATAAATAATTTATGAACACGCAAATAAGTTTGTTTTGTTATGGGGAATACAATGGTGTTTCCAATTTGATGAATCATTGCAGGTTTGGTGATCGTTGGGAAGAACCTAGGAAAACCTGTAAAACAAAAATCGTATGTAATTTCGCAGGAAAAATTATAAGTAAATTCGCAGGTAATTTGGAGAAGATGAAGTCCAGAGGCGCCAATTTCTAATTTGAAAATTTGTTTTAATATTTTATGTAATTGTTTGAAGTTTGTTTCACAACGCATGCGTAGCTCAGATGGTGAATGTGTGCGTGTAAAAGCTCTCTGGCCTGGGTTCGATTCCCATTAGGCCTTTTTTGTGTTATTTTGTTTTTATGATTTTTGCAGGGCATATAATAAAAGGATTGTTGTTGGGATCATGTTCACAACGCGCAGGCAGCCCAGTGGTAACTCTGTACGTCTAAGGGTGGCAAAGCTCAGGACATGGGTTCGATCCCAGCCCCAGGTAAGTATTTTTGTCACTTTTTCTTATTCTATTTAATTTTGTTTATATTATAATTAGTTTAATAAATTATAAAAATGATAAAAAAAATAATAAATTGTTCATATTCTTTTCTTTTCTATAATTCAAAATTCATTTTTTTTTTCAAAATTAAACTTTATCACTAAAATTATTTAATATTTATTATATTTAATATTTATTCTATTATAAATTATTAATATTATATGTTTTGTATAAATAAATTAATTAATTAACCCTAAAAATTTTATATGTAAAAAACCTATTTTTTATATAAACCCTAATAATACTTCTTAAACCCTAATTATTTTCATATAAATGTTAATTATGTTTCTCTATTTTTATTATTATCATTTATTTATATTATCATTATATGTAATCTTATCTAAATAATGTAAATAATTTTAAATCATGTTTAAAACAATAAGATTCTAAAAATATAATAATATGATTATTTAATTATAATTAACCTTATCTTTGTACTATGTATGTATCTTATAATTTGTTTATAATTATTATTTAATTCTTGTATATAAATAATTTTCAATACATGTTTAAAAAAATAATTAAAACTTGTTAATTTAATATAATTTATTTTCATAATATATTTATAATTAACTTAATTTTTATAGCATTTAAGACTTTATGATAATTAATTGTTTATATTTTCTTCTTAATCTTAAATAATAATTGTTCATAAAAATTTGATCTTTTAATTATTATGCTAATATTCTTATTTATTTTATCATTAATGCTATTTATTTTCATATCTATTTTATTATTACTAACCCCATTTAGATATATTGTGATTTATTATTATCATTATTACTAACCCCATTGTGATTTATTATTATTATTATTATTATTTCACTAACCCAATTATTATTATTATTATTTATTTTTGCTTATTTTGCTTTTATTATTATTATTGTAATTGCTCCTGGATGTAATATTTTTTTAAATGTTTAAATTATCTATTTTATGCCATGGTTAGTAAAAATAGGGAGTGTAAACATGTATGTCATTTAAAATTGATTTAGATCACTTAAATTTAAAAGATAAATATTAAAATTATACACTCACACACGTAAGTCGATCTTTGATCGCCATCTCACTTCCTTAGGGATACCTCTCATGTTGCCTAATAAAAAAGGTCAAGTAGGGTGTATAAAGCAAAGTCCCTTAAAAATAAAGTCATCTAGTCCCTTAACAATAAAAGATCAAGTCCCTTAAATGGTTGCCTTCATAATGATCTTGTCCCTTTCGAATAATGATGACAGTCCCCCCAAAATGCTTAATACACCCTACAGTTGCCTTCATTAAACAGATGCCCCTTCACATGTCCCTTACATCCAAGGTAATGACTACCTATTCCTTAATAATAGGGATAGTCTTACCATTTAAAGGATAAAGAACAGAAAGACTTAAACTTTAGGGTAGGTTCCTCATAGTTACTTGCTCACTACTCAAAAATTTCTCAAACACCTCACAATTTCAAACAATTTTCAAACACAAGTTTTTTACGCATCCGTACATGGATCATTATCAAACTCTTATGAAAATTTCTATTTACACACTTCACATTTTCAAAAACAATTTAAAGTGAGCTAAGTAACTAAGAGCCCATGGATAACCATGAATGTAAAGGGTGCTAATACCTTCCCTTTACATAACCTACCCCCCGGACCCAAAAATCTTTTAAAAGGTCTTTCCTGTTCTTTTATGCCTTTCCTTTGGATAAAATAAAAGTCGGTGGCGACTCTTGCTATCCGCAACATAACTAAAGTCAGTTCTCCCACCGTGTTACAGGTACATCAGTAGGTATAGGTTCAATAACAGGACCTTTGCCCTGAGCATCAGTGGTGGAGGTAGCAGCAGGAGTAACTGCATTCTGGGAGGTAACTGGAGGAGAGAAGACTCTTCCGCTTCGTGTGATCTTACTTGTCCCAACAATATTATCAACATCAACAGGCACATCAGCTAAGGGCTCCTGCTTAACACCATGGATGTAAACATCAGACCCATAATGCCAAGGCACAGCTTTATCAGACGTATACGGAATAGGACCAGGAGTAGTAATGACCATAGGAGTCACTCTAGCTTCAGCAACAACCTTCACAGGGCCTTCAGCAGTAATCTTAATTGGACTTTTATGAGTGATTTTAACAGGTCCCTTTGAAGTGATCCTTACCGGTACTTTATCAACCATGTCAACCTCTTCAGTCTTCCTACCTTTAGTAATATGATCCACCATACTTTCTACAGACGATGGAGTCCTCTCAAACACTATTGTATATTTATCCATGAGACGCTGAATTCCATCTCTCAATCTCCAACAACTATCCGGCTTATAGGTACAATACAAACAATCTTCACGACAACCTGGAAAGAACCCAGCTTGCACTAACTTCTTCTTGATAACAGACAATGGTGTGGTCAACTCTGCAACTAAATAGATATGTAAATCTTCATCAATGGCATTGACAGTCTTCTCGTGATTTGGCATGGGAGCAGTAATCACATTTGGAGTACCCGGAGGGTCAAACTCAATCTCTCCAGCCTCAATCATATCTTGAATTTTGTTCTTCAAGACCCAGCAACTATTAGTATCATGTCCCTGACAATTCGAATGATATGCACATCATGCATTGGGATTGTACCTGGGAGAGGTAACATTGGGATTCTGAGGAGCCTCTTTCAGAGTAATAAGTTCAGCCTTCAACAAGTGTTGCAATGCCTGAGCCATTGACATGTTGATCTTTGTGAACTTCCTTCTAGCCCTATGTTGGTTGCCCTGTGGCTGCTCTGGTGTTGTAGGAGTTGGATTTGAAATATGAACAGCACTCACAGACTGATGCCTTCTATTACGATCAGGTTGACCATAAACAGCATTGGATTCTTTCTTCCCAGTGGGAGGCTTCTTTGCAGTACCTGATGAAGAAGTACCCACTTGGATCTTGCCACTCTTTATACCATTTTCCACGCGCTCTCCTGTCATTATCAACTCAGTGAAGCCAGATGATGAGCTTCCAATGAGATGACTGTAAAAAGGACCATTCAGCGTACACATGAACATATCAACCAATTCCCTGTCAGTTAAAGGGGGTTGTACTCTTCCAGCTAAATCTCTCCACTTCTGAGCATACTCCTTGAAACTTTCTTTGGTACCCATAGACATGCTTTGCAGCTGCATGCGAGTGGGAGCTAAATCAGCATTGTATTGATACTGCTTATAGAAATCTTCAGCAAGATCATTCCAATCCCTGATGTTGACACTCTCCAACTGATAATACCACTCCAATTGAGCTCCAGATAAGCTCTCTTGGAAAAAATGGATCCACAACTTCTTATCAGCAGTGTGAGGTTGGATTCTTCTGACATAAGACCTCAGATGCAGCTTGGGACAAGAGACCCCATCATAAACAACAAAGGTAGGAACCTTGAAACCAATGGGTATGACTACCCCAGATATCAGACTTAAATCTTCAAAATCCAGCCCAGAAGACTTCTGCAACTCCATAGCATCCATTCTATCCACCAGCATTTTGAATTTGTCTTCATTAGGCTCATGGTAGTAATTAGCCTCAGAATCAGAGTCCCCCATAGTGTTGTGGAGACTGCCTCCATCTTTTTCAGACTCTTCAGACTCATAGTCTTCAACTAGTTCTTTGGTCTTGGCAAGACCTTTGAACCTTCTTCCCATGTTGATCAGGCCACCTGACCTTCTAGTCTTCTTAGTCTTCTTGGCCAGCAGTGTCTTCAATTCATCCTGCCCCTTGGTCAGGTTCAGGATCAGCTCTTGGAACTGTGTATTTTGTGCCTGGAGATCCTTAACTGTTTGTTCAAGAGCCATTGCTGAAATAAACAGCGAGAAGGTGAGAAACCTGTGCACAATTATAAACCTGTGATGCAATGAGATGATATGTGAATGCATATGCAATGTTTTCAAGGACCGCAGGATTTAAATTTGCTTAAACAAACAAGAAGGTAAACTTTTATTAGTAATAAATTTGTTTTGCCTCTTAGGCTTACAGAAAATGAAATGAAATAAATACAAGAGATAGGGTTTTAAGTCTCCCATGGACGTTTCCTCTTTGTGTTGAGGTATGAGTTGAGATTCCGTTCCTCATAAAGTTGCTTTGTTAGTTCCAGGATTCTTTCTTGGCTTGTTTTGTAATGAGCCTCGAAAGTATCCCTTTGCTCCTTCAACTGGATCCAGGATCTCTGTAAGTCTTCCATGTCAGTAGGCATGTCTGGGTGAAGGATGGTATAAGCAGTGTCTCCTTCAGCAACAGGTTCCATGGTAACTGGCAGGATAGCAGGATATGGCATCATGAGAGTCTGAGCACGAGATCGCACCCATCTGAGATAAGCTTCCATAGGAATAGTGTACTTAGGCTCCAATGTCTTGCTGTCAACCCTGTTTACTTTTCCCCAAGCTCGTATGAATCTCTGACGGTAACCTTGAAGATCGTTGTCGTAGTCAAACACAATGCCCTGAATCAACATGTCATGTGGGCCATCACTTCGAGCGTAACCAAACTGACGTAAAGCTAGAGAGGGGTTGTAGGTAATGCCTCCTCTTATGCCTAGAAGTGGCACATTAGGAAACTCCCCACAACGGTCAATGATAGTGACGTTCTCCATAGATCTGGAGCACCAATGGATATCTGAGTGAGAAAGTGACATGATCCTCTTGGACCACCTGAACCCTTGTTCATTCTTCATTATTGAGCGAGGAAGGTGAGAAATAAACCACCTAGAGAGCAAAGGTATGCAGCACATCAAAGTTCCTCTTGCCCTTGTAGTACGGGTATGAAGAGAATGTAGGATGTCTCCGAGCAATGTAGGTACTGGATTGTGACTCAGGAATATGTTGATGGCATGATGGTCTATGAACTAATCAGGATTGGGAAACAACACTAAGCCATAAATCAATAAGGCTAATATCTCCTCAAAAGCATCATAGCTCATAGCCTTCAAGAACACCTGAGCTTTCTCTATCAACACCTTGGCAAGAATACCCTTAACTCCGCTTCTCGTTTCTAGAACAATGTCAGACTTCTTCAGATGTAGAGCTGCAGCAATAACCTCTGGTTTAAGCTCCTTCTCCAAGCCTGTGAAGGGTCTTTGATCAAGAACAGGTATACCCAGAAGTTTAGAGAACTCTTCCATTGTAGGAACCAGCTGATAATCAGGGAATGTAAAGCAATGGTGCTTAGGGTCAAAGAACTGAAACAGAACACTCATCATGTCTTCATTGAACCCTGAAGTGACTAGATCCAATAGGTGACCATGTCTCTTGATGAACTGGGAGTGATCAGACACTTGAGAAACCAACTCTTTAAGCTTAGCAGGTATGCCCACAAAGTTGATCCTGATGGTGTTTCTACGAGCAGAAGCCATGACCTGCAACAAAGAACAAAGATAAATCCTTTGGTCCTTGAAATGGTTAGTGGAAATGCTATGCTTATGATGCATGATGATGCTATGATGTTATGCTCAATCACAAACATGTGGCACACACAAACAAGTCACACCATAGCCTTATGTTTAAAGGCTTGCATGAGGTTTAAAGGTAAGTACCCTCCCCTGAAGTTAGTTGGTTCATCCTGTCCTACAAAAGTAACCATGTTCTAAGGGATCTCAATATCATTGATCCTTCACAAGGGTGGTTGTTCAGTAGGCAACTTACTTGCCAACCAAAACCCTCCAAGTTTAAGATCTCAATGAGTGTAGTATCGAGTATCAACCAACTTCAGTCTTCACCAAATCCGGCTATCTCACTACTTTTCTAAAGGCCAAGATGGGATAACTAGGGTTCTAAAAGTTAGTTAGTGCATTGACAACATATGGCAGCCTCATATTATCCTCAACTTGACTTAAGGAACATAAGCACCAACCAAGAAGTCACACTAACTATGGCCACCAGATCAACCATATCGGTATACGCCGTACAGTTTCCTTGGTCTATTGCCATTTACCTAAGGTACACTAGATCCGGGTTAGGATCTTTCACACATAAGAGCATCCCAACAGATAAGTATAAAGCAAACAAGGCAAACAATTTTAGAGTGATCTAATTCCTAAGGGTACCCCTCTTTAATTAAGTCCCCAGCAGAGTCGCCAGTTCTGTAACACGGTGGGAGAACTGACTTTAGTTAAATTTTGCGGATAGCAAGAGTCGCCACCGACTTTTATTTTATCCAAAGGAAAGGCATAAAAGAACAGGAAAGACCTTTTAAAAGATTTGTGGGTCCGGGGGGTAGGTTATGTAAAGGGAAGGTGTTAGCACCCTTTACATCCATGGTTATCCATGGGCTCTTAGTTACTTAGCTCACTTTAAAATGTTTTTGAAATGTGAAGTGTGTGAATAAAAATTTTCTTAAGAGTTTGATAATGATCCATGTGCGGATGCGTAAAAAACCTTTGTTTTGAAAATTTGTTTGAAATTGTGAAGTGTTTGAAAAGTTTTGAAGAGTGAGCAAGTTACTATGAGGAACCTACCCTAAGTTTAAGTCTTTTCTGTTCTTGAATCCTTTAAGTGGTAAGACTATCCCTATTATTAAGGAATAGGTAGTCATTACCTTGGATGTGAGGGACAAGTGAAGAGTCATCTGTTTATTTAGGCAACTGTGGGGTGTATTAAGCAATTTTGGAAGGACTGTCATCTTTATTCGAAAGGAACAAGATCATTACGAAGGCAACATTCGAAAGGGACTTGATCTTTTATTTGTTAAGGGACTAGATGACTTTATTTTGAGGGACTTTTGCTTTATACACCCTACTTGACCTTTTGATTAGGCAACAATGAGAGGTATCCCTAAGGAAGTGAGATGGCGATCAAAGATCGACTTACGTGTGTGAGTGTACAATTTAATATTTATCTTTATATTTAAATGATCTAAATGAATTTTAAATAAACATAC
Organism: Lathyrus aphaca; assembly: GCA_963966055.1. Lineage (NCBI taxonomy): Eukaryota > Viridiplantae > Streptophyta > Magnoliopsida > Fabales > Fabaceae > Lathyrus > Lathyrus aphaca. Next base: position 708,206,609 of record OZ014519.1, on the reverse strand, counting down.
ATGTTACACTCCCTATTTTACTAACCATAGTATAAAATAAATAATAAACATTATAAAATATTACATCCAGGAGCAATTACATAATAATGATAAAAGCAATTTAAATAAATAAGCAAAATATTAATAAGCAAAATAAATAAATAATTATAATTGGGTTAGTAATAAAATCAAAAATAATACCAAATTAAATGGGTTAGTAATAAACATAATTAATAATAATAATAACGAAATAAGCAAAAATATTATAATAATTAAAAGATTAAATTTTGATATAAATGATTATTTAAAGTTAATAAGAAAATATGAACAATTATATTAATTATTATAAAATTTGAAGTTATATGTAAATTATAAAATTAAATCAATTATGAACATATTATGAAAATAAATTATAATTACAAAAATTAAATTAGCAATTTTTAAACATATAATAAAAATTATTTTCATGCAAAAATTAAATTCTAAACAAATTAGGTCATATTATTATCTTAAGAATTTTAACTTTTAATTATATTTACATACAAGAATTTAAGTTATAAATAATTTATACATTAACAAAAATTAAATTAAGATTTTTAATGAAGTTATGAATATAAATAATAGAAGAAGAAGATTAGGGTTAAAAAAAATGTTTTTAGGGTTTTAAAAAAAATAAATTAGGTTTTATATAGAAAGAAAATGTTAAATATTAAATATTAATCTAATTATACAAATAAATTATATACATACATATTAATAAAAAGAAAATAGTTTTTTAGAAAATATTATTATTTTAGGAATTATTTTTATAACCTATAATATTTATATATTCATTTAAATATATTTACATATTAACCATAGAAATAATATTAAACAATTAATAAAATAAATAAAACAGAATAAAAAAACTTACCTGGGCTGGGGATTGAACCCAGCCCCTTTGCCTCCAAGAACACTAACCAACAAGACCTTCCACTGGGCTACAGGCGCGCGTGTGACAAGGAAAGGAGAGGAATTTGTTTTGTTGTTGATTCCTGAAAATCAAAGAAAAAGAAAGAAAACAAAAGGCCTGGGGGGATCGAACCCAGGACCTTCGCAATACACACAAACACCTTAACCAATCCAGCTGGGAGAGCGCACCAAAGGCCTCCAGGCATAACGCATACACTTCCTTCCACTGGGACAAGCACAAGCTTGTGAAATACAAACAGAAACAATACATAATATTTTAAATTAGATTTTCAAACTGGATTTTGGCGCCAGACCAGCTTCATCTTCTTCCTTGAATTCACAGGTTTTCCTGCGAAATTATTTGGGAAAACTCCTGCGAATTTTCATGCGTGTATAAACCTGCGAAATACAAATTATGCCAAACAGGTACAATTTCATCCAATTGAGAACACCATTGTGATCTACACAGTTCACTCAATCAATCTACGGTCTTAGAAAGTATTTATATACGTTGGATTAGGAAACCCTAATTCGAAGGTATAAACCCTAACCATGGTGATTGACTGATTACACCATGAAACTTCCATGTTTTCGTCCAGAATCAATCCTTAGAACCTCACAAACAATAAAGTACAACCAAAATTCATTAGCAATGCATAAAAAGTCATAATCGAAAAAAATAAATTTCAAGAACAAGAGCAATTCGATTTATGCAATTCATGAGGTTTTTGATGCAAATGATGGCTGGGATTGGTTTATGGATGTCCAAGGAATCATTCTCTGTCCTCAAATTACCTTCAAATGCCTTGTATGTTAAAACCCGAATTTGAAGTTTTGTGTGGTTTTTTGAAATATGAACTTACACTTTGGAGGCTGGATTTCGTGTCTAATGAGTAGGGTTAAGTCATATACTTATAGAGTGATGAATTAGGTCAGAAAAAATTGATGTTTGTGTGGAAGATTTGATCCAAAAAGATTCAAAAAGATAAGCTTTGAAATTCAAATATTTTTGCATCAACACTTTCTATTTCAAGCCAATCAATATTATCTTTGTATCAATTTGGTCCATGCTGAATTCATGACCTTCTAGAATCAAAAACAATTTTAAATCTTCATGTTTAATATTTTATTTAAATTTAAAATGATTTTTAGTATAAAAAATCATAATAAATTAATTAAATAAAATAAAAATTATGAAAATATCAAAGAATTTTCGTGCATGATGTCATGCATTGCTTTGGGTCATTAAAAGTTCAGCCCACTTAGCAAAATTTGGTTTTAAACCTCCATTTGCTTCATAAACTTCCCTAAAACTTCCCAACTTTGCAAGGGCACACATCCTTCAATTTTAATGCTACGAGGGTGTTCTTGGACATTTTTGAAAGCTTGAAGAGTCCTATAACCAACCCCACTGGTTTCATGTTCATATCATTTACCATTCTCAAGTTATGCCCTTTTGAAGTTGTTGACTTTTTGTTGACTTTTAAAAGGACCTGTAATGTCTTAGCTCCTACCTTCCAAATGAAGCATTTTTGGGCTTGGCTTGTGAGACACAAAGTTGTAGAGAATTCAATTTACTTCAAAATGAGCTTTGTATGGAGACTTGGTGATGAAGCATGTGAAAGTTATGGCTGGTCAAAGTTCAGTTGACTTTTACTGAGGAAACCCTAATTTAGAAACTCCTGATTCTTGATGATCTGAAATATCCTTGATGAATCATGATCAACCCTTGATCAAATGATGAATTTTACTTCATATACTTGATGTTGGCAAAAAATCATGAAGTTTGACTTTGGTTTGACCACAGTTGACCTCAGTTTGACTTTTTAACTGCTTTGACTGATTTTGACTTATCTGATCATCTGACTGAGCAAACCTTTGAGAAAAGTCTTGAAACTTGTCATGGGGGTTCTTACACACATATAAGATGTTATGAAGCTCACTTGAAGTCTTGGAAGTTCATTTATCCTGATTAAAGTCAAAACCCTAGTTTTGGATGCACTGCTTAGGAGGTGCATTGTATGAGGGGATTATCAACTCTTCTGACTATTTGTGAACTTTGTGAACCTTGTGAACCATCATAAGATGTCTTGTGAACCTTGTGAACCTCATGGAAGGTCTTGTGAACCTTGTGAACCTCATAAATTATCTTGTAGACTTCATGAACCTCATTTAAGGTCTTGTAGGTATTGTGAACCTTGTGAACCTCATAAAGTGTCTTGTAAACTTCATGAACCTCATGAAAGGTCTTGTAAGTATTGTGAACCTTGTGAACCTTGTGAACCTCATAAAGTGTCTTGTAAACTTCATGAACTTCATGAAAGGTCTTGTGAACCTTCTTAGCACACAAAGTCTTGTATTGTGAGGGCAAATTTTGGGGTGCAACACATACATGAACTGAGCTTGTCTTGTTTTCACCATTGCTTTGATGCTCACTGATGTACATCTGTCATGGCAGGTTTATGCTTTAGAAGCAATGAGCAGAGCCCAGAATTATGTTACCATTTGCATATATATATTGGATAAGTACTCAGTTTTTAGACTGCGGGTTATAGTTTCATTCATATTTTAAAATGGTTGTTAACTCTTTCGGTTGTAATTCAAGCTGAAGTCCAAAAACTTTCACGGCGGTGACCCTGAATTGTGAAGTGATGTGGAGCATATGCACTTTTGGAAGCGGTGGCAAGGTTGAGTATTGTAGAAACCGTGACTTATTGTATCCGCTCCCTTATATTGCATTTGTTTACATTAGTGTAATAGCCTTTAAACTTTTAGTTTACATGGCAAGAAATTTCAACCTTGTAGCATAGTATCCAACATTGTAGGCATTGAATTTTATGTTCTTGAATTGTAAATACCTTTGGAAATAGTTGAATCTGTTATTTGAATCTTGACAATTTGGAATTTTGGATATAATTTCTTATTAAATGCAAGGTCTCTATACCATTCCAATAATATTTTGCATCATGTGTTTAATGGCATGTTGATAAGAAAATAAGCACGGCCAAAAAAAAGTGTGATGTTGCTTCTTGTTGTGTGACATCACTGACTAGGAGATGTGCGTTGCATTGGTTGGTTGGGCCTTGGCTTTATTTTTTTATTTGAGAAAAGTGATGTAAATGGACTATACTTGTTGGAAATGGGCCTTTGGAATGCAATTTGAGCCTTGTCTTGTAAGAACAATACTTGAATTATTCTTAAATGGTGTTTAAATCACATGCTTGAATTGTTAAGTGATAATCCCTCGAATAACTTGTTGTAAGACCAAGTGATGATTTCTAATTATCACAATCCAAAATATGAATCAAAACTCAATTAATCATTAAGATGACTTCTCATGACAATTCTTAACTTTAGGAATCATAATTTGACTAAAGAATTCCCATGCATCTCCTTTGAACTCTTCATTGCAAGTTTAGACCATTTTAAACAATGTTAACCATTTCTTGATCAAATAACAATCTCAACACGAGCTACACTGTGCAATTGAAAATTCCTTCACACATATCCATTTGAATCATGATGAACATATTCTTCCACGTCAACCTTTTGCCTTGATATCCTTGACATAAACTTGATTCAATCTTACAAAACCACGCATTTTTTTGAGTTTTCGAATAATGGTTAGTAAACTGAAACAAAATGAAAGTAAATATATAAGTGGGACAAATTTAGGGTATGACACATGTCTCTAAAAAAGTTTTGTATCAACCTAGGGTAACCTAGCTACCTCACAAGTTATACCTTTCATTGCCTTTACTTCACAAATTCCCTAACTTAACAAAATTCCGGTTTATTTGTAAAGTCAGTAAAAGTCGGATGAAAATATTATTTCTCAGCATCATGTGATAGTATATATTTTTAGCTTCAAAAAGATATGCAGAACACTAAAAAAGGATACCCTAAACAAAAGTTATGAATTTAAAACACACAACCAAAACTTCCAGGTCTCACTAAGCGAGGAGGGGTGCTCTATAAGCGAGGAAGTCCCTGTATTTTCATCTTTCCAGAACTGCGAAAACCAGAAAAACCAGATACAAAACAACATTTCTCCAAAAGGTAAAAACTCATCAAACACATCACCAATCAGAGGAACCAACTACGAATCATGTATATAATCACATATTAACCAACATACTCTTGATTTAATCGAGTTTAACCGTTAAACTTTCAATTTCTAAGATTTTCCAACAAAAACCCTAAACTCATAAAGTCTAAAACTCAACCAAAATCTAAAATAAAAGCTGCTAACTAAGAACCCACCTTGAGGGATGAAGATTGGCGGAGAGAATGAGTCGATTCGACGGACGGATGATGAAGATTGATGACTAAGATCCCATTGTACCTTAACAAGTGGAATCTCTTTGTTTCTTAGCACCTTGGTTTCTCTTCCAACAATATGGCTCGGTTGGGGTTCAAAAGTCAAATCTGCTTCTATCTCGATAGAATCCGGCAGAATAGGCTGAAGAGGATCGAGAACAAACCTACGAAGTTGAGATACATGAAAAACATCATGCATTTCAGACAGGGAGGGTGGTAAGGCTAATCTGTAAGCAACTTCACCAATCCTTTCTAAGATCTGATACGGTCCTACGTATCTCGGACTTAGCTTGCGCGACTTGAATGGTCCTTTAAACCTTAATCTCGGAGTAACTTTCAAGTAAACATGATCATCTTCCTCAAATTCCAAAGGTCTTCTACGATTGTCAGCATAACTCTTCTGACGATCTTGGGCTTGCTTAATCTTTTCTTGAATCATCTGAATCCTTTCCGTAGTCTCTTGAATAACTCTGGGTCCCAAAATCCTATCTTCACCCACTTCCGACCAACACAACGGTGTTCTACACTTTCTTCCATACAAAGCCTCATACGAAGCCATTCTGATGCTCGCATGGTAACTGTTATGGTAGGAGAACTCAACCAAAGGTAAAATCTCCTTCCAATTCCCTTTACTTTCCAATACACAAGCTTTTAACATATCTTCCATTGTTTGAATTGTATGTTTCGTCTGACCATCTGTTTGAGGATGATTAGAAGTACTCAAACGTAAATTTGTACCCATAGCTTGTTGGAACGCTTTCCAAAACCTCGAAGTAAACTTCAGATCTCTATTCGACACAATGTTAGACAGAACTCCTTGCAACCTTACAATTTCAACAATAAACAACCTCGCAAAATGACTTGCCTTATACGTAGTCTTAACGGTAAAGAAATGCGCAGATTTTGTTAGTCGATCCACAATCACCCAAACAGAATCATAACCACCTTGAGTACTCGGCAAACCCACAACAAAATCCATAGAAATATTATCCCACTTCCAAATTGGGATGTCTACAGGTTGTAACAAACCGCCTGGTCTTTGGTGCTCAATCTTCACTAGTTGACACATCGCACATTCAGACACAAATATCGCAATATCCTTCTTCATATCGGACCACCAATACTCTTTCTTCAAATCTTGATACATCTTCGAAGAACTCGGATGTATCGTAAAAGAACCTTTGTGGGCTTCCTCCAAAATCTTTCTCTTTAACACATCATCATTCGAAATACAAATCCTTTGGTTGAATATGATAATCCCATCCAACGCTCTTACAAAGTCCGGTTGGAGTAACATCTCTTGCAACTTCTCATCTAGAACTAGGGCTTGTTGAATCTCATTCCTAAAGGTAGAATTGATATTCAAATTTCCCATAATCACACCATTCAGTGTCCAAAAAAACTGAAGATGAAGATCTCAAAATCTCTCCAACAGTGCATATTCCAACATCATTAACTCGGCACCATGAATCACTTTCCGGCTTAAAGCATCTGCCACTTTGTTCACTTTTCCTGGATGATACTTCAAATCTAAGTCATAATCCTTCAAATACTCCATCCACCTCATTTGTCTCATATTCAATTCCTTTTGATCAAAAAGATACTTCAAACTCTTATGGTCGCTAAACATCTCAAAATGTACACCATACAGGTAATGCCGCCACACCTTTAAAGTAAACACCACAACCGCTAATTCTATATCATGAGTTGGATAATTCTTCTCATGAACCTTCAACCGTCGAGAAGCATAAGCTACAACTTGGCCTTGTTGCATAAGAACACCTCCTAATCCCATCTTAGAAGCATCGCAGAACACTTAGTAAGATTTTCTAGGATCGGGAATGATCAAAACTGGAGCAGTTGTCAATCTCTCCTTCAAACACACAAAACTTTTCTCATAACTAGAATCCCATTCATAAGCGAAGTCCTTTCTAGTAAGCTTATTCAATGATAATGCTAACTGAGAAAAACCTTTAATGAACCTTCTGTAGTAACCTGCCAATCCTAAGAAACTTCTCACTTCTGAAACATTCTTCGGTCTCTCCCAATTAATAGCGGTTTCAATCCTTGAAGGATCCAATACTACACCTCCCTGAGATGTAACATGACCGAGAAACTTGACTTCTGACATCCAAAACTCACACTTGCTAAACTTGGCAAAAAGTTGCTTCTCTTGCAATACCGATAGAACAATCCACATATGTTCTTCGTGCTCTTGAGGAGTACGAGAATAAATAAGAATGTCATCAATAAAGATCATAATAAAATGATCCAAATAAACTTGAAATATCTGATTCATGTAATCCATAAAAATAGTTGGAGCATTCGTCACACCGAAAGGCATCACTAGGCATTTGTAATGACCATAATGGGTTACGGATGTAGTCTTCGAAACATTGGAACTCTTCACATGAATCTGATGATAGCCCGACCTCAGATCAATCTTCGAGAACACACAGGCTCCTTTCAATTTATCTAAAAGGTCTTTTATCATCCGCAAGGGATATTTGTTCTTGATAGTAACCTTGTTTAACTTACGGTAATCAATGCATAAACGCATACCACTATCCTTCTTCTTTACCAACAAAATAGGAGCTCCCCACGGTGAAACACTTGGTCTAACAAAATGCTTTGCCATTAAATCCTCTATCTGATCCTTCAATTCTCTTAACTCAAGCGGTGCATTCCGATAAGGGGAATAAATATAAGAGTCGTTCCCGGTATCAGGTCAACTGAGAATTCAACTTCTCTCACCGGAGGTAAGGAAGTGACATCCTCGGGAAAGACTTCAGGAAATTCACAAACTATTGGAATATCCAGAACTTGCTGACCTTTACCCTCCTCTTTAGTAAGGAGCAGTAAAACATATTTCTCTTTCTCAAACAAATTTTTTACCATTCCAACTGTACCTTCTAAGATTATCGTCAACACATCTTTCAGAGGAGCTTCCACTGATGGAATAAGGATCAAATTCTTTTCACATCCAATGAACACAGAGTTAGTAGATAACCAATCCATTCCCAAAATAACATCAACCTTCTTAAGGGGTAAACAAATAAGATCAATCATAAAAATTCTACCATCTACAGACAAAGTACAATTCTTACACATTAGAGGTGTCTCAACAACTTCATCTGTAGCGGTGGTAACCACCGTATGAGGAGACAATGGAAAAACTCGTAACCCAAGTCGCTTCACACAACTAGTAGACACAAAAGAATGTGTCACTCCACAATCAAATAAAACAAGACAAGGATGTTCATTAACAATACATGTACCCGTAATAAGAGAGTTGTCGGCCTTGGTCTTTCTAGCATCTATGGTATAAACCCTTCCTTGAACTTGATTCTTTGGCTTGGTACAATTCCTTGACATATGGCCCGCTTCATTACAATTGTAACACCTTAAACTTCCATCTTAACACTTACCAAAATGATGCTTGCTACACAACCTACACAAGGGTGGAGTGTTAGGTCCATCACTTTGAACTTGTTTCCCTTTGAAGGGTTGAGGCCTTGGCCTAAAAGGTTGATTCACCCTTCCACGATCACTTTGAACAACTCTTCCAGTACTTGCTTCAGTCTGAACCTTCTTCAAACTCAGCCATATAGAATTGTCTTAACATTTCGGAATAAGTAGTGAACTCCCTCTGAGAGACACTATGAGAAATTTCAGCCCTTAGTCCAAACAAGAACTGGTCAATCTTCCACCTTTCATCCGGAGCATACATAGCTTGCCTAGAATAGGCCTCCATGCCTTCAAACTTCTCGGCATAACTGGCCACAATCATGCTTCCTTGTCTAAGTTGTTGAAAATGAAACTCTTTATGGGTCCTCAAAGAGATCGGAAATTATTTCTCCATGAAGGTTGTCTTAAACTGTTGCCACACTCTTGGAACTCCTTGCACCGTCATGAGGTTAGAAGCACTCTCCCACCACCTAGAAGCATGACCCTTTAACAAATGTGACGCAAAAGTCACCTTATCATCTTCACTACACAACATGATCTGAAAGATTATCTCCATTCTAGTTATCCATTCGTGAGCCTTAACCGGATCCAAACCACCATGAAATTCTTGAGGATTCATGCAGAAGAAATCACGGAAAGTCCAACCTCCAGTTGCAGGAGCAACCACCTGAGGGTGAAGACCCCCATTCATCTGATGCATCATCTCTTGCATAAATTGGTGTTGTTGTTGCTGCATCTGCTGCATGAACTGGAACATAGGAGCATTCCTTTCACCACCCGACTGATCATTAACAGGAGGAGTGGCACTAGGTCGACCACGTGTTCCACGCCTACTAGCCATATCCCTAAATGTCATCAAAACAGAATTAAGTTGATCAGGCTCAATACCATAAACATAACATTTAGTTCTACAGCGAGATTACATATATGAACGGAAAGAACACTTATAATATTCCAAGGCTAGGTTGAGGATATGAACTGCTCTGATACCAACTGTAATACCCATATATAAAAGACATACATCAAAGCATATTTTTCATATATAAATCCAAGTTTGGTATTGAAATACAACAAGTTCTAAGCAACACATTGCATAAGTATAGCCACTACAACATAAGGTACTAGTACAAAAGGCTATAATAATACAAGATGTTCAAAATAAACAAAAGGTATAAAAACTAGATCTGAAGATCTCAAAAGTCCACAACGGAAGAAAAACCATCAAACAAGCAAAGATAATCAATTCACCTTATCTTTACCCTTTGTGGAACCTGAAGTACCTGAAATAACAACATCAACATGGGGTGAGATAAAACATCTCAGTGAGTTCCCTATCTTAGAGTTCCCTCAGCTCTAAAGGTTCAATTCTAAACAATACTCAAGTCGGGGGAAGACCTAGACTTCGAGTTCACATAACAACTAGAGACATCAATAAAATAATGGAGCACAAAGTGCTTTAAGGCATCTTTCCCCGCCCAACCACCCAAGGGTAAACGAGCACGGGTCACTCGATCTTTAACGTATAGATAACTTTCCCCGTCCAACCATACAAAGGCACTTCAGCACAAGTCACTCATTATCTAACTAAGGTATTTTCCCTGCCCAACCACACAAGGGAACTTCAACACGGGTCACGGTACCTTACCACAAAGTAACTTTCCCCGGCCATCCCATACACGGAGATCTCGACACGGGTCACTCGCTACTTATCATAATGGATACTTTCCCCGTCTAGCCACACAAGGGCACTACAGCATGGGTCATAGTCATCCACTAAGGAAAAACGAATTCGCGGACTAATTAGAATTATAACGCGATGGGCGACATAACCTCCATCTGTTCACAACTACTTAGCATGGGGATGTTATTTGAGTACCGACGTCTAAGCATCTCCATGTCTCTAAAACAGTTTCGTATCAACCTAGGGTAACATAGCTACCTCGCAAGTTATACCTTTCATTGCCTTTATTTCACAAATTCCCTAACTTAACAAAATTCCGGTTTATTTGTAAAGTCGGTAAAAGTCGGATGAAAATATTATTTCTCAGTATCATGTGATAGTATATATTTTTAGCTTCAAAAAGATATGCGGAACACTAAAAACGGATACTCGAAACAAAAGTTATGAATTTAAAACATACAACCAAAACATCCAAGTCTCGCTAAGCGAGGAGGGGTGCTCGCTAAGCGAGGAAGTCCTTGTATTTTCACCTTTCCAGAATTTAACCTGCTCGCTTAGCGAGCTCTGTGAAAACCAGAAAAACCAGATACGAAATAACATTTCTCCAAAAGGTAAAAACTCATCAAACACATCACCAATCAGAGGAACCAACTACCAATCGTGTATATAATCACATATTAACCAACATACTCTTGATTTAATCGCGTTTTAACCGTTAAACATTCAATTTCTAAGATTTTCCAACAAAAACCCTAAACTCATAAACTCTAAAACTCAACCAAAATATAAAATAAAAGCTTCTAACTAAGAACCCACCTCGAGAGATGAAGATTGGCGGAGAGAATGAGTCGATTCGGCGGACGGATGATGAAGATTGGTGGGTTGGAGCTCTAGGGTTCACTTCCTCTTCTTCTCCTCTTTTCCTTCTTTTCCTTTTCCTTACTAACTTTTTCTTTTTCCTTTTTCTATGTTTTTCTTTCTATAAAACATAAAAAGAAAACTAAAGTCTTAAAGAGGGAAAACATATTTCTTACCGACGGGTCCAATTAGAGAGTATCCAAAAATGTCTCTGTAATACCAATTTAATAAAATCTCTGAAACAAATAATATTAGTTAACCAAATTTTAAATTTCCCGTTTGCTCTAAATAGTCTTTAATAAAATTACTCAGAGCAACCCGGAATTCTACTGACATTAAATAATATTATTCCAGAGAGTTAAATAAATTACGGGGTATTATAATTATCTTCACAACAACTAGTTTCTACAGTTTGCTATAAATATGTTGAAGATTCAAAGCTTGGATTTTAAACAAGGTTTCTAGACATGAAGGAGTAGCAAGATCAATCAATTATCAACTCATTGTAATATGCAAAAAAATTGTAGGTAGTTGTAATTGTAAAAGCCTTAAGATTTCATACTATTGAATATCTTAAAAATCTTAAGTGCTTTAGGTCTTTGTTATGGTAATTTCCAGTACCTTTGATACTTGTATCATGTACACTTTGTTCTCTATCCTGTCGAGCCTTCAGTAGTTTAGATTAAGACTTTTAATATGTGATTGAGCAGAAGTCTTGAGCTAAGATGCTTAAGCCACATACACTACTACGGAAAACCCCTTTCACAACGGTTGGAAAAAGGGTACCATCACACCACTCATACCGATGTTAAGTAGAGTGTTGTTGTAAGTTCGTTGTTTCTACAACAGTCTGGAAACCGTTATTGAAATCCAAGACACGCGTCATAATCACAATGGTTACACTTATACATCGTTGTGATATATACACTTAGGTATTGGGTTCGAAACCCATCAGCAGCAAATTAGCCAAAAACATAAATTACCTTTAATCTCGATTATAATAGATAATTGTCGTTGAAAGTCCCTAGAGTTTATTATATTATATATAGATTGCTCGTTTTACATACACCTCACTAAAGAAATACATGTATTCAAATTGATGAAGTAGTCTATAATCAATTAAACTATTCTTGAAAACCAATTTAATCAAACCATTGTTGTTTTCTGATTTCATTTGTCTCATCGTGTGTCTCATGTTGTTTACATATATTATGGTATATTGACATGGCTCTTTAGATGCATCGTTATCTTTGATTATAGTTAAATTTCCATAACAACAATTTATTGGATAATATACCTCATTATCATCACTTATTATTGTAATTTTTATAATCATAATATTTACAATTATAAGTGTTGATGATGAGGTAGATGAACCACTAAATTGTTGTTATGGAAATTTAACTATAATTGAATTCACAATGGTTAAAAGTAAAGACCATAACGATAAGAATTAATTTATAATAAATATATCACAACAGTTGGTTTTGTAACCGCTGTTATATACAAATAATTTTTAAATATATCACAATGGTTATCCATATGAACTGTAGCGATACCCCTTTTAATTGATACAAGGTTCGAATCTTAGCAACAACATTTTTTCCATTTTACCTAATTATTTAATCACAGTTATAATAAGCAAACGTTGTAATATTACAACCTTTTCTCTTCCTAGAAGAGGGAAACACTCATCCTAAGTATAATAATGATTTAAAATTTTCTCTGTTTTTCAAAAATATCGTTCGAGAATATCAAACACTACAAGTTATCATCATTGCAAGCATTAAACTATCATACTTTTCATCTTCAACCTCATCTACAAATAGTCAATTTTACATTTATTCATAATATGTGGTAACAATGAGTTCTACAAATGAGAATGCTAATAGAAACATCATTGTGGTCATAAATTAACAATGTTAGCAGCCAAATGAGAAGGCCCAACCATCTGGATCATTGTCTGTCAGAGATACGTTAAGGGTGAGGAAGACCAAGAAGAAAAAGAAAACGAAGAAGCCGAAGAAGAAAAAGAAAAAGAAGGAGATGATGACTTTTTATTATGAATATGATGAGGGTAGTGAGGAGAGAGTCTTATATTCTGAAGATGCATTTGTTGTTATGGGCTCATACATTTTAAAAATATATGTACTCCACTTTTTTAAATATTAGTGAAGTTATATCTTATATATACTCTTGTCTTTCACTTTTTTTGGATCAAATTCTTCTTATTCACTTAAAAATAGAAAAAAGATGAATTTGTGGTTTTGATGGTAAAGTCCCGTAACACTAAAAAATGAAATAAAATGGAACAAATGTAGTTGCTGAGTATCGAAGCTTGTTACACATCACTTATTACTACGGATTTTAATACAGTCGTCGTTAAATGTCTGGTATTGATGATAAAGTCCAGTAACACTATAAAATGAAATAAAATATATGTTTAAAATGAAATATATATATATATATATATATATATATATTTGTTGGGAATTGAAGCTTGTTACACATCATGTATTACTATAGTTGTTAATACAACCGTCGTTAAATGACTGGAGATGAATCCAACTGTAGAAATTTTAACGTATTGCAACGGTGTATAAGAATTTGTTGTAAACCTGACGTTGTTGTTTGTATGTTTTATAGTAGTGGTAAATCTCATTGCTTGAGTGCTTGAGTTGTGAAAGTATTATTCAGCTGGTCTGATTGAGCAATAAGTCTTAGGTGTGGACCTGAGCAGGTTAAGACTTAATTTGGATGACCAAAAGAGCAAGAGGCTCAGTCAGAGGATGAGTAGTTAGCCATGGATAGTCTGTCTATAAAAGGGAAGTCTTAGACATGTGCTTTAATCAAAGGGAAGTATCTGCCAGAAGATCTTGAAGCAGGATGCTTGGATTAGAAGGCTTGAGAAAGGGTAAGTCTTAGACATGTGCTCTAAGCAAGGAAAGTATCAGAACGTGGGTCTGAGAAATTGTAAAAGACTTGTTCAGAATCCCAAGCGATTGTAATATGAATGATTATAATGAAAAGTTATTGTGAATCAAGGGGAGTGAACTACTCTCAGTTAAGGGAGAAATCAAGATAAATCTTTGTGTCTCTTGTTGATTATTTACTTTACTTCTGTTATGTATCTGCTGCTAAATGAATTAGACAGGACCTAAACATCAATTTGATTTTGTATCTCTGACTAGAATTGAACTTAAAGAAAAGTGAAACACAATTCAACCCACTTTTTGTATACTTTTCACACCTTCATTCATCACCTACACCCATGAATTACCTAGATTATAGGGGGTGACTATTACGTAAAGATGTGTTTAGTTTGTATCAAATATGCAAAAATGCGTTTAGTTTATACTAGATACACGATCATGCATGTCATAGTTATTACTCTTATCTTGCGCATTCTAAAATAAAGAGAGACAAGGAATCATACAACATAGGAGAAAAAAAGAAGATGTATAGATATTTATATTAATATTAATTGAATTGATTACAATGAAATGACTAGATAAATAGACCTTCAATAGTAACCCTATTGTGGGCGAACGATGACCCAAGCTTCTGGTTCCTATCATACTTCAAGGTTATAGAAAGTGTGATTTATTTTTTATGGTATCTCCTTTGGTCGGATGTGATGTCAGAACATCCCACATTATATTTTCCCTCCAGCGTATCAGTGGGAAACCAAATCAATCATGGATGTAGCTTAAGGACAACTGTTGAATCCTTAGGACCATGGATCTGCTTTAGTTTATTGTTTTGATGAGGCCTTTTTTTATCTCTGGAACTGAACACCTCAACTCCCTTCTTGCTTCGGAGCGGATATCTACCTCAAGTAGTCGACACATGCCTAACAATCTGCTAATAGGGGATCTGGTCTTATAATCGATTCCCATTGGACCTAAGATGACAGTCGGATATGGATGATATTGCTTGAGAGACTTGCCTCTTTGACCTCTTATTGAGGTTCAATCTATTATTCCCATCCAATATTTACTTTAGAACAACGAATTCGAGCGGTGGTTGAAGGTAGCTTCCAGAATCTATGGTACATTCTTTCCAAGCTTATGGTCAGTAAGTTCCATTCAACCTTGTTGACCTGACTACATGAATGTGATCACCATCTTATCTAGGTTAGGCGATGTCACTCTAGGGATGATGTTTATGAATAACCTCTATGGAGGTGCATAAAGGACACATACTGGACACAATGTCACAACATGTTGGTGCGACATTTGGACCTTGTGCAACAAGTCATTGCTACTGTGTTTTGGAACCATCCTATAACCATGGACCGAAGTCCTACAACGTTGGATATCATAGTTAGGTTAGGTTACCGAGGGATCTTCAACACTGAACTGAAGTCCTACAACAATAGACCAAAATCCTAAGTTAATCTCTGATATACATGGTGCATGATGTTACAACAAATGCAAACAATCTCCATCTGAACCTCTTACTCCCATTATCAATTATCAATCACAACACTACACCGAAGTTCTTCCACATTGGATATCAAAGTTATGTTACCGAGTGATCCTAAACATTGGACTCGAGTCCTACAACACTGGTTTCTTTTGAGCGTAAACAACAAACTCGTCAACAACATAAAAACGACATCAAACAACCATCAATATTCAACAAGGCATATTCATAACATAAACATAACTCACAATTAACTCTAACAACTTTTATTCAAGGTTAAGGGTTATAAACATATCCTTTAAGATCTCAAGAACAACCCTAATTTAATTCATTTGCTCATCAAACTCAACTCTAAACAAGACTCAACTCTAACCATCTTAATAACTCAAGCTCAACTCATTTAATGCTCATACTCAACTTTAAACATATCAAATAACTCAAACTCAAGTCCAAACATATCAAATAACTCAACTCAACTTATTTAATTCTCAAACTCTACTCTAAACATATTAAATAACTCAAACTCAACTTTAAACATATCAAATAAATCTAGAAACACAAAAAACGAGACATATGACACAAATCGAAAACGACTCAAAATGTGATGAAATGTAACGCGCTTTCCAGTTTTTCACCACAGACATTCGTCTATTGTGAAAAGTAGTCTACTAACTATTACACCCTTCATTACCACAGACCACCATGTGTGATGAAATCTTTCTCTAAAATTGTTGTGATAAATATTTGTTAGGGTCATGTTAACCAGAGTCCAGAAAATTTCAAATAAAAAAAATATCATATGTTTAGTTCATTGAATTCACACAAGATTCTTAAAAAAAAAAGTTAATTATTTATGTTTTCATTGCATTAAATAAACATAATCTTTTAAAAATATTCAACTTATTTTTTAATTTCTTAATCAGTATCTCAAAGACACTCGTTAATAGTGTATCATATCGGTTGTCAACTCCTTTTATTAAACAGGTAGAATTGCTCATTTTTTGTCCAATTATTTTCGTTGCTTTGAACCATTTTAATTGGTTGTTATTGTTTTTTCTCATTTACTATAGCTATGATCATTGTTTGAAGTAGTTTCAATAATATGATGCATGCAAACAATTTAACATGGAAATTGAAAACAATGATGCAACTAGTCAACTTTGTGGCAAGGAGTTCTACAAGCCATGAATGTTATGGGTACGAAGGTTTTGAGCATTAATCTCAATGATACCCATCATGTGTATTTATTGTTACACGGTCCTTTCTAACAAAATCTTGTGTGGTGCTTTAAAGCTTTTAGGTAGTCATTGACTTAAGTTTTAACCTCTATTCTTTTTTCCTTTTTCTTTTTCTTTTGTTATGTTTATGTCTCTTCTTACTTTTGTTATTTTTCATTTTACTTTAATAATTATTTAAAAAATATATATAAACAAATATCTGGACATATAGGTTGAAAATAAGTTGAGTCGAACTCGTCTCAGTTTAATTCGACTCGTTAAGAATTAGTCGAGTTCGAGTTCATCACGAATTTTTTTCAGCTCAACTCGACTCGTCAAGAATTTGCTGAGTTTGAGTTTCTCACGAATTTTTTTCAACTCAAACTCGATTTGTTAGAAGTTTTTAAAGTATATTTGTTAGAAGTTTTCAACTCACGAATTTTTTTCAGCTCAAATTGCTTATTTCACGGACTTAAAGTATATATATATATATATATATATATATATATATATATATATATATATATATATATATATATATATATATATATATATATATATATATATATATATATATATATATATATAATTTTTTTGAAATAAAGAATATTGAAAGAAAATAAAATATATAAGATTGAAATTTATACGATGTTGATTCTATTTGTATAATGTTTTTTAAAAATAATTTGTTCTTTTGAGAATATAAATTATCAATTAAAATCGTTAGATTAAAAAAACAGAGTTAAGATTTAGAACACATATTTAAATTTATTCTTAAAGACAATATAATTCATCTCATATATAATCGAGTTGACTCATGAACCTAACGAGTCGAACTATGTATAATTCAAGTTCGATTTATTTAGTTAACGAACTTAGCTTTTAACTCATATTCGACTCATTTGGTTCATAAACCTAGTTCAATAATTTAACTGTCGAATCGAATTCCAAACTATTTTCGAATTGGTTCGATTCATTGTTAGTGGGAACTTAATATGCTTTTAATTTAAATCTTTAATAAAGCAAGGAGATTGTAAAAAAGTTTAAGTCTAGCAATCCATCATCAAGAAATGGATACCTGTATTTTCTTTTTAATTGAAAGCTAGTGGGATAGCTGTATATAAATATTTAGTTTGTTTTCACATTATTTATATTTTATATATAAAAAATTGAATCAATTATTTATTTATATTCATAAATAAATATTATTTTATTCAATGATATATACTTTTATTTATAAATTATAATTTATTTTAATTAAAATTTTATGATTTCTTTAATATTAATATATTTCAAATAAATTATAAGTAATCTATAGTATTAGTACTTTTAACTTTTAGATAAATTAAAAATGAATGTTGTATAAAGAAGATAAAAAAAACATATTTAATTCTATTATTTAATGTTATTAAATTATAAATTAAAATTAAAAAGATATTTAATTAAAATTATTTTAATAATTTATTATATAATACATATTTATCATTGAGATATGATTAAGTATTAAAAAAAACTATTGTTGATATATATGGTCTATAACTTTTTCTGTCCTGCATCCCAATCACCATTCAGTAAGCAATATTTACGGTCTATAACTTTTTTAAATTTAACAAAACTCCTTTGAAAGGTGGCATTCCAACTTCTCGGATTTCTCACGGTGTTCCACTAGATATTGAACAGTCTGCAAAAGAGAGAAAAAATATTAAAATCATAAGGTGATTAATACATCTCAATATCACTTGTAATCCTCTCTTAAGAACTAAGGAATTATCTTTATGAACTTACATACATTAAGATAATTATACAACAACAATTTTCATATGAATTAAGGTAAAATGCATTTTCACTTTGAATAAAAAACCATTAACTATAACAATGGTCATCAAATACCAGTAGATTGGGTTTCAAGAAACAAGTAAGTCTATCAATTAACTTATTGGTCATATTTCTATTGTATTTTATTACTATGTACAACAGACAAGACTTGACAAAACAATAATTTAACGTAGAAGATTGTAAAGCATGTATTTCTGACAAAAACTTGTCAATAATAACTTGTTTTCAAGATCAGATATCGTCTGTAAGGACAGTTAGAAAAATGTCGGACCATGTCCAACAACATTAATTCGCTCAGGCACAATCTAGCTATTATTATTACCTTATCATCAAAACCCATATCAGATTGGCAAGACTTGCGAATAAGAGTTGTCCACCAACTTTTAACACTCTAAAGACATCTTGAGTCAGTTGGTTGATAGGAAATATAGCAGACAAATTGTTAGTTGATTGAGTAACATGGTAAAATAAGTAAATTGTTGTACAATATATTAAGAAAGGATTAAGAACAGAACAAAGAAATCAAGAATAAAATTTATCTATGCATCCCATTAGAGTACAATATTTATCTCCAAATAGACTTTGAATGGATAGTAGAATTGTTCTGACATCATAAGCTGATGAGCCTTGTCTTAAAATCACATGACAAACCATAAGAACAGTATGAAATACCAATGCAATAATGAAAACAACAATTGCTCATGAAAACGTTCATCAGATGTTTTCAAATTACCTTAAGTATGTCTAACCATATATTGCCTTTAAGATCAACATTGGGATGGAAACTTGTTGTTTCAAACTTAACTTTATGAGGGTTAAATTCAATATGTCGATTACAGAAGGATCTTGATATTGTTAACTTAATAAAGAAATAAAACATTGCCAATGTTTAAAGCCAAATGGAGATAGCTTTAAAGCAATTACTTCAATCAAACAATGGCAAGAGATCCTTGAGCTAGATGCTCTAACTCTTTGCGATTATGAATTGTTCTAGACTGGCCAATGACTAGGCATGACCCAACCCACTCTTACTTCTAGGACGGTATAATAGCTCAATATCAAAGGAACCCATTGGCTTTATGCCCCTCAGCCGAGGAGGATTTTTCGAAGACGGTTTCCTCTACTCCTTCTAAACCTCCGTCCGTCATCCGGGGAAGTCGCCCAGACTCGGCGGGGGATTGCTCCTGCTCGGATTATCCTTTGCTCGATGCACCCATCCGACCATACATGCCCATTTCAACGGCTAGTTCAGACAGTTACCTATTTTTGGGGGATCCGTGATCCAGGCCCAAAATAGGGACCAATAGCCAAGCGATGAGGGCTCTTTATAAACACTCTCATTTGAGAGGGTGAGGTATCGAATATTCACTCCCTTAATTCTTTTACTCGTACTTGCATACTCTTTTGCACGTTCTTATTTTGGCATCAGAATACCTTGTAGGTACACCCCCCATCTCTCCTCGATGTCTGAGTATCCTTTTAATCATCCACGTCGGCATCTGAAGCCACTACAGATTCTGATCGCATGAACGATCTGTGGCGCTGTCTGCGGGAAATCGTGTTAGCCCATTTATCATCCTTAGATCGTGAAAACCAAAACATTGCAGTTCAACTTACTCAATGGATCACCGCGATGACTCTATCGATGCTCGGATCATCACCAACATCCCTGTTAAGCAACATGATAGTGATGGAACCAATCCCCTGCTCGGGAAGACTGACAGTTTCCCTGTCACCATAACCATCCATGCAACCTGAGATCACCCCTACAAATGGCCAATCAGACGCTCATAGATCTGATCAAAACGACCAACAATATCAACCTTCTGCTCTTGCGCCAAGGCGAAATACTGGAAGCTCTGGAAGATGCGTGACATAGCATATCTCTCTCTATCTCTCCCACGAGGAGGCTCTGCAGGTCTCGCAGCCGGTCACCTTAACAGAGAAAGACTCGCCACCATCCAGAGGCAGTTGGGTCTATCAAGAATTGGACATGTTCGTCTCCCCGACGACACAAATCCCCGATAACCAGGAACACCATGAGGACTCTCCAGGAAGGAATGCGATCGTTGTCTGAGGGCGCAAAAGATCGATCAAGATCCTCATCCCTTCGTCGGGCACCGAGACAACCGCTCTCGCTCCGCCTTCCATGATTCTAGCGACGAGGATGAACCTCGCGGGCCTCTCTTCAACGAGATCATGTCCACAAGGCTACCGAAGGGGCTTGAGAAGCCTCCTCCATTGGGGACCTATGACGGGACGACAGACCCTGGCATGCATATCGAAAACATTGACGTTATCCTCGATTATAGAGGTGTTCGAGGAGCGATCAGATGTCGTCTTTTCCCCACAACACTGAGGAAAAGAGATACGACTTGGTATAAAAGCCTCCCTCACAAATCTATCACTCCCTG
Source organism: Lathyrus aphaca (assembly GCA_963966055.1). Classification (NCBI taxonomy): domain Eukaryota; kingdom Viridiplantae; phylum Streptophyta; class Magnoliopsida; order Fabales; family Fabaceae; genus Lathyrus; species Lathyrus aphaca. Next base: position 708,185,457 of record OZ014519.1, on the reverse strand, counting down.
GAGATAGCTCAGGAGAACCTTTTCCCGACACTTCACCGCATCATGGCGTCATCCTAAGACTGAGGCCTCTTTGGTGGTGATTATTCAGGGCAAGGATGAACCCCTGCAGGCGTACATCAAAAGATTCAATAAAGAAGCCGTCCAGGTCTCAACCACAGACAACATGAAAAAATATCTTCTTGAACGCGGGCTCCGTCCCCGTAGCAATTTCAGGAGGGTCGTGGGCATTGAGACACCAATCACGCTTGATGCTTTTCTCCTCAAAGCACAAGCATATATCCAATACGAGGAGAAAGAGGTAACCAACATTTCCCGAGATACGAGGCATCATGAAGATGCCAAACCATTTAAATCTGAATACCCCTCGACATCCCGTCGAGGAGGTGAAAAACGAAAGGAAGACCGCTCCCATAAACCGCGGGAGAAAAAGGGCATATCCGGGAGGTTTCACGACTACACACCCCTCACCGTGTTGAGGGAGAAGATCTTATCCGAATGTGCTAACTCTGAGTTCCGCCAGGCCGATGTCAGGTTTTCAAAGCAGTTGTCGACCAAGCCAAATACAAACAAGACAAAGTATTGTAGGTTTCACAAGTCCAATGGGCATAATATTGACTATTACATCCATTTGAAGGAGGCCATCGAAATACTCATTCAAGATGGCCATCTGAAGCAGTTCACCAAGGGGAAGGGGGCTCCCCGACAGAAGATGCAAGAGGCTCGACAAGTCGAAGAAAACGCCCCTCCAGCCACATACATTAATCTTCGGGTTTCCCTCAGCATCACACGGTTTTTGCTTATTTTTCCGCCTACAGCCCGTGGGAGTTCTTCCCCTCTGCCATGGTAATCTCCGGAGGCGGACACAACAAAGCCACTGTGGGGTCGGTAAAGCGGCATTTTGATCAACTAATCAGCACTAACTTTAACAAAATATCCACTCTCGACCCTCCTCGTTGGGGATAAACACCCATCTCCTTTTACAAGGAAGACCTCCTCGGCGGCGCACCTAACGCTAGTATCCCCTACTCATTAGGGCACAAATGACCAACATTGATGTTCGGAGGATCCTGGTCGACCGAGGAAGCTCTGTTGATATTATGTACTCCCAGCTCTTCGCAACCTTGCAAATCAAGAAACACGTCTGACACCCTCCCAGCTCTTCGCAACCTTGTGAAATATAAAATCCTAAACTATTACAAGGCTTTGGGGGAATTACATAATTGAGGGGTATGCAAAAAGTAAAGTCCTAATTAACTATTACAACCCATAATCAGATACATAATTGAAAAAATGCGAGAAAATAAATTACATGGCTTTTGAATCTTGTAACACGGTGGGAGAACTGACTTGGTGTTTTTGTTTGACAAAAACATGTGCGAATAGCAAGAGTCGCCACCGACTTTTATTTTTTCCAATAGGAAAGGGTATAAAAGAACAGGAAAGACCTTTTAAAAATTTTGAGTTCGGGGGGTAGGTTATATAAAGGGAAGGTGTTAGCACCCTCTATATCCATGGTTATCCATGGGCTCTTAGTTACTTAGCTCACTTATTTGTTTGAAACAGTGTGAAGTGTGTGTTTAGAAAAGATTTTCAGAAATTCTTTGTAATGATCCTCGTATGGATGTATACAAAGTCTTGAGTTTGAAAATATTTTGAAAGTGGGGTGTGAATAAGAGTTTTTAAAATTTGTGAGCAAGTAATTAAGTGCTACCTACCCTAGACTGGTCTTTCATATTTCTTTATTTTCTTTCAAGGGTAAGATTGTCCTTACTATTAAGGAGTAAGTAGTCATTACCTTGGATTTGTTAAGAGACGGGCATAGGGTCATCGTATGGTCAATGAAGGCAACTTGTAGGGATGTCTTTAGCAATTTATAGCGACTATCATCATTTATTCTGTAGGGTCATCGAGGGACAAACTCATTTATTCTGTAGGCAACTTCGAAGGGACCATGATCTTTTTAATCTTTTGAAGGGACTTGATGATTTATCTGTGTAGAGACTTTGCTTAAGACACCCCCACTTTCGAGGGACTTTGACCATTTATGAAGGCAACCAAGAGGGGTAACCCTAGAAAGTGCAGATGGCGATCGTAGAACGATCGACTTACGTGTGTGAGTGATTGTTTTCAGATATTTATCTTATTATAAATTTTCTAAGTCCAATTTATTCAATTAAATCTTTCCACGCCCTAGATTACTAACCACACAATTAAATATTTATGAAAATAAAAAGCAAGAGATAAAGTCCTAAACTACTACACAGCTTTGGGGCAATTACATAATAATCGAGAAAAATAAATTACATAAACAAAGGCAACCTATACAAATTTCTAAATAAATAAATAAGACAAAATAAATAAAGTTAAGAAAAGAAATTATTTTGATGAGTAGAAATTAGGGTTTTAATTAGGGCTAGGGTTTTAATTAAGAAAAACAGGGTTTCATAAAAATCAGGGTTAAAAAAAATTAGGTTTAACAAATTAGGGTTAGTAAAAAAAATTGATTAATTTTTAGAAAGAAAAAAACCTAAACCTAATTATTTAATTAATTTACAAATTTAATGGTAAAATTAATACTAAAAAATAATTTTATGAAAAATATTATGAGAAAAAATAAATATGGATTAGTTAAAATTTGTTTTGTTTTTAAGAAGATAATTAGTGGGGGATTAATTTAATTATTAATTTTTTTTAGGGTTAATTATTTAATTAATATAATAAAATATAAAAAGAAAATCGCTTAAAAAATAAATGATGGTGGCTAGGATCGAACCCACCACCCTTACCTCATAAGCCAAGCCCTTTGCCACCAGGCCAGACACGCGCCTGTGTCAAATGAACAACAAGAATATATTATAAAAACAACCCAAGTTTCACATTCCAAATTCGCGCCAACGCCTTCTTCTTCGCGCATCCGTCCAATTAACCTATTAGCTACAGTTCGTCTATAGCAAAAGGCTTTAGTGATGACTCGTCCGTCACTATAAGACTTGCATTTTTGCAAAACGTTATACATGCAATATAAATTAATTCTTGCAATGAAAATCGGTTAAAGGAAGTCCCATAAGTCTCATTGAGCCATCAATTGGTTCTTAAATTTCTTTTTTATGGAGTTCCCAATTTAGAGCTTACAAACCCTAACAATGGTGGAATCTTTAACCTGCATCAAATCTCAAAATAAATTGTCAAAAAATCATCTACATAATCAAACAAACAATATTATATACTCAAAATCAATTAATCATGCATCAAGTGTGTGAATCGAAAAAATCAATAATGACATGAAAACCAATTCGGTTTAGGAGTTATGTGATGCTTTTGATGATGGTGATGATCGAATCATGTTAAAAACACTTCAAGGAAGCTATTGCAATACTAAAAAACCTTTGAAATCAATCGGAATTATGAAGACGGTTTTGCACTTTTCTTGAAGAAAAATGAAGTTTGTAAGTGGCTTTTTGTTCTGAATTTTTCGTGCCTATGCATTGCATTGTTGTTGTGTATATATAATAAAGCAAATTAGGTCAAAGAATGGGCCTTTGCTGTATAAATCTGTGTTGCTTGATTGTGAAGAAACCTCCTTAACAATTTTGCCAAATATCAAATATTCACATACTATTTTGGTCTTGCATGATTTTGAGTGATTTCCAATCAACTTGAATGCAAAATCTTTGATCCAAAAATAAGTATGAGATCAAATATTTGATTTTCATATTTTATTTCTATTTAAATTGAATTTTAATAATTAAAATCCAAAATAATCTAAAATAAATGATAAAAATCACAATAATTGACCATTGGGTCGTGCATGACTTCATCTTCAAGTTTGGGTTGCAATATTATGGGCCCATTTGACAAAATCTTGAATTTATACCTTTTTTGCTTCATATACCCCTTGAAATTTTTTGTAACTTTGACAATGCATAACTTCCTCAATTTTAATGCCATGGGGTTTTTAGGACTTTTTAGAAATATTAGAGTGTCCTCTAATCAACCGTTTTGGTCCCATGTCCATATCATTTACCATTTTCAAATTATGAGCTTTGGAAAAAGATGACTTTTTGTTGACTTTCAAAAAGACCTATAGTATTTTGGCTCATACCTTCCAAATGAAGCATTTTTGGACTTGGCTTGTGAGACACAAAGTTGTAAAGAATTCAATTTCCTTTAAAATTAATTTTGGATGGGAAAATTTTGATGAAGTATGTGAAAGTTATGGCTGATCAAAGTTCATTTGACTTTTACTATAAAAACCCTAATTTAGTAACTTCTGATTCTTGATGATTCTGAGGTTTCCTTGATGAATCATGATCAACCCTTGATCAAATGATGAGTTTCACCTTGAGGATTTGGAAGTTTGACTAATTTTGGATGAGTTTCACCTTGACCAAAAATCTTGAAGTTTGACTTTGAGTTGACCACAGTTGACCTCAGTTGACTTTTTGACCAAGTTAACTGATTTTTATGTATCTGAGCATCTGACTGGCCAAACTTGTTGGGAAAGCTTTGAAACTTGACATGAGAATTCTTTAAGGTATATAGGATGTTATGAATTCCACTTGAGGCTTTGGAAGTCCATTTTGCTTAGGGAAACTCAAAACCCTAGTTCTAAGATTCATTGTTCAGAAGGAGGCTTTATCTGGAGAAACCTTCAATCCTTTTGACCAATTGAGAATCTTGTGACTATTAAGAGACCTCTTGAGACACGTGGTCTTGAATATTGGAGGGAAAATTTTGGGGTACAACAAATCCTATATACATTTTTCTATGAATTTAAATGACGGAAAAATAATATCGGGAGAAAAAAATGAGATTTTTGGAAAAATTGAAGATATTTTTGAATTTTTTTTAAATAAAATAAGAATAAAATTTATTAATTTTTTTTTTGTATTTTATCATTATGAAAATGAAGAAAATATATTTTTATTGTATTAAGATTAATTATTTACAAAAAAGAGACTTGATTAATTTATTTACAAAAAAAAAAAGACTTGAATAATTTATTTACAAAAAAAAGAGACTTGATTAATTTATTTTGATATTTTTTAATTAATTAGTTTCTATTTAAATAAGAAATAAATAAGAAATACAATTACAATAACGACGTTGGATCGTTGAAAATTAGCAAAAAAATCATACAAATTGCTACCACATAGGCAGTCATCGCAGATCGAATAATAAAAAACAATGGTATGATAAAATTAAATTAAAACATAAAGTTGCAAATCGAAACACGAATTGGTCGACACACAAAAAAGCGGATTTCCGCTAGGCCAAACCATCGAACGTGTGTAACATCGAAATACAACAACAATAAATAGAAACTTGTATGTAAACCGATGCGATCCACTGATAGCTTGCTACACTCGACGTGATCATTGCAATATGTATCAAACTATATGGATCTAAATCTATCAACAATAAAACAAAAGAAATAAAAAAAACAATGTTGCTAACGCAAGAATTGCGATCATCGCAACTAGATCGGATCAACACAAGTGTCACGCTTCATACACACAAATGCGAAAATGTATATCGACATGATCCGATCCGAATAATCTAAATAATTATAAAACAAAATAAGAAAATTTATTTAACAATATATATATATATATATATATATATATATATATATATATATATATATATATATATATATATACCGTAAAAACCAAACAAGTGCAATATATATAACCAAACAAGCAGTATATATCCAATAAAATAAAAAAAACAAAACAAGTATATATATTATAAAAACAGTATATTGAAACTATGTTAAAAAATGAAAAGCGTAATGTTAAAAACAACATGTAGATACATCATAGCATATCAATATATTATGAAGAACATGTCATATATTGAAGAACATGTCACCTTCAGGTATATATGTATGCTCCGTTTGTGTTTCTTTTTCGGTTCTTCCCTCTTTTACCTAGCAGCCACATAATAGGTAAGAGACCAATTAAGATTAATGATAATGGGCTTAAGTGTTTATTTTGAGATCCAATAAAATATTAATTTAAAAATTAAATAAAGTTTAATAATAATAGTTAAAATTAAAATAAAAACAAATAATCCTATTTATTTATGCTAGATCCAATGTAAAAAATAAACACACTCAAAAAATAAAAGTTGGGCGCCAAAGTGCTCGAAAAAATAAAATGAACACATCAAAATAATCAGCGCGGAATAAATGACACGGAAAAAATACAATGTTTGGTCGGATTTTGAAATAAAAATTATGACTGTTTAAACTGCTCAGATTGATCAACATATGACCAAAAATAGTCGTAAAAATATTTTTAGCATGTTAAATTAAACCATGTGAACCGCAAATTAATGTTACCGATATTTGCAAACTTAAACTTGACATTTTTTTATACTAATTTTAGGCACAGTTAAAAATTAATTTGACCAGTATGTGTGTAAATTCCGAGAGATTATTCTGGCTAATATTAAGACAAAATACATGATATGTTATAAAGATTATGCAAATGAATGCGAAATAAAAAGTCGGTTAGAGTAAAAAACAAAGGGCAAATTTTGGGGTACAACTGATGCCCCTGTTCAATTTTCTTGGATCTCAGGAGTTAGATTGGTATGCGTGTCAATCGTGATCTGAAGGTGGAAGAGGATTGAACATATAAGTGCCCAGAAATTTGTACTCACAAGTGCATAGAGTGAACCGTTGGTTGACTGCATTGCTTGAATGGACTTAAAGATGTCATTCGGAGTAATTAGAGATGGGCTTATAGATGTCATCCAAAGTGTTTGTTGATATGAGTATCAGAATCCGTCTATGTTTGACTATATCTGAATGTTGTTATGGAATAAGTATCTGAACTAAATCTTTGTCTTGATCGTCTCTGAACTGTCTCTGAAAAATATCCTGAACTAAGTATCAGAACTAGATCTTTATCTTGATCGTCTCTAAACTGTCTCTGAAAAATTTCCTAAACTAAGTATCAGAACTAGATCTTTGTCTTGATCATCTCTGAACTGTCTCTGAAAAATATCCTGAACTAAGTATCAGAACTAGATATTCGTTTTGATCGTCTTTGTACTGTATCTGGAGAATACCATGAACTAAGTATCAGAACTAGATCTTAATTTTGATCGTCTCTGGGAAAATGTCTTGAACTAATTATCAGAACTAGATCTTCATTTCGATCGTCTCTGAATCGTCTCTAGGAAGTATCCTGAACTAAGTATCAAAACTAGATCTTCTTTTAGATCGTCTCTGTACTGTCTCAAGGAGTCGATAATGTTCATCTGACCGTGAACTATCCTGAAAAGGAAAAGTTAGTTTTATGCAAGGTCATTTGATGTATGTATTGCATGGCATGACGTTCTTAATGTAAATGAGAATGCCGTATGCGTTATGAATGCGTAGGCCATGATATGTTATAAATTATGTATGGATGAATTATGTAGTTGAAACACATTAGTAGCTTCGTGTAACAGCTTCTAGCTGGGGAAAATAAATCTCGATTTGTTGTTGGGGATATGAAGGCATCGTTTTCGTCTTGTTTCTGAATATTGTACTTAGGATCTTTCGAGTTCCGTTCCTCTTACTTTTTATGGAAGGATTAAATTCCTAAATACCCTAAATGGGGATAAAAGAGATGGGCATTCCCCTAAGAGACTTATCTGATTAAGTGTCAATTCTTTGGAGGGTATCAAGATTTGAGAGAAATCTGTCTGGGACTTTGTAGAGCTGGAAGTACAAGAGGCTACCCAGAATACTTCGCTGGAATAAATCCGTAAAGATTACTCTGTGGGGATGAGCCTGCAAAGATCTGTTAGATATGAACTTTGCTGGGGATTCCAACCTCCAAGAGTCTTTAGTAAATGCTATTATTATAATTTTGGTAAACATCAATCATATTCGAAAGCATATATTCATTCAAATTAATCAATGGATTCAGAATTTCTGATATTCTCGACTTCCCCGAGTAATTTTCTAGGAATTATCATGACTGAATCCGAAGACATGATATTGACACCATCTGATATTATTGTCACAAACAATCAATTTCCACAATGGCTTCTGCTGAAACCTAGTATCAAGGCAATGTAATGAGAGGAATATGCTTTCGGATTGCAGTGGATCGTGTACGCCATGGGTAATGGTTAAGGATCTTGCAACTGAGTTTGATTAGATTAGATTTGAAAAGAGAGTGTTGCTTCTAGCTGAGGATGATATGTCCCAGAATGGAAGTATTTGAAAATAGTTGCCTCAAGAGAAATAAATGAGATACCCCATAATAATATGCCCTAACATCGTGAACTCGGTAATGTTACCTCTGGAAATTCAGATGACGGGACATGCCCCTGGCTATTAAGCATCGTTGAATTCTGACTTGACTGCCCCAGATGAATTGGACAATAGCATGGCATTCCCCCTTGATTGGAAGATAGTGATCGTTCCCCTTATATACATTGGCTTTGATCCAACTGAGTCAGGCCCAGGAAGCAACTTTGTCTGCCAGGAGGACTTTGGATTATTGAATGTTGATCATGTGAGCTTCTATGTTGTCAGACACTTAGTTATATGCAAACAATGATATTCAAAATGCAACGCTTATGTTTGTCTTGAAGTTTTGAAAAAGAATTAGTTTAGCAAAACAATGTTTGTAAAAACTGTGATATTAACTCAAGATTTATAATAAGCCCTAAAGGAGTCAGGATACCTTTTTGTAGCAGTACGCTTTCGAACTAACCATGCTTCAGTTAGTGCTTTTAAAGGGTTATAACGTGGTATGGTTCATGGTTTAAGAAACAAAGGCTAAAAGCTCAAATTTTATTTGTACCCAACCCATCCTTCGTGATGTTCTTCAGTCTTATGCTTAGTTAACTTATGCATTAAGGCTCCAAAGGAGTTTGGAATTGTAACACTGATATTTGGGATGGTTCAGAAACCAGAAGTTTATTTGGAAAGCCATTCATCTTTTTTTTTAGAATTTGTAGTGACCTCTTTTTCTTTTGTCTTTGTAATCCCTTATTTTGCCAGAACTGTTTGTTTCAAGATTACAGTCAGTGGGATGTCTCAATTTTTACTAAGTCTCCTTCATAGGTTTTGACTCAGTGAGCTTTTCTTTTGCTAGATATTGACTGTCGGACTTAAAGATTATAGGGAACCTTCATTAGTTGTGTACAAAAAGGAAAATTGGCATAATTGAGTTAACCGAGGAACTACCTTGACCCAGGTTATGATTAAGGGTTTTAATTTGCGTGAGAATGAAAACTCCTACTTCATAGGCTCAAAAGGATTGACTAGGGACTAACTTCCTTATATCTCCACTATTTAGGAATCGAAATAATGCTTTCACATCGTCATCCTTCCTCTAAAGGCTTACAACTTTAACAAGAGTTAAATATCACAAAAGATAAGTAAGAAACATAGTTTAAATATAGTGAAATGAATGGATTAATTCAAGACAAATATATGCAATGCATTATCGTGAAAACAAAAGTTTGACATAATAGTAAGTGTTTAAGCCAACAAAAGAAATTACAAATGAAAATTCAAATGTTCTCAAAGCCTCATCCTCTAAACTTGTCACTCCGGATGTCTGGCAGCTTCGATGTTTGATGGACGATAGAAGAATTCAATATGGTCTTCTAGTGTAACCTCAAGGACTCCTTCATCAACCAGGTCTTGAATCATATTCCTTAATGTCCAACAGTTATTAGTGTCATGTCCAAGACAGTTTGAATGATATGCACACCTTGAATTGGGATTATAGCGAGGAAAGGAAGTATTAGGATTCTGAGGAGGGTCTTTCAAGGTAATCAGCTTCATCTCCAACAAGCATTACAAAGTTTGCGACATTGGCGTGTTGATTTTAATAAACTTTCTTTTAAGTTCCTTGTGTTGAGGTGGATTAACCTTATAAGACCTTATTCCTTTAATTGAAAGACTATCAATAATAACATGTCTCGTTACTTCTCTTATCCTCTTCTTCTTTTCGACCAAGTCAGCTTGTTTCACCGGAGGTTGACTGATGATTAGATTCCCGACTCCATTGTCTTGAAGTTTATTGACAAAGACTCTCAGCTCTTCTTTCCCTTGGGCTAAGTTTTGGATAAGAGCCACCTGACCATTCATCTGGACTCTCATCTCTGCCATTTTAGCTTGCAGTTGTTCTAACCGATCATCATTGTTGTCTTCATGATTCTTCTTTTTCATTTCCTTAGTGTGGATGGATTTCAACTCTTCTTGCCCCTTGGACAAATTCAGGATCATTTATTGGAATTGAGCATTTTGGGTTTGGGAATCTTTGACAGTCTGCTCGAGATCCATCTCAACTGAAATAAACAGAGAGAAGGTAAGAAACATGTCCTAGAGACCTGTTATGTAATGGTATGACATGTAGATGTATATGCAATGTTTTCAAGGACCACATAGGATTTAAATTTGTTAAAGGAAAACAAAAACAAAACTTTTATTAGTAAGTTTAAAATATAATTGCCCTTTGGGCTTACAATGAAGGAAAACAAGAAAAGTTACAAAGAAAATAAATATTTGAGACTCAAGTCTCCCATAGACGCTTCCTTTTTGTGTTGAGGTATGTATTGAGGTTCCGCTCTTCGTGAAGTCGCCTTGTCAGCTCCAACACTTTCTCCTTGCTAGCATAAAACTGAGCCTCAAAGGTATTCCTTTCCTCCTTTAGTTGGATCCAAAATTTATGTAGCTCTTCCAGGTCAGTAGGCATGTCTGGATGAAGAATGGTGTAAGGGACATCTCCTTCAACAATAGGCTCAACGATCACCGGTAGAACAATAGGATATGGCATCATAAAAGTTTGAGCACGAGACCGTACCCATCTGAGGCACGACTCCATAGGGATGAAGTATTTTGGTTCTAGATTGTTGCTATTAATATTATTCACCATGCCCCAAGCATGTATAAACCTTTGGCGGTAACCTTGAGGATCATTGTCAAAAACAAACATAATACCTTGAATAATCATATCATGAGGACCGTCACTCCGAGCATAACCAAATTGGCGTAGTGCTAAAGAAGGATTATAAGTAATGCCTCCCCTTATGCCAAGGAGTGGCACATTAGGGAACTCCCTATAACGGTCAATGATAGTGATGTTTTCCATGGATCGGGAACACCAATGGATATCTGAATGAGAGAGTGACATTATCCTTCTAGACCACCTCAAACCTTGTTCATTCATCATCACAGATCGAGGAAGGTGTGAAATAAACCACCTAGATAACAGAGGTATGCAACACATCAGAGTTCCTCGCACCTTTGTAGTACAAGTGTGAAGAGAGTGCAAAATATCTCCAAGCAAGGTAGGTACAGGGTTATGAGTCAGAAATATGTTAATGGCGTGCATATCTATGAATTGGTCCAGATTAGGGAACAACACCAAACCATTAATCAACAAGGACAAGATCTCCTCAACATCATCATAAATCATAGAATCCAAGAATACCTGAGCTCTTTCTATCAATACTTTAGCAAGAATACCTTTAACTCCACTTCTTGTTTCCAGTACAATGTCTGACTTCTTCATATGTAAAGTTGCTGCAGTAATTTCTGGTTTAGGCTCCTTCTCTAGGCCTGTGAAAGGATTTTGATCAAGAATAGACTGACTTTTGTAGACAAACTGATTGTTGCTTCAGCTTGACTGACTGTTTTACGTATGCTGGGAAGGCTTGCCCCAATATGAGTCTTGTAAAATCTCCTGGATAAACCAACTCTGAGATGGACTTACACTGAACAACAACCTTGAACTAATTCTCAACATGGTCTAGAAGGAAACTTGCCCATGATAGGATCACCGGCCAAGTTCTTAACTGTTTGAAAATTCCTTGAGGTAAAAGATAGTTTGCAAACAAAATTGTTCATACGAACATGGTAATTTTAAAGCAGATGCAACTTTTGAAATCAAAATCATTATTGGAATGAAGGCAAATGAGTCACTAGTCAAAACACAACGTTTTATGACATTCAAAGTGAAAGGTAAAGAAAATATATGTACAAAACATATGACTTGCAAAGATCCCTTATGGAGTCGGTTTATGCAACATTGTTGTAGTATGCTTTCAGAATAAAACATGCCTCAATTAGGTCTTTTAAGGGTTGTAACGTTGTCTGGTTCACGATTTATGAAACAAAAGATATAAGGCTCGAAGTTTATTTGTACCCACCCATCTTCGTGATGTTTTCCAGTCCTATGTCCAGTTAAATCTACACACACTTGTCTTGACAATGTAAGGGTAAAGATGATGATTTGAGGTTCATTGGAAATGACAGTCATTTTATTTGGCTTTGGTGGAGATTTGTAGTGACCCATCGGTTTTGGACATGGTGGTCACTAAACCTTGTTTAATTTTGAGGATTGAAGGGCCTCTTTTGCTTGATTTTCTTTATTTGATATGATCCCTAACTTTTGCCTATGTCTTTTCTTTGGGTATTTGAATTAGCGTGATTTTTTTTTTTTTTTTTTGTATTTCTTTTTTGAAAGGTTAAAAGTTAAGACTGCCAAACCATTGGTTGTAATGGATCATCTTGTAATTTGAATGCGTAGTCAGGTTAACTGAACACTACCCTGCCCCAAGTTAAGCGTAAGGGTTTAGATTCGAAAGAAACTCCTACTTCTAGGATCGAAGTGGTGAACTAGGGATTAACTCCTTATCTCTCTAGTGTTTGGTAATTGAAACAATGCTTGTATATCATCGACCAAATTTTATCCGAAAGAAAACCACAACAACTATGAGTATTTGGTTTTCATTATCCTCCTGTAAAATCTTTGTATAAAATCAAAAGTTTTGAACAAAAGGTATTATATTTTTTTAAAAAGGAAAGCATAAAGACATAAATAAACAAATGAATTGAATTCAAAAGATTGAAAATGCTCATTTCATTAATCATTAAAGTACAAACATAATTGAAAAACAAACAGTTGTTACGACTACAAGGAAAATGCAAACAGAAAGGAAACAATGGCCTGGTGACTAATCAGTTACAAGGATGAGTTATCATGTCTTAAAACACTAGCTTTAGGGATAACTGATTGAAGTCGACTGAAGCTTCAATTTACATGCCCTGGCAAAGGATTGTCTGTGACATTAGGAGTGGTATCACAGAAGGAGAGGATCTTGTCTCTGATCAAATCTTTAACCCTAGCCTTCAGTGCATAACAACTTTCCAAATCATGGCCTGTCATACCTTCATGAAATGCATAATGGAGGTCAGATCTGAATCCATGTGGAAGAGGATTTGGTAGAGGAGGAGGATACTTAGTAGTGACCAAACCCCTTTCAAGCAATCCAGGATAAAATTTTGTGTATGACATAAGAATATGATCAAAGTAAGTCCTAACACGATTCTGAGCTTATCCAACAGACGGACATTGAGGAGCTCTAGTTGGTTGAGCAACAACCACGGGAGCAACAATAACAACATAAGCTTGATTATCATGTTGAGGCCCGTGATTATGTCTTCTATCTACAGTCAAGACATTATTGGTCTGATCTTCCCTTCTCCTTTGGAAATTCCCAAAAGGCTTTTTTGCATTATTGGAAGACTTAGTAGCAACTTTGGACACTTTACCAATCTTGATTCCTTCTTCAAGTCTTTGTCCAATGGTAACCAGATTAGTGAAACTGTAAGAGATATTTCCGATAATCTTTTCCCAATAGAAGGGAGCCTAGGTATCCATAAACATTCCAGTTAATTCTTTCTTAGCTAGAGGAGGTTCAACCTGAGATGCCAACTCTCTCCAACGTTGGGCATACTCCTTTAAGGATTCTCTCTCCTTCTGAGACATATTGTACAATTGACGACGATCAGGTGCCATGTCCAAATTATACTTGTATTGTTTTACGAAAGCATCACCCAAATCCGTACAACTATGGATACGATCCTTCTCAAGTCCCATGTACCACTTCATAGAGGCACCGCTCAAATTGTCTTGGAAACAATGAATAAGCACTTTGTCCTTCTTGTCATAAGAAGCCATCTTGTGACAATACATCGTTAAATGGAGTTTTGGACAAGTGTGCCCCTTGTACTTCTCAAACTCTAGAATCTTGAACTTGGATGGCATGAAAATGTTGGAAATCAAACACATGTTGCTTGCATCAATGTCGAAGAAGTCATCACCCTCTACAAACCTTAGTCGTTTGTCAATATCTTGATATTGCTCACGGCCAACTTCAGGTTCAACATAATCTTTAAGATCATCACCTTGAGCATTAAAATCATTGTACTCATAGGGAACTGGGCCAGTATGAACCATTGTTCTAGGTTTAGTAAAAATTGGTGCTTGAAAAGCAAGTCTGGACGCCTGACCGACTGTAGAAGTAGTAACATGAGGTGGAAAGTAGTTGAGTGTCAAACCAAACTCTAGCCAAGTTGAAGGTGGAAATTGAACAGGATGAGGTTCGACAACAGCGTTTTCAACCTCTTGGATCGCGGTCCTCTAAGGTTGCTCTCCTCTATCAATTAAAACCTGAAGCATCTTAGTCAGCTTCGTCACACTCGTCTTCAATTCCTCAATTTCCATTCGGACCTCAGCATTGTGAACCTCTTATTCTGACATCCTGCGTCTGCGATAAGCTCTGGTTTTGTATCGACTACGAAGAATCAGCTTGATGATTGATAGATGACTGAAAGATAAAGACAACTAGAATGAGGTGATAGACAACTTGGAAGTATGCATGAATTAATGTGAATGATGATATGCAATGTCATGCAATACGGGATGTAGATTACTTGTAGCAAGATCAAAGGTTCGAGATCACATGCGTGGAGTTTGGGTAAAGAACCAACCACAAGGTGTATACTAGGGGTAAAGATACCTACACAACGGGTTTTACAAGTTTCTCAAAGTCATTGACCCATTAGATTGTTTTCCACCAACGATAATATGATTGCCGGATGTCAACACCATCCAATGAATCCACTTCAAGTGAGGTCCTCGCATGGACCCAACGAGAAAAAGCTTCTCGTAGACCCACACTACGAGAACATCAAGAACAAGGGTTATAGACACGGTGCTTAAAGTTACAAATCCATTAGACTGTTTGCCACCAACAACAAAATGCATGTCGGATGTCAACTCCATCCAATGAACCTACTCCAAGTGAGGTCCTCGCATGGACCCAACAAGAAAAAACATCTTGTGGACCCACACTATGAGACCATCATCCTATCTTAAGAGCTCTCAAATCCGGGTTAGGACTTATCTCACCACACATAGATCATAAAACCCTGAAAAAACAAAATATCCCAGACAAACAACAAACAATAATAATGATAGCACAAAAACAACAAATATTTGAAAAGGTGTTTATTTTAAGGCAACCTTTGCATTCTCTCTTGTTTCAGTCCCCAAGAGAGTTTGCAAAGTGTTTGAGAAATATACTTTTATGTGCCCATTGTAAGGCAAAATGTATTTGTTTTATTTTTGTTTTCAAAGTATAGTGATAAAAAAAATTTAGGAGCAAGTAGGCTATGAATTAATACCCTCCTAAATTTTGGTCTTTTTCCATTTATTTTTCCTTTCGTTTTAAGGGAAAGAGACTATCCATACCATTAGTTGGTAAAAAGTCCTTTCATTGGATGTACGGGACATCCTAGGATTAATGTATGGTCATAGAAAGCAACATGTAGGAATACCTTAGCGTTTCGAAGGGACTATCATCATTTTTTGAGGGATTAGATCATTTATTGCAGGCAACCTTGAAGGGACATCGAGGGGCTATGATCTTTTACTAAATGGACTATGATAATTTTATTTGTATGCGACGTGCTAAGGTATCCCTACGTTCGAGGGACATGACCATTATTCGAAAAACAACAAGCGAGATTACCCTAGAGGTGAAGCGTGCAAGTGTGTTTCATTCAGTTATTTTATCTTAGTTATTAAGGTTATTCTAGCGTTTGTTTTTAAGTCTTGTCATACACGCATAATTACTACACAGTTGAATATATATACATACAAACATAATAATATAAGGTGTGGGGAAAATAAATCTATACTATTACAAGGCTTTCAGGCAGTTACATTATTTAATCGTGCAAGGAACAAAAATTATACTATTACATTTAAAAGTGCAACCTATACATTTACTCTAAGAAATTTAAATAAATAAAAGATAAACAAAATTGATAGAAAATTAATTAAAAACCTAAGAATTTCTAAGTTAATATTTTTTTTTGATTAATTAAAAAAAGTTAATTAACTAATTTCTAAATTAATTTTAGTTAATAAAAAAATCAAATGTCAAAGTTATTTAAAAAAGAAATTAAGTCTAATTAAATTAAGTTTATGTCCAAAAAACCTAAAACTAAATTTACTATATTTTTTTAAATTGTGTTTAAAAAGGAAAACAATTAACAAATTAAAAGGATATCCAAATTTATCTTTTTGTGATTTTTTTTTAATTGAAAAGGAAAAAAACCTAACTATAATTTAATTACAAAGTAGTTACTTAAGAAATCTAAACCTAAATTAAATTATTTTTATTATTTTTATTTTATTATGTAAAAAAAATTTTTATGAAGTAGAAATCTAAAATATTAATTTGATAAAGAAAATTTAAATCCATTTTTTATTTTCCAAGGTTTTTTCAATTTTTATTTGGTTTTATGATTTTATTAGATTAAAACTAATTAAATAAGTTGATTTTTAAAAACAAACAAATAAAGGGAAAAAAACTAAAAAAAACGAAAATGCAAAAGGTTGGGATCGAACGCGAGGTCTTTGGTTTCATGCGATACGTTGAACCTGTTCTATTAGATCTCAGGAAGACAATGAGATCATTAGTTTAAATCAAAACACAATAAAAATTAAAATACGAAATTCACGAACATGATGCAACCGGAGTTCAATGGTATGCGTGTTTCAGACATGATTGATCATTGTTATTGATCTGAACTTACTTTTTGATATCTCAGAGGTTGAATGGAAGGGTTGGTTGGCTTTGAATCCGTCTGGAAAATGAAACACGAATTTGCACTATTCTTTTGAAAACTTGAGATTTTTTGGTCTAGCTTTAGAGGTTACTCTCTATCCTTGTGTGTTGGTGAGGAGTGATGTTTATAGGAGAGGATGAATCATGGAAAGAAACAAGGAGTTATGGTGAGGAGTGAATGTGTTGAAAACATGTTTTCTAAGTTTCTTTAAATGAGAGATCTTTGTCCCTATAGTCAATCTCTTTCCCACTTTTGATGATCTTGTCTTGAAGATGTTTTGGAAAGAAAATGAAGAAGTATGATTTATGTTGGATCTTTTTATGAAAAATACATAAAATAAATTAAAAATAATTATTAAAAAAATGCCTAAAACAGGAAAACAAAAATTAAAATTAAAATAATAAAAAATGTGATTTTTGAAAATAGAAATAAAGTTAGTAAAAAAAATGTCACAAATAGTATATGAAAGATTCAAACCCGTGACCTTATATTTGCAAAGCTTACCTCCTTACCAATTGTGTCAATTCATCTATTCAAAATAAAAATGTACTTGAAAGCATATGAAGGTCAAGCAACTATTAGTTATTTAAAAAATACAAATAGTTTAAAGTAAACTATTGTATATTTTTAAATAAGCAAAATTAACCATTGTTAAAATGTCAGTAACAACGAACCAATTTTTTTTGTAAAGACCAAGTTTAAAAATAATGTGACTGTTAGCAATAGGGGGGACAAATTTGTGTAGCAAGACTTGAAACTTGACATGGAGATACTTTGAGACATATGAGACACCATGAAGTCCATTTGAGGCCTTAGAAGTTCAATTTACTTTGAGAGAATCAAAACCCAAATTAGGAACCCATTGCTTATGAGGAGAGCTTGAATGTTGAATCCTTGAATAGTCTTTGAGCTTTTGAGACTCCTATGAGCACGAGGATACCTTTTGACACAAATTGTCTTGAAGATGTAAGGGTGCAACAATCTCTACCCTAGGAATTTAGGTTTATGACTATTTTTACCCAAAAATGTGATGACGACTCTAAATTTTAGCCGATCGTGACAAGACTAGTAGCATCAACCCTAGGAACCCATTGTTTTTTGTTCATATGGATGTTTTATTTGACTTGGTTTGGAATACAGGCTTAGGGAATCCATATAATATGTAGCAGAATGGCTTTATATGACCAAAGCACCCACAATAATGACATCTCCATCTTTGAAACTTTTTTCTTTTGTAGTTTTCCTGTCTTCTGTCATGATGTTGAGGCATTTGATTCAACATCTTAGGTTTGATCTCAGAATGGACAAGATATGAGATAGGTTCTTTTCTTCTATTAAACCTAAACCAGTCACATCTCCAGCTAACTTTCCAACCTGTAAAATCTCATCTAAAGTATCTGAACTGTTGTTTAGCATTTTGATAGACTTGGTTATTTGATCAAGTTTAGAATTTAGCAATGTTACCTCATCCTTTAGCTTGGAAATAATTTTAAGATGTTCTTCCTTTTCAGCCTCTAGTTGGATTATGATTTTCTTTTGTTTCTCTCCTTGTTGACAAACTTCTTCACTTATAAGGCACAACTTTTTGTAGGAGGTTTCCAGTTCTTCAAAGGTCAATTCGTCATCACTAGAGTCGGAGTAATATCTCCCAGTTAGAGCAGTAACACCCTTAGTAGATTCTTCTTCAATTTCATTTTCAAACTCCTCATCAGACTAAGCCATGGTAAAACTCTTCTTCTGTTTTCTGATATATATGGGACATTCAGGTTTAATGTGACCAAAACCATCACACCCATAACATTGCATTCCTTTACCTTGAGCAGGGCTCTCTCCAGCTCTTGTTTCTCTACTGATGTAAAACTAAGGCATTTGCTAGGCCTTCATCAGTATCCAGATCACATTCTTCTATTCCATATTCAGTGTTGGAGACAGAAGCAATGTTTTTATTCTTCTTGTCAGATCTGTCATTCATGCCTATCTCAAAAGTTTGAAGAGATCCAATAAGTTCATCCACTCTCAATTTGTTAATGTCACGAGCTTCTTTTATGGCAGTGACTTTCATGTCAAACCTCTTAGGAAAATATCTGAGAGTTTGTCTTACCAACTTTTCTTCAGACATTATTTCTCCTAGAGCACTAGATACATTAGTTATTTCAAGAATGTTCATATGAAAATCATGAATGCTTTCATCATCTTTCATTCTCAAGTATTCAAATTTAGTAGTGAGTAGCTGAAGTCTAGACATTTTTACCTTAGAAGTACCTTCATGATTAGTTTTTAGAATATCCCAAGCATCTTTAGCCACAACACATGTATTAACCAATCTGAAAATATTTTTGTCAATTCTATTAAATATGGCATTCAATGCTTTGGAGTTTCCAATAGCAAGATCACCTTCTTCTTTAGACCAGTCCTCTTCAGGCTTCAAAACTGTTGTGGCTTTCTCATCCTTGTCTTTCACAACAGGATGATCCCATCCTTCCAAAACAAATCTTCAAGCCTTGTTGTCCAAAGACTTCAAAAAGGCAACCATTCTTGGCTTCCAGTAATCATAATTAGTTCCATCCATAAAGGATGGTCCGTTCATAAATCTCACCACCTTGTCCATTATACCAGAAAGTAACTTCCCTAGATCTCACCCAGATACAGAGCAGGATGCCTACTCTGATGCCAATTGAAATTCTGGTATCAGATATGTGATGTCGAAGGGGATGTCACAACATCATTATCTGAACATTAACAAGGTAAAAACAAAATGAAGTACAACAATAATAACACAAGGAATTGTTAATCCAGTTCTATGCAAACTCACCTACTATGGGGGCTACCAAGCCAGGAAGGAAATCCACTATTAGTAGTATCAATTCATACTTAAATAGTCTCAGTTTACACCCCTCACTTAATCACTACCGAATGCAATTTATATATAAGAACCCTTAGATAAAAGAACCCCCTTCACTTCCCCTCAATCACACACTGTGGTAATCAAACAATTCTTTCAAAGAAAACAGAAGAACACTCTTCCAAAACACAACAACTTGATCTTGCTTAAAATCTTCAATCAAGAACAAGCATTCATGCTTAAACGCTTAAAGTGGACAAAATTACAACTCAAAAATTAGTCCAATTCAAACATCTAGGTGATGTATGAATGCCTCACAAATAACAAGACAATACTAAACCCTAATTCTTAATGTGCAACACTTTAATCTCTAATTCTGTGTATATTCAATTAGGGTTGCATCACTTTAAGTAGAGAACAATCTTCAAGGACTAGGGCAAATAAAATGGATAGATTGGATCTTCATCAAGACAAATTGATCTTCAAATCTTCTTAATTCAGAATGCATAAGAATGGAAACATCTGAACCTTCTAAAAGCGAAATAGTTTGCTCTAATATTATCCTCAATAATTGCACAATTAATCATTCAACAAAAACACACA